>OX336389.2:1436825148-1437425148 GCA_946902985.2 Meconema thalassinum
TTAACGTGTAAACGGTGATGAGAACTAGGTTCTATGTTGGTCGAAGCGAGTACAGAAAACAAACTTACAGGAGGTGAAGGTCATTTGAGATTATTGGAAGGCATTGATCTGACTTGACAACAGGTGACGCTTGAAGGTGAAATAATCTGACCATCGTGGTGGCAGGGGAGTGTGAAAGGCATGCACACACACATTTGTGAAACCACATGTAGGCTAAACCAGTGACATCCTGTCTTGCTTCGTACGTGACAAAATGCAAGTTCATGTGAAATTTGATCTTTCACAGGTGTTCGCTTGGGTGTTAGCTGTCCACGTGCATGATAACTGTTAACAAGTTACATCCTGTCTTGCTTCGTACGTGACAAAATGCAAGTTCAGGTGAAATTTGATCCGGCACAGGTGTTCGCTTGGGTGTTATCTGTCCACGTGCACGATAACAGAATGGTCAAAGCGTGAGAATCGCTGAATCAGTAAAAAGTATGATGCAACTTGTGGGAATGATGTCACAACCAATAGACAGGCAAGAGCTGCAAACAGCAGTGGTGGGAGGTGAAGGGAGGGAGAGGGGAGGGGGTAATGTATGAGGGAACACAAGAGGAAAGGGAAAGACAAACATGTATGAACATGCATGAAGCGCGGAGCGCTGTATACATAGAGCTATAGGTGGTGTACAACATGGGTGAATAAATAAAAAGTACACAGGTTCACACAACATGTAATTTATTGATCCAAGAATTAAACGTAGAGTTAAACCCTAACCATTTGACGTAGAGTTTATTTCCTTTTTGTTTCAACACTTTTTCCACAAGATAATGCTGAGGAAATGCTGTTTTCTGAAGTTCATGTAGATAAAATCTACCTTTTATGGGTTGATGGTTGAGGTCCTCGAGTAAATAGGTGACTGGAGTGTCCAAGTTGACTTGACGAATTCGAAATAGTTCAGTCCCCCACTGAGGCGTGTAGCCCTTATTGAAGGCAGACTTAAATTTGCTCACACGAACAAAATCCCCAATGTTCAGTCGGTGACGTTTAGGATCGGCTGTTTTTATGGGGTTAAACAGTTTATCCAATCGCTGAATATTTTTAGTTACGAGACGTGGCTTGGTCCCAATCGTTCTATGGTTGGTGTCATTGTAACGTGATACTAGCTCAGGTAACATGTCCAACCAGCGATAACTGCCCTGAGCGGTAAACGCTTTCCACATATGGGTTTTCAATGTTCGGTTGAACCGCTCGACCACACTGGCTTTGAGATTGCTGTACGTGGTGTAATGGTGAATATCCTTAGATTTGAGAAAACTGGAGAAGTCCTTGTTGAAAAATTCTTTCCCCTGGTCAGTTTGTAGCAGTTGAGGTTGACGTTGGGGAGTGTTGAATAATATGTTGAAAGGCCTTGGTAACTAGTGGACCAGACTTGCGACGCACAGGTTCAACAAAGGCCATTTTGGAATAGACATCAATGACGGTCAACATATAGCGTACACCGTCGTTAACGCCAGCATAGGGTATCATTTCAACCAAGTCAGCCTGCCAAAGTTCATCCACACCTCGTGAAATCACCTTGAGTCGTGGATAATGACGCCTAGCTGGGCGATGCAACTCGTGAGCAATACCCATTTTAATGGGTGAGGGCTTAAACAATAATTTTGGCATTTCGAAGTTCTTGTTCAATTTCTTGAATTTCCCAATCGTGACCGGTGTGGCCAGCTTGACGTGAAGCATGCAACAACTGTAGCCGCTGGACGAGCTTATTGGGATTGTGCCAGTAGGTAACATCCACAAGGGGTTTTAATGGTTTAAATGTCACTCCCGAAGCGGACACTTTACGACGAGTACTTTGACTGGTGGGAAACATTTTTGCAATGATGGTTTTATATTTTTGAGATATATTGGCATTCACTTGTTGCGTGGGATCATACTGTCTTTTGTGGGGCATGGGTATCCAATAAAATGGATTTATATTTGTCAAGATCCTCTGACGTATAATCATGGGAAGAGGGGGTCCGAGAAAAGAGCAGCTTTAACAGTCCTGGCGTTAATTTATAGTTGATGTTTTTAATGACAGCTTTAGTACGAGCAAATTTAATGGATGAATCGCCAATTTTAAAACTATCATCCTCATAGCGAACACCATACGTGGTATCTGTGTTTCCAATAAATAGATCGGTGAAATAGGGTTCCAATGTTGATCCATAATATTTTATTAAAATGGTTTTCAGTTGAGCTTTATGTTGAGGGGTGGCCAAGAGTTGTGAAAACGGAGACGCCCTGGAAGGGCAAGGTGTTTCGACCATGGCCAAGGATTTCTTTTTTCTCAAAAACTCTGCAAGGGGTGCGGCCTTTTTTTGAGGCGTAAACACTTGTTCCTCCTCATCCTCAACTTCACTAACACTAGTCAAATCTTCCTCTTCCTCTTCCTCAGGGTCCTCGTGCAGCGTTTGCGTGGCTTGTGAAACGGTGGGTAGCGTTTCAGATGGCTTGAAAGAGGGTTTCAACATGGCTTTTAGTGGAGGTGCTAAATGTTGCTGAATAAACAAAGCATGATTGGCACGTGATTGTTTCAATTGACGAAACTTTTGGCGAATAGTATTTTTTGCTCTAATAATATGCTTTTTCAATTGACTCTCTGCTAACGCCATGGTGTCTTGACAAATGACTTGCCGGGGAATGAGACAAGGCCTTAAATAGCAATAAAATGATCAAACCCTAAGCGATACCGTCCTTGGTTGAGTTCACTTTGTTTGTCAATCACTAAACAGGCATGACGTTGAGTGTTCCAGCACTTGGCACACAATTCTGTAAACATTTGAAAGGTCATATCCGGATTCACATGTTCATTATAAATGTGACGACTGTTCCTCTCGTCCTGACGAAATAAAACAATGACATTGGCATTGTCACGAATCAACTGTTTGGACATTTTAGAATACGTTTGCCCAAGATAGAAGCAATCGATATGTTTGTGTCGACCCATGCTGAAATAGCTTTGAATGATGCCTTGACGTTCAGTGGATACATCATCGAAAATCATGAGTGAATCAGGCTTTACCTCATCCGGTGAAATCACATTTTCTTGCATGGAAAATGTAAAATAACCCATATTCTCTTTTTGTAATCCAGACATGACTTGATCCAGAAACACGTAGAGGGGTTGGTAGAGAGATTTTGCAAAAATATAAATATTTTGAAAACGCAGACCATTGGGCGCTGTAATGAGCGTTAGCAAAAGATTAGTCTTTCCACAGCCGGAAGGCCCCACAATGATGCAGCGAATGGAAGATGGAAACAGTGAACCATGGCGTTGTTCACGTGATGTGGGACAGAGATGGGAAACCATGTCCCCCACGGGGAATGACTCTTGCTGCTTAATAATCTTCATTTCAACTAAGGCTTAGAAAGGCTAGCAGGCTGTCTATATACAGGACACCGAGCCTTGTCATAGAAACAGTAGACTGGTACTACAGGTTGACGATGGATGTCTTTGGACGTGCGTTGATGGCCAAAGCTAGGCCTGTCCCCATACATGATCCTAAACAGGAAACAGATCCTGCTAATAAACACTATGTGGATAGGTCAGTAGTGCCACGCACAAAACAGAGAGATTATGACTTTAAGGGAAAGCGGTTAACCCATGTAAAACATCCTCAAGTGTCTACAGACGTTACTACGAAAAAGTATGTGGATAACAAAGTGTATGAGTTTTATGACAAAGTGCCCCAGCTTATGGTGAATGGCTATAGCGCTAATCACCATCGGATTATTCACGTGGAAGACCCACAAGACGAAGACGATGTTTGTACCAAGCGTTACGTGACCCATGAAATGAAAAGGCTTTATAAATTTATCCCATCTGTGTTTTTAGTGTATCTGACAAATGAAAAACCTGTGAATGACAGAAACCATTTACCGCTAGTCCATGATCAGCACTTGACCTATGCGCTTGCTTCGGGTTTAAGCCACTATCGATTACACTATGATGGAACCATTCACATCAAATATGCCATACCTGATGAGAACCATTTACAAATAAAGATAAATGGTCATAGGATGTTGCTTCATAACCATGAAATGGTCAATGCAGGTGACGAATTATCCTTTTATCTCATGTTGACATGGGATGAAAAGCAAGCGGGAAAAACCATAAACGACTTCCCACTTTATGTGGAATTGGAATATACAGCCATGAAATAACCATCTGACGTTAGTTGTGATTTAAACTTTCTTGTGAAAGGTTGTGGGTCATTATCATCATGGTGAAACAAAGGTATGCAGTGAGAAAGACTAAAAAAAGGACTTTGTCCTTGGCAAAGCCAGGGCTTACAACATTCGAGGACAAGCCCTTGCGAAAGAAAAAAAGAAAAAATAATGTATTGACCATAAGGAAAGCCCTTCGAGCAGCACAGAGACAGGTTATTCCAAAACGTCGGCGACAGGTTTCAAACCAAGGGCGAGTGATTCCCGTTCCCAAACGAGCGGGATTTTTACCTGCATTATTTGCTGGTTTGGCTGCTCTGGGCTCACTTTTGGGCGGTGCCAGTGCAGTGGCGAAAACCATTAAAGCCGCGCAGCAGGGCAAGCAACAACTCAAAGAAAGTCAGCGACACAATGAAACGATGGAAGCGATTGCCATGGGGGCTAGAAATGCCAATTTAAAGCCAGCCTTTTATCAACAAGGATTTGGGATTTCACCATTTCGAAATATTAAAAAAAAAAAAATTTAACCTCAGCCATAGCGAGACATGCCCTGACGCATCAACAAGTGGAAAGCTATGCTAAACAACTAAAGCTTTCTCATTTTCGAGGTGTGTTTATGCGAAACCAATTACCCCCACGACCCTGGAAACAGGAATGTGCTGTTGTCAATTTGGATGATCACCGAGGACCAGGAACGCATTATGTAGCTTATGTCAAAGAGGGATCCACGGTATGGTACTTTGACAGTTTTGGGAATTTGCCCCCGCCCATGGAACTAGTGACCTATTTTGGAAACAGGATCAAGATATATTATAATGTGAAACGTGAGCAAACGTTTAACAGCCAACAGTGTGGACGTTTGTGTTTAATTTTTTTATATAAGACGCAGCATAAGCAAAAACGCCACCAGTATGTCGGTAGAAAGTAAAACGTTTACAGTGCATGGACGTGGACCTGAAGTCAGCCTAGACTTTTACCCGCCTATCGAATTGAGTGAAAAACCCTATGGTTTAGGACTTGTTTCTCTTGAAACGTACAATCGAATATACAACATACGTGAAAATGTGAACAACAAGTTTTACTATGATGATTCTGTGCTCACCCTGAACTCTGGTGGATACACGATCGATGATATTTATGAACACATTTATGTGGTGTTGATCAATCAGTATGGTTTAAAGTCATTTCTCGACGGAACGCACAAGTTTGAACTTGTAGGCAATACTAACACTCATCGCTGCAGTATTTTCTCTACCTTCAACATTGACTTTAAAACACACCCCGATTCCATTGGCCCATTACTCGGATTTAAACCACGTGTGTTGGAGCCCAACAAAAAACATGAATCGGACCATGAAGTGAAATTCATTGAGGACCATCATGTGTCGGTGACGTGTAATATTATTAGCCAAGTGTACACCAATCAAGAACCATCGCATTCGCTTTATGACTTTATTGTGACATCGCCCAATGGGTATATTATTCGTGAAAACCCTCCAGTGGTGCTTTTTCATGCTGTGGCTGTTGATAGTATTAGTAATATAACATTAAGACTGATCAATAGAGATCAACAACTCATTGATCTAGATTCCACTACACCAGTGACTTACAAGTTGGTGCTAAAGCCACTATGAAATTTGTGTATAAAGCAACAACACCGTCTAGGAACAGTGTTAGTTGTTTGCCACGTGAATACACGTTAACATCTCAAGGCAAGCAGATTTTACAGCATTTGGGTTACCACGTCAACCCTTATAATGAATTCTATCCTAGAGATAGCGAACCACATCGAGGAGCAACCAGGAGTGGTAAGAATTGATCTCCATTCCTATCAAGCTCAAACACCTGGACTCAATAACAATGATGAAATTCAATTTGTTATCAACAACCAAGATATTTACACCCTACCGCATGAAAGTGTTATTCAGATTGAAGGTCGGCTCACCAAAGCCGATGGCTCTACACCCACTACATCCAAGTTGGCCAACCATGGTTTAGCCTTTCTGTTTTCTGAAGTACGTTATGTCATTAACGATATCGTGGTGGATAGCACTCGAAATGTGGGTATTTCCAGTGTCATGAAACTATACCCCTCTTATAGTGAGGAAGAAGGTAAAACACTTTGCATGGCAGCTTGGTGCCCTGACTCGACCAATGACTGGATGGTACACACCGATGGGACCTTTACTGGATATTTACCTCTTAAACTGGTTCTAGGCTTTGCCGAAGATCACCAACGCATTGTGGTTAACGCAAGGCAAGTGCTTTATCTAGTGAGAGACAGGAGTGATAACAATGCACTCAAGGGGGCCGACAATGCCTCCATCGATTCAAAAATTCAACTACAACGCTTGCTATGGAAAGTGCCTCATGTGACCCTTAACGATAGCAAAAAACTGGACATACTCAAAATGGTAAAGAGAGATATGCCTCTACCCATGGAATTTAGAAGCTGGGCACTCCATGAGTATCCGCTATTGCCCACCACCAACACACACAGTTGGTCTGTAAAAACAGCTCGCTATACAGAGAGACCTCTCTACCTGATCGTGGGTTTTCAAACGAATCGCAAGTATCAACAAACCAAAGATGCCACGCAATTTGATCACCTGCAATTGAGAAATGCACGTCTTTTCCTCAACGGAGCTGTGTTTCCCTATGAAGGACTGGATTTGGATTTTTCAAAAAATAAGTTTGGCCCCCTGTACGACTTGTTTTCTAAATTTCGATGGTCGTATTATCAAAAAGAGAACGGTCCCATGCTACTACCCCAAGCGTTTAAGGCAAGAGCACCACTGATTGTTTTTGACTGTTCTTACCTGGAAGAGTCTGTCAAGCCATCCAATATCGACATTCGACTAGATTTTGAAACGCATGACAATGTACCAGCCAATACGACAGCCTACTGTTTAATTATTCATCACAAACAAGTCAACTATTATCCACTGTCCAACCAAGTGACGAGTGTATAAATAACAGCTCAACCCACGTCAAGTCGCTCAGTCATGTCTTGCTTTAAAGCCTCAAGAGACGTTACATCCATGAATTTAAACTCTGAGGAACAACGTTTCAAGACTTTTGCCACATGGCCAGTGCCTTTCATAAACCCTCAAGCCTTGGCGGCTGCTGGATTCTACTATTTAAAAACAAGAGATGAAGTGAAATGTGCCTTTTGTCCCATCATCATAGACCAATGGCAGGAGGGCGATGAACCCATGCAGGAACATCAGCGCTGGTCACCCACCTGCCCCTACCTGTGCAGAATGAAAGTGGGAAATATACCCTGTCATTCAAGCTATCCCTCACTTGTGTCTCTGGGTGATGAAAAAAATACAAGTTATGATACATGTGGGCCGTATGGTATCCATGGTGCTTCGGTGAGCAGCTCACCATCAAAAACGCCTAGTTTAGAGACATTGGGACATCATCGGTGTTATGGACGTTACAAACACAAGAGACTATATTGTTGTATCAGTTGCTATCGTCCTTATCCTAAAATGAGAAAAGCCTGTAAGACGTGTTATGATAATAAAATGATGTAATTCTTAAATTCTAATTTTTGCAGGTCCCCCTGTCCTACCCTAACCTTCTTTTTTGAAACTAGCATGGCAGGTAAGTCCATGTCATGATCACACCTGATCGTCAGTCAGTCGTCAGTTGAACTTGGTCCAGGCAAGCGTCAACATGTTGCGCACACTCATTGTGGATTGCCAAGGGTTTAAAATTGGTGACAACAAATTTATATTTAAACAAGTGGCCATGATCGATTGTACCACGTTTTGGATATCGCAAGCTACGCATTTGCTATTTAAACCACCCCATGCTTTTGATTTGTTGTGTGAAAAAGACCGTAAACAAACCCAGTGGATTGAAAATCATATGCAACTAGACTGGAATCAGGGAACCATTTCCTATAAATATTTGGACGTGGTCATGAAAGCACACTTGTCCTCGGCCAATGTGGTATTTGTGAAAGGTAATGAAAAACGTCAATGGTTGCAACCATTTTTGGCGTCTTACTGCCAATGTATCGACCTCATGGAGTTGGGCTGCCCCTCCCTGCAAACGCTCATGGATACTTGTTCCTGTGGCAACATTACCCATACAGCCCTATCGCATGCGTGGCATCTCTTTCATTGGTTAACCACTCATGCCTGCTGGGAGTTGTTGAACAAAATTATAACTCAAGATTTACCTGTGAATGACGTCAGTGAGATTTCTACAAGCGACGTGTAAACATCTACAGCACGTGATACCATGGAGAAAGGCAATGCTACGGACAAAGCCATCGGCAAGTTCTTTGTGTGCAAAAAGAAACTAGACAGTTTTACCAAAGAGGAACTCTTGGCGCTGCCCAAGTCGTTCATTTATTATGTGGCCGCCAATGCAGTGAAAGAAATCTGGCAACATGTACCAAAATCATGGACTCAAGACCCTGTGTTGAGTGAATTGCAACCCTGTACGGATTACGATCACCATAAGCAAGTGGCCATGGCAAAAATACCGTCTATGCGTCAGTGTGCGACTTGCCAGCTAGTGAAACTGTATCACGGTCATAAAAGTCCATGTAAAGACTTTGTTGAATCATTCCATGGGTGTCATGGCGAGAAAAAGCAACAACAACAACAACAACAACAAACACAAACATCGTCCACAGAGGAGGAGGAAGACCAAACCTTTTTACCATCGATGGAAAAGGATATGCCAGACCTGTACTGGCAATGGCGTCATTGACAAAGTGATTCAATACCTACCTTTCGAAATCCATCTTCCAGGTTATCGTTTTTGCGGCCCTGGAACTCGTCTCGAAAAACGTTTACAACGTGGTGATGTACCCATTAATCTTTTGGATCAAGCATGCAAGGAACATGACCTTTCTTATCGCCATAGTCATCCTGGTTTAAGACATGTGGCAGATAAATTGTTATTAAAGAAAGCTAAACAACGTTTCACATCCAGTGATGCCTCAGTGGGTGAAAGAATGGCAGCCCTAATTGTCATGAGTGCTATGAAAGGAAAGTTGATGATGCATGGACATAAACATTGAGGAGTGAGGAATTGGGATGTGTTTGTATTCTATTTTTCTTTTGTCAATTCACTATGACTATGAAATAAAAACAAAGGTTTACCAGAGCACAATGATTTGTTATTTTTAATTTTAAGAAATCGTGATGTTGATGGCTGATTTTTTCATTTTACACATTTCACACATAATGAATTCCACACACTGTCATTTGCCAATTTGCAATTTACAGTTTTTGAAAACGTTCATTTCAAGTCTAACGTTTTTGATGAAATGGATTTTTCCATTTTGTTGATGACACATTTTAAACAATGTCTGTTTGAAGTTTTTAAATTTTCAAATTTCACACGTGGCCATTTCCAGTTTTTAAAAATGTCCGTTTTAAGTTTTCCTGTTTTTGGTGATATGGAAACATGGATTTTTCATTTTGCTGTTTTCACATTTTTTCCATTTGGTGTATGTCGAAAGTTGAGATTTGACAATGATGTTGATGCGAGTGCTTGACCTTGATAATACTGCAATGTGTTAATGTGTGTTTGGAGAAACGTCGAGGTCTACGACTACTGCAGGTAAGACTGTTTTTACAAAAATAATGTCTTTTGACTGCCACATTTCAATGAAAAAACGAAACTATTTAAAACAAAATGAGTATATAAGTGACCATTTACCCCCTCCCCACCCACCCACCCTACCTCACCGTGTTTGCTCTGGTCAACCATATACATCAGTTTTCTCTCTCCACTCATACATTCACACCTGTCTTTGGGAACAAACACAACCACTTTATTTATTCCCAAAAGCACATTCTCGACATGCACACTCATCCCAAAAGAACTTTTTAGTTTATCATTTACATTACGAAAATAATTAAATACTAGTTATTAAAGTTACTAAAAATCTTACTTATTTCATATTTACAAAAAAACTCAACTTTGTACAGCGTTAAAATAATCACACTATTAACCAATCAAAAAAAAAATTAAAAAATAAGGTTGCATAGAACATTTTAAAGAGCAAAAGGTCCAAGTGGGTTGTCACTATTTACAAAATCTACTATTTACAATGACGGAAACCAATATTTACAAAATACTAAATCTACAAGTTACATAAAGCTATGTCCCATAAACGATTAAACAATGAAATCACACCTCCTCCTCGTTGCGATCATAACCCCAGGGCAGGCTGGTGAGCAGGTCATTAGCCCACACACGTTTGTTATCCATGGAGGCGAGGGTGCGTTTTCTCTGTTCCACAAGATACAAATGATGGTTGCTGGATTGTATCCTGCACTGTGTATGAGACATAGCTTTGCCCGTGCGTAAAACCGCTAGGTAATCGTCTACACGTAGCGATTTTACCACTGCCCTACCTACACCTTTTGCTCTTTTGGCTTCCTTACAGTCGAGTGTGCGGTAAGCATACATTTTTGAGGCCAAACCTACGAATTCCGTCATAATGGAATCACCGCATTCATCTTTTAAAACGCCCATTTTCTTTTTGTTTTTTATGGGCAGCTGAAACACGTTGTCAGCGCTATAGCAAGAGGTGTCGAACCAGTCACTATGTTGCCTCATGACGTCATAGGGGTTGCAGTGGCGAATGTGGTAAATGAATGAGTCCGTGTCCATATACAAAAGAGAGACGTCCTCAAAATGGCGTTTGGCAAACTCATAGTGGAATCGATACATGACCGATTTAGAAAAGTCTAAAATGACTTGACCCAAGTAAATGGGCTTATCCATGGTCACGCTGGTCTTACTCATTTCAATAGTAGCCAAATCCTCATCGATAATTTTGATCGATTTAAAATTTGGCTTGGCAATGTACCGCCGGGCACCCCACTGCCCCTCCCAGACATTCACTAATTTAATGTCACGGTATTTGCGGACATTCTCCATGGACTTGCCATAGATGCAGTTGTTCATTAATTTAAAAAAATTAATTTCAAACTGCTGTGTTGCCATTTGTCGGTGCTCTGTGTTGAGTCGCATGTATGGCTCAAGCCATGCTTTTTGAGCAAAAGAAATACCCCTGTGGACTTTCTTCAACACCAAGCCTTGGGCGAGGCATTGCACCAACATTTGTATATGTAGCACATACCGATTTTTGTTGTAAAGTGTGCCCATGAGTTTTTCAATCTTCACTTTACTGTCAGGGGGAACCATTTGCTCAAGGCAGAATGGGAAATCGGCATGTTCATCATACAAGGATGAGGGATATTCAATATCCACTTCTAGCACATATCCACAGCCTGTTTCTTGGCTAGCCTTCATTACATCAAATTCTGACACTTGTTTCTCTGTCAGCCAAGCAAACTTTCCATAGGGCAAAGGCTGACTCATGGCGTAACCGTACAAATTATTCACGTCATAGTACATTAAGTACGATTCTGGTTTGTCTGGTGAATAATCAGGCATGTAGACATTGTTCGCTTCAGCATGGCGCTGGTTAAGTGACACAAAGCCGCCACGAATGCCCTTTTCAAAAAATAGAACCATGTCTACATCAGTGAGTAAATCCAATTCCACTTGAGTGTATTTCAAAGCGGCATCAAACGAGAGCCCAGGACTCGTATAATAGTGAGCCGGGTCAAGACCGTAAATGTGTTGACACAAGTTACGGAATTTTTCAAACACATCAGTGAGCAGCAATACATCCAGTTTTAGGTAATGCAAAGCATATTCACTTAGCGTGTTCATGCCAAACACTCGCCAAACTTGACATGCATGTGCATAGTCTTCATCGGAAACGGTACTGCGTGTTAGTTTCGAGTAAAATTTCTCTTGTGGAGGGAGTTTTCTTTGCTTTAACACGTCCCAGCTGTTGCAGAAATCATACGGGAATATACCTTTCCGAATGCACAACTGAAATTGCTCAGGATCATTAAAATGCATTCTAGTATTTTTTAATTCCTCCTCATTCAAGCCATTCACAAGGCTGTCTAGCGAGGATGCCATAAACTTAAAGGAATCCAAAAATCGAATGCTAAAGTTGCTCAACCTCCATGTCAGGGCCGTAAAACGCTCATGGTTTTGGGGAATAATGGTAAACGAGCCCTTGTTGACATGGCCCAATTCACGAATCAAAAACTGAATGTCATAATTTGCCAGATTGTGGAAAAAGACACCGATGAAACGAGGAGCTGGAAAGTTCAAATTGCATTTACTATGCGCAGCTCCACGAAACTCCCCTGTAAAATGCGAGTGGTCTCTGACTTTTTCCTCTCCACTTAAAATAGGCTTTTCGCAGATATGGCATGTCATGGCATGCTCATACTGCTGCTGTTGTTCTGGAGATAGGCTCATGGGTACTGGGTGGTCCAGTAATTCCTGTACATGGTCGGCCAACTTGACAAGTTCATCCAAGAACCATTTGGCACAATCTGGCCCCTCACGATATTTGTAAACGGATTGTGTGGGGTCGTAGGCACACACCACATTAAATCCTATGGCAAAGGGTTCATGTTTTTGAATGGGTGTGGTTGAGCTAACGGTGGGATCTGGTTCACATCCCGCCATGGGTGTGGTGAGTGCTTCGAAATCTGCATATACCACATAGGGAACAGTGTCACGCTTATGAATGTCTTTAAAGTTTAACACAGCCTTGTCCCCTTGTGGCAATATCAGTCTCACCGCTTCCTGAGTAACACAATCTACCCTATGACGTTCTAAGAGCATGGAGGTTGTAAAATATTGCAAGCAACGGTCACAAATATGTTTTGCACACTTGTCCTTTGACATTTGACTGCTTAGCAATCTACTTAGGCTCTTAATAAGGCAATAGTGATTCACCTCTCCCTCAGACAGATATAAAAGATGAATGTGGTGTCGTTTCGGTTCTTTTGTGGCATAAAGAGGACCCACAATCTCATCACCATCAAGGCCATACACCATGAACGAAAAGTCCTGGTTGTCTTGTTCAAACCTATGGATCTCGGTTAAGTCCATAGGGAACGACACTCGAGTTAAATTTAACGTTTGTTTCAATTCATCAAACTTGGCCTTGTACTTTCCTGGTCGAGAACCATTACGGTCTTGTGCTGGCTGCAAATACGCGGCCATGGACCACAGAAAGCAATCATTGTCATAATTCTTAATATTTACCACAGCCTTTTTCAATGCTATTGCTGGTGGTGTTTTAATAAAGCTAGACCCAGCATTCAACGGGTTGAAATGACAAATGTTGATTTGTAAATGGTGAATTTTGTCTAAGGCAAGGCCACTCGATCCTTGTTGCAGTTTATCAAATTTTGATAGCAAGGCATTCACCACGTGGGTTTCATACCACTGTTCCAAATTATGGGCTATGAATAGCTCTTGCATTTTACTGCAAATATAAAATGTCTCTTTATGCTCTACGTCCTTCTTTTTATATATGAAATCGCACACTAGTTCTGTATTCACCTTTAAAGCCGTATGCAACCTTTGAGCTGTGCAAATTTCAATTTTAAAAATTTCAAAACAAGATTGTAAAAATTCTTTGGGAATCAAACTTTTTCTAACATTGACTACGCGGCCAGAGCACACACGTGATTTGAAACAACTGTTTAGAGGTTCCCAAGTTAGGCTATCGGTAGCAGTAGCAAATGACATTATTTTAGAAAGAACACTCTCACCTGAGTTTTCAGCTGTAGACTGCTTGACAATGGTTCCACTCTAAAGCCACTTGGTTTTCAACTGTATTTGCTGTAGCAGTGAACCCTTTTTTTTTCTCCAAATATCTAAAAAGAAATAAAATAAACCACCATAAGTATATCCATTCCATATAGTTTATGTATTTCATAAACAAAACAAAATCAAACAGGTTATATTATATAATAAAACAAATCTCACCTTGACGTATAATGCTTTGCTATATTCCCGTCTCGTGGGCTAGTGTGGAAATGGTTTTCTTTTCTGTCTTTCTCTCTTTCTTTAATATATATTTCCCACAGACACACGACAGGTAGGCTATACACGTTATCTGCAAACAAATAAATAAATAAAAATCATTAATTACCTAATCAATAAATAATTGCATGTATTTATATAAAAATCAATAAATATATAAATAAATATATACCTACCCCACAACAAGGTTAAGTATTTTCTACCAACACCAAAACTGATAAACAAGACCAGGGGTTTCTTGCAACGCAGTGTGTTCAAAGGTAGTCACTTAAGTGAGCGTGGAAATGATAACGACATGTCTTTATATATGCTATGTTGCATGTATAATCATTTTTCCCACGCTTTGAAGATTCTCTTATCGTGCACTTGGACAGATAACACCCAAGCGAACACCTGTGCCGGATCAAATTTCACCTGAACTTGCATTTTGTCACGTACGAAGCAAGACAGGATGTAACTTGTTAACAGTTATCATGCACGTGGACAGCTAACACCCAAGCGAACACCTGTGAAAGATCAAATTTCACATGAACTTGCATTTTGTCACGTACGAAGCAAGACAGGATGTCACTGGTTTAGCCTACATGTGGTTTCACAAATGTGTGTGTGCATGCCTTTCACACTCCCCTGCCACCACGATGGTCAGATTATTTCACCTTCAAGCGTCACCTGTTGTCAAGTCAGATCAATGCCTTCCAATAATCTCAAATGACCTTCACCTCCTGTAAGTTTGTTTTCTGTACTCGCTTCGACCAACATAGAACCTAGTTCTCATCACCGTTTACACGTTAAAGGTAAAATATCAGAAAACGCACCCTCGCTCTGTCATACACCGACCCGCCGAAATAGCGATTGATCTATTGAGCACAGCCACCGTGGTCAGCGACAGGTTCGTTGAAACGCACACACACCCAGCCGTATCGTCTCTCTCAACCACCACGCTTCATGGACATTATAAACAGGTAAAGAAAAAGAAAACGTTTTTTCAACATGTATGGCGTTAGGCCCTTTGTGAATTATTTTTGGAAAAAATATCTACCACACTCGAAAGGGGGCGTTACCCCGAGTCCTAGGACACCTCCTACACGTCTCTAGCGTTATTGGTTCGTGAGATATCGGCAAAAATCACAAAAAACACGTGTTTACCCCAAAATCGCGTTTCCAAAATTTTTTAAAATTACAACGAGTAGTTCATAGCAAAAAGGACGTCACTCCGAGTCCTTGGACCCATCGTACATGCCTCTAGCGTTATTGCTTCGTGAGATATCGGCAAAATCACAAAAAAACATGTGTTTACCCCAAAATCGAGTTTCCAATTTTATTAAAAATTATAACGAGTGGTCCATAGGAGAGAGGACGTTACCCCGAGTCCTTGGACCTGTCGAACACGCCTCTAGCGTTATTGGTTCGTGAGATATAGCAAAAAGTCTAAAATCACGTTTTTACCCCAAAAAGACTGTGTTTCCAGATTTTCACATTTTCGACACCGACATTCCCGTAAAGAGCACGACGAGACGAAAAAAACGAATCCAAGCACGCCCTCCTAGCATGGCTCGTTCCATTCCAAGGTCGCAGGGGCTCACCACTTGCTTTTATAAGCAGCTCCCCCACCATCCCACTACTGCAGGTTTTCATCCTAGAGACTTGAAATTTATTTTGGGGGTAGAGGGGGTAGGGACCATTGATTTACGTTAAACAATTTTTTTTGTAGAGTTCCTAGTTTCCAAAATATAGGATTTTCAAAATTCGAGTGTTTTCAAAAAAATATAAAAAATAAAAAAGTTTCATTATAGAAAATAAAGGGCATAAAGACCATTCGTTTGAGCTATGGCACAACGTTCTATCATGTTTAGTTTTCAAACTATCACCTAGTTTCAAAAACAAAAATTTTCATTTTTTTTTTTCAAAAGTATAACGAGTGGTCCATAGCAAAGGGGCGTCACCTCAAGTCCTATGAACACCTCATTCGTGAAACTCCGACCATGGGTTCGAGAGAAAAGTCTATTTAAATGTTTCAACTTCGCGCGGCGGCCATGTTGGTTTATTGGGCACAGGAGTGTCAAGTGAAGCAGAACCCGTATCACCCCCCTACTGACGACTGTTACCCATAAACTTTATAAGAACAAACAACATCAAAATCTTCGGCGTATCCATTTTTCATGTTTACAAACAATCCGTCAAAGAAACGTCGGATGACAATGGTAACAGTGCAGGAGACACGAACCCAGAGGGAAAAAAACTTCTTAAATTTGCAATAAATATCTTTTCAAATGATTCAAAATTGATCTGGGAATGAAGTAGTTCACTCCTCAGCTGTCTATAACCTACCCGCCATCCCAAATTATAACATGACTTTGCTGTGTCTGCCATTATCGGCGTTACAACAGTACAGTACTGCCAACCCCACGCATACGGTACTAATTGTATATGTGGTCTTTCGTCCAGTACCAGATCAATGTTCTTTTTGTCAATCATGCCCTGCTAGCGTCCCCACACCTACCCCCACCATTCTAATCTTCGTTTTGTCCAATCCAATGGTTTTTGACAATGGTTACAGCCTAACACGTCCAGTGAAACTGTGAGTGCCCCGCTAGCTTCCGGCGGCCATACGACGCACCTACACCCGACCATTCTGACCTTCGTTTTGTCAAATCCAATGGTTTTTGACAATGGTTACAGCCCAACGTGTCCAGATGAATGGTTTTGACAATGGTTACAGCCTAACGCGTCCAGTGAAACTGTGAGCGCCCCGCTAACTTCCTGCGGCCACAGGCTGCACCTACCCTCGACAATTCTAACCTTCGTTTTGTCCAATCCAATGGTTACAGCCTAACGCGTCCAGATAAATGGTTACAGTCTAACACGTCCAGTGAAACTGTGGAAGTCAGGGTCCTGTCTCATGCACTAGTAATATGATAATTACGGTATGGGTCTTTTATTTTGCTGTTTAATGCGAGTTAGCCAACATAACTGCAGGTTGGCCAACCACCATAAATTATATACCATATTGAAATAGATTTCAATACGAACTGAAACTGCTCATGTAAACGGGCAGCGTACTGAAAACAGGATCGTATTCAAATCGGTTTGAGTTCGCCGTGTTGTTGGAGAGCGCTTGACACAAGGTTCGGATACTCCAAGCTGGTTGCCGAGAGCGCTGGCATAGCCTGATCACCATGAATTGCAAGGCAGTGTGTAGTCGTGGGTGTACACTCTTTGAAAAACAAACTCGACCATATCCAATGCTTGTGGTGGGCTTAGAGAACATGTTATATTGTTAGAATGTAGGCTATGTCAAATAAAAGCACTCAAGTGTTACATTTAATCGATCGTTGTTATTTATAATAAGCTGCTAATTCATCACATGTAAACGTAGTAATTGTGATATACCACGTGTTTTAATATTATAGGAGAGAGCCCTAGACCAGTAAGAATGATTTTCTACAGAAACCAACGAACGTTTTTGAAGTTTTCTACTGCGGAATTTCACATGATAATTACTGTATCTAAAGCATGCAGTACCGTAGGCCGCTCGAGGTACGGTAGCACATTTCCATATACCCAATGATATTACGAACTATGCATTTTAATATGCAATAACACAAGGTAGCAACTACTTCTGTAAATGAAGGCAACTTCCGCGTGTTACACATTATATCCAACCGAAAAAAGTTAAAAATGTCAAGTAAAAATCAACCCACGTAATGCCATAACCTCATCAATACTCCCCAAAACATTCTCACACACAAATCTCCTAGATGTAATGTTCTGGCTAAAGGTAATCACTTTATCAATCAATATAAAATCACATGTACACATATAACTACAGCCACAAACTCAAAATCTGCCTTCCTAGGATTTTAAACGGCACGCCCGCAGCTTCAAAGCAAGCGAAGCGACGCCATTTTGACCAATAATCCAAGGCGCCTTTCTTGCTGGTTGCTGGCTGCATAAAGCGCCGTCGAGCGCTGCACCGCTTCGGAACAAAAAGCAAGAAGCAGCTTAAAATCCAAGGAATATAGATATGTTCCACCAACAACCAATAAGAACCCAGCAGCCCCCAGCCAATCAAACAGTGGATCAGCTCTGTACCTAGCCGCTCGTGTTATGTTATGGTTATGTTCGGAACTCTACACGTGGTATCACTCATTTCCGTGTCGGGTTACTATTGGATTTTAACGTTGTGTCTTATGTAAAAGTGAATATTTAATCGTGTGCAGTCGGTTTCTTTTCATAGTGCAAAATTATTTGATGTTTAATATAAACGTTTAATGTTCGGAACTCTACACGTGGTATCACTCATTTTCGTGTCGGGTTACTATTGGATTTTAACATTGTGTCTTATGTAAAAGTGAATACTTAATTGTGTGCAGTCGGTTTCTTTTCATAGTGCAATCTCATACTAAAGATTATAAGGTAAAGATGCAAGAAATCCTTAGCCAACCTGTGCTATCTGGTGGTAACACTGAAGACAACGAGACGTGCCCGATATGTGACAAGAAAATAGATGAAAATGAAAATTCTGTGGAATGCGATGGCCCATGTCAAAGATGGCATCATGTAACTTGCGCTGGATTACACCAAGGACAGTTCAATGCTTTAAAGGCAACGAGGAAAAAGAAATCAAAACTTCTCTGGCTCTGCACTATTTGCGAGGGAGACTTCGCCTTGTATAAAACAGGGAAAAGTATACAGAAGGAACTACAAGAGATGCGAAAAGAGGTAACTGACAAAATTAATAAGATATCCGAGAAAATGTCATATCTGAATGAGCGACTTAGAGAAAATAAAAACGTAATACATGATATCAATAACACAAGAACACAAAGACAAACATACAGTGACGTAATAGAAACAGACAACCAAACAAGAAGAATAGCTCAATCCACAATTCACAATGAAGTAAAAGACAAGCCAGCAATAGAACAGGATACTATGAGCAGTGATAAAAATGAAATAGGCGAAATCAGTAATGGAGATTTCAGAAAGAAAAATCAAGATATTGACGTAATTTCAATAAGTCAAGAAACTCAACAGCATACTCTGGAAAAGGAAATGGATGGGTTTATACCGGTAGTAAACAGGAGATCCCGTAATCTGCAAAGAAATTCTTTTATTATGGGAACTGCGGCAGATGATATAATACGTGCGGGTGAAAAATATGCATGGCTACACGTAGGACGAGTATCAGCAGAAGCGACAACAGAAAAGATTACCAGTTATCTTCGGAAAAGAGGCATTACAGGGAATATAATATGTGAGGAGTTAAACACTCAAGGAGAAAGTAAATCCTTTAAACTAGGTATTCATATGACTCATCTGAATGATTCAAAAAATCCAGACTTTTGGCCCCGGGAATAGTTGTGCGGCGTTTTCGTTTCAGAAAAGGGCCAGGTAACAAAGAAGAAAGAAATCAATACGGTTTTTAAGGAAACCCCGAATTCTAAAACACTGCACGAACAAATTAAATATGGCAAAGGTACAGGCCTATTATGGAACGTGGAAGGTATTAAAGGTGCAATGTCTTTGGCACCAGTTGACTTTGTAAGCAATTATGATCTCGTAATTTTGACAGAAACATTTCTTCTAGAAAACTGGCAACATCCAAATTTCTATTGCAGTCACCTCATGGCAAAACATGGGGATTTAGGAAGACCTTCAGGTGGCGTATCCGTCCTTGTGAAACCAACTTTTACTCCGATAATAAGTATATCCCAAACCAATAATACACTGGCAATGGAAACAAATCAATTAATCATCATTGCAGTATACTTTCAACCTCAATGCAGTGCTTTAGAAATAATTGAAGAACTTTGTGAAATAATTAATATTAACAAATATAACAAACCTGCAATGATAGCTGGTGATCTCAATTGCCGAATCGATAAGGAAAACTACAAATCAAAAATCGTTATCGAAATGTTAGAAGAACAGGGTTTCATTCTCATCAACGATACACATACACCCACTTATATTTCTCACAACGGTAAGAGCTCAATAGATCTCATATTCCTAAAAGGTCAAATTCAGGGTAATAGTAAACCCGATAATGGTCTGATTCAGTGACCCCCATAAGAAAACACATCCCGTTGCAATTCATCATAAAGTTACCAATGAATCAACAACTAGAAAAATCTCTAGGAAATTAAACATTGAGGCATTAAAAGAAAGATCTTATGAAATAAAAAATATAGAAGAATTAATAGACGAAGCTGAACTATCACAGGCTGCAAATCTCATGCAAGAGCTGATTATAAATAGCACGGTAAAAATCACTGCAAATACTAGAATTGCGAAAAAGTGGTTTGACAAAGACTGTTATATCAAAAGGAAACAAGTACTAGATATACTACATCAAGTAAGAGGAAACCTCCAAGACACAACGATGTTAAACACGTATGCCTACGTAAGAAGACAATATAAAGAAATGATCAAATTGAAGAAGAAACTCCACAACGAAAAGGAAGCGAAACAGCTGGCAGATGAAGCTGAAAAGGACCCCTACATTGCCCTTCGACCTAGAATACGCCCAACGACACACTACATCAGTTTACAAACGTGGGAAAACCACTTCAATGCCATATTAAATAACAAAAGCGACACTAAACTACCAAGTATGGAAATGAAAGAAACAAAATCTATAAACAAATATAAATGGTCAGAAATAACAACAGAAGAGGTTCGGAAAACAATAAATAAAGCTAAGAACAAAAAGGCTGCTGGACCGGACAATATTTTTAATGAACATATGAAAGCATCTACTGAAATACTGCTCCCAACTTGGACCAAATTATTCAACAAGTGTTTAGAAACAGGACAAATTCCCGAGCAATGGAGAAACTCCACAATTAAAGTGTTATTCAAAGGAAAAGGAGATCCTGAGGATCCCAACAAATACAGGGGCATCGCATTGGAAAGTAATACTTTCAAGATATTCACTAACATAATAACACAAAGACTGAAGGAACCTATCGACAAATCACTCCCCGATGCTCAATTCGGATTTAGAAGCAACAGATCTACGTTAATGGATGTAGAATTACTATTAAATAACATCAAAGATGCACTTAAAAAGAAAGAAAAATTCTATACTGTATTCTTAGACTTCACGAAGGCTTTCGACCTACTGGACAGAGGACTAATAATATCGAAGCTGGAGAATACCTTAGGAATTGATAAAATCTGGATTGAAATTATTAGATCCATACTCGCCTACAACACCATACAAATATCGGATGGCTTTTCTACATCAGATACAATTCTACAGACTAATGGTGTACTCCAGGGAGACCCTATGAGCCCTTTATTATTCATTCTTACATCTGAAGAATTAATAAGAATCATCCAAGACAGAAAGGATATTTACATTTATGCTTACGCTGACGACATAGCAGTTAGCTCTAATGATATCGCGTCAGGAGATGGCAGTCCAACACGCTGTGACGGGGTGCGGGGGGTCTTGCAGTACGCATGCGCGGACCTCATATTCCAAACTTAAATATATCGGCTTCGCGCATGCCAATCGCTGTTATTGACTTGACGTTACAGACAGTTAGGAACGGGGCTTCGAGTGAAAGCCGAAGTTAAACGATTGACTTCGCGTCACCACATGGTAGCTTTACGATTGGTTACAAAGTGAGAAGCTTATTATCCTCTCTGTTTCAAAATAAATCATGTGAACGTGCCAGAACTTATCTATATTTACGACACTTTACTAAATGTAAAATACTGTAGTGTAATATTCAACAGTACATTGAATTACATCCATTTTCTGCGCATTTCTCATCGCATTGTTGGTCTAGGGGTATGATTCCTGCTTTGAGTGCCGGAGGTCCCGGGTTCAAATCCCGGAAGTGCCCAGCATTTTTACTATTGTTTTATCTCTTGAAAATATTCAAAAAGTATATAAAAGAACCTTACGAACTTTTTTTTTTCGTGCGAGACGTGTACTTACTGTGTGCCAGTAATATAAATACATAGTTTGAGGTCAAACGCAATTTTTTATTTTAGTCGCTTTACCCTACAGGTTGGCTTTTCCCTCGGATTCTGCGGGGATCCCACCATTACCGCCACCAGGGCGGTGTCCTGGAACTTGAAACACCTGGACGAAGGATAAAACTGGGGAGGTGGGACCAGCACCTCGCCCAGGCGGCCTCACCTGCAAAGCGAACATGGGCCTCATGAGGGATGAAAAGTGAGGGGAAGATTGGGAGGGATAGGCAAGGAAGAGGCAAGGAGGGTGGCCCCACCTCCCCCGTGGTATCCCCCAACCAGGTGTTTCAAGCTCCAGGACACTGCCCTTACGGTGGTTATGGTGGGATCCCTCGCTGAGTCCAAGGAAGGGTAGCGGCTTTGGTGGCGTAGTTGGTACATGCTGTTCTTCTATGCCCAAGATCGCGGGTTCAAACCCGGCCGAAGCCGTCGTTAAAAATCCCTCAGTATGCCTTCCTTCGGAGGGGAAGTAAAGCCGGCAGTCCCATGTCATAGATTTATGGCATGTTAAAGAACCTGCGGTGGCGTCTAGTAACCAAGTTCTGAACTAGTAGTTGTTGATGGTGGCGTTTGGCGGCAAAAGTAGGAACTACTTCAAAAAATCATTGTCTGCAGTCCTTACTTGAATTAAAAACAGATAACACACACTTATACAGCCATCACAATTAACACCGGTTATCAGACAGATTCTACACCCACCCAAAGTACACGGGGCTACATGACCGCGTTGTCACAGCCCCTAAACTGAGGAAGCAACCAACCAACCAACCAACCTAAGTCCGAGGGAAAAGCCAACCTGGAGGGTAAACCGTCGGGGAAAAAAGAATCGTTTACCTCAACCTATGTATTTAAATTACCGGAAGTCTCGCCCGAAAAAAAGAACGTTCCTAAGGTTCTTTTACATACTTTTTGAATCGTTTCAAGAGATAAAAACAAAAGTAATAAAAATGCTAGGATCCTCCGGGGTTTGAACCCGGGACCTCTCGCACTCAAAGGAGGAATCATACCCCTAGACCAACAAAGTGATACGCATTGTGTAGAAAATGGAGGTACTTCAATGTAATGTATTCTGAGAATATGATAAGTGAATATTACACTACAGTATTTTACATTTAGTAAAGTGTCGTAAATATAGATAAGTTCTGGCACAATCACATGATTTATTTTGAAACAGAGAGGATAATAAGCTTCTCACTTTGTAACCAATCGTAAAGCTACCATGTGGTGACGCAGAGTCAATCGTTTAACTTCGGCTTTCACTCGAAGCCCCGTTCCTAACTGTCTGTAACGTCAAGTCTGTTTTTGCAGCACACGACACGCAGCCAGTGAAAGAAGGAATGTGCTGAGTGAGTTAAACAAGCAGTGACTAACTTAATGTTTTTGGAATGCGCGTTACGCAGTGAGCGGGAAGATATCTGCAGTTCAAACCCAACTGCCAACTCCTGGCGCGATATCAGTAGTAACCCGCACATATTGCAAGAGGCGGTCGATGTTATGGTTAAATGGTGTCAAGAAAATAGTTTCTACATAAATCAAACAAAAACAGAAATGATGGTCTTTAGAAATGGGGGCAAAATACCGTCCGGTATACAAATCACCATAAATGACTCTGCACTTAAAATAGTAAATGACTTTAAATATTTAGGTGTCACATTGCAACCTAGTGGCAAGTGTTTCACCAAACATATAACAGAAAGAGCTGCCAAAGCAATAATTGCAATTAAAGATATAAGAAACTTACAAGCACTAAGCCTCGAAACGGCTATGAGACTATTCCAAGTGAAAATACTACCAGTACTAACTTACGGTATAGAAGTTATCTGGCCTGATCTTACCAGAAATAATCTATATACACTGGAGAAAGTTAAAGCATATTTTTTAAAAAGAGTATTGGGGGTATCTAAAACAACCATATCTCGCACAGTATACGAGCTGTCTAGAGAGCCGTTCCTTATTGAAGAACTTCGAATGAAAATGCTCTTGCCATCTAGTGCCAGCTACACGCAAGCGCTTGCTGTGCTGCAGCGGAAGAAGGAAGATATATGGAGCGAGTTCTACGCTACAGATGCTATGATGACACAGGATTGGACACAAGCAAACTACGAGCTGCGTCACCTGGTGACCCGATTAGCAGTACACGGTTTCCATCACCGCCTATGCTTGACTAAATCGTATCACACACCGTGCTCAGAATGCGTGTGTAAGCGTTGCAACAATTTCTGTGAACGATATCATGTGCTGAAGTGTCCAGACAGGAGAGAGACTCTAACACGGTTCTGCTTGGATGATTACTAGTTATACCAATGCACATTGCGAGTTTTTTTTAACGTTATAATTCATGTATTTAGGTATTACGTTAGTATTTATGTTCTTTGGCCATTGGCTGCATTAAATGTTTATAAAACGCAATGAGAGTGAAACGCGAATTATGATCCGCGTCATCCTGGCTTGTTATTGGCTGGCAATTATCACCAGCCATTTGCTGCCCGCTGGCTTGTTTACAATTATCACCAACATGGCGGCGAGAGGAATAGATTTCTACATCAATTAAATTTCTAGAAATCTATTCCAGTTCATGACAGTATGAAGTGCAAATCACTTATTGATGAGGAATTGTATGTACGTTTATATTTAAATTGCAGCGTGACACTGTTCATCGAAATTTGTGAAAATAAAAGTACGAATCAACACTCTGGCTGATCAACTGAAAGTTTCTACTACTTTGTATGTAAATCAATTGGCTGTCGTTTCCACCAGTTTTATTCATCATTTCGAAGTACATTCAGTACAATAACATTTTGTGCACTATAAAACCTCATTATTGACCATTGCGTATTGATGTTGCTGACTGAATATATGACATGTAATTTGTAGATTATGCCTAAGGCATATAATTTAAGGTCCTTGCTGTATTTATGTACAAATATTATGGTTTAACTAATGAAGCAAGGATTAAAAGTGCAATTTACATCGCCACCTTTTTTTTATATATATAGCCTATTGATAGGCCTATGTCGTTTCTCAGTCTGGTAACTTCTTGGATTTGCTTGAGATAGATTTATAGTAATATACTACCTTATTAACCTGCAGGCTGAGTTTTATTTAAAACATGCCCAGGTGCATACAGTAGCATACGACCTACTGCAGGCTATGTCGATCCTAAATGTAGGCCTATTATAGTGCTCATGTCAAAGGTCGTCCTAAAGTTTGAACTATTGAGGATTTATTTGCATCAAAGATAATTTCAGCTGAGTCTGGCAAGGCTTCGTAAACTTGGGCGCGACTTCACATTTTCATTTTTCCTATACAGCTTTTGATACCAACCACTTAAATCACAGTGTTTCAAGATTTGCTCTCATTAAACATCACCAACATTTTTTTTTTTCTTTCCCCCTGATGGTAGGCTGTGTTGGAGTTTACAGAAAATCAAGTTGAGAAATAAAAATACATCTTAGGTTTCTATGACACAGTTGCATTTTATCCTACTATATCTCCACTCAATATACCAATCCTACCAATGTTTCCTAATTCCTCATGCTGCATAAATAAACATGACAGATTACAGCATTAGCAATGATGACAGTAACTTATGATATGCTAAAATGATTTTAAAAGATGCATAGAAAGTGGCTTGATAAACCCTGTATCATCAATCCATTTAAACATTCCCACAGAGTTCTAATCAGAAGCTCATTTTATGTGCAACAGGTATGTAGAATAAACCTCCCTCCCAATAACTTGTAGGCCTAACGTGAACATAATCCATGTTAAGAGCTGTTTCTTGGTTCACAAAAAAGCCTACCATTTAAAATCTTGCACATAGGCTACTAATCATATTATGGTGCAATTACATTGGTAATTTTAAAAATCCTGGCTACCAGCTACTGAATTAAATATTCCAGATATCTTTCTTAACTCCACTTTTACTGACAGCATGTAAGTCCTTACTACTGTCTTTCAAGCCATTGACCAATTATTTTTTTCATGAGGAACTATTTTAGTTATTCTTCTCTATGTGAAATACAGTCGATGACAACTGCCTGGCAGACTCGGGTGTTTTTTCTTGTGTCGCTTCTCTGGTTGCCTACGACACTTCCTAATTATTAACAGAATGTTTCATTGAATTATTGTATCCAATTGACCAACTGGTAATATATTATGGCTTGCTTTAATATTCCTATGATACACTTTTTGATCCCATACATTAATGAAATATACAATAACATAGGCTGACATGTTGAACCAATCTCCCATTCCCCAACACTCCCAACTAATGGGACATAAGCTATCTAGTGGTTGGTCTCACATTGCTTCCAGCTACATGTACCGTACTAGGTCTAGTAGTACCATAGGTTTGTGACTGATTCTCCAACTCCGTCAAGGAAACTAAATTCTGAACTAAGATCTGAAATGGGGTACAATGTCCCGCTAGGACAATCAAGGACAACTTGAACCATTCAAGTGATTTTTCTATTTCATTTTACCAACTAACCAGGTGCCTGGAAATGCTAGTGAAGGAGGCAGCAGAGTAGGCTAGCCTACTGGTATACACCATTCAGAGAACATTCTCAGTGACTTGTCTATGCATAGGCCTATGACACAATTTTAAGAAATTGATACAGTAGTCACAGAACACTAATGGTGCCCAGTACTCGCAGCTTAGCATAGGACGGAGTGGATTCCAGCCACAGATTAACTCGTGATCTGTCAACGGGTTTTCAAACAGATTGAGCACACACCCAAGCCTCTAAATGAAACACTCCTCTTTAAGACTTTCTGGTCTTGCATCCATGGTCGATCAACATTCTCCTGATCTCAGTGTTCTCAAGTTTCTGTTGGTTATGGACATGTTTTTATCCTGACAACTTCATATTTAAGGGGTTGGGCGTTGGGGTACATGCCCTATTCTTAATTAGTTCAGCATAAGATCATTGAATCCCCTTAAGAAAAATAGGGAACATCCATGTGTTATTTGCCCATAGGAAAGGGAGAATTTAAAAAAACTGAACATCTAGGGACATTGATGCAGATGACTCCGAGTAAGTAGGCTAGATCAAAATGAACATTTTTCAGTGTTGCCTTATTAAAGGTTGATAACTTTCTACCGTTCAACATGAATAGGCCTATATTGGATGGGAAATATTTTTATTATTTGCAAAGATTACAAGGATGACTTGTTGATGCATCATTATTTTGTTACGCGAACATAAGTTCCAAGTCTACATTGTGTTGGAACGCATATTTCAGTGTTGCTTTAGTAAACGAAATATTTAATGTCTTTCAGTTGGTCAACACGGTTGCACTTAATGGTAATTAGCATTATTCCCAAAACCAGAAAATAAACTGTACATGCAGGCCTATTATGTCAAATCAATCATACCTACAAGACAACAAAAATGCTCTATGAAAAACTTTTAAAACCCCATAATGGTAGTAAAAAATAATCTCAATCCAACGCCACTATTTCGCGAAGGTGCAGAAAAATCTTAATAAAGTACAGCTATTCGTAATAGTAGGCTACGGTTGTGATAAACCGCTAAACAAGGAGCATATAATAACAGAGCAGGGACTCTCTGCTATTTCTGCGTTCCGTTAAATTCAGTGATTGCGTCATTGTTTGGGCTCCAACTCAAACGCACATGGTGCGCAAAGGTACTAAAAAGCGTGGCATGGTGCGCACCACGTGGCGAATTCCAACGCCACTGAGATGCAAAAACTGGCCGTAAATTGTGCAAGAAATATAAGTGACTGAAGGATCTAGGTTGCTTTCGCCGAGTAAGTTACCCAACTTACGAAATCGAATCGAGTTTGATTAATCTGGATACACATCGTTATTGTTGCTTTAAAGCAACTACGTTTTATTTTTGAACGCTAATATATTACTTACATTGAATATTAAGAGGCAACGGACACCGTAAACTTGAATTTCATACGTCCGTTGTGGTCTATGACGTTGGTACGATGAGAAGAAAAAAGGACGGTCGGCGTTTTATTTCCTACTTTTTTCAGTTGCTTTGCACTTTTAAGACGTTTAAGTACAAGCGAATCGTCTTTTTGAAGTTTCAACATAAAAAATAAATAAATCATGAAGTATCATGCAAGTTTGCAATATTAAGATACCATAACCTCAAAATTACCGTACCCCTATTCCGACCCAGTACGCCACTATGGCAGAATTCTTGTCTGCTATACCTCCTTCTCTAAATAATTTGTATATGCCCAATAATGTCATTTCATTACAATTAACTTGGCCTCAATGATTAAATGATTTTCAACTGTATCTACAGAAAAAATATAGGCAGGGTTGAGGATTGTTTTCATGGAAATGAGAAAGCTGATTTCCCAGACAGTTTCAATTGATTTATTAATTTATGTTCAATCACGGTACACATTGTACATTCTTTCACATGTGAGTCATAACTTCTGATGTGTGAACGTCAATGGCTTAGTCGACTGGAGACAGGATTGAAGAAGACCATGCCGGGCTGCACTCAGATGATCGGTTATAATGCAGGACAGTGGAAAACAACTGATCACCCACAGCCAAGTACACTCCAACGCAGAAAAACTTCTTGGCTAGCTTCGATCAATCCTCAGGCTGAAGAAGCTGTAAACTCAAAGAGGATTATTTTTGGTGAACATGAATTTGCAGCCTGTAAAGCAACACAATTCCAGTTAACGCAGCATTTCTTGCATGAAATAAGAGGGAGGGGACATTTGAAAGATGTGGTTGAACGTAATGGTGCAACACATTACCAATTACATTTAATACCCCCCACCTCAGCTTAATGACAATTAAAACCTCCTGTTTCGGGCATGTTAAAAGGACCCCTGCAGGCCAAATGTAGGAAGCCACATCATATTACTGTTAAATACACAGAAAAAAATCTGCATCACAGGATTATTGTGCCCATTGATTTAAAAGAGAGAGGGGAAAGAGTGTTGGTTCCTCAGTTTAGGGGCTGCGGCAACGCGGTCATGTAGCCCCGTGTACTTTGGGTGTGTGTAGAATCTGTCTGATAACCGGTGTTGATTGTGAAGGCTGTATTTGTGTGTGTATCTGTTTTTTAATTTAAGTACAGACTGCAAATTAGAATCTTTCAAATAGTTCTTACTGCTGCCGCCAAACGCCACCGTCAACAACTACTAGGCCTAGTTCAGAACTTAGCTACTAGACGTCACCGCAGTCGGCACTTGGCAACGAACGTAGAAACCTAAGAGCGTTGTTTACATTCTTAACCTATCCAATTTAGCTTCACACAGGTGTATTTAGTGGAAGGTTCTTTAACATGCCATAAATCTATGATATGGGACCGCCGGCTTTACTTCCCCTCCGAAGGAAGGCATACTGAGGGATTTTTAACGCTCTTAAAAAACCCGACGGCTTCGGCCGGGTTTGAACCCGCTATCTTGGGCATAGAAGCTCAGCATGCTACCAACTATGCCACAAAAGCCGCCGGGAAAGAGTGTGTCCTAGAGACAAGTTGTCAATATTCTTGAAAATACTCTATGCCCTTTAAATATAAATTTACATTGGACTTGAACTTCTCCCCATTATCACACAACATGTGTGTTTTGAAATATGCACATTAAATGATAAAATCTATTGTTATTAAAGTTAGGCAATGATGACGTTGCTTTGTTGAAGAGGACTGGTGAAGTTCAAAACATGTGCACGTATATCTACCCCCTGTCATCTTTTTTGTCGTGTGGCCTCCTGAGAGGCCGAGTACAGGTCTTTCTAGTCAACGCCCATGGACGACCTGCGCACCGGAATGAGAGATGATTTAATGAAACTGGGCACGGATGTGGAAGGAAGCGGCCATGGCCTGTTAGAGGTACTGTCCCAGCATTTGCCTAGAGTTCAAAATGGGAAACCAGGGAAAACAATTTCAAGGATGTCGACGGTGGGGTTCGAACCAACGTCCACCGAGTAAGCAGAGAGCTTGGGCCCATGGCCGAACGCTGCGCTTTAGCTGCTGGCATACCTACACCTAATTATTATTCTTTCAGAGGGATCGGAGAGATACAATGAATTGCTATCAAAATTGAAACAACATTTCAGTGAACCGCCATCCAATACAATACCATCATTGAAATATTGCATTAATGAACTCTTTCAAAATCCACGTAAAACAAAGAGCGACAGCAGCTACCAAGGCTATATTTGACGTCAGAGCCATTACAAGATTATCCTTGAGTAGGATATAAAGGCCGGTTCTGGGGCAGGGGCTAATGGGCAAGATGGCCGCCATGTCCTGAGACCGTGGATGATGTCACAGGGGAAGTTCTGCCGTGTAGTTGCTAAATGGAATATTTATTATTCTTATTCTTATTATTATTCTTATTCTTAGGTAATTATTGATTGATCGTGCACAATCAAGACCAGTCTTATATTGCCCACTTTTTGGTGTAGTGGCTAGCATTCTTGGTGGTCATTCCTGAGGTTCGAATTCCGGCTCTGCCAAGAAATGTAATTTCTGGTCTCAGGAGTGGAACGGGGTACACTCAGCCTTGTGAGGCCAAACTGACAGAAGCTGGCTTTTGATTCATACCTCAGCCATTCTGTCTAACTCAACTTTACCTAACCTAACCTAACTTCAAAGTCAGAGCAAATATGAGAGCAAATGTGAGAGCACACATAATAAACTAAGTTATAACCTAACCTAACCTAACTTAACCTAACCTAACCTAACCTAACTTAAAAATGCGAGCAAAAAAAAAAGTGAGAGCAAAATGTGTGAGCAAAAAAGTGAGAGCAAATGTGAGAGCACAAATAATAAACTTAGTTATAACCAAACCTAACCTAAACTAACCTAACCTAGCCTAACCTAACCCACAGAAACCTCATTTAAAGATTTTAGATTTTACATTTTAACATTCTAGATTTTTGATTTTATCATTTTACATTTTTTAGATTTTACATTTTAAATTTAAGATTTTATTTTATTTTAGATTTTACATTTTTACATTTTTTGAAAAGAGTAAACTACAAGGTCACATACCTAACCTCACCAAACCTAACTTTACCAAACCTAACTTAAGCTAATCCAAAGGCTAATGCACATACACAAAGTATATAAGGGCACATGGAACTATCCTTATGCTAGTCATATAGGCTACTGTACAACATGATCACTACCCCACTGGGTATTTTTTTTCTTTTCGTTGTTTACACATTTGTCAATTTTCCAATTTTCCATTTTCAGTTCCTTTAAATGTTAGTTTTAAGTTTTTCAATTTCGTAATATGGAAACATGGATTTTGCATTTTGTTGTTTACACATTTATCAATTTCACAATTTCCCAATTACAGTTTTTAAAATGCCATTTTAAAGTTTTTCAATTTCATGATATAGAAACATGGATTTCCCATTTGATGTTTACACATTTGTCAATTTACCAAATTACCATTTACAGTTTTTAAAATTTCAGTTTAATGTTTTTTTTCTATTTTGTCAATATGGAAACATGGATTTTGCAATTTGTGTTTTGCATGTTCATTTTGCATTAGGAGTGGAGAGAGGTGGGTAGTAATTAAAAATGTACAAGCAGTATCCATACAATATTTTTATTTTAAATACATGTACACTATTTACACATAATACATTTTTACATACATTCTTTTTTTGTTATAAATTGTACAGTTGTTTTTTTATTGTTTTCTATTTTTTTATTTTTTATTATGAATACCATTTTTGTGTGTGTTCTATTTTTGTAGTGCTATTTTTTTTAATTTTTAAAATTGTTTTGTTTTATGTATTTGCTAGGCTCATGCAGAGGATTTTGATATTCAAAACTTAACTCTTTAAGCATGGTCAATGATTGAGTAATGACCATAGGCATGCGTACCTATACCATCAGCATCAATCACTCTTTTATCATCACCAGGACACAAAGCAATTTTGTTTAGTCTTATAGGTGATATGTCATGTTGTTTAGAAGCGATAATGTTCATTGGTATTCTTTTTACATTGTTCTTCATGACACAATCCTTATAATCTTGAAAGCTTATACAATTTTTGACAACACCTCTGTTAATACCTTTAATCTTTTTGATTTCTTTACCATTTATGTCTAAAGCGTACATTTTAGATCTAAGTCCAACAAACGCTTTTATAATTTGTCCACAAGCCTCGTCTTTAAATTTCCCCAACGTTTTCTTGTTTGATGTACAGTAACATATGTGATTAGTAGGATAATCTGATGTGTCCAGGTGTTCTAGGAAATCCAACTTGTCTTGATATACATCTGGGGTGTTAACCAAATAAATGAACGAGTCGGTATCCATATACATGAGTTTAAGATTGTTCATTCCATAATAGGGTAGCAGGACATCATAGTGGTGGGAATACATTAGAGTTTTTGAAATATCCAGTATACACATTCCAATATATATAGGCTTATTGAATACAATGTTACGTTTGGCCATGTGGAAAGCAGCTAGGTTAGGACCATAAATTGTTCTGTCAATAAATGTCGGCTTTGCTATTAGCTTTTCTGCCTTTTTGCTGTCAGTCACAAGACGTATTGTACCCGATAACCCGGATAGTAGGCTGTCAGATATCCGCCCCCTCAATCGGATTGCCAATAATCAAACGCGCCGGCATAGCTACATCAATGCAAATGGCACTGACAGATACTATCGAGATTAGAGCACAATAGTTAACAAGAAAATTATTGTGGAACACACCAAAATATACGGGGGTTCATACTTACCTTTACTTACCTCTTAAATTTATCTCGGGTACTGGGTTGTCAACTGGATCACTTAAAAGTATGCCCACACAATAACCTCCACCATGATATTTAAAATGAACCAGAACGAAGACGAGAAACTTTAAACTGCACAATAATTTATTTCACATAAAGAATGATTTTAACAAAAAAAAAAAATCAACGTGGCAATCAGAAGCCATCGACCACATAACCATGTCCTCCTGTAGGACCTGTATTCTCTACATATAATGTTTCAGCTTTCTCAAGCTCATAGCAACGTAAAAATAATAATGCATATGGAATGGAAACGGGATTTGGGATGAGACACATATATCAATTGTTTTGCGTGTTTATATACTTCACATTTTATTTATAGCCACAAGGCTATTATGGAACTGTCCTTGGCCTCTGTAATACAGTTGTCCGGGCCAGCTGCAATGCACCTGTATTGTCAAAGCGGACACCCGTTCGTTCGACCCTAGCATAAGCGTGTTACCTCATAGCTTGGCTCTCCTTTTTAAAACACGTAAATGTTCACATCTAAACTGAAATATTATCACGCAAATGTCTTACATGCTTCAATCAAACACCAGTGGATTACTCCAACAATCCCAAATCATGATTATTTGTTTAAACCACTTGCTTAACTTGCGTTGTTTAGAGTATAAAAAACTCTAAATGTTAATAACAAAAGTTCATTAATTATTTATAATAATAATAAATTGTTTATAACAATGTCAAATGACCATTGAAAATTTTATACACGCCTCGATTAATCACTATCATTTCAAATTATTTAACAAAGATATTTACAAAATTATTTTACAATATTATATTGTTAATATTATTTATACAAGGAATACATTAAACCACACGTTTATTCGGTTGATAATTACTCAAATCGTGATGATATAATCGACCAATGAAGGTTAGTTATATTTAACTGTCAAATTCAGGTTTAATAAGGTTTAATAATAATTATTAATATTTGTGACGGTAACCTCCATTCAAAATCTTTATCTCAAATTATTTAACACTCTTGTTAATTTTAACAGTATCTTCATATGAATAATCTTTCAAAGAACAAGAACAATACAATCAGCGGGAAAATACTTCGCTTATAATGCACAAAAATGGCACAAAAATTCATCATATATCTTCATATATATGGCATAAAAATCTTCCAAACTACACACAAAAATCCTCCACTTATAAATTCATCAACTTCATTAATTATTGTGGGAACCTCCTTCATTATTCAAGGGCATTATTCAACAGCGACTTTTACACGTCCACTGAACTAACGATTATACATCCATTGTTCCTCTTTAAAAATTCTTATATTCATCAATTGTAATAATGACTGTTATTATTTAACCTTCGTGGGTTTCATTCATGAATCGATATGAAGTAAAAATTTGCCAATCACAAATAAATTTAATAGCAAATACGATTAGACACTCCTGCCTGGTCTATCAAAATTGAGATTAACATCTTCAAAGTAACGCAGTATAAAAATACTATCTTCAAACAAAGTTCAACTAAACTGCAAAATAGTCGAATAGAATACAATTAGATTGTGGAATGCAAACATTATTGTTCCAATCTAGAATTGAGAAAAACTCCTATCAAATGTTCATTACTATAGTGTATTCAATAAATTGTAATCATCGTTCATATTTCATGAAATTGTCTATAATGCAATGATAAATGTCTATGTTGCAATCATGTTCATAAGACGACTAGTATTTCAAAGATCGTCGATATCGTAATAGATTTTAACGCTCTAAAATCATTTAATTATTCTTCTTTCTTGAGGATGACAGAAGATTGGTCAAAGTAATTTACTGAATAGAATTACTTTACTAAAATGACACGCTGTCTGAATTCAAATCTGCCATAGCAAATCAATAACTTTACAGTCAAATCGTGACTACAAAAATATGCAAATTACTGAAAGAATTTAAATCATCAGTCTCAACTGATCCAAAATTATTAAGAATGCCAATGACATAACAATGTCTCAAAAATCGAAGAAAAAGGCATAAATCATCGAAGTGTACTGAGTACAGAAATATCAATCAAGAAAATGGGGCAAAAGATAGGACAGAAAATATGGGAAGAATGGTTGCTCAGATATCGCTACAAGACTCAAATAATACAAGAAACGTTCACGACTACCTTATCTGTTGATTGAAGATCTAGAGGAAAGTTTTCAAAGAAAACTGCTGTTGGTTCCATTTCACCAGCGTAAAGATGTGCTCCGTCCTCGAATTTGGAATCAGCGTCCTCGGAGAATCGAACTGCTTCCTCCTCCGAAATTGCACTGCTCCGTGGATACGAAAAACATCCTTCTGGCAAAACTCTTCTTTGTGCGCCGGGACAACCCTGGCCTCTCTTGAAAGTTCTCTGAAGTTCTTGCAGGAATTCGCCATGAAGTTTAATGTAGTTATTTCCGCAGAAATATTCATAGTTGTGGAGTATGAAAATATTTCCACTGTTATCTGGTATAATTCAGCGATGGATTCACGATGCATGAGTGTAGTTGGATGTTCACTACATGCTCGCTTTTGTAGAAAGACGATTAACGAAGTTCCATGCTGTTACTTTACTCCAATCAATATATGTCCCAATTGCATTAAAGCCTTAGCCTTCCATCTCAGCTACTGTTATAATCATGAAAGCACTGTAAGATTATAATGTTCCATAGTCGAATGTATCGTTGTAATACCAAACGTATTCTCCAATATCACTGTTGCACTCCACGTGTCAGCCGTAGTGTATAATGTGGAATTTTAAACGTGTTTCTCATGTGGCGAGAAAATCACTTTTGTTGGCAGCCTTAAAGTTCCAATATCTTTCGAAGTATAACTGTGAAATCGTTCAAATCTTCTACACACCTCAATGTTATACTGCCCAATAGAATTATAATAAAGGCTGAAGTTAGCGCTTGATATCTTGACTGGTGGAAACGTTAATGTGAGCGTTTCAACTTCACCTAGTTTCGAGCAGCGTAAAATGGAACTGCTCCGAGTTCGTTCGATGCGCCGGGCTTTAACCACGCTAAAGACAACTTACTTCACTGAATCACTTGAAAATAACTATATATCACCAGAAATATATATGCGATCTGACATATGAGATCTGAGTTCTGCGTTCTGAGATTATGAGTTCTGAGAGCTCCTCTCTCCTGTGCACGACCTTTTATCAACTTCTTAAGGGGCGTATCCATCCCTTCCATAGCCTGTTGCTGCGTCATTGCTGGAAGTTTTAACTTTGGCTATACTTGACGGATTTTCAAATTTCAAAAACTCAAAATTAATTTCTTCAAAATTCCAAATCAATGCCATAACTGAAAATAGATTTCCACAAATCTGCATGCCAAAAGTAATCAAATATCGTAGTTTCAGCAATCTCCGTCTTCCTTCCAAACTATCGTTCATTGGTTCGAGTCTCTCCTCCAATAGCGTAGCTTCTTCCTTAGCACAATACCTTGTTTCCTGCGACTGCGTCGTAAATCTAAGATCTTTCTCGAACAAAATCATGACGTCACCAAGAATCTCAGCTCAATCAGCCTACTTGTATGAATCCTGCGTCATCCGTGCCTACGTCATGAATATCCACGTCATAACTATGACATTCATAACTTTACTCATATTTTCCAATACAGCCATCGTGGTCTCAATATAATTCAATTTCCGGGGGCATTCTCCTTTCACCACGTTTTAAAAACAGTTGCAAATTGTTTTTAAACTCTGTGTTATAAATATCTCAATTCACTTGAACACGAAATTGAATTATTATTGGCTTACTCTTGGATAATATTTCTACTATGTTCCTTAATCATAAGTCTCTTCTTCTCTGGGTTTGTGTGTGGCTAATGCATTCTCTCCTCTCTACTTTCTCTTCTGTCCTGAATATCTGTTTTCCAAGTTCTGCTAACTTGTAGAAGGACCAGGATCGATCACTACATCCTGTCTTTTCTTTTGATTTTCAGCTTCCTTTTCTCGTAATTCCTTCAGATACTGCTGACTTTCTTTCTCTCTTTCTTGATACTTGTCGGGTGTCATAACCTGACCTTGAGAATTCTGATTCTGATTCTGGTACTGGTTATTTCTGTTATAATTTCGATTATAACCATTGTTGTAGTATCTACCTCTTCCGTTGTTGTAATTCCCTCTATTATTATTCCAGCCTCGTCTTTGCTGATATGGACGGTAACCTTGGGATCTGTGGTTGCGGAAATAATTATTCCTGTGAGGACCTACATTTTCAGTTTTTCCTTCCTCAGGCTTATCAGTTTGTTGCACTTGATCCATATAGACCGTATTAACGTCTTTGAATTCGTGCCTCTGGCCTTTTTGTACCAAATTTGGCATTGGACTCGTGTAGTCAAGCCTTCTCAACAATTCGTCCATACTGGTCAAATCTCTAATGTTTGACGATATGATCGGTCTTCTTACCTCCACAGGCAGCATACGAGAAATCGCATCTATCAACTGCTCTGTTGAGAATGGGGGTTGCAAAAATCTCAAGCGTGATAGTTGACTCGTGAAGAAATCAGCGTACCGTGTTGGAAGAGTACCTGAATACTTCCTTGAGTATACCTCAGCTCTTAGTGAATTCTGAGCTTCTATTGACCAGAATCGTTTAATCAGTGCCTCTGCAAATTCGTCAAAATTGCTGAAAGTGTACCGAAATGCTCTAAACCATTCGAGGGGTCCTCCAGCTAGAAATCTTTCTACGATTCTCATCTCTCTCTCTCTAGGAATGTGGGCTTCTATGAAGTAGTCTTTAAGATTCCTGATATATTCGATCGGTGTGAGACTATCAGTGTTGCTAAATTTTTGAGGTTTGTCTTCAAAATTCCGGATGACTGTCACATTTCTCGGATATGAATCCATATAATTCCTCCCACTATCACGATACTTCCATTCGGGTTCAATATTCCGATCCTCTTCTTCTTCCCTGAATCTGGATATACGTTCCTCAGGACTAATATCTCTCTCTTCTGTATTAAGGTTACCTCTTCTCACGTAATTTCTCTCCTCTTCACCAGTCAATCCTTCGGTATCCTTGTCTGTGATTTCCGTGATGACTTTCCTAATCAACTCTTCCTTATATGTTTCCATCATGCTAGCTTCTCCTAGTTTCAAATTCTGCAGCTTACTCGTAGTTTCATTAACATCAGAGACAACCTTATGAATTTGTTCCTTTAATGTCTGCACGTCCTGAACTATCTGTGTTCTATCCTCTACCTGCTTTTCGGATAGCGAATCCATCCTTACATTCAAGTCTTTCCTAATCTGAACTACTTCGTTATTAATGTCTACTTGTGTACTGGCAAGTTTTCTTTCAATTCGTTCCTGAATCTGATCTACATGTTACCCACTTGACCTGTTCCATTCATCTTTCCACGCTGTTACATTTGCAGTTAACATTTCTGCAATATCTACTTCGATGCCCTCCTTAAGTAAACGATTGTGATCTAATACTTGGGTTCTCATGACCTCGACATCGTATTTTAAACCAGCTAAAGAAGCTGTTGTCCTAACAGACTCGTCAACTAACCGAGTTGTTAATGCACTAATGTTACGAGTACAAAGCATTTTTGAAGTTTCAATTTCCTCCCTAACTTTGTTAACATCAGTCTGAACTTTAGCAATGTCTACAAAAACAGTATTGACTTCTACTTGTATTTTATTGATATCGCTTTGCATATCGTTAACATCTGAATGAATATTATTGATGTCTACTTGAACATTTGACACATCAGTTCGAACATTACTAACCTCTCTTTGAACTTCTTCTACTTTATCCTGTACAGTAGCAACATCATTCCTTACAACAATTACTTCAGCTCTAGCACATGAAATATCACCCCGGACATTAGCAACATCAAGATTCAACATAGTAAGATCTTTTTGTACCTTAGACACATCAATTTTAACAACAGACACATCTTTATGCACATTGGACACGTCTGTGCGTATGTCAGTTACAGCATTCTCGATTCCCTGGGTATTGATCTGTAAACGCGACATATTATTTTCTAGGTTTGCAGAACTGGTCTGAAGAACTTTCAAACTTTCATTCATGCTAGCTTTCATCTCCCTCGCACTTTCATCCAGCCTAATAGACAAATTAGCTGACAAATTACTAGAATTCTCCTCCATCATCTGCTTCATTCGGCTAGCATTCCTAACTTCCATCTCTTCCAACATTTTTCTCAGACTCTCGTCTGCCATTTCAATAATATTTCAATAATAAACTGCTTTACGGACATACATCAAACAGAGCAAAATAACAACATCTGAGCAACATTTTTCACCATATATAAGTTTTGAGCAATTTTCTGTCTTAAATCTAACTTATAATTACCTTATAATTAACCTTCGTAGACACTTCATGTTGAAATAAACTCAAGCACATGTTCAAGTTTCTTTGGTTCATTTTAAAATATCCTAACACAAATAATTTACATTTATAATCCAAATAGTTTAATTTTATCTTTAATATGACTATACATGTCATAAGCCGGTCAAATAAAATAAGATTCCAGATCATAGGCGATTTTTCTAAGTTTCCAGCCTATTTAACCTCTCTCAAGTTGTATAAGATCTGATCTTTTCTGAGTGTAGTTTTCCTAATACAACACAACATTTATTCCTATATAATCACACTCTCAAATTCTACAATTGGCTAAGACATCGAACAAAGAATCAACCTCTTTATTTGAGTCTTCACAATCCCTTTGACATCGATAACTTGGTAATCCAATGTTATTCGAACACTCCACAAAAATTGCGGTGTCAATTCTACTGCAATAACTTGGTAATCCAATGTTATTCAGTCGAACGTGCCAATCGAGACAATCAAGCCCCACACGTTGATTGCGCCAATCCTACTTAGTAATCCAGTTTTGTAGAACAAGCCCCACGTTTTAGGGTCGCCAATCGTACTGTACCCGATAACCCGGATAGTAGGCTGTCAGATATCCGCCCCCTCAATCGGATTGCCAATAATCAAACGCGCCGGCATAGCTACATCAATGAAAATGGCACTGACAGATACTATCGAGATTAGAGCACAATAGTTAACAAGAAAATTATTGTGGAACACACCAAAATATACGGGGGTTCATACTTACCTTTACTTACCTCTTAAATTTATCTCGGGGACTGGGTTGTCAACTGGATCACTTAAAAGTATGCCCACACAATAACCTCCACCATGATATTTAAAATGAACCAGAACGAAGACGAGAAACTTTAAACTGCACAATAATTTATTTCACATAAAGAATGATTTTAACAAAAAAAAAAAAATCAACGTGGCAATCAGAAGCCATCGACCACATAACCATGTCCTCCTGTAGGACCTGTATTCTCTACATATAATGTTTCAGCTTTCTCAAGCTCATAGCAACGTAAAAATAATAATGCATATGGAATGGAAACGGGATTTGGGATGAGACACATATATCAATTGTTTTGCGTGTTTATATACTTCACATTTTATTTATAGCCACAAGGCTATTATGGAACTGTCCTTGGCCTCTGTAATACAGTTGTCCGGGCCAGCTGCAATGCACCTGTATTGTCAAAGCGGACACCCGTTCGTTCGACCCTAGCATAAGCGTGTTACCTCATAGCTTGGCTCTCCTTTTTAAAACACGTAAATGTTCACATCTAAACTGAAATATTATCACGCAAATGTCTTACATGCTTCATTCAAACACCAGTGGATTACTCCAACAATCCCAAATCATGATTATTTGTTTAAACCACTTGCTTAACTTGCGTTGTTTAGAGTATAAAAAAACTCTAAATGTTAATAACAAAAGTTCATTAATTATTTATAATAATAATAAATTGTTTATAACAATGTCAAATGACCATTGAAAATTTTATACACGCCTCGATTAATCACTATCATTTCAAATTATTTAACAAAGATATTTACAAAATTATTTTACAATATTATATTGTTAATATTATTTATACAAGGAATACATTAAACCACACGTTTATTCGGTTGATAATTACTCAAATCGTGATGATATAATCGACCAATGAAGGTTAGTTATATTTAACTGTCAAATTCAGGTTTAATAAGGTTTAATAATAATTATTAATATTTGTGACGGTAACCTCCATTCAAAATCTTTATCTCAAATTATTTAACACTCTTGTTAATTTTAACAGTATCTTCATATGAATAATCTTTCAAAGAACAAGAACAATACAATCAGCGGGAAAATACTTCGCTTATAATGCACAAAAATGGCACAAAAATTCATCATATATCTTCATATATATGGCATAAAAATCTTCCAAACTACACACAAAAATCCTCCACTTATAAATTCATCAACTTCATTAATTATTGTGGGAACCTCCTTCATTATTCAAGGGCATTATTCAACAGCGACTTTTACACGTCCACTGAACTAACGATTATACATCCATTGTTCCTCTTTAAAAATTCTTATATTCATCAATTGTAATAATGACTGTTATTATTTAACCTTCGTGGGTTTCATTCATGAATCGATATGAAGTAAAAATTTGCCAATCACAAATAAATTTAATAGCAAATACGATTAGACACTCCTGCCTGGTCTATCAAAATTGAGATTAACATCTTCAAAGTAACGCAGTATAAAAATACTATCTTCAAACAAAGTTCAACTAAACTGCAAAATAGTCGAATAGAATACAATTAGATTGTGGAATGCAAACATTATTGTTCCAATCTAGAATTGAGAAAAACTCCTATCAAATGTTCATTACTATAGTGTATTCAATAAATTGTAATCAACGTTCATATTTCATGAAATTGTCTATAATGCAATGATAAATGTCTATGTTGCAATCATGTTCATAAGACGACTAGTATTTCAAAGATCGTCGATATCGTAATAGATTTTAACGCTCTAAAATCATTTAATTATTCTTCTTTCTTGAGGATGACAGAAGATTGGTCAAAGTAATTTACTGAATAGAATTACTTTACTAAAATGACACGCTGTCTGAATTCAAATCTGCCATAGCAAATCAATAACTTTACAGTCAAATCGTGACTACAAAAATATGCAAATTACTGAAAGAATTTAAATCATCAGTCTCAACTGATCCAAAATTATTAAGAATGCCAATGACATAACAATGTCTCAAAAATCGAAGAAAAGGGCATAAATCATCGAAGTGTACTGAGTACAGAAATATCAATCAAGAAAATGGGGCAAAAGATAGGACAGAAAATATGGGAAGAATGGTTGCTCAGATATCGCTACAAGACTCAAATAATACAAGAAACGTTCACGACTACCTTATCTGTTGATTGAAGATCTAGAGGAAAGTTTTCAAAGAAAACTGCTGTTGGTTCCATTTCACCAGCGTAAAGATGTGCTCCGTCCTCGAATTTGGAATCAGCGTCCTCGGAGAATCGAACTGCTTCCTCCTCCGAAATTGCACTGCTCCGTGGATACGAAAAACATCCTTCTGGCAAAACTCTTCTTTGTGCGCCGGGACAACCCTGGCCTCTCTTGAAAGTTCTCTGAAGTTCTTGCAGGAATTCGCCATGAAGTTTAAAGTAGTTATTTCCGCAGAAATATTCATAGTTGTGGAGTATGAAAATATTTCCACTGTTATCTGGTATAATTCAGCGATGGATTCACGATGCATGAGTGTAGTTGGATGTTCACTACATGCTCGCTTTTGTAGAAAGACGATTAACGAAGTTCCATGCTGTTACTTTACTCCAATCAATATATGTCCCAATTGCATTAAAGCCTTAGCCTTCCATCTCAACTACTGTTATAATCATCGAAAGCACTGTAAGATTATAATGTTCCATAGTCGAATGTATCGTTGTAATACCAAACGTATTCTCCAATATCACTGTTGCACTCCACGTGTCAGCCGTAGTGTATAATGTGGAATTTTAAACGTGTTTCTCATGTGGCGAGAAAATCACTTTTGTTGGCAGCCTTAAAGTTCCAATATCTTTCGAAGTATAACTGTGAAATCGTTCAAATCTTCTACACACCTCAATGTTATACTGCCCAATAGAATTATAATAAAGGCTGAAGTTAGCGCTTGATATCTTGACTGGTGGAAACGTTAATGTGAGCGTTTCAACTTCACCTAGTTTCGAGCAGCGTAAAATGGAACTGCTCCGAGTTCGTTCGATGCTCCGGGCTTTAACCACGCTAAAGACAACTTACTTCACTGAATCACTTGAAAATAACTATATATCACCAGAAATATATATGCGATCTGACATATGAGATCTGAGTTCTGCGTTCTGAGATTATGAGTTCTGAGAGCTCCTCTCTCCTGTGCACGACCTTTTATCAACTTCTTAAGGGGCGTATCCATCCCTTCCATAGCCTGTTGCTGCGTCATTGCTGGAAGTTTTAACTTTGGCTATACTTGACGGATTTTCAAATTTCAAAAACTCAAAATTAATTTCTTCAAAATTCCAAATCAATGCCATAACTGAAAATAGATTTCCACAAATCTGCATGCCAAAAGTAATCAAATATCGTAGTTTCAGCAATCTCCGTCTTCCTTCCAAACTATCGTTCATTGGTTCGAGTCTCTCCTCCAATAGCGTAGCTTCTTCCTTAGCACAATACCTTGTTTCCTGCGACTGCGTCGTAAATCTAAGATCTTTCTCGAACAAAATCATGACGTCACCAAGAATCTCAGCTCAATCAGCCTACTTGTATGAATCCTGCGTCATCCGTGCCTACGTCATGAATATCCACGTCATAACCAGGCCCGACGAGAGGGGGGGACAGGCAGGGCTGGTGCCCCGGGGCCCAACCCTCCCAGGGGGGCCCGGCGTCCTAGGAGGATGTGCAAAGGCACTTATTTTTCAGGACGCGAAGAGATATTTTCCCTTGCGAATCAAGCCCTTTCGTGATATGCTTTAACGTCTCAGTACCATTAAACATAACATTAATTGCCCTCTTTATCTACGACTTAGAAATGACCCCGGTTCCTGACGAAGCCGCGGCAGGAATGCAGGATTTGGCTTCCCGACTGCGGTGTTATTCGCAGTCTTACTCAACAGTTAATAAAAAGGCCTGTTTGTCGTTACAGATGTTAATTCATTTAGGGGTTTGCAACATTTAACCCGTGTACTTGGTAGCTAGTAGGTCTAGTATCACTGGCGGGCAATGAACCATGGGCGCTCGGTTGGGGATGGTTTGCATCAAATAGTACTGTAGATATAATTCAGTATTTGCTGACGCGTTAGTTTTACGGTTTGTTTCTGAAGGCTTCCACATAATTGAATGAAGTTGACTGTAAAGCAGTAGTTTTCACAAATATTGATGAAGCGAACAAAATAGAAAACCAAAACATATGCGAATTGTGTAGACTGAAGGGGAGGCTAGTGGTTTTTTGTATAATAAGTGAGGTGTATTGGCAACATTGTTGTAACTATTTGTCTTGGAGAGTAAAAACTTAGACCCTCTTAAAACCATCAACTGCTGGGTGAAAAGCGGGGTATACACTGTGCTGTGCTATGGCCTCTGTGACATGATAAATCGCATGTCGTATTCTTAGTTGCCGACTGGGAATGCGTTGGCCGTCGCGACTATTACTGTAATTATTAGGGTTAAGAGTAGGGTAGGTGTCCCTGGACTTGAAATAAGGTACTGCCCTGGCATTGGTCTGGAGGGAGTGTGAAAAGCCACACTCAAGATAGCCGCTGTCAGCGCCCGGATTCGAACCTCCGATCTGTAGACTTGCTGTAGGCCCCAATCACGGTCACTGGTGAGCTACACCACGGGGTCTTACTTGAAGATGTGAGAGCTTTTACTTCAATATCAGAGAGTATTTTCTATAGCCACTATATGTCAATGGTCACCAAATCTTTACTCCAAAATATCCCAAAAATAATCACCCAAATGGTCTATCCTATAACTCAATAATTTGGACTTAATTTTTGCAAACTTTTCCGGATGAGGGCCCCCGGACCCCACTCTGAGCTTGGTGATATTGCATACCCCAAGATCCCCGGTGTGTCCACTCCCCCATAACCTTGGCGTAAATCCGCCCATGATGGTCACCAGTCATAGATAGGATTCAGGATTTTTAGGAGAATCTGGCTCTAGTTTTGCTTACTGCAAAGCAATATTAAAATATAAGAAATCCACTGACTGCCAATTACAAAATATAGTTAAAATTCACAGTTTCTTCTTTTGTGAAAACAATAACTGAACAGCTACAATCTACTGATAGCACATAATAACTAGAGTTAAGTATGAGTACTGTATACCTGTGGTTAATTATGAAAATATATTTTGCTTTGTTTAATGTACAAAGATGTCTGATCGCCGTTCAAACAAAACACTTACCTATCAGTGTTTAGGCTTAGAACCAAGAGCGTGACTCTTCAAGGTCAGCAAATTTTAAGAATGTCAACATAAAAACACTATATGTAAAACGTATTTTAAAATACGTCTTGACTTTTTGTAAAAATCATGTTTTTATTATGAAAAGAGATTACGTCATATTTCACAGAGGCCGTGGTGCTGCACAGTGTACAGTATACCCTTTCCACCTCTTTTAACATGCAGTTCAGTGAGATGAACTTCCTGTTGATTAATGGGTCTTATGAGGTAGGGATAGAATTGAGGAGGAAATGAATGTACGGGTTAAAACGATGAATCATGGAAAATAAGCATAGAATCACCGACGATGGAATTCTAACCCACCTGTTTCCGAGTTAATGGACAACAGCTTTTTTCGATGTGAGTATTTTCCCAAAGTTAAATACTGTAAAAGCCATGCAATTACTGGTCCGGTAAATGCAACTTTTTTCAAATTTGTGTACGACAAACGAGCATATTGCTTTCACGAGTATCACTGAAGTTCTAAAGTTATTGATATCAAAGAGGATCTGAAGAACTTAAAATCTGAACATTATGTATGCTTACAATGTTACCTCAACGAGACAAATTTAGATTTGTCAAACGCCAAAACAGTATAGTGAATTTAATGAAAATTATTACGGTACCTAATTTTCGATGGCTTTAATCTGATATTATTTTTTCTTAATTGAAAATAATGCATTAGTACGCGCTTGTCAGGTATAAACATTGAATTTGCAAATAATTTTGGATGCATTCATCCACTTTCAATGTTGTAAATTTTACATACCAGCATTAACTTATTTATATTGACAGTAATTCCGCTCTGCTTATGATAATAAATATAGCCTGGATTTAGTGGAATATGTCATTGAAATATTATTATTATATATGAATTGCAGCCAATGGTCATAGCAGTACATTTCAATTCAACGCCCATAGACTCCACAACAAGTTCAATTTCAAGTAGTTCCAACTTTGGTTACCAGACGCCACTGTCACTGACACCCAGCGGGGAACGTTGGAACTTGATAGAGCGTTTCTAACCAAATAACCTACAAATTTTGGCTACACACTACCAATATTGTAGTGGTAGGTTCTTTTACATGCCATAAATCTAATGACATGGACCCACTGGCTTTACTTCCCTTCCAAATAAAGGCATACTGGAGGATTTTAACGCTCTTAAAAACCGACGACTTCGGCCGGGTTTAAACCCGCGATCTTGGGCATTGTAGTTCAGCATGCTACAATAATAATAATAATAATAATAATAATATTTTGCCTCCGTGGCTTAGGCGGCAGCACGCCGGCCTCTCACCGCTGGGTCCGTGGTTCAAATCCCGGTCACTCCATGTGAGATCTGTGCTGGACAAAATGGAGGCAGACAGGTTTTTCTCCGGGTACTCCGGTTTTCCCTGTCAAACTTGCATTCCAGCAACACTCTCCACTATCATTTCATTTCATCTGTCTTTCATTTAATCATTGACCCAGAGGAGTGCGTCAGGCCTCGGCAGCCGGCACCGTTCAAAACCTCGCCGCTAGATGGGGACTTCATTCATTCCATTCCTGACCCGGACGGAGACTGGAAGCAGGCTGTGGATTTTCATTATTACTATTGCTTGCTTGCTGGCTCTTTATGCTCTTGTAATTGATTTCGTGATGAACATTTAGTGCAAATGAAAAAAAATTGCAAAATCAGTTTGTGCAAATTTGCGAGGATTTTACAGAATTTGGTTTTAAAGGGGGGCCCGGGAGATTCCAGCCCCAGGGCCCGTCGTCGCTCTCCACGGCCCTGGTCATAACTATGACATTCATAACTTTACTCATATTTTCCAATACAGCCATCGTGGTCTCAATATAATTCAATTTCCGGGGGCAGTATGTCTATTCATTTACGGATATTTTCCATTGTCTTTCCAAAAATGGCATTGTTGAATAATTTGTACAGATTTTTCTCAAAATCATTTTTGGCTTGTTTTCGAAGGATGTTATTAAAATCAACGTATGCCTTTAACCAAGGTCTTTGCTTAAACTTTAACACACGATGAATATTTATCAATTTTATTCCATGATCTAAAGCCTGTTTTAGTGCCATGTAGTGAACAACATATCGCCTTCGATTTCCAAGATGAGGAATTAGTTTTTTCAGAGACGAATCCTTGGGTTGTGTACACTCTGCTAGGAAAGGTAAATCGTTGTGTAGATCATGAAGGTCAGATGGGTAATCAACATCAACGTCTAGAATGTATCCCACAGGATCGTCTTCCTTTAGTTTTTCTAGATCAACAGTATCTGGAGAAACCCACTGAAATCCACCATAAGGAAGGGAGTGGCACATAGCCCACCCGTATTGGTTGTTGGCATCATCATAGGTTATAAACTGCGATGGTTTCTCAGAATCATAGGTTTCCATGTATTTATTGTTAGCTTCAGCATACCGATGAGACACCTGGCATATGCCTCCACGTATTCCAGACTCGATTAGAAGAATCTGATCGTAATCCTGCAGCAATTCCAGTTCAATTCATGTGTAAAGGAGCATTGCCTCGAAACTTAAACCAGGCGAAGTAAAAAAGTGTGCAGCATCCACTCGGTGTGTTTCTAGTGTTTTGTTTCTAAACGTTTCAAAGCTGTCTGCAAGAAGGAGTACATCTGAAGTTAGGTAGAGGTCACTATATTCCCCTAGAGTTTTAATGTTGAACTGATTCCACACATTTTTGACATGTTCATAGTCTTCTTGACTAACATCTTCTTGACTTAATTTGTTAAAGAATAGCTCTTTTGGAGGTAAACACGTTTCACTTAACTTTTCCCATGAATCAATGTAATCATAACAAAATACCCCTTTACGAATCATAAGCATTGCATTTTCTTTTCCAAAGTACTTGCTTGTTTCAGGGTGTGATGTTAAGTTGGAAACTAAGTTTTCCAAACTACTCGGCATTAACCGAAACGTGTCCACAAATCGAAGCTTAACATTTCCTACATATTTGGTGAAGGAAATGTACTTTTCTTTGGAGTTAGCGATAACATCCACTCTCTCAGTAGTACATCCCAATTGCTTTACAATTATGTAGAAACACAGGAACAGGGTTACGTGTTTTACACCTCAAATTACAGTTATTGTGTGCACTTCCATGGTATTCCCCTGTAATATGGCAGTGGTCTCGAACTTTCCAGTCCTCTTTGGTGAATGGTTTTTGACACAAATAACAGGTATCAGAACATTGGAACTCTGCTTCTTGATCCTGAGTTAAGGCCTTTGGAACATTTAAGCTGTAAAGGCGATCAATTTCATTAGCTATTGAGATCAAACAGTCCATAAACTTTTCTGCAGCGTCAGGTCCACGATAAATAACAGGTTGGCTTGGAAGATTTGTCTTTATGTGTTCCACAGCGGGTGATGGTTTAACGTATATACCAAAGCTCATAGGAACATGACTCTGGTATGGCACTGTATAACTTGCTTCAGGATTGGGCAAACATGTTTGATATGTTAAGAGTATACTTTCGAAATCTGCATAGATAACGTAAGGTATTCTCAGCATTTTTTCAACATTTATGAATTTGACAATGGGGTTTTTAATAGGCATTTCAACCCTAACAATGTCATACTGGACACACAAAGCTCTATGTTCTTTTAATTTTTCCATTCCTTGTTGTCCATATCGATTATCAAAGTGAGTAAAACACCGTTTACATGTACTGTATATATCTTATGTTCACGGTGGGTAATCTGATGTGCTACTAGTTTATCAAAATCTTTGATAAAGACGTAGTGGTTCTGTCCGAATGATGAACTTAGCAGAAGGAGGTCGCGATGGTCTTGCAGCTCTTGATCCACAACCTTTAGAGGGAACAGTTTATTGTTTTCTTCCAATCCAAATACATTAATGGATATATGGTTAGCTTTTTCAAATTTGGGAATGTCTGCTAGCGATGTAGGAAATGATATTGTTGAAAAATCATACTTGTTTTCCAGATCCTTGTATTTACTAATGCGTTTAGCATCAGTTTTAACCAGTTTTGCTAAAATGGCACACATAAAACACCTCTCGTCCTTAAAGTTTTGAGGATTAATGCAGGCTTTTCTTGCTTGTATAGCTGCTGGTAATGGAATATATGTGCTTCCACGCAAGGGATTATACTTATTTATTTTTAATCGTACTCCTTCCACTGCTAACAAAGCCCAATTACTGCCTTTTAGCTCAGATTCTTCCATTTCAGTAGTTAACTTTGTAAATTGTGTTTCCAAGAAACTACTTAAGTCAGTTTCCAAAAATAGGGCTTGATTTCGTGTTTTAAAAGCCCGATCTGTGATTTCGTTGGTGGACGTATGAATGAATCTACATTCAGCCACAAGATTAACTTTTATTGACTTGTGCATTGCTAGTTCTTTCTGCATAGCTTGTATTATTTGCTGTTTGGACTCTTTAAGGTATGAATTTAAATCATTACTCGTATCACAACGTATGAAAAAGGATTTAAGACGACCTTGAAAAGACGTTTCATATTCAGTAAGTCCATTTTTGTCAGGAACCATTGAAAGCAGGTAATGTTTTGTAGGCTCAGTTTTTTGTCTTTTAGCTGCTGACACAACATTACAACATTCTTCATGACGACGTCCGTTGTAGACATTGTTGAATTTACTACCACAAGTTTTGCACTCATGAAACTCACCACACGATACTTCATGACGCTTTCTATGATAGTCTCGAAGAAAAGTCTTTCCACACTCTTTACACATATAGCTAGGCATGGTTTCTTTCATTATGGATGTTGATTTCTGCAAACAGCTGCTTACTGCGTATCACAAGGCTGTAGGCTGGTCAGTGAGACGGTCTTTCACGACGTGAACACTGCAAAAGGTAGTAATCAACTGATTGTATTCCTGCTAAGAGACCTCTTATATAACCTAATCAAGACCAACAGCTACTTACCACGTAGTACACGGCTAGAGCCTAGTGGGTGAGATGATCTTTCACAATGTGATCACTGTTAAGTGTAGTAGTCAACTGAAAATATTCTTATCATCATCATCATCAGGGGTTAGTTTGCCCTCCGAAGGAGGGCAAATGAGCCCTCCCAGGAGAGCTGGCCGCCATCACAACAAGGTGATCTTCGACCATGGGGCAAGAACGGTAAAAAGGTGATTGTACTTTAATTGGAGGATAAAGGGGAGATTATGTGATTTATAATTTAGTGGGGCACCGGATCAACAAGGCCACCCAGGGCAAGACTCCTTGCGGCTCGCTCAGAGCACCTACGAAATACCACCTATTTATTTATAAAAGAATATGTACAAAAAATATAGATATCAAAAATTACAGTTTTTCAATAATGTCTTGATGCTTTCTTGATGAACAAAATAGTATAAAATATAACAGAAGTATCAAAATTTGCCTAGAAAATACACTGTAGAAAGGTTTGAAGAAGGTAGTGAAACAGTTCTTTACGTAGATGTCAGTTGATGTCATATTTTCTTCTCTCTTGATGGTCGAAGAAGAAGCGTAGGTGGTGTAGAGGGAAGGAGGGGAAAGGTGGGTGGGGGAAATGAAGGAGGGAGAAGGGGAGAAAGGGGGGAGGGGGTGTTGTGACAGATGTCAGGTACTGTATGAGAAGTTAAGAAATTTAGGGTTCCCCTGACCGTGGCCCATCACCCCGAGCGAGCCGGTGTAACCTTTACTCCTCAGGCAGACTAAACCACAGGGCCAAGGATTTGGTTGTTTTGGCAGAATTTAAAAAGTGTAGTGTAGAAAAATTAATGACTTAGTAAATAATATCTTAGTAAATGACGCTGGTTTGTGACATTGGGATGAGATGATTGTAATTTAGGGTGGGTATGTGTCAGGTGGGATGAGGTGGGTGATGTTTGGATGGGCATCATGATGGAGAATTTGTAGTGCCAAGCTTTGGGGAAGGGGAATCGATCGGCGACGTTGCCTCCGGGTAACTGGTGTCATTAAAATGTCATATGTCAGTGGAAGTCGATTAGTAACTAATGTCTGGAGGGTTCGTAGTCGGAGTTTGTGGAGATGATGGAATATTGGAGGGAGAGTCTTGGGGTAATTGATAAGATTGCTGTCGTAGGCAAGAGGAAGGCCAAATGCCACCTTCAATGCAAGGTGTTCCATTGATCTAATAATTTTATATTGAGGCAAAGTTGCCCCAATCCAGGCCAAGGAACAATAACTCAAAAGCGGGCGGATAAAAGTTTTAAATGTGAAAATAATTTGGAGGGCGTTAAGGCCCCAAGAGGTTCCTTTCAGTTTACGTAAGAGTTGCATCCGTTGGCGAGCTCTTTGTGCTTGTTGGAGGAGATGAGGTCTCCAAGAAAGGCGACGATTTAAGGTTATTCCCAAATATACTGCTTGGCTGGAAGGGGTAATGACTTCGTTGTAAATCTTTATGAAAAATGGGTTGTAGTGGCTGATGGGATTGTGGAAGCCAAAGACGATTAGTTGGGTTTTTGCAATGTTAATGCTGAGGTGCCATTTAGATAGCCAAGTAATCAGTGTATTTAGGAATGTTTGCAGGCGAACGGAGAGAGTAGTTAAATTATTGGCAAATGTGAGGATGGCAGTGTCGTCTGCAAATTGGAAAAGGTGGGAAAATTGGTTAGGTTGGGGCATATCGTGCACATAGATGAGGTAGAGGAGAGGGGAAATTGGTGAGCCTTGTGGAACACCTGAGAATAGGGTAAATGTATGTGACGACGCAGAGCGGATTTGAATGAAGGCCCGTCTGTCTAATAAGAAGTTACTAAGCAGACGAACCATTGAAAGGGGAAGGTTGAGATTAAATAATTTAAAAATGAGACCTCTTTGCCATACTAGATCGAAGGCCTTTTCAAGATCTAGTAGGAGTAGGGCTGCAGGAAAGCCGGAATTGATGTGAGGAGTGACGAGGCTTACCAATCGAAATATTTGAGTTTCGGTGGAGAATTTGGGACGAAATCCTGCTTGAGATGGGGGAAAGATGTTGGAGGTGTTTAGGAAGGCGTAGAGGCGGCGGGCAATAATTGCTTCAAAGAGTTTAGAAAAAACAGAGAGCAGGCTGATCGGCCGATAGGATGACAGTAATGACGGGGGTTTACCAGGTTTAAGGAAGAGTATAATTTTGGCTGTCTTCCAGTGTGAAGGGAAGTTACCTGTATATAGAATGAATGTATAGGCAATGGCTAGAAAGTGGAGGAAGATGAGGGGAGCTTGTTTGATATGGAGATATACCACCCCGTCTGTTCCGGGAGCAGTATTTCGTCTTTTGCCTAGCTGGAACTTAATGTCGTCTGCCGTTATAGGTTGGTTCAGTGGTGAAATGGGATTTAATGTCGGAAGATGGTCAAAACTGGGGGTCAGGTGGGGGAGTTGGGGGTCTGTTAGCTCGCTAACGGCCGTATAGTCTGAGTAGTTGTGTCGAATTTGGGGTGCGTCGCTGTAGATGTCAGTAAAGTATTTGGCAAAGGTGTCCGCTTTGTCTTGGTCAGAGAATAAATGGCCGTTGGGCCCTTGGATAGGGTACTGGCTTTTCGAGGTTTTTTGACCAGTGAGGAGTTTGAATTTGTTCCAGAAGGGGCGAGCTTTATGTTCCTGAGCTAGGCTCGAGCAGGCGTCGATCCACTTCTTTTTCTTAATGGCTTTTATATAGGACCTGGCATGTCGTTGGTATTGTCTGTGTTTCGTCAGTAAGTCTGGGTCAAATGTCCTGAGATAGGCCCTATAATAGCTGCGAGAGAGTTTGAGAAGTTGGATCGCTTTGGCCGGAATAGGCGGCTTGCTCGGAGTAATTTTGGTCTTGGGGATGTGAAGTAGGTCAGCGTTAGTTAGGGTGGTCTCCAAGAGGGTAATCAGAGTTTGTAATTCATTGCCATTTTGGGGGATTATTGCCTCGGAAAGAGATTCTTTGATAAAAGAGCGATAAGCTTCCCAGTTTGTTTTTAAATAATTAGGTCTCATAAATGATGGGGGAGGTTCTGAGGGGGAACGGGGGAGGGCAAGAGAGGGAAGCTTAATAAAGAAGGGGTCATGGTCATTACTGCCGATGCCTGCGAGTTGGATGGAGCAGTTGTGGGCTAGTGTAGAAGAGACTATTGTAATTTCAGGGGTGGACTGCGTTCGCATCATGGTGTGGGGAGGAATGGGTATACGGTGTCCATTCATGGTATTAATAATGTCTTCCAGGTGGCGTCTGTCATGGATCAGGAGACTATTTATATTAATGTCGGCAGCAAACACATAGTGACGAAAATTGGCATCTATAAAATTAAAATAATCTAGAGGAGGGGATGATCTTGGGGAACTATATGTTGTGGCGACTATTACTGGAGTGGAGGGAAAGTGTACCATGACAGACAGGAATTCTGGAATATGGAGGAATCGTTGCGGTTGGAGTAGGCGGGAGGGAAATAGGTTATGTACACCTATAGCTACCCCTCCACGAGCTATATTGGGACGGTCGGCACGATAAAGGGTATAGTGAGGGAATATGGGGTGATGAGTAGGTTTGAGGAAAGTCTCGTTGAGTAGAAATATAGCAGGGTTATAGGTTTGGATGAGAAGATCAAGAACAGGACGGTTAGCGGGTAGGGAACAAATGTTAAAGTAGAGGATACCAACAGATGCAACTCTATTGTGGTGTAAAGCCATTATTAATTTAAACATTGTTCATTGGCCTGAATAGAAAATGGACTTTTTGTCCCGAGGTAGTGGCCTGCATGCTTAGGCCAAACGTGGTACGAGCAGCAAAATTAAGAATTTCCAGTACCCGGGGTCGTTCGAAAGGGAGAAGGTTCTGTAGGCATATGGCCTGGAAGCGGATCATATCTTCGATAGATGGGGGGCAGGGGGAAACAGATGATTGAGGGGGTGTAATGGGATCAATGGTGCGGACAGGGGCAGTTAATTCAGGTTTCGATTTGTCGACTGTCGGGCGGTTGGGGCATCGGTGGGAGTAGGCGGGGTGGGTTCCTTGGCATTGGGTACATTTAGGGGGAAGTTGAAGGTTAGGGCAGTGGCGGGTAGCGTGGGGTTGGCCGCAATGTGCACAAACCGGTTGTCGAATAGGGCAGTGTTCGGTTGAATGCGAGTTAAAGACCTGACATCGGTCACAACGTAGAGGGGCAGGGGTTGAAGTACGTGAGGGCTCCACTCTGTGGCGCTGCCAATAAATATAGGCGCCCTCAGAGAGGAGATGGTCGATGGTTGTACGGTCGGCAGTGAGGACCCGTACAAGTGAGGTAGGGCCTTGGGGATTTTTGATGCGGATCGCTTTAGTGATATTGGGGTTGTGGTATTGTAGTTCCTGAAGGACGTCACTATCGGAGTAGGTAATATCTACACCGTAGATGACCACAGAGAGGAGGGGTGGGCGTCGGATGAAGGGGGGGAGAGGAGATGATTTGGGTGGGAGGAGCTCAAGAGTGACACGGTCTCCTAGGCGGGCTAGGCCCATCTTGTTTATGAGGGTGGCTTTGGCATCACCTCGAGTCTTGAGAATGATGCCATGGGGTTGCGGGATTAATTGGATGATGGATGTGGCTGGGAGAAAGGTTCGTAGAATGTTAGCAATTCGTCGAATGTCGGGTCGGGGTTCAGAGAAGTTGCAAAGTTTGTAGGTAAAAGAAGAGACTTGGGGTGTAGTGGTGGTAGAAGGTAGGGGTGCAGAAGGATAGGTAGTAGTAGGAGGAGTTTGGTGGCTCATTAGAGGAGGAGGATATGGGAGAGTGGGGTTGGGTAGGCCTAACAGGGGAGTAGGTTGAGAGGAGGAAGATGGTAGAGAATAATTAGGAATGTGTGAGGGGAAATTAAATTGAAAGGGGGCAAAATTGGAGGGAGAAGTTTGAGAATTCGGGGGATAATTGGGTGTTGACATGATTGGTGAGGGGTAGGAAGTGAAGGTTGTGTTAGAGCTAGGGTTGGTAGGAGCAGCAATTGTGGCATAGGTAGTGGTAGGTTGAGAGGAAAGACTGACTGTGCAGGACGTGAGTGGGGGGTAGGTTGTAGGGTCAGTGGTAGGAGGAGGGTTAGGGAGCACTAGGTTAGGGGAAATTGTCGAATAGTCACCTCCACACACGATGTCGAAGCGGGAGTTGATCGTTGGAGCGGTGGTCTTCCTTCTGGGACGGCTGCGGCGGGAAGAGCTGTTGCTGTGGTTCGAGTCATCCTCGGAATCGGACGCTCCAGCAGGGCGGATGTCCTCTTCTTCGGATGGCTCGGTTGGCACACCCTCCATAGGCTCTCCCTTTCGCTCTCGGTCTCGGGTCCTCTTCTTTCTATTGCGTCTCTTTCTGCCAGGGGAAGTAATGGAGCTCCCCCTAGAGCCGGTATGTCCCGGCATCAGGACGGTCGTCTGTAGTCTGTAGGTATTTGTTTTACTTTCCTGAAGTCTGAAGTCAATATAAAGTAGTGGATTTGTAGCTTCTTAGAACTTATAGTTCACTCAAAAGTGAAGTTGGAAATCGTCAAATGATGTTATTTCAGTATATGATGTCGAATAAAAATAACTAAGTTTTAGTGTTTTTCTGTCAACACTAAAAATAAAATGTCGCTGTTGGCAACAATGCTCTATTGTTGTCCGGTGATTCGGCAGTCGTATTTACAGCCGAATATTCCCGAACGTAAATTTGTCTGTTATAAAACACGATAATTTTTTTATTTTTTTTTTATTTTTTTTGCTCGATGTCACTACTAAAGTGATAATGGGTTTTCCAATCCCATTACTATAAATTCATAACCCCCCGCTCTTAAGTCGGTCTCGACAACAACCATGCCTATTTTTATTATGTCAGATAATGTAATGTTCGGGTGCTAAGTGGGTGCAAAGTGCGTGTAAAAGTGAGTGCAAAGTGTGTACAAAGAAGGTGTAAAAGTGAGTGCAAAAGAGGGTGCAAAAGTGGGGTGTAAAAGTGGTACCCTATTTGTAACGGCTTATTTGACAAGTTATTTTGTGGTACCCTATTTGTAATGGCTTGTGTGACAAGTTATTTTTGTCAAATGTATTTAGAGGATATCTCTCTTGTTCTTGGAAAGTATCTCAGCCCTTTTTATGATAGCATAATGCTTACCGCCATGTTTGTAAGCAACAACAACACACTAAAGTTCCAAGAATCCAAACTACTCTAAGGTTCATGATTGTCTCTCAACTCCATTCCACGCCTAGTCAAAAACATTATACATTTTCGAATTTTTCAAAAAAAAAAGGTAAATTGGGACAGTTAAAACTAAATATCATATAAAATCATATGCTAACTCCAACACCTACGTCTATCCCACTCTCAGTCAAAAAAAATTATATTCTTTAAATTTTTCCAAAAAATATTTTGGAAAGTAGGCTATATTTTCAAAACTAAACATCATAAAAAGTCATATATAGACTCAAACCAATGGCTTTTATGTCCTTAATCGTTAGAACATAACATGGAATTTTTGACATTTTTCCAAAAAATGTTCATTCTAAAAAATGGGCTATATTTTGTAAACTATGAAATTTACAAGAAAAAAATGTGTTTGACATAAATGACAGGTATTTACTCCCTCTACCATAAAACCAAGTCCCAGGTCTCTGGGGCAAAATCCACAAAGTTTCCATTTTGAAAGTAGGCGATATTTTGAAAACTTATCATTCTAAAAAGTCATTTATAGACTCAAACAAATGTTCTTTAAGTCCTTTAACGTTAGAACAAAACTTAACATATTTTCAATTTTTCCAAAAAAAGGGTCAATTTTCAAAATTGCCTATATTTTGGAAACTAAGTGTTTTACAAAAAAGTTTGTTTAACGTAAATGAAAGGTCTTTATCCCCTATACCCCAAAAATAAATTGTACGTGCCTAGGACAAAAAACTGTGCAGTAGTGTGTTTTGGCCGGTTCTAATGCCTCCTCCTCCTCACCCTGCTCACAAGATGGCGGCCGTAGCTTAACTTAACCTAGCCTAACCTAACAAGATAGTAACCTACAACGTGTGTTCAAAAAATTTCAAAATGGCGGCCGTAGCTTTACTTAACCTAACCTAACTTAACTTAAACCTACGAGGTGTGATCAAAAAATCTTCAAAATAGTGGTCATAGCTTAACTGAACCTTGCGTAACCTAACCTAACCTAAACCTACGAAGTGTGATCATAAAGTTCCAAGATGGCGGTCGTAGCTTAACTCAACCTAATCTAACCCTACGAGGTGTGATCAAAAAGTTCCAAAAATGACTGCCGTAGCTTAACTTAACCTTTGAGTCATTTTTTTACGGGTCCCGGAGGACGGGTCCTTGTTGACGGGTCCCTGTGGGCGGGTCCTTTGGACTGATCCCTATGGACTGGCCCTTGCATTTTATCCAAAATTATGTCAAAGGGGACCCGCCATAGGTTCAGTAGACAAGTCCGGCGTGGTCAGGTTATGTTAGGTGAATTGAGTGAGTGTTGATATCGGCCGCTAGAAAGCATGCTGGTAGTTGAGTAATTTTTGATATCGACCGCTAGATAGCATGCTAATCGTTCAGTAATGATATGGAGCGCTAGGTGCCATGCTGTCGTTCAGGTAGTTCTCATAGTCACCGCTAGATAGCGGAAACATACTTTGCGTGTCACATGTGGCTATTTGACAAAGTTTTATTGAGTAAAAACGTGCTCGTATAAGCTGTGTATATTATTTTAATATACAAATAACCATTAAGTGTTTAGAACTAACATGTATAGCCTTGTATAGGGAATATAGGGGTCCTTAGCAAGAGAGAGTGTCTAACATATGAGTGTACAGCCTTTTGATATGCAGTAAGTACCTGATAACCTTCAGTAGGGTGTAAGAATATTTTCAGTTGACTACTACACTTAACAGTGATCACATTGTGAAAGATCGTCTCACCCACTAGGCTCTAGCCGTGTACTACGTGGTAAGTAGCTGTTGGTCTTGATTAGGTTATATAAGAGGTCTCTTAGCAGGAATACAATCAGTTGATTACTACCTTTTGCAGTGTTCACATCGTGAAAGACCGTCTCACTGACCAGCCTACAGCCTTGTGATACGCAGTAAGCAGCTGTTTGCAGAAATCAACATCCATAATGAAAGAAACCATGCCTAGCTATATGTGTAAAGAGTGTGGAAAGACTTTTCTTCGAGACTATCATAGAAAGCGTCATGAAGTATCGTGTGGTGAGTTTCATGAGTGCAAAACTTGTGGTAGTAAATTCAACAATGTCTACAACGGACGTCGTCATGAAGAATGTTGTAATGTTGTGTCAGCAGCTAAAAGACAAAAAACTGAGCCTACAAAACATTACCTGCTTTCAATGGTTCCTGACAAAAATGGACTTACTGAATATGAAACGTCTTTTCAAGGTCGTCTTAAATCCTTTTTCATACGTTGTGATACGAGTAAGGATTTAAATTCATACCTTAAAGAGTCCAAACAGCAAATAATACAAGCTATGCAGAAAGAACTAGCAATGCACAAGTCAATAAAAGTTAATCTTGTGGCTGAATGTAGATTCATTCATACGTCCACCAACGAAATCACAGATCGGGCTTTTAAAACACGAAATCAAGCCCTATTTTTGGAAACTGACTTAAGTAGTTTCTTGGAAACACAATTTACAAAGTTAACTACTGAAATGGAAGAATCTGAGCTAAAAGGCAGTAATTGGGCTTTGTTAGCAGTGGAAGGAGTACGATTAAAAATAAGTAAGTATAATCCCTTGCGTGGAAGCACATATATTCCATTACCAGCAGCTATACAAGCAAGAAAAGCCTGCATTAATCCTCAAAACTTTAAGGACGAGAGGTGTTTTATGTATGCCATTTTAGCAAAACTGGTTAAAACTGATGCTAAACGCATTAGTAAATACAAGGATCTGGAAAACAAGTATGATTTTTCAACAATATCATTTCCTACATCGCTAGCAGACATTCCCAAATTTGAAAAAGCTAACGATATATCCATTAATGTATTTGGATTGGAAGAAGACAATAAACTGTTCCCTCTAAAGGTTGTGGATCAAGAGCTGCAAGACCATCGCGACCTCCTTCTGCTAAGTTCATCATTCGGACAGAATCACTACGTTTTTATCAAAGGGGGGGCGTGGTGGCTCAGCGGTCTAGCTGTATGCCTCTCACCAAGGCGGTCCGGGTTCGATTCCCGGTCAATGCATGTGAGATTTTCGAAATGAAATGCCATGTCCTGTGGTTCGGATTCCACGTAAAAAGGAGGTCCCGTGGCTCATGATCTCAAGATTAACGGTCACGTTAAACTACAAGCTTCCAGCTTTTTCTTTATCAAAGATTTTGATAAACTAGTAGCACATCAGATTACCCACCGTGAACATAAGATATATACAGTACATGTAAACGGTGTTTTACTCACTTTGATAATCGATATGGACAACAAGGAATGGAAAAATTAAAAGAACATAGAGCTTTGTGTGTCCAGTATGACATTGTTAGGGTTGAAATGCCTATTAAAAACCCCATTGTCAAATTCATAAATGTTGAAAAAATGCTGAGAATACCTTACGTTATCTATGCAGATTTCGAAAGTATACTCTTAACATATCAAACATGTTTGCCCAATCCTGAAGCAAGTTATACAGTGCGATACCAGAGTCATGTTCCTATGAGCTTTGGTATATACGTTAAACCATCACCCGCTGTGGAACACATAAAGACAAATCTTCCAAGCCAACCTGTTATTTATCGTGGACCTGACGCTGCAGAAAAGTTTATGGACTGTTTGATCTCAATAGCTAATGAAATTGATCGCCTTTACAGCTTAAATGTTCCAAAGGCCTTAACTCAGGATCAAGAAGCAGAGTTCCAATGTTCTGATACCTGTTATTTGTGTCAAAAACCATTCACCAAAGAGGACTGGAAAGTTCGAGACCACTGCCATATTACAGGGGAATACCGTGGAAGTGCACACAATAACTGTAATTTGAGGTGTAAAACACGTAACCCTGTTCCTGTGTTTCTACATAATTGTAAAGCAATTGGGATGTACTACTGAGAGAGTGGATGTTATCGCTAACTCCAAAGAAAAGTACATTTCCTTCACCAAATATGTAGGAAATGTTAAGCTTCGATTTGTGGACACGTTTCGGTTAATGCCGAGTAGTTTGGAAAACTTAGTTTCCAACTTAACATCACACCCTGAAACAAGCAAGTACTTTGGAAAAGAAAATGCAATGCTCAAGATTCGTAAAGGGGTATTTTGTTATGATTACATTGATTCATGGGAAAAGTTAAGTGAAACGTGTTTACCTCCAAAAGAGCTATTCTTTAACAAATTAAGTCAAGAAGATGTTAGTCAAGAAGACTATGAACATGTCAAAAATGTGTGGAATCAGTTCAACATTAAAACTCTAGGGGAATATAGTGACCTCTACCTAACTTCAGATGTACTCCTTCTTGCAGACAGCTTTGAAACGTTTAGAAACAAAACACTAGAAACACACCGAGTGGATGCTGCACACTTTTTTACTTCGCCTGGTTTAAGTTTCGAGGCAATGCTCCTTTACACAGGAATTGAACTGGAATTGCTACAGGATTACGATCAGATTCTTCTAATCGAGTCTGGAATACGTGGAGGCATATGCCAGGTGTCTCATCGGTATGCTGAAGCTAACAATAAATAAATGGAAACCTATGATTCTGAGAAACCATCGCAGTTTATAACCTATGATGATGCCAACAACCAATACGGGTGGGCTATGTGCCACTCCCTTCCTTATGGTGGATTTCAGTGGGTTTCTCCAGATACTGTTGATCTAGAGAAACTAAAGGAAGACGATCCTGTGGGATACATTCTAGACGTTGATGTTGATTACCCATCTGACCTTCATGATCTACACAACGATTTACCTTTCCTACCAGAGTGTACACAACCCAAGGATTCGTCTCTGAAAAAACTAATTCCTCATCTTGGAAATCGAAGGCGATATGTTGTTCACTACATGGCACTAAAACAGGCTTTAGATCATGGAATAAAATTGATAAAAATTCATCGTGTGTTAAAGTTTAAGCAAAGACCTTGGTTAAAGGCATACGTTGATTTTAATAACAACCTTCGAAAACAAGCCAAAAATGATTTTGAGAAAAATCTGTACAAATTATTCAACAATGCCATTTTTGGAAAAACAGTGGAAAATATCCGTAAAAGAATAGACATACGCCTTGTGACTGACAGCAAAAAGGCAGAAAAGCTAATAGCAATGCCGACATTTATTGACAGAACAATTTATGGTCCTAACCTAGCTGCTTTCCACATGGCTAAACGTAACATTGTATTCAATAAGCCTATATATATTGGAATGTGTATACTGGATATTTCAAAAACTCTAATGTATTCCCACCACTATGATGTCCTGCTACCCTATTATGGAATGAACAATCTTAAACTCATGTATATGGGTACCGACTCGTTCATTTATTTGGTTAACACCCCAGATGTATATCAAGACAAGTTGGATTTCCTAGAACACCTGGACACATCAGATTATCCTACTAATCACATATGTTACTCTACATCAAACAAGAAAACGTTGGGGAAATTTAAAGACGAGGCTTGTGGACAAATTATAAAAGCATTTGTTGGACATAGATCTAAAATGTACGCTTTAGACATAAATGGTAAAGAAATCAAAAAGATTAAAGGTATTAACAGAAGTGTTGTCAAAAATTGTATAAGCTTTCAAGATTATAAGGATTGTGTCATGAAGAACAATGTAAAAAGAATACCAATGAACATTATCGCTTCTAAACAACATGACATATCATCTATAAGACTAAACAAAATTGTTTTGTGTCCTGGTGATGATAAAAGAGTGATTGATGCTGATGGTATAGGTACACATCATTGACCATGCTTAAAGAGTTAAGTTTTGAATATCAAAATCCTCTGCATGAGCCTAGCAAATACATAAAACAAAACAATTTTAAAAATTAAAAAAATAGCACTACAAAAATAGAACACACACAAAAATGGTATTCATAATAAAAAAATAAAAAATAGAAAACAAAAAAACAACTGTACAATTTATAACAAAAAAAGAATATATGTAAAAATGTATTATGTGTAAATAGTGTACATGTATTTAAAATAAAAATATTGTATGGACACTGCTTGAACATTTTTAATTACTACCCACCTCTCTCCACTCCTAATGCAAAATGAACATGTAAAACACAAATTGGAAAATCCATGTTTCCATATTGAGAAAATAGAAAAAACATTAAACTGAAATTTTAAAAACTGTAAATGGGAATTTGGTAAATTGACAAATGTGTAAACAACAAATGGGAAATCCATGTTTCTATATCATGAAATTGAAAAACTTTAAACTGGCATTTTAAAAACTGTAATTGGGAAATTGTGAAATTGATAAATGTGTAAACAACAAAATGCAAAATCCATGTTTCCATATTACGAAATTGAAAAACTTAAAACTAACATTTAAAAGAACTGAAAATGGAAAATTGGAAAATTGACAAATGTGTAAACAACAAAATGAAAAAAAAATACCTAGTGGGGTAGTGATCATGTTGTACAGTAGCCTATATGACTAGCATAAGGATAGTTGCATGTGCCCTTATATACTTTGTGTATGTGCATTAGCTTTTGGATTAGCTTAAGTTAGGTTTGGTAAAGTTAGGTTTGGTGAGGTTAGGTATGTGACCTTGTAGTTTACTCTTTTCAAAAAATGTAAAAATGTAAAATCTAAAATAAAATAAAATCTTAAATTTAAAATGTAAAATCTAAAAAATGTAAAATGATAAAATCAAAAATCTAGAATGTTAAAATGTAAAATCTAAAATCTTTAAATGAGGTTTCTGTGGGTTAGGTTAGGCTTGGTTAGGTTAGGTTAGGTTTGGTTATAACTAAGTTTATTATTTGTGCTCTCACATTTGCTCTCACTTTTTTGCTCGCACATTTTGCTCTCACTTTTTTTTTGCTCGCATTTTAAAGTTAGGTTAGGTTAGGTTAGGTTAGGTTAAGTTAGGTTATGTTAGGTTATAACTTAGTTTATTATGTGTGCTCTCACATTTGCTCTCATATTTGCTCTGACTTTGAAGTTAGGTTAGGTTAGGTTAGGTTAGGTAAAGTTGAGTTAGACAGAATGGCTGAGGTATGAATCAAAAGCCAGCTCCTGTCAGTTTGGCCTCACAAGGCTGAGTGTACCCCGTTCCACTCCTGAGACCAGAAATTAAATTTCTTGGCAGAGCCGGAATTCGACCCTCAGGAATGACCACCAAGAATGCTAGCCACTACACCAAAAAGTGGGCAATATAAGACTGGTCTTGATTGTGCACGATCAATCAATAATTACCTAAGAATAAGAATAAAAATAAGAATAATAATAAGAATAAGAATTAGAATAAGAATAATAAATATTCCATTTAGCAACTACACGGCCGAACTTCCCCTGTGACATCATCCACGGTCTCAGGACATGGCGGCCATCTTGCCCATTAGCCCCTGCCCCAGCTCTGACTGACCCCTCCATAAGAATAACATAGAGTGATTGCGCGCGGCGGCCATCTTGCCCATTAGCCCCTGCCCCAGAACCGGTCTTTATATCCTACTTCCTTGAGATCCGCTATTGTACTCTTCGATGCAAAAATTGTTCCAATCCTCACGTATGGCATAGAGATAATTTGGGACAAGTTAAGCATAGGAGACCTCCGAACATTGGAACAGGTAAAGGCTAGATACTTGAAGGCTATCCTTGGAGTATCCAAATACACGCGATCAAGATTAGTGTATGTGCTCACTCGGGAACCCTTCTTGATGGAGGATTTCAGATTCAAGTTCGCTTTGCCTACTACGACCTGCTGGAAGAGGGTTCTAGCAGAAAGAACGTTGAAAAGAAGTGAAATCTGGGAAGAATTCTACTCGACTGAGGCTATGATCAACAGAGCATCGATGGAACCGAACCAGGACTTGCGACACTTTGTGACCTCTTTGGCTGTGCATGGTTTCCACCATAGAATGTGCAAGACAAAGACATTCCATGATCCGGACCCGGCCTGTGTCTGTGAGCTGTGTGACGGAATCTATGAACGTTATCACGTTCTTCATTGTAGGAATAGAGGGAAACCCATCATAGATCACTGCATAGGCAGAAGTGCATCTTTCCTTGCATGTTATTTGTAATTTTGCACAACTTGTGCGCAATAAAACGTTATTATTAAATATTGCATTAATTTAAGTCGATGCGGTTCCACCTAGCCAATGTGTACAGCCGGATGTCGTAATAGATGGCAACATCACAAGGAGCTGATAAAAGGATGAAATAAATGACCAAGCAGTTGGAATGAAGCGAGGTACCGTCCAGGCCATTGGGGGATGCTGAAAATGGTAAACCTGACCAGAAAAAAATCCAAAACCAGTCACCAGATAGATAGACCCCATGGCCTAGCACTGCACTTACATGATTGCAGCTACCAAATATGTAAAAACTTTACATTAAACTATATACAGTACACACACAAGTACTGACAAAGTGCAATGTTTAGAAATTACTACAACATTAACATATTGTTACACCAGATTATATATATTTCCAGAATACTTTCAGAGCACGTGTGCCAACCATCCAACTCTGCCTATGGGTGTATTCCATCCCTCCCACCCTTGAGGGGGGCAATTCATAAGACAAGTAGGAAGCCTCAAAGAATAGCCAAGGTTGCTCCTTTTAGTCGCCTTGTACGATAGCCAGAGGATACCATGGGTGTAGTCTAAACTCCCACCCACAGGGGGCTGCAGTGTTGAAGCCACCTAAAGAAATTATATTGTGTTGTTGATTCATTTCGGGGCTTTGCAACATTGTGGTCATGTGGCCCCGTGTACTTAGGTGTGTGTGAAATTTGTCTGATAACCGGTGTTATTGTGAAGGCTGTATTAGTGTGTGTAGTTGTAACTCAGATGAGGATTAAGAAGGAGGCGGCTGTGGTCTTAATTAAGCATACATCTGGAATAGAAGTGGGGAAACCACAGAAAGCCACTTCCAGGATGGCTGAGGTGTGATTGGAACTTGTCTCTTCTCAGTTTTTGAGCAACCCTCAGGCCAGAATTAAACTTCTTGCCAGAGCTGGGAATCGAACCCGGGCCTCCTCAGTGACAGCCAAGAGTACTAGCCACTACACAATGAGGCACAAAAGAAGTTATGTATATGGTCACTGTGCATAGTTGATGTGCGACAAGTGGCAGTATACCTGATCAGGCAATTGGCATCCGGTTTACAATAGCAATGGCATCCACATTCACAGTTGTTCCAATTAAGACTTTTCTACCTCTGGACACAGCTCCAGAGGCATTTCGTAATAGCAAGTCTATGAATTCATCGCTACACGTCCAGATATTACAACCCACCAAACAGCAAGGCATTTGGGAGGAGGGAGTTATGTACACGATTATCCGGGCCCTGCTGATAACTTATCACACTCCAAACAGTCACAAGCTAAATTTTTTGGCTCTATGTTAACAGTGGAAACTTGCAATCACATGTATATTTCTTTCAAGGTGTCACCATAGACATACTGATCATGATTTGTCCAACCAGAAACAAAACTTCCTCATGGAGAACATCTGGGTGAAGCTTATGCTATCTACTGATAGGGGCAGATTACCTCGTAGTTCTGCCCCTTGAAACCTCAACTACCTGACTGATAATAGCCTAACTACAGGGATGAACAGACACAAATCTACATCACAGGTATAGGTGACTAAAATGGACAATACTGTACCTGGTGTATACAAAGGATTTGTATAAAACTACTACCATACGGTCATCCAAGGGAAATCCACGCAGTTGCCTATGCTGGTTAGATGTCGCCATCACAATTCAGAGCAGTACACGACCTTCTTGCCAGCATGGTAATTCTGCAATAAAGTGACAAGACTATTCATCATGAACAGTGAAACAAAAGTTTGAGAAATGATGAGAATGTAGGCAACATGTAGAGAATAAGGAGGATGTTCATCCTTCCCCTAAATATAATGTACACCATTAATCCCAATAGAAAAAGTCTACTGTTACTGTATGTAACACATTTTCAATATATAGCCTATAATTATTTCTCATTCATACGCGGGCAGATTTTCTAAACTTCTAGCCGATGGCTGGATTACGATCAACACCCATCATTACTTCTCAAATATTGAAGAGCTTAAGATCAGTTAACCTATACAGGATCTCATTATGTCTCTATTATTATAAACTTAGCACGACCTTAAACAGAACTTAATTCACACATAATCAACCAACAATATACTGCCATTTTATCGACTGAAACTACCATTACCTTTCTGTAAATCACCAAATGTCGAGACGTAATAATTATCTTGATTTGCGAGCTCCTCATCACATGTATCCATTCACCGTCCATCTTCACGTTGCCATGGAAATATAATTTTCCCAAAGACCAACAAAATGAACGGAAAGCCCCTAAAATCTAGTGATAAACAAGCAAACAAGGTTGGTAACAAAACTGTTACCGAGTTCGGGCCCAAACAAAAGAATAATTATTTAACGGACGGAGAAAGTAGTATAGACTTTCTTAGGCCTGCCGCTAAATGAGTGATAGGCCCCCGAAATAGAACTATTTATCTTAATGACTACAAGATAACGAGATTGCCAAAAAAAACACAATGCCACCCACACATCTATAGAAGACAATACTAAAAATGGCTTATCTAATCCACAAGTCACCCACCCTTCACCAACATTAATATTAGTAATTTAAGTAACTTAGGTTATGTTAAATTGAGGTTAACGGCGGAATTGATTGCGGCTGTGTGGCGGGAAGGATCCAATAACTGCTCAGCCAATCAGGGACGTTTTGATTGGCGACCATGCTCGGAAAAATTTTAGTAGGGCTGTGTTTCTATCTCCCAAAATTTTAATAATGGCACCCCGTCGTGTTCGTTAAGCCGCCATTTTAATAATAACTTTATTGCAGCCAAATGGCCATATATAAGATATACATTGAGATGTATCACACTGTTAACTATAGATTACATTTTACAATAGTCCATAAGGGATTGTCCTCGTTTGGTGCATTTGTTGAGATGATATCTCTCGCAATGACCTTCACACAGCTTACAAACGCACTGCTCAGACGGTTCATGATAGCCCTGTCGAGTACATAGCTTGTGGTGAAAACCATGTATTGCCAACCTAGTTAGAGCGCTCCGCATATCATTATTTGGTCCAGACCAGCTACGATTGAGCATGGCATCAGTCGAGTAAAACTCCAGGTCGATGTCTTCTCTTTTCTTCTGCCTAATTTGTAGAAGCTCTTGTTCTTGTTTGGTAGATGGAAGCTGCATTCTGGTTCGTAGATCTTCTATTAGGAATGTCTCAGAGGCTAGTAGGTACGCCAGTCTTGAGGGTGACATCTTGGAAATCCCCAATGTTCTTTTTAAAAATCTAGCTTTTACGCTTTCAATGGCTCGGAGATCGGTTACTGTTAGGTGTTCCCAAGTAAGTTCTAGCCCGTAAGTTAGAACTGGGAGTACCTTAGCGTAAAATAGACTCATAGCCGTGCTTAAAGATAGTCTCGTGGGATCCGAGATATCATAAATGCTTCTTATGGCTGCCATGGTTCTCTCTCTTACGTGGCATTTGAAAGAATTAGCTGAAGGTTGAAGTGTGATACCCAGATACTTAAATGAGCTCACGACCTCCAGGTCCTCCATTCCGCACTGTAGTCTGTCCTTGGTTGCGATTCTTCCCCCTTTTCTGAATACCATCTGGACTGTCTTGTTTTTGTTAATTTCCAAGCTGTTTTAATGGCGTAATCTTCGAGTTTGTCCATTACGTTTTGTAATTCTTCCCTGTTGTTCGACCCTATAACCATGTCGTCCGCATATACATAGATTGCCACGGGGGTTCCGTGCCGCCATTTTGGACACGATGACGGCCTAGGTTATGGTCTCCAATCAAAACGTCCCTGATTGGCTGAGCACTTATTGGGTCCTTCCCGCCACACAGCCGCAATCAAATCCGCCATTAACCTCAATTTAACATAACCTAAGTAACTTAAATTACAAATATTAATAATGTTGGTGAAGGGTGGGTGACTTGTGGATTAGATAAGCCATTTTTAGTGTTGCCTTCTATAGATTTGTGGTTTTTTGGCAATCTCGTTATCTTGTACACTAAGATAAATAGTTATATTTCGGGGGCCTAACACTCAGTAGCGGTTTATCACAACAGTAGCAACTATTACGAATAGCTGTACTATAGTAAGATTTTTCTGCACCTTCGCGAAATAGTGGCGGTGGTTTGAGAGTATTTTGACTACCATTATGGGGTTTTAATAGTTTTTCATAGAGCATTTTTGTTGTCTTGTAGGCATGATTGATTTGACATGTTAGGTCTGCATGTAACCTACAGTTTTTTTTCTGTTTTTTGGAATAATGCTCATTCTCATTACCATTAAGTGCAACCGTGTTGACCGACTGAAAGACAATGAATATTTCGTTTACTAAGGCAGCACTGAAATATGGGTTCCAACACGATATGGACTTGGAACTTATGTTCGCTTAACGAAATAACCATACATCAACAAGTCATTCTTGTAATCTCTGCAAATAATAAAAATATTTCCCATCCAATATAGGCCTATTCATGTTGAACGGTAGAAAGTTATCAACCTTTATTAAGGCAACACTGAAAAATGTTCATTTTGATCTAGCCTACTTACTTGGAGTCATCTGCATCAATGTCCCTAGAGGTTCAGTTTTTTAAATTCTCCCTTTCCCATGGTCAAATAACACATGGATGTTCCCTATTTTTCTTAAAGGGATTCAATGATCTTATGCTGAACTAATTAAGAATAGGGCATGTACCCCAACCCCTTAAAATATGTAGTTATCAGGATAAAAATAATGTCCATAACCATCAGAAACTTGAGAACACAGATCAGGAGAATGTTGATCGACCATGGATGCAAGACCAGAAAGTCTTAAAGAGGAGTGTTTCATTTAGAGGCTTGGAACATCATGGTCAAGACCCCTGTACTTGGGTGTGTGCTCAATTTGTTTGAAAACCCGTTGACAGATCATAAGTTAATCTGTGGCTGGAATCCACTCCGTCCTATGCTAAGCTGCGAGTACTGGGCACCATTAGTGTTCTGTGACTACTGTATCAATTTCTGAAAATTGTGTCATAGGCCTATGCAAGACCGACTACAATAAATCAGACCGTAATGCCACTATCGATACCGTAGAAAATGGCGGAAATCTTAGGGGATTGTTTACATTTGGTCAACCAACATTTAAGTGGGTCTGCTGCGAGAATTTCGTTCAAATGTCGCATATTTCAAGTGATTTCGAGCTGTTATACATTGTAATAGTGTACCTTAAGTAGTGAAGTGCACTGTGAATAATTATAAATGCCGAAGATACGTAATGTGAGAAGCATTGGCTGTTTATTGTCATTACTGTGTACCTGCCTGTAAATTTAATACTGCTGAAGATACTTCAAATTTTAAATTTCCTAAAGACAAATCTTTGAAAGAGAAGTGGATGAGAAATATTCACCGGGATCATTTTCGAAGTTAAAACAGTTGTATTTGTTAACTTAAACATTTCGAACCTAAATTTGTGGTTATGAAAATTGCCATACTAACCCCTGATACCATTTCGACAATTTTCCCAAATCAACCGTCCTACACAACTCCTGTTTGTTAAAGTAGATGATGGTAGTTTTAATGACATACCAGCAGTGTCAGTGTCTTCTAAAGTGTCAAGTTCTTTAAGTGTAAATATATTCTATAAGAATCATGAATCAATAATCTTTGTGTGCTTGTGGGAAAATTCAAGTGGGTACTGTAATCTGATGGAAGCACTGATTTTAAATGCAACAGGTATGTAAATAGAATTATGCTCCTGTTAGTATCACAAGCTAGGGGGCCTGGGGAGTTATCCCCAGATTAGGTTTGTTTTTGTATATACATTTATGTCTGTTACTAGGTTAGGTAGGCCTACTGCCTGGCCGAAAATTACTGTTAGTAGGCTACCACAAGCAAGGGGGACTGGGGCATTAGTCGCTGGTTAGGTTTGTTTTTGTATTAAAAACATTAATAAGATAGAATGTATGTCCGTTGGAATTCTATACACATCGAATTTGAAGAATTTACAAGTTGATAATACAGTAAATTTTCATTTTAAAGAGTTTGACGTATACGAACAAAAGGATGATGTACATACGTACGACGAGATACAAGTAAAAGAGGTACTTTTGAACATTTAGGCGAATGGTAAACTAAACTGAACTTACGCCGAAATACATATTTCAAAATATCATAGTAATTTGATACTTAAAATGGCTAGGAATATATGCCAACCTTAAATATTATATTGCAGCCTGATTGTTCATCATTTTATCCTTAGATCAAAGGCAGCATACACAATAACTAAGTTATAGGCCTACTGGCAAAAAATACAAGTCGTACATACATTAAAATAAAATAAAAATAAGGTTAGGCTGGTAATGACTAACAATAAAGAAGAAAAAGTATGTTAATTGGTATTCAACATTCATATGTGTGTGAATATGCATAAGCCTACAACTAAACAATTAAATAGATGCTTAGTGAACAAAAATACATAGCCTGCTTTATTTATACAAAACAACCACATGTTCAATATTCTTCAAAGTAATGGGGCATGGTGGCGCAGTGGTCAAGCTATTCACCTCTCACCAAGGTGGACCAGGTTTGATTCACGGTCATTGCAAGTGAGATTTTGGAAGTGAAATGCCATGTCCTGTGGTTCGGATTCCACGTAAAATGGAGGTCCCTTGGCTCATGATCACAAGATTAACGGTCACGTAAAAACTACAAGCTTCTTTTTCTTCAAAGCAGGTCGAAACTTCGACCTCACATAAGTCATACAGCAAACGAACAGGTCCTGCAGGGAAGATCCCTTAAGCCGAATTATTTTTATCGTCTCCAAGACTGACATCATAAAAGTATACTGGAAAATGTGAAATTTTATGCCTATGCTGATGAAGACAGTAACAGTAAATATTAGGCTACTTGTCGTTCAATAACTCTCGGTCTTTTCTTGGGTGGCTGAAGCCGATGCTGTGGGAAATTGCAAATTGCAGGTACCGCATCATCTTTAAGCAGTGGTTTGTTTCTATTTGAATGAAACAAGAAGCATGTTTATAAAAGTTTTCACAGCTATAACCCATTTCTTTAATAGGCCTACATCTGGGCGTTTTCATGGAAATCTGTAATATAAGCTAGACGTAGGTTATAATTCTGTGACTAACTTAATAACTTATAACCTACAATAGGGCCTACGTGTATTTGTCATACGTGCTATTTAGGCCTATGTCAAAATTTGATGTAAGACATATCCATAAACGCAGAATAGGCTACTTCATTACAAATCTCAATTCGAAAATAAAGTAGACCGTAAACCTACCGTATTATTGGAAAATACCATACATATAACGTTGCACAGGGGTACGTACGTTCAAATATATGAAATGAATCACGACATATCAGCTGACATGCAACCTAGAGTTAAATGGTATGACAGTTTTTGGCGCGACTAGTTACGCCTGGCAGTGCACCAGGAAGCAGTTTTCAGCGAGGGTTACCATGGGAGGAGTTGTTCCAATAGTACCGACAGTTCAATGGTCTCAGCTCGCACCCCCCCCCCTCCCCCCCCACTCTTCCAATCGTCAAAAATCATAGTGACCGTGGCGCAAAAATCCTACCAATGTTCTTTGGCTCTAGTGTGTCCATGAGTTTTACATATCCTGGAGTAGAAGGTAGCAGCATTTGAAGTCTGAGTTCTTCTACATTATAAACCTCGCGAGTCACCTCTTACACCGGTCTTGAAGGTGTATACTTTGATAAACCCAAGGCCTTCTTTATGTAAGTCGCCTTCAGTTTCTCCATATTGTTCCAAATACTTCATATTTAAATGTGTCCAAATGCTCTCCAGTCCATAAGTCACAATACGAGTAACATTTAACCGCAAAAGTTTTAAGGCTGTTTTTATAGATAGCTTAGTCAAATGTTTTATGTCGTTGAAGGCTTTGGTAGTGACGCTGGGTCTATCCTTGATGTGCAGTGTGAAAACATTGCCAGTTGACTAATGTAGGACCTAAGTAGGACTACTTGTAATGTGGTACACCGTCAAGCGGTTTTCCTGCAATGTGGAAAATTGCTGGCTTTCCCCCTTTCCTAAAGGTCATAGATTTAGTCTTGTTTCTGTTTAACCTAAGGTCATTGTGTAACACCCATAATTCAAAAGGGTCGAGAGCAGATTGCAATTCGACCTGTGAACTTGAAGCGAGCACCATGTCATCTGCGTATATAAATGAGATTACCCGCTCTGATAATATATCTGTGATATTATCTGCCATAGCAGTGATAAATAACACGAGGGATTAATGGGTCTCCTTGTAGCAGCATGCCTGTAGTCTGCTCAATTGGGCTTGATGTAGTAATGCCATCGTTAATGACTCTATTGTTAGAGCCTAAAATACTTTTGACAAGATGTTTAGTGTAGCTGTTACCTCTCAATAGTCTGTCTAGTTTTTCCAATATTTTCTTCCTGCTAATCGAGTCAAAAGCTTTAGAGAAGTCAATGAATATGGATTGTAACTTTCCCTTCGGTACTGACAGGGTAGACGCAATCTCAGTTTGAAGACCTCGAATTGCCTGGATTGTGCATCTTTCTCTCCTAAAGCCAAATTGTGAGTCACAATGCTATTTGGGATGGCTGGGTGGGTCACATACAGCGGAGGAGGAAGCATCTTTTAAAACATCATTCCCTGATTTATTTCTCGTTGTTTGATAAGGTATTTTGGCTAATTAATGTACTATAGAGAATATTATCGCTCGTTCTACTTTCGTTCAGTGGTACCATTCTGTTTTAGACCACCTCGTTGTGTAGTGCCTAGCATTCTTGGCTGTCGTCCCGGAGGTCCGGGTTTGATTCTCCGGCTCTGCCAAGAAATTTAATTCTCATGTGAGGGCTGGGATGGGGTGCACTCAGCCTCATGAAGCAACTTAGTAGAGGAGGGTTCAATTCCCACCTCAGTCATCCTGGAAGTGGTTTTCCATGGTTTCCCCACTTCTAATCCAGGCGAATGCCAGGATGGTTCCTAACTTAAGGCCATGGCCGCTTCCTTCCCACTACAATACCCAATTTACAAACACACTAGTTCAGCCATAACAATAACACAGGTTATCACACAAATTCCACACACAAATACATGGGGCTACAAGACCACGATGTTGTAGCCCCTAATATAAGCAACAACTATTTATATTTGCATTTTATATTTGCCTAGGCCCTTCATGGGCTGTATAGTGTCAGGGGTTGACTTTGTTGTTGGTTGACTATTCTTGTAGTTCCATTTAGAAGTATTTGCATTTTTTTAACATAATGTCTTACCTCTGCTTTATTTATGTATGTATTTTTAGCTACTGTCTGTTCTCGTTGCTTGTAGCGAAATACGTCAGGGTTTCATATTGAATTTGTGCCTTATTACATAAAAACCTGTAATTTCTGGCGGAATTTAATCAAATATGCGAATGTTTGTCTTCGAATTTGCCGCTATTTCGATGGCGCCATGCCCGCCAGTTGCTACAGCTGTTCCCCTACGATTTCCGCCATTTTGGTTTTGATGTTACGGTCTGATATATTGTAGTCGGTCTTGGCCTATGCATAGACAAGTCGCTGAGAATGTTCTCTGAATGGTGAATACCAGTAGGCTAGCCTACTTAGCTGTCTCCTTCACTAGCATTTCCAGGCACCTGGTTAGTTGGTAAAATGAAATAGAAAAATCACTTGAATGATTCAAGTTGTCCTTGATTGCCCTCGAGGGACAGTGTACCCCATTCTGACTCAGTGAGGAAAGCAATGGCAAACTACCTCACTCCTCTTCTTGCCTAGAACGCCTCAAAATAGTGCTGCCTTGGGTTTTTGTGGGTATCTACTCACATAATGTAACGGCGGTACTTTTTGAGGATTCAACCAGCCTTTGGGCTGACTACCTAACAGACAGACATACCAGTTGGTCAATTGGATACAGCAATTCAATGAAACATTCTGTTAATAATTAGGAAGTGTCATAGGCAACCAGAGAAGCGTCACAAGAAAAAACACCTGAGTCTTCCAGGCAGTTGTCATCAACTGTATTTCACATAGAGAAGAATGACTAAAATGGTTCCTCATGAAAAAAAAAACAACTGGTCAATGGCTTGAAAGACAATAGTAAGATAGATAGATAGATAGATAGATTTTTATTAATTCCATTTGATCAAATACATGCATTCAATACATTTTTGATATAGGACACGTCAGAATTTACATGCATAAAATAAAAGAACTAACAGGTATATATTACTAAGATTAAAATTATTTATAACTTATTATAATAGCAAATCTTAATAGATACAATCTTATTGCACAACTATTTACACCTCACTCTATTATCATAATATGAAAACTTAATTCTATAAATACAACAACATACAGCTAGGTATTAAAATTAAATTAAAAAAGTAAAATATAGTTATAGATTCCATCACTCCTATACGCTAAAATATTCAACTACTGAGTAAAAACAATGGCACTGCAGATAAGCTTTCAACATTCTATCAAAGGTTTTTATTTTTGGGGCCAGTTTTATATACTGGGGTAGTTTATTGTATAATTTAACTCCAGTGTGAAAAGTTCCTTTTTGATATATGCTTGTGTGTGTGTGTGAAATATGAATGTTTTGATTTTGTCTTGTGTTATGCCTATGAACATCATTGTTTGTTTTAAGAAAAACATCTTTATTCATTAAATTCTTTTTAAAAAACATAATACTTTCAAAGATATATATGCAGGGCAGTGGGAGAATGTTTAAATCTTTAAACAGAGGTCTACATGATTCTCTAGAGTGTACATTTGCCATAATTCTAATCGCTCTCTTTTGTATCCTAAACGTGCTTAGTACATCTGGCGACATACCCCAAAATATGATCCCATATCTTAAGTATGAATGGAAATAAGCAAAATAAGTATTTCTTAATGTGTGCATGCTAGTGCAGGTTTTCAAAATACGTAACGCAAAGCACATCGAGTTCAGTTTAGTATTCAGATATTGTATATGTTTATTCCATTTCAAGTCTTGTTGTATCCATAGTCCTAAAAACTTTGTTTCTGATTTATTTTCTATTTGATGACCATTTAATGTTATATTGGGCATCGCAGGATTCCTATTCTGTATAGTGTGGAAATTTAGACATACTGTCTTTTTATAGTTTATTATGAGGCGATTATCTTGTGACCATTTGGTTAACTCTCCTGTAACGGAGTCAGCAGACTGCTGTATGACCTGTTTAGTTTCACCTTTTATTACGAGTGTTGTATCGTCCGCAAACAAAATTTCCTTATGTGAATGAACTTACATGCTGTCAGTAAAAGTGGAGTTAAGAAAGATGTCTGGAATATTTAAATCAGTAGTTGATAGCCATGATTTTTAAAATTACCCTAGTTAATTGCACCTTAATATGATTAGTAGCCTACCGGTATGTGCAAGATTTTAAATGGTAGGTTTTCCTGTGAACCAAAAAACAGCTCTTAACATCGATTATGTTCAGGTTAGGCCTACAAGTTATTGGGAGGGAGGTTTATTTTGCATACCTGTTGCACATAAAATGAGCTTCTGATTAGAGCTCTGTGGGAATGTTTAAATGGTTTGATGATACAGGATTTATCAAGCCTCTTTCTATGCATCTTTTAAAAACATTTTAACAATTCATAAATTACTGTCATCATTGCTAATGCTGTAACCTGTCATGTTTATTTATGCAGCATGAGGAATTAGGAGATATAGTAGGATAAAATGCAACTGTGTCATGGAAACCTAAGATGTATTTTTATTTCTCAACTTTATTTTCTGTAGACTCCAATACAGCCCACCACCAGGGGGAAAAAAAAGGTGTTGGTGATGTTTAATGAGAGCAAATCTTGAAATACTGTGATTTAAGTGGTTGGTATCAAAAACTGTATAGGAAAAATGAAAATGTGAAGTCACGCCCAAGTTTATGAAGCCTTGCCAGACTCGGCTGAAATTATCTTCGATGCAAATCAAGTCTCAATAGTTAAAACTTTAGGACGACCTTTGACATGAGCACTATAATAGGCCTACATTTAGGATCGACATAGCCTGCAGTAGGTTTGTATGCACCTGGGCATGTTTAAAAAAAACTCAGCCTGCAGGTTAATAAGGTAGTATATTACTATAAATCTATCTCAAGCAAATCCAAGAAGTTACCAGACTGAGAAACTACATATCAATATTAACAACAAAAAAAAAGGTGGCAGTGCAAACTGCACTTTTAATCCTTGCTTCGTTAGTTAAACCATAATATTTGTACATAAATACAGTAAGGACTTCACATTACAAACGGCCACTTAAATTATATGCCTTATTAGGCATAACCTACAAATTACATGTCATGAAATTGGTAAATATAAGCAGACAGCAACATCAATATGCAATGGTCTATAATGTAGTATTATAGTGCACAAAAGGTTATTGTACTGAAGTAGACACACACAAGATGGCGTCACAGTGAAAGTGTAGTGAAATAGCAGCTAGTGTAAATATTTGATAAAAGTGGTAAAATATTATAACAGAGGCTTAAAATCTATAAAGTTACTTTCCTTAGATCAAGTGTAATACGGAATATTGATAGTATTTAGAAATTCTTGTTGATAATTTAATAAACTTAAACTAAGTTGTGGGAACGTGTATCCAAAGATTCGGTGACTTCTTCAATCACTGTTTGAACCAAGTAGAGCAGTGGTGCTTTTACGAGACTTCACCCGATTGGAAGATATACGTATTTCACATTCTTCTTTATTGGTAGGTCATTAGATTAATTCTATTAGGTAGTAATAATTAAATTAAATTTAGTGTAATTTGGTGTAAACATCTAGGCTAACTTAGATCTCTAGTATGACGACAGTAAACAGTGTTAGTGTCTCGTCAGGTTGTGTAACCGTAACGGATTTATGCTCGTCGTGCAAAATAAAAGTAAAAAATGCAAATAAAATCATCACAAGATCTCAGGTAAAATTGAATGAGGAGAAAAGTGAAACCGATTGTCGTAATGTAGGCCTACCGCTACCGTCATGCGAATATCATAACCTGAGAAACGCTGTCCTCAAAAGACGAAATTATAAAGCTGCTAAAGGAAGATATTGCTAAGTTAATGGAAGAGTTGAATAAATTAAAAGGAAACAGAGAGGAAAGCAAGGACACTTGGTCGACAGTGATTGCTGGTAAGGTAAGATTGAATAAGCCTAGGCCTATAAATGGAGTACATGTAACTGAAATTCCCGTCTCAAATTCATTTGGAGTGCTTGTCGAAGAAAATGATGACTTTCCTCAAGAAGAAAAGAAGAAAGTGATAAAGAGAAAATCCAGGAAGATGCGGATATTTGCGGATAGCCACGGGCGAGATGTAGCAGCAAGCGTATTGGAGAGAAGCCGAGAAATGGAGGTCACTTCGACAGTGAAGCCAGGAGCTCAAATTGCAGAAGTCACGAACGGGATGATAGGAGAGTGTGCGTCCCTTACTGCAAAGGACTACGCAGTGATCATCGCTGGAGCAAACGACGTCTATAGAAATGAGAGTAAAAAGGTAATCAAAGATTTAAAGGGTACATTGCCATCCATGCAAAAAACAAATGTCATTATTGTAAACATTCCGCAGAGATACGATTTAATTCCCAAATCATGTGTAAATGTAGAAATAGAGGCTACAAATGGAAAAATTCATAAAATTGGTAAGAGTTTTCCAAATGTCCAAATTGTAGATGTAAGTAAATTAGACAGGAAGTTCCACACTCGGCATGGCCTACACTTAAATAAATTAGGAAAAGAGTATCTTAGTGATGAAATCTGCAAAATTGTAAATTCAAATGATAAGAATAATTCAACAGTAATATCATTAGAGTGGAAGCAGGGAAACTGGTAGAAGAAGCCAAACGTGAGGTTTGGCATTCACATCTTTTGAAGTCAAATTTAACGGAGTGCAACAATGGTATTTCGGATTTGTCTAGCAACAATAATAATAACAATTATGATAATAAAAATGTAAATAAATCACCAACACAAGCTTGCAAAAGTAACAAATTTAAAATTTACCACCATTATGTCCAGTCTCTTTATAATAAAATTGATTACATAAATCTAATGCTTAAAAATGAACTTAAAGACATCTCAGCACTATGTATTTCAGAACATTGGCTGAAAGAGCAACAACTTGAATTAATTCAATTCCCAGGGTTTATACAAGCTAGTAAATACTCTAGATCTAATATTAGCCATGGTGGTACTTGCATCTTCTTAAGAAATAATTTAGATCATGAACAGTTAACAGCTTATGATTATCTAATTATGGAACAGGATTTTGAATTCTCTGCCGTAAAAATTCAGCAGTTTAAGTTAATAATTGTATGCGTATACCGTTCTCCGTCAGGAAAGTTTCCTCTATTTGTAGATAAATTAGAATTGTTACTCAATAACATGAGCAAAGTAAATTTCGATATAATAATTTATGGGGATGTAAATGTGGATTTCTTAAAACTTGATAGAAATTGTGAATTATTAACACAGTTACTAATTTCCTATGGACTGAAACCTACAGTAAATACACCAACAAGAATAACAAAATTTAGTAAAACCACTCCTGATCAAAGATTTATAAATACAGATAAATATCACCATTCAATAGAAGTCTATTGTCCGGGTTTTAGTGACCACCATGGACAAATACTGAGTTTTGAAGTATCCGAAGTAATCAATAATAATGATAATGGAGTAAAATCAAAGTGCAGGTCATTCACTGAATCAAATGTTACATATTTCAATGACTTATTAAATAAGGAAACATGGTCAGAAATTTATGAACTAGAAAATGTAAATGATAAATTTAATGCATTTAACAGTACCCTAAAACACTTTTTAAAATAGCATTCCCCTTTAAACGAAGAACTGTTCAAAATAACAAAACTAGCAATTGGATAACAACAGGGATTATAAATTCATGTCAAAGAAAGAAATTTCTACACAAATTATATAAACAATATCACACAACACTTGAATTCAATTTATACTACAAAAAATACACTAGCATATTAAATAAGGTAATAAGACTAGCAAAGAAAATGCATAATGATAATTTTATTTCCCAATCATCTAATAAAAACAGGGCTATGTGGTCCGTGATAAAGAAAGAAACTGGAAAATCTGCTAAAATACAAAGGAACATTACACTGACCAGAAATAATAAAGTGATTAATAATCCAGAGGAAATAGCCAACACTTTTAATGACTATTTTCTGGAAATTCCACAAAAATTAATAAATAAATCACAGGTAAATACACTAAATTCTAATAATAAAATAAATATATGCAGTGATTCTTTATTTATAAATCATGTCACAAGTGAAGAGGTAAGAATAGTTATAAAAGAGCTAAAAAATAAATTCTGTGCTGGCATTGATGGCATCCCTGATGCAATTTTAAAGAAATGTGCAGAAAATATAATAAATCCACTTACGCACTTAATAAACAGTTCAATTCTCTCAGGAACTTACCCGGATATTTTGAAGTTATCAAAAGTAATTCCAGTGCACAAAAACGGTTCAAAAGATGAATTAGATAACTATCGTCCTATTACCTTACCAACTGGTATTGCAAAAATTGTGGAAAAAATTATGTATAAGACACTGATAAGTTTCATAGAAAAAAATAAAATATTATCAAACTCACAACATGGATTTAGAACGGAAAAATCTACACAGACAGCAATTTACGAATGTAGTAATAGTATACTGAAATTAATTGACAATAAGGAACATGTAACTGGCCTATTCTTGGATTTATCGAAAGCATTTGATGTTGTTGACCATAAAATCCTCCTAACCAAACTAAATCAATATGGTGTTAGAGGTCTAGCTAATAAATGGATAGTCTTACTTAACAAGGCGTAAACAAATAGTAAGCTTGAGACACAAGGATGATGGAACCAAATTACTTAATGAAACATTGTCCAATGAGGGAATTATTGAATTTGGAGTGCCCCAGGGATCGGTTTTGGGCCCACTACTCTTTCTTCTATATATCAATGATATAACACAGAACGTTCATTCACATAAGGAAATTTTGTTTGCGGACGATACAACACTCGTAATAAAAGGTGAAACTAAACAGGTCATACAGCAGTCTGCTGACTCCGTTACAGGAGAGTTAACCAAATGGTCACAAGATAATCGCCTCATAATAAACTATAAAAAGACAGTATGTCTACATTTCCACACTATACAGAATAGGAATCCTGCGATGCCCAATATAACATTAAATGGTCATCAAATAGAAAATAAATCAGAAACAAAGTTTTTAGGACTATGGATACAACAAGACTTGAAATGGAATAAACATATACAATATCTGAATACTAAACTGAACTCGATGTGCTTTGCGTTACGTATTTTGAAAACCTGCACTAGCATGCACACATTAAGAAATACTTATTTTGCTTATTTCCATTCATACTTAAGATATGGGATCATATTTTGGGGTATGTCGCCAGATGTACTAAGCACGTTTAGGATACAAAAGAGGGCGATTAGAATTATGGCAAATGTAAACTCTAGAGAATCATGTAGACCTCTGTTTAAAGATTTAAACATTCTCCCACTGCCCTGCATATATATCTTTGAAAGTATTATGATTTTTAAAAAGAATTTAATGAATAAAGATGTTTTTCTTAAAACAAACAATGATGTCCATAAGCATATCACAAGACAAAATCAAAACATTCATATTTCACACACACAAGCATATATCAAAAAGGAACTTTTCACACTGGAGTTAAATTATACAATAAACTACCCCAGTATATAAAACTGGCCCCAAAAATAAAAACCTTTGATAGAATGTTGAAAGCTTATCTGCAGTGCCATTGTTTTTACTCAGTTGTTGAATATTTTAGCGTATAGGAGTGATGGAATCTATAACTATATTTTACTTTTTTAATTTAATTTTAATACCTAGCTGTATGTTGTTGTATTTATAGAATTAAGTTTTCATATTATGATAATAGAGTGAGGTGTAAATAGTTGTGCAATAAGATTGTATCTATTAAGATTTGCTATTATAATATGTTAAATAGTTATAATATTAGTAATATATACCTGTTAGTTCTTTTATTTTATGCATGTAAATTCTGACGTGTCCTATATCAAAAATGTATTGAATGCATGTATTTGATCAAATGGAATTAATAAATCTATCTATCTATCTATCTAATGTATTTCGAACTGATGAATAAAACTGGTGGAAACGACAGCCAATTGATTTACATCCATTACATCCAAAGTAATAGAAACTTTCAGTTGATTGGCAAGAGTGTTGATTTGTACTTTTATTTTCACAAATTTTGATGAACAGTGTCACGCTTCAATTTAAATATAAACGCACATACAATTCTTCATCAATAAGTAATTCCTCATCAATAAGTGACTTGGCCGATAACCTAGATGTTCGGCCCCTTAAAACAACAATAAGTGATTTGCACTTCATACTGTCATGAACTGGAATAGATTTCTAGCAATTTAATTGATGTAGAAATCTATTCCTCTCGCCACCATGTTGGTGATAATTGTAAACAAACCCGCGGGCAGCCAATGGCTGGTAATAATTGCCAGCCAATAACAAGCCAGGATGATGCGGATCATAATTCGCGTTTCACTCTCATTGCGTTTTAACTTGAGGTGAGGAATCAGCTGTTCGTTAACGCCACGGGGTGCCATTATAAAAATTTTGGGAGATAGAAACACACTCTAGATAGTTTTGATTCACTCGTGTTCGTTAAGCCCCCACCCTAGGCCGTGCCGGCGACCAAAATGGCGGCTTAACGAACACGACGGGGTGCCATTATTAAAATTTTGGGAGATAGAAACACAGCCAGAGGGTAGCAAGAGTGTGTCGCCGTTATTTGCTAAGAATACAGATGTGGAACGGATGGGAAGGCAGAAAAAATACGTAACGGGCCACAAGTGTCTACTGCGCATGCGGTGCCAAGAAAACTTAGGCTGTGTTTCTATCTCCCAAAATTTTAATAATGGCACCCCGTCGTGTTCGTTAAGCCGCCATTTTGGACACGATGACGGCCTAGGGTGGGGGCTTAACGAAGCCCTGAGAATCAAAACGATCTAAAAATTTTCCGAGCATGGTCTCCAATCAAAACGTCCCTGATTGGCTGAGCACTTATTGGGTCCTTCCCGCCACACATCCGCAATCAATTCCGCCATTAACCTCAATTTAACATAACCTAAGTTACTTAAATTACAAATATTAATGTTGGTGAAGGATGGGTGACTTGTGGATTAGATAAGCCATTTTTAGTGTTGCTTTCTATAGATTTGTGGGTGGCATTGTGTTTTTTTGGCAATCTCGTTATCTTGTAGACATTAAGATAAATAGTTCTATTTCGGGGGCCTATCACTCAGTAGCGGTTTATCACAACAGTTGCCTACTATTACGAATAGCTGTACTTTATGAAGATTTTTCTGCACCTTCGCGAAATAGTGGCGGTGGTTTGAGATTATTTTTGCCTACCATTATGGGGTTTTAATAGTTTTTCATAGAGCATTTTTGTTGTCTTGTAGGTATGATTGATTTGACATGTTAGGCCTGCATGTACAGGTTTTTTTTCTGGTTTTGTGAATAATGCTCATTACTATTAAGTGCAACCGTGTTGACAGACTGAAAGACATTGAATATATCGTTTACTAAGGCAACACTGAAATATGGGTTCCAACACGATATGGACTTGGAACTTATGTTCGCTTAACAAAATAATGATACATGAACAAGTCATCCTTATAATCTCTGCAAATAATAAAAATATTTCCCATCCGATATAGGCCTATTGCCGGCCCCGTGGCGTAGGGGTAGCGCGCCTGCCTCTCGCCCGGAGGCCCCGGGTTCGATCCCCGGCTCCGTCAGGGATTTTAAAACTGACGTGAGGGTTGGAACGGGGTGCACTCAGCCTCGTGAGGACAATTGAGTAGCTGTCTGACAGTGAGACAGTGCCCCGGTCACGAAAACCAAGATTAACGGCCGAGGGGACCCGACGCGCTGACCACGCGTCACCCCAAAATCTGCAGGCCAAATGGCTGGGCAGCGGTCGCTTGGTAGGCCTAGGCCCTTCAAGGGCTGTAGTGCCACGGGGTTAGTTAGGTTAGATATAGGCCTATTCATGTTGAACGGTAGAAAGTTATCAACCTTTATTAAGGCAACACTGAAAAATGTTCATTTTGATCTAGCCTACTTACTCGGAGTCATCAGCATCAATCTCCCTAGAGGTTCAGTTTTTTAAATTCTCCCCTTCCTATGGTCAAATATCACATGAATGTTCCCTATTTTTCTTAAGGGAATTCAATGACCTTATGCTGAACTAATTAAGAATAGGGCATGTATCCCAACCCCTTAAAATATGAAGTTGTCAGGATAAAAAACATGTCCATAGCCATCAGAAACTTGAGAACACTGAGATCAGGAGAATGTTGATCAACCATGGATGCTAGACCAGAAAGTCTTAAAGAGGAGTGTTTCATTTAGAGGCTTGGAACATCATGATCAAGACCCCTGTACTTGGGTGTGTGCTCAATCTGTTTGAAAACCCGTTGACAGATCATGAGTTAATCTGTGGCTGGAATCCACTCATTCCTATGCTAAGCTGTAAGTACTGGGCACCATTAGTGTTCTGTAACTACTGTATCAATTTCTGAAAGTTGTGTCATAGGCCTATGCATAGACAAGTCGCTGAGAATATTCTCTGAATGGTGAATACCAGTAGGCTAGCCTACTTAGCTGCCTCCTTCACTAGCATGTCCAGGCACCTGGTTAGTTGGTAAAATGAAATAGAAAAATCACTTGAATGATTCAAGTTGTCCTTGATTGCCCTCGTGGGACAGTGTACCCCATTCCACATCTTAGTTCAGAATTATTTTCCTTGACGGAGTTGGAGAAACAGTCACAATACCTATGGTACTACTAGACCTAGTACGGTACATGTAGATGGAAGGATTGTGAGACCAACCACTAGGTAGCTTATGTCCCATTAGTTGGGAGTGTTAGGGAATGGAGATTGGTTCAACATGTCAGCCTATGTTGTATATTTCATTAATGTATGGGATCTAAATGTGTATCATAGGAATATTAAAGCAAGCCATAATATATTACCAGTTGGTCAATTGGATACACCAATTCGATGAAACATTCTGTTAATAATTAGGAAGTGTCGTAGGTAACCAGAGAAGAGACACAAGAAAAAACACCTGAGTCTTCCAGGTAGTGTCATCAACTGTATTTCACATAGAGAAGAATAACTAAAATAGTTCCTCATGAAAAAAAAATAACTGGTCAGTGACTTGAAAGACAGTAGTAAGGACTTACATGCTGTCAATAAAAGTGGAGTTAAGAAAGATGTCTGGAATATTTAAATCAGTAGTTTTAGCCAGGATTTTTAAAATTACCGTAGGTAATTGCACCATAATATGATTAGCAGCCTATGTGCAAGATTTTAAATGGTAGGTTTTTCTGTGAACCAAAAAACAGCTCTTAACATGGATTATGTTCAGGTTAGGCCTAAAAGTTATTGGGAGGGAGGTTTACTCTACTTACCAGTTGCACATAAAATGATCTTCTGATTAGAGCTCTGTGGGAATGTTTAAATGGATTGATGATACAGGGTTTATCAAGCCACTTTCTATGCATCTTTTAAAAACATTTTAACAATTCATAAGTTACTGTCATCATTGCTAATGCTGTAATCTGTCATGTTTATTTATGCAGCATGAGGAATCGGGAAACATTGGTAGGATTGGTATATTGAGTGGAGATATAGTAGGATAAAATGCGACTGTGTCATGGAAACCTAAGATGTATTTTTATTTCTCAACTTTATTTTCTGTAGACTCCAACACAGCCTACCATCAGGGGGAAAGAAAAAAAAATGTTGATGTTTAATGAGAGCAAATCTTGAAACACTGATTTAAGTGGTTGGTATCAAAAGTTGTATAGGAAAAATGAAAATGTGAATTCGCGCCCAAGTTTACGAAGCCTTGCCAGACGCAGCTGAAAGTATCTTCGATGCAAATCAAGTCTCAATTGTTAAAACTTTAGGACGACCTTTGACATGAGCACTATAATAGGCCTACATTTAGGATCGACATAGCTTGCAGTAGGTCTTATGCTACTGTATGCACCTGGGCATTTTCAAAAAAACTCAGCCTGCAGGTTAATAAGGTAGAATATTACTATAAATCTATCTCAAGCAAATCCAAGAAGTTACCAGACTGAGAAACTACAGTACATACCAATATTTAAAAAAAAAGGGTGGCGGTGCAAAATGCACTTTTAATCCTTGCTTCATTAGTTAAACCATAATATTTGTACATAAATACCGCAAGGACTTCACATTACCAACGGCCACTTAAATGATATGCCTTAGGCATAACCTACAAATTACATGTCATGAAATTGGTAAATATATTCACACAGCAACATCAATACGCAATGGTCAACAATGTAGTTTTATAGTGCACAAAAAGTTATTGTACTGAATATATTTCGAACTGATGATTAAACTGGTGGAAACGACAGCCAATTGATTTACATCCAATGTAGTAGAAACTTTCAGTTGATCAGCAAGAGTATTGATTTGTACTTTTATTTTCACAAATTTTGATGTACAGTGTCACGCTGAAATTTAAATATAAACGTACATACAATTCCTCATAAATAAATGATTTGCACTTCATACTGTCATGAACTGGAATAGATTTCTAGCAATTTAACTGATATCTCGCCGCCATGTTGGTGATTTATTTTGTAAACAAACCAGCTGGCAGCCAATGGCTGTTAATAATCAGGGGGAGCCACTCCGGGCTCAGCGCTTCGGCTTGCCAGAGCATTGGCTGCAGCGTGACGTCACCGGTTGGGCACTTGCATGGCGACCATATATAACAAACAGTTCTCAGCTGTCTCTAGCAACAAAAAGGGACGCTTTTAAAGAAAAATATGAATGTGGTGGTCCTCGCATGCCCTTCTGCAGTCAACTAATACCCTATAAAGGGCTTATCACTACAGTCTGTACCATTACACTTGCTACCCTCCTGTCAGGAGACTGATAAAATAACCCGGTCAACGCATGTGAGATTTTCGAAGTGAAATGCCATGTCCTGTGGTTCGGATTCCACGTAAAAAGGAGGTCCCATGGCTCATAATCACAAGATTCACGGTTACGTAAAACTAATAAATAGAACTCCAAAATGGTAATATTGAAAATTAATCAGTGAGGTAAACAACATTGAACCAAGAGCTATAGGCTACGGTTATCGGAGTCCCAAGTCAGACTACTGTGTAACCACCACATAGTGTAGCGGTTAGTATTCGTGGCTGGCCGGGTACACTCAGCCTCGTGAGGCAAATCTGAGAAGATGTGAGTTCGATTCCCACCTCAGCCAGACTGGAAGTGGTTTTCCGTGGGTTGCCACTGCCGGGATCGTTCCTAACATAGGCCACGGCCGCCTTTTTCTCAATCATCATCTGATTTACAACTACACAGACACCACAATAACACAGGTTACCAGACAAATTTAACACACACACCCAAGTGCACGGGGCTAAATGTCCACGATGTCCAAACTCCTCAAATGAATCAACAGTTATATTTTGGGCTGCACCCAACTGATTTACTACTTCTTGAAAAGTACTGTAGTTTTAAATAAGGAATATAATAAAATGCGAAATAATCAATAAGCTAATTGCATTGGACACTTAAATTCTTTGGCATTGTATCGTGCAAATAACTTGAAACGTAAGAGTATTCTGGACTCTCATAATATGCCTAGATCATACAAATGCAGATCTTTTAAATAGGTTAAATACCTTAGTTCTCATTTCTTAACGTTTTCGGGAATCAGGCACACACTCGCAGGAAGTTGTGGTACAGTTACAAAAGGACTCTCGCGCTTGCGAAACTACAGGGTCTTTCTTATCGGTCTAGTAATATATAGGCTGGCTACGTAGCTCAGCGGTAACATTCTCGCCTGCTATACCCAAGGTTGCTGGATCGAATCCTGGTGCAGTCAGCTGGCATTTGAGGGTTCGCAAATACGAGGGAGCCGTGTTAACAGATTTACTGGCACGTAAATGATCCCCTTAGAGGCTAAATTCCAGCACCCCGGCTCAGTGGTTACGTTCTCGCCTGCTATGCCCAAGGTTGCTGGATCGAATCCTGGTGCAGTCAGCTGGCATTTGAGGGTGCGCAAATGCGAGGGAGCCGTGTTAACAGATTTACTGGCACGTTAATGATCCCCTTAGAGGCGAAATTCCGACACCCCGGCGTCTCTAAAAGCAGCAGTTAGAAGGGACGTTCAACCAATAACATTAATTTTATTATCTAGCAATATACCGGTAGCAGCTGCATTAATATAATCTCTCGGCTGTGAGTCACCCGGCTACGCACGCATTTTGCTGGTCCCCGCTTTATTGCTAGACTGATAAAAATGTCCCTGTAATATTGTGAGCATCTGAGTTATATTCTACTTATCTTGGTTTTGAGTCATCTAACGTGCTCGCCAGAAGCTGAATATTAAATCTTGCTACCAGTTGCATCGGTAATACTTCTCCAGCACGGACGGAAAAATTGAGCGTTTCTTTATCAAGTTTAATCCCTATTGCTTACATCGTTGTGTAAATAATTTGACTTTACTATCGTTGGTTATACCACAAATCTTTATTTATATCGTCTCATTAATAGTTTAATTTAAGAATAGTTTAGTGTTGTGGAAAGTCGTGTGTTACAATGCTGTGTATTTTCACATACCGGTAAAAATGAGCAAATCTGGCGCTTGTTGAGCTGTTGCACAGTGCACCAATTGGGGGTATAGGGTACAATGTACTATATACCACAGATTTCCAAAAAACGAGGAGTCGAGACGTGTGTGGGTTTCTCGCTGTAAACGAGCTGATACATTTAACATTAATAATGCCCGAGTGTGCTCTAATCACTTCCGTCCAGACGATTACGAAAGAGATTTAAAGAATGAACTTCTCGGTTTACCAACTAGGAAAATTCTACGCCCAAATGCTATACCATCTCAATTCATTCCGAATTGGCACGGAGATACCACTGTCGGCACCAGCTCTAGTGAGAGGACATCTCAGGTAGGCTATGTGTGTGATCATCTCTGTTAGGTTACATTTCATGTCAGATTTTTAAGGCTATAAGGATTGTTATGCTTTCTTCGAATCAATTCTGAATTTGAACGATGATAGAAGATAACCGTTATTTTAAGGGGCTTAAAATCCAGTTTATCCACCCCATTCTGGATTTAGGCTGACTTTTGAATAGTTACTAAATATTCTTCTCCAAGAAGCAGGGGCGTAGACAGGATTTCTTTGGGAGGAGACAGGCTTCCCTGTCCGACTTTCCTTGGTCAACATTTGTTCTCTTCTCTTCACAACGATATTATGCCATTCGGAGCCTAGGGTGGCTTTCATATGTCCACCTACCATAGTCCTCTTTTCTGAAGTTACATTTTGGAAGAGTGTGAACTCATTTTATTTAGCGAACGAGGCTAAGAACTCAATCATAAGCCCTTACACTTAACATGAATAATCAGGGTGATGATTTAGTTTTACGTGACATTTAATCTTGTGATCGTAAGTTATGCGATCTCCTTTTTTTTAACGTGAATTACGAACCATTGGACATGGCACTTCACCCCAAAAATCCCATATAGGCTACATAACTCGGGAACTGAATCCAGTCCTGCTGTTGGGAGGCAAGCAACTTGACCGCTGCGCCATCACGATCAGAGTGATGTAGTAATTTCAAATAGCCATAGGAAACGACAGACTTTACATTTATAGGCTCTAAAAGTAGCTAATCTTCTATTGACTTTGCTTTCACGAAGACAAAGAACAGAAACGCAAAACTAGACACAGTTGCAATAGACGCGATATGCTTTTTTAAAGAACAATATTGATCTTGGGATTAGTTGGTGGCCACGCGTAAAATAGAAAAAAAAAGCTAATATTTTGTCATGTATATATTACCTTAGTATAGTATTACTGTTCTTAACTTAGAATCGTTAAAACAGTAATTGCTTCGTAAAGCAATTTTCCAATTTTCCATTGTTTGCCTTAAATCTTAATTTGTATTTAGAGATAGAACTAGTTCAGTTTCGAAGGAGAGCGATATTTATCCCTCAGTCTGCGCACCTCCCTTGGATACGCCCCTGCTAATTGAGATTTGAATAAGAGCCCCCACATGAGAATTTATACACTATGAGGTATTTGACTTTGATATTCTAGTATCTATAAACATAATTTTACTTTATTTTTCGTTCCGATATGATTTGCTTGTTGATATCAATGAGACATTAAAGGTCCATTTACCTTCTGCAGGTCCCCAGTGATCGAGAAGCTCGCAAGGAAGCCAGAACTGTAAGGAAACGAGCTCTCTCAACAATAGGCACTTTGTCCCGAAAGAAAAGAAAGATAGACCAGGAGACTAGTACTGACCATTATCCGGATATGTTGTATGAAAAGGACAGAGAAATAGAGAATCTTCGTAAAGCAAATGAACAGCTTAAACGACAAAATGCCCTAAATATATTTGCTTTGAAACGAACACAAGCTACATTAAGATCAGTGAGGAGACCCAGTTATTTAGCGTCTTTGAAGAGAAAATGTACACCTCCCAAGACAAGTAAAACCATAAACCAAGAAGTAGAAAAAATAATTTCTAAATGCTTCACTCCAGGTCAGATTCGGTGCCTTTTACGGGGAAACAAGAGAGTGAAATGGTCTTCTGAAGACATCGCGAATGCTCTTGCACTGAGAGCACTTTCGAAGAAAGCCTACGAGTATTTAAGAAAGCGTAATTTCCCCTTACCCACTCGTTCGACACTTCAGAAGTGGACGCGGCATTTTAAATGCCGACGGGCTATTCTTCATTAAGTTATTTCAATGTTAAAAGCTAGGGCAGCAAAATTTGAAGAACTTGAAAAGTTTTGTGCAATTTCATTCGATGAAATGAATATCGATGGGCGTGTATGCTACGATTCAACCGACGATGTAATTTTGGGTCCCTACAGTAATGTACAGGTTGTAATGATTAGAGTATTGTTTTCGAAATGGAAGCAACCTATTTATTACGACTTCGACGTAAAAATGGATTCTGAACTACTGAAAAGCATCATCAGTGCAGTCGAGGGCTGTGGTATTCATGTAGTTGCTGTGACATGTGACATGGGGGGGGGGGAATTCCCGAGTCTGGAAGGAATTGGGTGTGGACACTCACAAAACATTCTTCTGTAACCCAGTTACAAGTGAGAAGGTGTGTTTTTTATTTTGTGACGTACCCCACCTTCTAAAGCTATTAAGAAACCACTTCTTAGACCAAGGACTTACCCTTCCTGATGGCACGAAGCTCGGAAAGGAAACTATAGAGGAGCTGTTAAGTAAACAGAGAGGGGATCTCACGGTGACACACCATATCAATCAGTCACATCTTAGTGTTACAGGCCGGTCTCGCCAAAACGTAAGATTTGCGGCACAATTGTTCTCCAACCGCACCGCCAAGGCCCTGAAATATGTCCTTAACAAAGAAAATGAAAGCAATTTCATCCAGCTGGTGAACGACTCGTTAGACGTCATGAATTCTAGAATTCCACGAGACCAGAAAGCACCCCTCAGAAGTGGATATGGCGTAAATCTCCGAAGCCAGGAAAATACACTCAAGCGATTTTTAGCCTATTTTCAATTTTGAAAAAATAGGCTTATGAGATCACCTTTTGTCCGTGTGTGTGTGCGCGCGTGTGTGTGTGTGTGTGTGTGTGAGGTGTGTGTGTGCCCCCCCCCCCCTAATAAAATCTAAACGCCTGGAGCGATTTCAATGAAACTCGGTAAGTTCATAGCGCTATTCCCGGCGACCTCGACCGTGCCCTTCAAATTTTGTTACGTCTCACCAATCCAACATGGCGGCTGTGCGAAATATTTCACTAGCATTCAATATCTCTGAAACTATTACCGATATCGCCCTGAAATTGTGTACGATGATAAAGGGCACTACTAGAAGTTCACCTATGAGACTTTCAAAAACCTGGTGACTACAAAACCAACATGGCGGCCAAGCGAATTTGAGACTTTTAAATAAACTTTTCTCGCGATTTAACTATCCAAACGTAATGAAACTTGGTACAGCAATTGTTTATACACATTGTAATGCACTGGAGTCTAATTTAGTTCAATTGTTTACATAACCTCAAAATGGCGGCTGAGCGAAATATTTCACTGACATTCTATATCTCCGAAACTATTACAGATATCACCCTGCAATTCTGTACGGTGATAAAGGGTACTGATACAAGTTTACCTATGTATATTTCATAAACCTGTGAAGTACAAAACGAACATGGCGACCAAGCGAATTTGAAATAATTTAATAGACTTTTCTCGTGATTTAACTCTCTGAGCGCAGTGAAATGTGGTACAGTAAATGATTTTGCAGATTGTAATGCACTGCCATCTAATTAATTCAATTGTTTACATAACCTCAAGATGGCGGTAGTGCGAAATTTTAAAATTAAGTTTTTATTTCTTGTGTCGTAATCATGCGATCGAAGTGAAAGTTTGAATAATGAACCTAGGCAATAATTGTCCTTGAATGGCACATAACTCTATGGCCTATACATATAACAATCCTAAATGGCGAGCTTCCGAAATATTTAGACGGTTCTCAATATCTATGAATCTTTTACAGCAACCAAACTGATTTTTTTATGTTCTTAGAGACTATGAACATATGTTCACCTATAGGACTTTCAGTAACCTGGTGAGCACAAATCCAACATGGCGGCGACGCGAAGTATAAATATTTAAATGGACGTTTCTCGCGAATTAACTATCCGAGTGCCGTGAAACGTTGCACGTTAAATGCTTATACAAATGTTGATCCACTGGCATCTAATTTATTTCAATTGTTTGCATAATCACAAGATGGCTGCCGTGCGTAATTATAAAATCTCGTTTTTACTTCTTGTGTTCTAATCATGCGATTGAAGTTTGAATACCACTCGTACACAATAATCTTAATGTAATTGTACAAAAATAAAAATCCAACCTGGCGACCATCTGAAATATTTAGACGGTTCTCAATATCTACGAATCTGTTACAGCAATTAAACTGAAATTTTGTATGTTGATAGAGGCAATTAACATGAGCAGGATGTATGAAAATAGGCTATATAGTTCTTCACGGAACTACTTGTTGGAAGTAATATCCAATGTACGAGTGGGAAATAGGAAGAGCCTGCTACCTTTTCAGAAAGGTTTCATTATTTCCATCAAGTCTCTGCTTGGATTGTTTCAACACATGAAAACAACTCACAATGTGTCGATCATTTTGACTACCAGACTAAATCAGGATTGTCTTGAAAATTTATTTTCTCGAATTCGAGGACTGGGTATATTCTATAATAACCCTTCCCCATTCGAGGTGCGAAACCGAATTCGTCTACTCCTGTTAACAGGCAATGTGGATGACATCCCCTTATCGGGCAGTGTATCTGTAGAGGAAGAGGGGAGGGGCGGTTCTGAAAATTCTTTAGGGGCAGCGTCCAATACAGACGAAGATTTCATGGGGTTCGTGACCAATGAACTATGCATTGACATTGCTGAAGGTCCAACAGCTTCAGCCAACCCCATCAGTGACCCGGAAGAAACTGAACTATTAACCGTAGAGGTTTCTACGCAGGCTACAAGTGAAGATGACGTTGCGCTAGATGCAGTTAAGTACCTTGCCGGCTATGTGGCATTCAAGAGTAGGTTTATTGATGAGAGTTTAAGTGTGAAGGGGGAAAATTTGTATGTAACAGACGAGAGCAGGGATGATTGGATATCCATCATTTCAAAGGGGGGACTTACAGGCGCGGATTCAAGGGGGGGGGGGTCACGGGGGTCATGACCCCCCCCCAAACGGAGACCAAATTTTTTTGCAAACTCAAAAAACGAAAACACAATTACCAGACAAATAAAACTTAACGAATTTTAACTGAAAAACAGTTTTTTTTCTTCATTTTATTCAATACTGAATTATCTTTATTGGAATTATTATGTTCTGTTACAACTGTACATATTTACAACTTCAAACCTCTTGTGTAAAAACTATTAGTTATACAACAAAATCAACTCGTCTATTTTGTTTAGCAAACTTTGTGATTACCGAATCGATGTTTATAGTGATGTCACGATGACTGTGCAGCAATGCACGGATAGGAAACTGGGGGCTTTTTTCGCACCAAAAATTTTTGCAAGCTTGGTTGGCAATATAAGCTGTGACTTTCTCCCTTTGTCGGTACCAACTCGACTTGCCGAAACTGTAACGTACCTTGATCCTTTTCTCGAAGCTCGATGTAAAAGTCGCAAAACACGCCGTTGCAATTTGTACGAATATTTTTGGTGCGCTAAACGCATCAAATTTCTATCCATGTAGCTTGCAAAAAAATTGGTCTGGTTTTGTACGTTTGGTTATTTTGTGATTGCGTTTTTAGTGATACCATTTTTCTTAACAATTTCGATTCTCTGACCCCCCCGACCCCCCCCCCCCCCGCAAGGCCAAAATCTAGATCGAATCTCTGACCCCCCCCAAAACCAAACTCTAGATCCGCGCCTGGGGACTTACTCGTCCAACACATGAGTGGCTCCATAAAATGATTGAATTTGAAGTTTTGTTCGGTTCTTTTCATGGACGAACTATATCTAAAAAGAAAAATGTAATGACCTACCTGACCACCTTAATAAACTCAAAATTCCCGGAAGTGAGGACAAGGACTTTTATCAGAATCCGTCACCTGAATAGGCATATCAAGATCAAATTACTAGAGAAATATGCAGCAAAAAAGAACAAACTCTGGGTCGCTTCGTCATCTAAAACTCAAATCGCATAAAAGGTAAGTCTTTATAAACTGACCATTTTCATACCAATGTTACATTAATAATGTATGTTGTTGGTACTGGGTCATCTTGGTCATCAGCTCCGTGTACTTGTGTGTTCAATTTGTAATCCGTGCTTTTAAGGTGACTGTTGTAATGTTTGTGTGACCGTAATTATTAGGGACGGAAATGGGGTAAGTGCTCCGGAACTTGAAACAAGGTAGGCTACTATCTCGGCATTTGCCTGGAGAGAGTGTGGAAAGTCGCTGTCAGCGCCGGGATTTGAACCTCTGAACTCCCGACTTACTGCAGCTTCCCATCGCGGTCGTAGTGAGCAATATAATGCACTTGGCTACACCGCAGGATCGCTAAAGCATGATTATGTAGCTTATCGCTATTGCTAAATTTCGTATTTCCATCCTTTGCACGTCTTTTATTGTGTTTTGTGAGGCTTCTTGTAAGCTCAGCTGATACTAAGGTGCGGTAGCGTAGTTAATCAAAAATATTTGTTGTGTGTGTTTATGAAGTATATTTCGCATTATAAACCACTGCAATATATTGTTTATACCTTTCTCTTTATAATGCGCATATTGCCATTATTGTGATTGAATACCACGAGCGGAAAAGGCAAGCGAAATATGACTCTGTTTCCCGTAAGAATGCATTATAAATATCAGCTGGCAAGCGCCTGCTTCATCCGAGCTGCGTCACAGATTATCAGCCAATGGGAGCGAGAGGCACCGGAGTGTCCTACCTTATAGTCTACTTACCTTGGTTCCAAATGTTGGAATTACTTCCACTTATCTCCTCTTTGGATTCGCTGCTCGGTTCCCGTAGCGAGCGGACGTGTGTGCTGTCTCGTGCGACTCTGTGTGGTTGGAAGTTTGTGCGTTCACCCACGTGGGTAATATTCGTGAGTGATCTAGTCGTAGTTTTTTATTTTGTGTTAAATTATCCCTTTGGGTAAGTTTTTTCGTAACTAAAACAATCTTTCATCCCCATGTCCCTTCCCGGGGATGGGGTCAAGGACAAACCTCCGGAGTTTGCCCCTCCTGAATCTGTTAGTCAAATAGAACCAATCCTGGTAGAAACTGTTCCTATGGATACTACATTAATCTTAAATGAACGTGATATCCTCCAGACTGTTGCTGGTTCGACAACCTCTCAGGAGGTTTCTCAGCCAACGCAACCTCTTATTACCCCGAAATTGGTTCAACACACATACGGTGCTCACCACTCTGGCCCATATAACGTCTTTATCGAATCAACTAACCCGAAACAAATCGGCAATGCTCACCCAATGGTTTTGGGCCGTCTGTTCTACCAACATAAGGTCCCGGACATTGTCTCCATAAAACGCAAGGGCCGGAATCGCGTTGAAATCCTATTTCGAACCCGTACTGCAGCAAATTCCATGCTTAAGCATCCTCTGTTCACGGAACGTTCCCTGCGGGCTTTTATCCCATCCTCAAACGTTCATCGTGTGGGCGTCATTCGTGGCGTCGACACCACACTTACTCAAGACGAAATACTAGAATTCATTCAGTCACCTGTCCCTGTGGTTGCCGCGCAACGTATGAATAGGAAAAAATATACTGATGGAGTTTCGGAATATATTCCTACAGGCACCGTGAAAATTACCTTTGATTCGCAAACTCTCCCTACTAATGTATCACTTTTCAGTGTTTATTTGGAGGTCCAAGCATTCATATTCTCCCCTATTCTATGCCGTCGCTGTCAGCGATATGGCCACGGTAACGATAATTGCCGTTCTCGCGAACCCCGCTGTGGTACCTGCTCCCTCAACCATAATACGGTTGAATGTACACAGATCATACGTAAGTGCGTTAATTGTGGTGAAAACCACGCAGCGGGGTCCCCTCGTTGCTCTGTACATCAACGACAACTCGAAATTAAGAAGCAGATGTGTCTGCAAAATAAATCCTACTTTGATATTACAAATGCGTCAAATGCGCCTCCTGTCTTCAACCCATTGTTGGTGCCCCAACAATTCCCCGCTTTACCCCCCTTTCAATCTCCCCCGATCGAACCCGCCCGTAAAAGAAAATTCACTCAGATAATACCTAGCTCCCCCAAACTGACACCCCAATTAGGGTACGACCGTGCTGCGTACCTCAATATCTTACGACCGACCCCCTTTCCTTCCTCCTCACTTTCTACTTCTACCACCCTTCCCTTTTTTTCTCAGCCTCAACCATCAACCTCCCACAACACCTCGGTGCGTGGTCCTTTCTCCGACACCACACCTGGTTTCCCCAGTGTGCATAACCCTTCTGCGGAAATTACCCATGATTTCGCCCAATTGTTGGAGTTATTAGGCTCCAATACTCAATGGGTTTATTTGCTACAACGATTGCGTGACAAGGTACTACCCTTAGTTAACCTTCCTTCTGCTGACCCGCCTTGTTAAATGCGGTTATTACAATGGAATTGTCGGAGTGTAAATAACAAACGACATGAGGTATCTCTCTTAAATTCTTTCCAACCTGATTTATTTTTACTTCAAGAAACGTGGTTAAACCACATTTTCAATTCAGCATTCCAGGATATAATACCGAACGATCAGATGGCGATGGTTTCGGGGGCATTCTTATCCTTATCCGCAATACCATTCCCTACACCCGTCTTCTCTTATTTAATACCCTTCCCTCTACCTTTCTTATTGCTATTCGTATCGATGCTCTTACTATACTCAATTTCTACTGCCCTCCTAGCGTACATGGCAATCGATTCCAATGGCAAACCTTCTTTCAACAGTTTTCTCATCTTACCCACTTCCTTCTAGGGGGTGATTTTAACGCCCATCACCTCTCTTGGGGCAGTGAAACAATTAATGACAAAGGCCGCCACGATCTTCATGCCACCACTCTATGTCATTTTTCTATTTTAAATGATGGCTCCCCGACTAGAATTTCCATCCCCAATCGTAATAAAAGTGCTGTCGATCTTTCGATTGTCACAGCTGACTTACGTCCGTCCTCTACTTGGTATACTCTATCTGATACTCACATGAGCGATCATTTCCCCATATTAATCGACGTTACTCGCGGTACTCTCCCGCACCCCCCTCGTCCCCCCCCCCCTCTCAGTCCCGCGTACTTAGTAATTTTGATGCTGCATTTTTTAAAACCTGGCTCACTGACCATCCTTTGGATACCCATTCTTCTCCTTCCGTTGATTACCAACGGTTGATTCATCTTATCACCACATATCTCGATACATACCACCCTATCACGACGCGCATTTCAAACAGTGGACCACGTCACTATCAAATTAAATGGTGGGATAATGAATGTACAGCCTGGGTTAAACGCCGGAAATGCTGTTTGAGAGACCTTCGTCGCCACAATACTTATGAAGCGTACGTCAAATATAAAAATTTAATAGCCAAGATCCAACGTGGATTCAATTTAAAACGTCGTACAGCCTGGAAAACCTTCACAGAAACCCTCTCCCGCCAAAGTTCCTCCTCATCCATTTGGCAGTCAATTAATTCTATTAACCGCACTCGATCTCGACAAGCCCACCCTCCTACTTCCCCCGCAGTTTACCTTCAGTTCCTATCAACGCTCACTCCCGATTTTGTTCCACCTGACATTCCAATTCCTATCGCCCCTGTCCACCCTCATTTTCAGACCGTCATTTCACCATTCCAACTTTCTGAGATTGACCGCGCCCTTCTTCCCAAAAAATCCTCCTCCCCTGGTCCCGATGCAATTACGTATCAGATGCTCCGCTTGTTGGCTCCCCCTGCTCGAAGGGTGTTACTTGCATTCTTCAATTCTATTTTATGTGGTTTTCCCGTACCTACGTCCTGGAATTTCTTTCACTTAATCCCCATCCTTAAACCGGGGAAAATTCCTTCTGATCCGTTGAGTTACAGAGGAATAGTTTTAGGTTCTTGTCTTCGAAAATTATTCCAAAAACTCTTACTAAATCGTTTAACATGGTGTATGGAATATTATTTCCAACTTCCTAAATATCAGTTTGCTTTTCGGCGGGGAAAAAGTACGGTGGATGCTCTTAACCTCTTTATAACTGATCTCGTTCTCGCTCGCAGTCGTAAACAATCGACGATCGCAGTGTTTTTAGACATCCAAGGTGCTTATGACAATGTTCATCTCCCACAACTCTTCTCTAAATTATATTCTTTCCACTTCCCCAGATGTATTCGTTCCATTCTGCTCCAACTACTCACGAACCGTCAAATCATGTTGAAATACCACGACCCGACCTCTTCGATTCGATATACTTCTCACGGCTTGCCCCAGGGTGATATCATGAGCGGGTTTCTCTACCTTCTCTACACCGCCGATCTTGAACGTTTAATTTCTCCTCATGCTCGACTTATTCAATTTGCTGATGACATTCTGCTCTATAAAACTGCGAACACGGTAGACGAATGTATTCTATCTATTCAAGTTGCCTTATTACTCCTGCATAACTGGTTTTCCGAACATGGCTTTCAAACCTCTTCACGGAAAAATGCCGCTATGCTTTTTACCTCTACTCGCCGTCCTCCCCCTCCACACGTATATATTGGCCCTCATACCATATCTTTTCGCACTTCCTTTAAATATCTAGGGCTTCACATTGATACTAAATTAAACTGGAATGCCCACTTCTCCGCCTTACAAACACTACTTCATCCGAGAATCAACATCCTTCGCTCGCTTACTCGCCGTCATTGGGGCGCTGACCCTTCTGTCCTCCTCCGTGTTTATCAAAATATCATTCGCTCTGTCTTAGAATATGGGTGCCATTTCTTCGACTTAGCCCCTCCTCGGTCGTTGCAAAAACTAGATACGCTACAATTCCAAGCTCTACGCATAATTACTGGAGCTTTATCTTCTTCCCCCACCAACGCCTTATTAGTCGAGACAGGCGAATATCCACTCCACGTACGTCGAACTTTTCTCTCTAGCAAATATCTTTTAAAAAATTTATCCTTATATAACCATCCTTTACTTCCCAAACTTCAACTCATGAGTGAATACCGCCTCCAAAACCGCTTTTACTCTGCCCGTTCCCCCTCGTTGCTCCTTGCTTATCAATTTCTTCTTCCCCTTAAGCCGAATATCTTACAAACCCGCACTCATTTGTCACACAGCGGCAATTATCCCGTTCAATTTTTCTCCCCCTCCGTCTTTCTGAATGTTTTTCAATCCTTACCACCTCCAGTTAGAAACCTCCCTCACCTCTGTCACCAACAGCTTCAGGCTTTCCTTCATCACTTCCCTAGTCACATCCCCTTTTATACTGACGGTTCCAAACGATCTCAAGCCCCCTTTACAGGCGCATCAGTCTACGCCCCTGCTCTTGATCAAACTTTAACATTCTCCTTACCGTGCGATATTTCGATTTTCACCGCAGAAGCCTTTGCTGTTCGTCATGCCTTACGAGTTATTAAACAATTATCCATCAAACAAGCTATAATATTATCTGACGTTCACAGTGTCTTGTCCGCTCTCCTTTCTCCCTATTCATCACAAAACTGGTATATTCATTCCATTCAAAGATTATCTTACGAATTATCCCACGCCAATTTTGACATCCTTTTTGTATGGATTCCTGGCCACGCTTCGATCCCTGGTAATGAAACAGCTGATACACACGCCAAATCCGCGACCCTTGGCCACGGCACGTGCTATAATATTTCTGTCCCGTCGAGCGACTTGCTTTTAAAATCCAAACAACACTTCCAACAAACATGGCAAACCATTTGGGATACAACCTCTCGGTTCAAGGGTACCTTTTATTACAGACTTCAGCCCCATATCCCGATCACACCTTGGTTTTCCTCCTGTACTTACACACGTCGTCATATAACTACCATAATCCGTCTCCGATTTAATCACTCCCTTACCCCGGATAGGTTGTTCAAATTCAAACTTCGCGCCACCGACCGGTGTGACTGTGGACAATCTATCGGTACCATCCAACATCTTTTATTCCAATGTACTCTATTCGAACGCCCTCGTATAAACCTCATTCGTGAATTGCTCCAACTTGGATTTGTACAGCCCTTGAATATTACATGTTTGCTACACACTCCGACAATTCCTATTGTTCGTGCGATCGTCTCTTTTTTAGACGCCTGCCACCTTCAATTATAACGTTGTAAATAAATGGTTCCTTTATCTGTTGACCCGGTATTACCCAGTTTTGTAGTATATAGTCGCCTTGGTGGGTCACTAGGCGTGAAGATTTTGCACCTTGTGTAATATTACTTCCTTTTCATCTATCCCTTTCTTAAATTTTTACATTACAAGGGTTCTGTATCATAAGTCTATATTATTCTGTGCATAAGTGAGTTTATTCTACTTCCAACCACATCGCGCGGTTCTCGCCCTCAAGAAGTATTAATCCCCTCAACTGGTGACTGGGTGAAGTGCTCTCTAAGGCCCAAAAAATCTCCTGAAAGAAAGAAGAAGATATCCTCTTTGGTTAAAAGACGGTTGATGGCGGTGGCGAGGCTCACATACGTCTGCCGACAGTAATGATACTTCACCTGATTGGTCAGAAGAAACTCATTGCCTTGATTTGTGATTGGCCACCTAATATACCCCTTCCATGTGTATTTTACTGTTCCTTTCCGCTGCCTGGGCCCTATTTCATAAAACTCGACAAGTCGACATATGTCGGATGACATAAAATGTCGGACAATTCGATAGTTCGACAAGTTTCCGTTTCTCAAAGCATGACAATTCGACAAATATGTCGCGACAATTTTGTAAATTGTCGTGACATATTGTCAGAAATCTGTTTCATAAAGTTGTAATGCGACAGGTAGAAATCTGACAAATATGTCACATATGTCACCAGTTTTTCTTTATGAACTAATGAATATGTCAGCCGCTGTTGTACAATTGTCAAATTGTCATCGAAAACTCGACAGGCGCCTCGTTACATGTCGATTATTACCATAACCTATCTTTTCGTATCTCGGTGCGTTTGGAAGTTTCCCGTTACATTAATAGCCTACAGTGTTGTTAGAATCGTTAGAATGGAGCGATTAAAAAGCGGGAGTAGTAGGCTAGGGAGTGATTAAGATCAGTGACGTACGTAGGAATTCTTTCTGGGGGGTTTCATTCATACAGTAGGCCTAAGGTAGTAGTACATTATTAAAATTATATTTCTATTATTCATAAATTTTACAGTAAACCGTGCTGCAATATTACAGAACATCAAATTAAAACCTACTGTTATTTGGTGGAAAATGACTTACACTCTATCTTGTCAGACCCTCGGCGATTGTTCAACGCAGACGTTATGTTATGCCATGGTCTGTCTCACTTTTTATGTGACTACGCCTCCCATTCCCCGAAGAAAAAAATAAATAAAAAAGATCACGGCATAACAGCCCGGAAAATGACCATTCGCTATTGAACACCGGTCGGGGAAGCCTACATCAATACATGAGGAGCTCACATTCAAAAGAGACTTTGTCCAAAAATTCAAAAAAATGTGCTTAGTACAGGTTTCACTTTGTGAGATTTATCCTGAGGTCCCAACACCCTGTAAACATTCAAAAGTGACTTTGTCTTGGCTATATTGATCTCTGAAAGTAGACTATTCATTCAAAAAACAACTTTGTCCACTGCAGTATTCGTTCAAACAAGACTTTGTGTACTTCAGCCAATCAGAACTCTAGCATTATACGAATTGACTCCCATCATGCTTTGCGTGAACAGCGAGGTAGTGTATGACCTGTGTGTATGATGATTATTGCTTTTGCTGTTCAATCCAACTTCTGATTAATGTTTCCTCTGTCATATTGGTTATTCACGATTCTTGTGAAACAGTTCTAGTCGGAGATTGTTACAAAGGAAATGGAAAGATAGCATGATGGGAGAAATTAATCAGAAACTTGAGCATAACAATCAGAAGTTAGATCAAGTACGGTAGCTAAAGTTAATGAGAAGTTTGGTCAAGATTATAAAAAGTTGATAGAAAGCCTAGTACAAGTGATAAGTGAGATCAGAGGAGAGATTAAGGGCCAGTTAGAGGAGATTGTAGGTGAAAGTAGAAGAGAGGTAGAGGATATTGTAGGTGAAGGTAGAGGAGATTGTAGGTGAAAGCAGAGTAGAAGTTGAGGAGAGACTGGATGTAGTTGTTAATAGAGTAGATGAGATGAAGGATCAGGTTGAGGAGGAAGGAAGGAAGCTTTTAGTTTTACGTGACCATTAACCATACGATCATGAGCCACGGGACCTCCTTTTTACGTAGAATCTGAACCACAGGGCATGGCATTTAACTTCGAAAATCTCACATGCATTGACCGGGAATCGATCCCGGTCCACCTTGGTGAGAGGCCACCACGCCCCTTAAGTAGATTATATTGTAGGAGTTAGTTAGTTAGTTATTGTTGTTTTAAGAGGCGGAACTACGAGGTCATCTGCCTCAGATTTTAGGAGAAATTAGAATAGAGGTTGAAGAGAGGAAAGAATAGATCAAAGAGAGAAAAAGAAGGGAACAATGAAACGGAAGTGAGAGAGAAATGGGTGAAATAAACTTAGAAATGTAAGTAGGTGAAAATTGGTTTAGGCGAAAAGATTTGCAATGGTACAAGAGGTTGTTAATGGATACACCTGCAGCAAGTGTTCCTCGTGAGGAAGTATTATGTGACTGGAAGATGATGTGGGATTCCATATATAAAAGAAGATTTTTGTTGTAACGTTTCATAAGAATGGACGTTTTGAATATTAACTAAGTAAATGACATTGCGGTTGAATGTTCGGCTTATTACAATGTTTCGAAATGAGTTAGATGCTTAGGCCTTATCAAAATATTATGCAGTCAAAGAGGACTATGTCCCATGTTCATGCAAACAAAAAGGATTATGTCTTTTCTGTTCAGTCAATAACAACTATGTCCAGAATTTAGTATGTAAATACTGAATATCTACTGTAGTTTGATTTCATTAGAGTATCTTGTTACATTTTTATAACCCATATGTGTGTACATAAATGCATAAAATAAGCAATAAGATGTTAATTTGAGAGAAATCGGTTTTTTGGTCATTCCCTAAAGTTGTATTTGAGTGACAAAGTCTCTTTTGAAAGTTAGCTCCTCACATGTTCTTGTGGTTATATTGTTCGAATTTCAATTATTATTATTGTATTTCTGATGCACTTTAAGTTAATACAAAATAACCTATAATAAATGTGCTTAGAGCAGAATTACGATATGTTCATGCCCGTATGTCTTCTACCCACCATTCCCGCTTCCGTCTTCTTTTCTTTTTTTATATATATTTTTATTTTAAAAAACATAATTACTGGTACTGTATTATTCGTAAATGTTAGCCTCCAAGTCGATGAATCGGTGTCTTACGCAACATTTGACAGAAATGCATTATAAACAGCAGACAAAGAAAACTAACAATGTGACGGCAATTGGTGCAAACGGGTGACGACCAAAGACATCGTGCCGAGGTCTGGGGCAAAATCACATTTTTTAAAAATAGGTAGCCTAATTTTTCCTAAAACGAATATTTTCGATATTGAGAGTTTCCTAGTGGTTGAGTAGAGTTTGAGGTTAAGTACAGTGCTTTTGTTGATTACATTTACCAAAATGTATAAGGTGTTTATATTTTCTTGACTAAATCTGTCTTAACATGACGACCATTGGTGCATTTACCTTATAGGCTATTCGTGATTGTCAGAAAGGTAAATGGTTGGCCTGTAATGTATTATTAGAAGCTGTAATGATAGTCACATTTATGCAGTCAAGTTTATAAAATAATATAGTAATTTTGCACAGTTTGTGCGTGTTTCTTCAAATAAATGAATGTTTTAATAAATAGTAAATCCTTTTTTATGATTATCTCGCGTTGAACAGTTCATGTGAATCGATGGTCATTGTACATTATCGATTCTCGGAACTATCGAAGTGTACATAACCTTGACAGGTGGATTTGACAATTTGTCAAGGTTATGAAAAGAGCTCTGTGACAGGCGTAAATTTTGCAATATTTCTCCTGTCACACAATGACATATTGTCAGATAGAAGTGTCGCGACATGTTGACAATTATGTCAAATTGTCACAATTGTCGGACCTGTCGAGTTTTTACGTGACAAACATCACGTGACCGTTCGAGTCAAAGATTTGTCGAAATGTCGCGGCATCTTTGTGGGTCGGACCGCCATTGCGGAAGGAAATGAAGCCTGGAGTTGATTATTATTTATAATCAAAAGTAAGTAAAAGTTATGCCTTTCAACATGTACTGAACGCATATTTTATTCATTAGGGAGTGTTTACAATATTTCCTTTCTTTTCAGACGGACGCAGAAGAGCCGAGGTAAGAGTTTAGGGGGCAGATGACATCATAGTTCAGTCCATTGAAACCCCAATAACCAACTAACTAGAGTTTCCGAGGAGAAGATTTATACGAAACAGCCTGTAAGTTTTATTTATGAATACAATTTGCCGTTATTTTATTCACTTTTCCAAAGGGATTTTTTTTAATATTCGTTTTATCAAACCTTAATTTGTGCCTCATTCCTTGTGTATACAGCGTATGTTATTAAGCCGAGGTACCGTACTGAAAATGGGCATATGCAAAATTCACCAGTAAAGTGTTTTACTTGTTAAGATACAATATAACATTTGAGAATAGGCGTTGCCCGGGAATTGCCTTGTTGAGAGGCAATTGATCACTGCAGCATCATGCCCAAATTGTTAGTGTCCGGTTGGCAGTATTGATATTGCGAATTTTCAGTCTGTCAACACAATAGGCCTATGTTCCCAATTATTGAGACATCCTAAATTACCGTATAACCTGAAAAAAAGAAGATTTTGGTGGTGCATTTCAATTATCAGCCTAAGTCATCTTGTTAGCAACACTCAATAAATAGTTTGATTTGCAGTGCAGGACACAGGAACCTGACTTGAACAGTTTCAGTTAGATGGTGAATGATAATATATGATTTTTCTACCTTTTCAGGGTTTCCATGGGACAATACCTATTGAAATTGCCATTCATTATGACTAATATACTGGAAATATGTGCTAAATTATGTAATTATATATGTTTCATTCTCGTTAAATTTAAACTATGGCAGCCATGTTGCTCACTCCAGCTGAGCAACACATGACGAGACATTGATGTTTCGGCAGTGTGCCCAACATGTAAGATATAAAATACACCACCACTAGGCAAAACCCATTCGTCTGCAGCTGGAAACAAGAATCTGGGCACATTAGGCTGCAACCATTGAACTGGACATGTTAGACTGTAACCATTGTCAAAAACCATTAGATTAGACTAAACGAAGGTTAGAATGGTCGCGGGAAGCTTGCGGGGCACGGTTGAAAAAAAAGAACATTGATCTGGACGATAGACCACCTGTACAATTAGTACCGTATTCATGGGGCTGGCAATACGGTTGTAATGCTGATTATGGCAGACACAGCTGGAATTTTTACTATATAAGTCATGTTATAATTAGGGATGGCAGGTGGGTTATAGATAGTGATGTGCTTGAGCTCGGCTCGAGCTGCTAGAACAGATGACGTCAGAGTTCTAACTTTTGGCGCGCCGTGACCTATCGGCAAGCTCTTACGAGCCCAGAAACCTCAAGAAGGCTGTGTTCGAGCATTGTGCTAGGCGGTACCGGATCGTGCTGTGTTTGCTATGCACTGCTGTATAGTTTGTGCATTTAACCCCTTCAAACTGTATCTGTAATGTGGAGACAGCCACAATCTGTCTTTGTGCGATGATTCGATGCACATGTCTCCCCAGAATATACAAACTGCGTACTGAACATCGTTGGAGTTCACAGAATAAAGTTGACGGGTCACAACACGTTCTTCGTACAATGATGCGGTAAGAGTATGTGTATAGGCTATAAGTGATTAATTTCTTCCGTTGCAGGAACATATGTTTGCTACTATCCTCGACGTATTACATCCTTCCCAGAAGCCAAAGGTGTATCAGAGATGGGGGGTGGGGAATAATCTTATTAAAATTATTATTAGCCTAGGTACAATTTGATTTACTGTATCGATCGTATGGTGACAATGGGGCAGAAGATGGCTAGATGCGGAAGGATGTGGCCGTGGCCTGTATTAAGGTACAGCCCTAGCATGTGCATAGTGTGCAAATGGTAAACCACGGAAAACCATCTGCAGGACTGCCCAGTTGGATTCGAACCACTAACAGTCTAATACGTTCACACATACCGTACGCGAGCAAAAGGTAGCAGAAAATATCGTCCGGGCCGTCAGTGCACCGCCTACTTTATGAGTGGGGTCGCCTAACAGTTCAAACAGGTTCGATTCCGTATCGAGCTACGTTGTGTAACGTGCCAGTGCGAGCCAGCTCGAACTTGAATATCATTCGCTTCTGCTGGAACAGAAGACGTCAGTTTGAACAAGATCGAGCTTTGCACGACCTTTTGAGTGCACTGCGACCTATCGGCGTGTTCTTATCAGGCCAGAATCCTCAAGAAGGCTGTGTTTGAGCATTGTGCTAGGCGGAACCGGCTCGTCCTGCGTTTGCTGTGCACTGCTGTATAACCCCTTCAAACTGTATCTGTAATGTGGAGACAGCCACAATCTGTGTGCTATGATTCGATGCACATGTCTCCCCAGAATATACAAACTGCCTACAGAACATCATTGGAGTGTACAGAACAAAGGCGACGGGTCACTACACGTTCATCGTACAATGGTGCGGCAACAGTATGTGAATATGCGAAACCAAAGACGTATCAGTGACGGGGGCAGGAATAATCTATATTAATATTGTTATTATTATGTACGATTTGGTTTACGTCGCACAGACAAAGATAGGTCGTATGGTGACAATGGGACAGATGAGGGCTAGGCACGGAAGGATGCGGCCGCCTTTAAGGTACAGCCCCAGCATGTGCCTGGTGTGCACGGAAAACCATCTGCAGGGCTGCCGACAGTGGAATTAGAACCTCTAATAGTCTTAATACGTTCACACACAACGTTCGCGAGGGAAACGTTGCAGAAAACAATGTCTAGGCCGTCAGTGCTCCGCATACTTTATGTGTGAGGTCGGCTAACAGTTCGAACAGGTTCGATACTGTATCGAGCTACGTTGCATATCGATTCGGCACGAGCCCTCTCGAACTTGAGTATCATTCGCCTGTCGCTGGTTATAGTCAGCCGGGGAGTGAACTAGATCATTCCCAGATCAATTTTGAATCATTGGAAGAGGTATTTATTGCAAATTTCAGAAGTTAAAACCTTTGTCAAAACTCATTGCATTGCCCAAAATGAAGGTAAGAATGGTCGGGTTGGCGGGCCACTGTTGACGACACATTAGACTGTAATCATTGTCAAAACCACTGTTTCTTTCATTTGAACCCCTCACTGAACGCTACCTATACTGCCTATTCAATTAGTACCCTATGGGTACACAAAAACCTAACCTTCGTCCAGACAGTCTTCTAACCAAGTAGCGGCCAAGGGTCTCTTTCGTCAAGGCAGTCGTCGAACCAAGTATGGTAGCGATGTATGGCTTGTTCTTGTCCAATTTTTACATCAGTAATTTTCGTCCAGGCAGTCATCTAATCTCGCTACGAGTGAGTACGCTGAAGCGCATTATAGGAGTCTGTCAAGAGCTATGAGACCTTGTTGGTGTTCTGAAATTTTGCATCTGTGACACATACTATAGTATGGGCTTTATACATAGTTCGGTCATGCATAGGCACTGCAAAAGAAGAGCCAAAATTACTGCTTGTAGTACAGGAAAGGGATCGGGTGCATATGCCCCAGGTTAGTTTTGTGGCTGTATGTAAAGCCTTATTCGATGTTCACTGCTTTCGAACTTAGCAGCAAAACTGGCACCAAACGATAATGTTGGCACTGCTGAAATAACGCAATAACACCCTCGTAGTCTTTTTCCGTAATCAGTTGGCGACTCTCTTATATTCTGCTCTCGCAACATAAATATCTCAGCTCTCCACACCAAAAACATAAGTTTGTTTTGTGTTTGTATCTTCTCATCCTATCTGAGAGAGAGTGTAACTTCCTAGTGCATGCACATTGTAAAAGCTACAGACTTGGGTCTAAATCCTGCCATTAGCACTGCGAAGGTACCGTATGCGTGGGGTTGGCTATATTGCATTTGTCCCATAATTCAGTCACAACTTGAATTTTACTATATAAGTTTTGATCAAAAAAGGGGATGAAGGATGGGTTATAGTCAATGGAGGAGAAATCATCTATTACCACAGCATTTCCACTATTATTATTTATTACAAAAGTTTATGGTGTTTGAAGCCATTTTTCAGTGTTGCATTAGTAAATGAAAGTTTGGTGCTTTACAGTCGGTCAACACGATTGTACCCAAATGAGATGAGTTATTCCCTAATACTGAGAAAGAATTGAGGTAAATGCACCAATGGTCGTCATGTTAAGACAGATTTAGTCAAGAAAATATGTACACCTTATACATTTTGGTAAATTTAATCAACAAAAGCACTGTACCTAACCTCAAACTCGACTCAAACACTAGGAAACTCTCAATATCGAAAATATTCTGTTTTTGAAAATTACGTATTTTTAAAAAAAGTTTTTGCCCTAGTCCTCGGCACTATGCCTTTGGATTGTTCCTTTATTTGTCACCCGTTTGCACCAATAGCTGTCATATTGTTAGTTTTCCTTGTCTGCTGTTTATAATGCATTACCATCAATTGTTGCGGAAGACCCCGATTTATCGACTTGGAGGCTAACGTTTATGAAAAAACAGTACCAGTAATAGTTTTTTTGATAAAAAAAAAGAAATATTAAAAAAAAAGATGGCATCGGGAAGCGGGAATGGTGGGTAGAAGACATATGGGCATGAAAATATCGTAATTCTGCTCTAAACACATTTATTATAAGTTATTTTTGTATTAATTTAAAGTGCAATATTAATGATAATTGAAATTCGAACAATATAACCACAAGAACGTGTATTGATGTAGGCTTCCCCGGTCGGTGTTCAAGCGAGAATGGTCATTTTCCTGGCTGTTATGCATAGTCACATAAAACATGAGACCAGACCCTGGTGTAACATAACGTCTGCGTTGAACAATCTCCGAGGGTCTGACAAGATAGATTGTAAGCCGTTTTCCACCAAATAACAGTAGGTTTTAATTTGATGTTCTGTAATATTGCTGCATGGTTTACTGTCAAATTTTGAGAGATTCGTAAAGACAGGCTTGGATTTCTTTTTAGGAAAGATGCACACCTTTTCCTCCCTGGTCACCCATCTTTGAGAGGAGAGAACCTCTTCAATTCTTTTGTGAAGCGCTGGCCGCTGTTTTGCAAATTGTCCTTTGTTACCGGGAACCCCGCTTTTCCTAGTGAGATAACCCATTGAATTAACACCCTTTGTTAATAAGGAACTTGGCCCCATCTTCCTCTCTCTGGTTTTTCTTTTAATTTTGTCCGAAAGGGCGTTTTCTCGGAACACCATTCCTCTCCGCGGCCGTTGTGATACTCATGCCGTCCTCCTCAATGACCTTAGTAGCAGCTTCCATTTGCTGAATATCGTAGGCTAATTGAGAAATGTGCGTTTCGAGATATTACTTGAAAGCATATATTTAGTCTTAGAATATATTTTTCATCTCAACTTGAAAAGAATCCCTTTTAGCTCACCTAAAAACCCTAGACCTACTGATGATGATAATAATAATAATGTTGTTATACGCCCCCAACTACTGCGGCTTTTAGAGACCCCGGGGTACCGGAATTTTGCCCCGAAAGGTGATCTATAACGTGCCATAAAATCTTCTGACACGGCTCCCTCGCATTTGTGCACCCTCAAATTCCAGATGACAGCACCAGGATTCGATCCTGCAACAACAGGCGAGAACGTTACCTCTGAACCACCACACCAGCGTAGGCCTACGGCCGTCACAGAGACAGATCTACATAATATCAGCACACTGTAAATGTTTATTGGTTCTAAAACGTTAACGCAAACTTTAACAATATCGTGCACTAGTGTTAGTCACGCATGTGCTCTAAAGATCGTCAGCTATGACGACTATTGGACACGATGATCAAACAACAATTTAGTTAATGCCGGACACTTCAGAACTACATTATAAGTATATTGCCGCTGTTAGTTAGATCTTACAAGGAGATATGACAATGTGCCAATTTTCGTCACAAATGACGGGCTTTGGTAAAGTACGTGTTTTTAAATCCAGTGTATGTCACCAGAATTTCTAACCAAACTAGGAACGTGAGCACGAAATAGCAAATCGCATTATGTTACAGAAACAATTACCCACTATATCACACACTTGTAACATTTTAAAATGTCGGAATGTAACACGTACGCACATAATTAACTGGCATGCCTGGTTAGCACATGCGAGAAGCAATATGCCTCGTCAAGACAGCTCAACTCACACAAGATGTTTGACGCTGGGAATCGCCTATTACATCGCACGCATGATTTCCCAAAGTTCCTTATCGGCAACGAAGGTATGACAAATCTCGTAAGACTTCGTGCGTTGAGAAAGACCCATTGACATGCTTATTATTTGTACTTATATACGAGAGTGACGACGACTGGCTCAGTGACGAAAACCGGTACAGTTACCTTACATGAGATTAATAAATTTTGTTTATTACAAAAAGGAACTGGCAGCGTGGCTCAGGGGTAACGTTCTCGCTTGCTGGGTCCTAGGTTGCAATTCGTATCCTGGCACAGTCAGTTGGCATTTGAGGGTGCGCAAACACGAGGGAGCCATGTCAGTTGATTTACTGGCACGTTAAAGATACCCTTCGGGGCAAAATTCCGGCATCCCTGCGTTTCTGAAAGCCAGGGTAGTTGAAAGGCACGTAAATCATTAACATTATTATTGTTTTATTACAAAGGGTATTTTGGCTAATTTAAGTAGTTTTGTAGCTCGTTCACCACTCCTGAACTGTTACCTTTAACCATAACAAAGGCTAACTGTTTTTAGGAAATGCCACATTCACACTTCAATCAGGAAGGTATGAACATTTTAACTCTGCAGTAATAAACTGACTGTATAACAGGTTGCCATGTTGGATAAGGCTTGAGTCAGGCAATACTGCCATTGGTCGCTACTAGGTTAGACGACTTTATGGACGAAATTTACTGATTGCACAGGACGGGGCAGAAGATGCGCATGGGTTGCACTGCCTCGTATTGCGTTATTTTCATACCTTTCTAGGGAACGGTTACGATTGAAATTACGGTCCATTATCACTTGTGCAATGGAAAAATATGTTAAATTACGTCAATATGGATGTTTACCTCTTGCTGATTAAACGACTACTGCCATGTTCATCAAGCGCGTGAGCTATTTAGTAATTCTTGGTCTAGAGCCGTGGTTCTGAACCCTGAGAAGTGTGCGGACAACTCAGCCTGAAATTGAATCATGTACGGACCACCCCTTCACTCAATACACCTTATCAGTTGTAACTCTTCACAATAACACTTATTTTAAAGATATTTCAATTCAAAACCTGATAGTCATCGCCGCAAATACATTCGGACGATTCTCGTTCAACGGACATCGTTTTTGAAATCTCCATTTATTGGCCACTTTTTTTATACGTGCTGGTGGACCCTTTTCTTCCGCGGACCACCGGTTCAGATCCTCTGGTCTAGAGAGACTTATTTCCCTTCTTCTTCTTCCTCGCCTTTTCCCGTTACGCGGGGTCGACTTTCTCAATCCTGAGGCGCCAGTCATTTCGTTGTAAAGCATCAGCAGCAGGTAGGCCCAATACTCTCGTGTCCGTATGGACATTCGTCATCCATGTTGTTTGAGGTCTGCCGCTCCCTCTCTTTTGTGTAGCCATGGAAAGGCACTTCTTCGCTACATGATTTTCCGGTCTTCGTATAACATGACCATACCACCTTAGCCTGGACTCTAAAAGTTTCTCAGTTATAGGCGCTACTTTGAAACATGTTCATTACGGATTTTATCTTTGAGAGTAACTCCACCTGCCCAACGTGACATATGCATTTCAGTGGTATGTAGCTTTTGCTGATGTGCCTTGGTAGTAGCCCATGTTTGGTCTTACGGCTGTTTTATAAACTTTACCCTTCGTTCTTGTGTGTTGCTTCATGATTCTTCATTTTAGAGATGGCTTTTCTAACTTCCGCTTCTGTGATTTCATTAATAGCTCCTTGCGTCGTAGGTAGTTCCACTTCTTGTCGCCTGGGACAAAGACAAAGGGGAGCATATGTGACTAACACAGGGCCACCACCTAATAATTATTGGTCTAGGCAAATGTAACTTTTACAAAAACAATTAGTAACGTATGCGTGGGGTTGGCGTTACTGCACTTGTGCATAATTCACGTTGATAAGGGCCAGCACAGCTGGAATCTTCCTCTATTTCATGATATATAAGGGAAATCTAATCTGAATCAGTAGTTTAGTAAATTTTTTCAAGGGTTCTCTTCTCCTCAACTGTTACCAGCTACTCTTGAGATCATAGAAGTTGACTCATGCTTCAAGGATGCCATGTAATTCTATGCGTCAGGGACAAACTACTTGCCTTTCAATATACTCTACCTTCTGTGCCCACCCTTATTACTTTTTTTTACTATTGCACTGTGTGTTGAAGTCTTGTTAAGTGCATCAGAACTTTCTGTTATGTTTTTCTCTCTGATTTTATATGATAAAGGCCCAAATACCATTATATCAGGTATTTTTTAAAAGATGACACATCAAACAAGCAAGGAAATTTCAACTATTATTAGGTTGTGTGTTGTACAGAGTGTGGGTCTACAAACCACATAGGCGGACGCTAAAAGTTACAACGTACAAAACATGTGGGACACAACCTGTGACATCCAGCTCTAACTTCCTTAGCCCTGCCTGCGAGCAATTATGTTGGACATGCTAATGCATAAAAAAACAAAACTGTCTCCACATAAGCTCAGAGGTAGAGTAACGGAAGCCAAATCTGGAAGTTGTGAGTTTGTGTTGTGCTTTCTACCCTCCATCTATATGGTTTGTACACTCTTTGTAAAATCAACGACCTAATAGCCATGGTCCTCTATAGTCATTTACAGTGTATTTTCTTACATGTTTAGTGCCTTATAAATTACATTCCACATGTATTATTATATTAATAGCTTCATGTTTGTATTCTTACAGATCTGTCCACTAGATCCAGTTGAACAGCAAGTTGCATGGAACAGACCTGGGCGAGAATGCAGTTTCAGTTGTGTGGTTCTTTTTATAATATGCAGTAATTGTATTTCTTGTACTACATTGTGTAATGCAAAATAAATATTACTTTTTCAATTATCAAACTCCTGGGGTTTAAATTTGATTGTTTCTCCTTCCTTCTCATAATCCATTTGCAAGAGGGTCATGGTATTCAAACAAGAATTCGGAACCTATGCAGGAATGATATGAGTTAGGTCATTCCATAGACTGATTTGGAGGTTATGTAGGATAGGACAATATGCACTGGAATTTGAAGGTTGTCTGTTTGGAAACCTGACTCAATTGATTTTATAGCATTTAGCAGTTAATAGATTGTTGTTTTATTTGACCTAACATAAATTCAAAAGGAACTAATAATATCAATATCTATCTACATATATGCACAGTTCACGCCACGATTTTTGGCCGGTGAGTCCTGATTGCACAGTCATACAGAGGACAGATGGCGAGCCTCGGGCATTTGCAATTGATGCATGAGTTTCCTTCCACGCAACTGGGAATTCTCGTATCAATTTCACATGCGTGAGGCCCGCAGACTGCAATCAGGACTCGCCAGCCAAAAACCGTGGCGTGAACTGTATATTTGCTGCCAGAGTTACATAATGAACGACATATTTCAACTTATTAAATATAATGTTGACTGCCTGTAAAACATTTAATCAAAGATAATTATATTAGGTAATGTTAATTGATCCACAAATGATCTAGCTCTGCAGAATATTTATAAAAATATGTGATATCTTGGGGATTTAGTTTGCAGTATGTTTCTTTTTTTTTTTTTTTTGTCTGTTTTAAGGAAAAATATTTGTGTGATTTGTTTTTGTGAAGAGCTGAGCAAGTGCAGGGTGGCCGCTTTCTGGAAAACTCAGGGAATTTAAATTGCATAGAATAAACAGGAGAAAAATTTGGCAGGATGAAAAATAAATGTCTTGACGTAGGATTGAGCATAATAGTAATGCATCGTTCGCAGTATTGATCAATCTTGCATACAAGATTAATTACCGTTAAGATTAAAAATTAAATACCGTAATTTGACCGTTCTGCCATTTCTTCTTTTCGGATTGTTCGCCTTTCAGGATATCCCAAGTCAGAAAAATTAGCTTTGCGAGAAAGAAATATGGCTCGGGTGTTTATACCTTCTTCCGCATAAGTTGAGTGTAATAACAACACGCCAGAGCCGCGAAGAAGAGCTCTTCCCTATACGAGTGCACTACCTTCGATTCAAATATTACAGACACTGTATAATTGTAAGCTGGCTTTAACTTCACGTCGGTAAGAGGTATGAGCTCTTCTCCGAGGCCCTGGCGTGTTGTCATTTGACTCTCAATTTATATAGAATAAGGTGTAGTTGAGTGTAACGTGATTCACTGAACAGATGGCGCAAAATCTGAATTGAGTTTACTTATGTCCCAGGCATCCTTCCTGTACTGTTGACTTGTGTATGTAAATCATTTGCAGACTGCCAAAGAGTTTTTTTTTTAATAAGCGATGAGCGAAGAGACATACAGGTAAATGGAATTTCTTTGGATATACTGAGTAATAAAACAAATTGGTTTACGTAACCTAAAATCACTCAACAATTTACACTTTTGTATTTAGTATTTTTTGAAGATCATGGAGGGATTATAGAAATTTAATCCAGAATAGCTGCAACCGTCAAAGTACCCAGATTTTCAGCCTTGGTTAGAAGTTGTTCCCAAGAACGCAAAACATTCTTTTTGTAACCTGTGCAAAAAACTGATTCCTTTGAGCAACGTGGGCAAGAGAGCAATCACTAGCCACATGACAGAAAATTTCACAAAGCATGGATCACCAACCATGTGACTGCGCTTTTGTCAGTTCGTACCATACTTCAGTTTCGTTGTTTTATATACCGTGTCAACAAGACTGAGCTTGAACAGTTTGATAGGAGTAAATCTTGCCCGGGTCATTTTTATACTAAACAGTTCAAGGACTTGGAAGAATATTAAGATGTGTGGCAGATCATAAAAATCATCCTCATATTTTCTCATGGTAACACCTTTGTGGAGGTTTATTATTTTTCCAGTGGAAAACATTTACGACCAAACTCTCAGCGATGAGAAGAGCATGGGATGGAATTCAGGATTCAGGTGGATAAGATGCCATAAACATAGATGATGGAATGGTTCGTAACGCTTGTGGGGCTAGGGCTAAGGAAAAAATCGCTATCGAAGAACAAAAACTACGAGAAACGGAAATAGAGCAGTTGAGTCAGTACGAGAGAGAAGAAGAAGAAGAAGAAGAGAGGATAAAGTCTTAATGGCATTAAATAAAGAAAAGGAAGAATTGTTCACAAAGCAACATGAGCTGGAAATGAAAATAAAAACTTTGAAGAAATAACTTCAAACTATTCAAAGTCGCCTAAATATCTGTGATTAAATATTATACCTAAATAATTGTGATTATTTCGAAACATGTAAGGTATTTAATTTGTGAAAGATATACATTGTCGTAAGAGACTATGTGTTATGTATTTTACGTTCTATAATGAATAAAAGTATTTACCGTACATACATTTCGTTTTATTTTTTGAAAATAAACATAAATAGTATACTTATAAAAGTATGTGTTGATAAAAGGTTAAATTTAACACTGGAAAATAATTTTAGGTAACCAGCGGTCACCCTGAGGTGGTCCAATTTTCAATTTTAGCAGTGCTACCAACTAATGTGTAAAGTCACCAAGCCTTCAGCAGAAGCGATAATGTGCACTCTGCAGTTCATATTTTGTATTGGCTTTTCAATATTAGGTAGCCAACATAACTGCAGGTTGACCACCATGACAAGTTCCCATCGATTTCAATTTATACTACTTTCTTTGTCATGTAAGCGGCCAATACAGTGTATACGAGACCATATTGAAATTGATTTCAGTTTTCATTTAAATGTTAAAGGGTTACCATAAGACCTATTTATTCCTGGACACTTACAATTTTTAGGTAATGGAAAGGGCAGATTTTCTTTTTGGAGAATTTATCATCCTGGTTTTCCACAAACAGCCCTTTAAAACTTTGAAAATAATCGTATGTCACAATATATTTGCCAGATGTCAGCACATCGCACTGCAATGGCAGGACTGTTACAGGTCAGGAAAAAGTCAGGGGGAAAAATCTGGTCAGGGAAGTCTGGGAAATTTTCTGCCAAGTCAGGGACCTTTTTAAATTTTAATTTCTTTGTTACCTTAGCAATAATTTTGAAAGAATCAGTGACATGTACGTTATTTACCTATAATAGTGGAAAAACAACTAGATGCACTGAACGGAAATATTCAGAAGTACGGCCTGAAAATCAGTATATAGAAAAGCAAGACCATGGTGATGACAAGAGGGGAAAGACAAGGAAAGGGCACTGTAAAAATTGGAAGTCAGAGTTTGGAAATTGTGGACACGTTCAAATACCTAGGAAGTGAATTGATGCAAACGGGTAGGTTGGACATGGAGATTGGCAGGAGGGTACAGCAGAGCAATGCATTCTATCAAAGTGTAAGAAAACTTGTTTGGGATAAGGAAGTACCAAGGAAAAGCAAGGAGGTAATGCATAAAGTGTACTATGTTCCCATATTAACTTATGCAGCTGAGACTTGGACCCTGACAAGCAGGCAAGAGAGTAGAATCCAAGCCAGTGAAATGAAATTCCTAAGAAGTATGATAGGAAAGACAGAGTGAGGAAGGAAGTTGGAATGGGAAAACTAAATGAGAGAATTGAGAAGAATAAACTAAGGTGGTTTGGACATGTAAAGAGGATGGAAGAAAATAGAATACCAAGACAGATGCTGGCGGTGAAGTGCAAGGGTAAGAGAGCAAGAGGAAGACCTAGAACAAGGTAGATTGATTCAGTGAGGAACAGCGTAAGAAAAAGAAATCTGGACTGGGACAAGAACGTGGAAGAAGAATGGTGGAAGGAAAGAGGAAAGTGGAGAAGTGCCATAAATACCCCGACCCGGCAGGAGCTGGATAAGGGGAAATGATGATGAATATTATTTGACTATTAGGTCATAGTTTTTATGTCATTAGTTATACCAATTGCAATAACTTTTTGAATGTAAGAAGTTTCATTGTGAACTGAGTCTAATGACAAAGGAAGTTCCTTGTCCATTGTTTTATTTATTTCTTTTTTGTTAATTGTCCATGTTAATTTTTTTAAACCGATTAATTTATTAAAATAGTCAGATGAAGCCAGTATTTTTCCAAGCCTTCTGAAGTGCTCACGGAATCTGAAACGGGCCAATTCTTAAAATTCTTTCTTTAAGCCTTTTCTTTACAATCTCTAAAAAGAAACTCTTTTTTGTATGAAATAGCTTACAAATCTCGTGTAATACAGTAGCTGGAAAAAAAAAAACGAAGAAAGGTTAGCATGGATGTGTATTTTAAAAAATAAGAAAATAATCAGCGTATGTCGTGGGATTTGGAAGATGTAAATCAGTAACAATCGTTTGATCAATTAGACAGCTTTTATTTTTAAAATATGTTCATACGGTGATCAGAATAAAGTATTGGTGGTCAGGGGAATGGGATCTTAAGTCAGGGAAAATGCAAATCTTGGTCTTGTAACAACCTTGAATGGGAATGCAAACATGATGGCAATAATAAAGTTTTATCATGTACGCTCTGGAGTTTTATTCTTGTACTGATCTACCATAGTGATGACAATCGATTGGTGCGAAATATATCCTTACCTCCTTTAGATATATTTCTTGAGTTGTTGATTCATTGTAGAGACTTGGGGTGTTTCTGATAACCTGTATGATGGCTGTTCTAGAGTGTGAATTTTTAATTCAGGCTAGGAATTTGATAGGAGCCTGCTGTGGCCTTAATTTGGGTACCATCCCAGAAATTCGTGACTGCATTTCGAATCACGGCGCTGACAGCAGCCATCCTGATTATAGTTTTCTCTAGCCTTGTTTCTTCAATCCCTCACCGGCAATTAACCTCATGTGTGTTTTATTTTCGTTAACCCCTCACAAAACCCAAATTATACTGTAATTTGATAATGGTTGTCATATAAAGGGGCAGAACAGCGACGTTATCTGCCCTTCCTAAGAGATAATCTCTACTTAGTAAAAAACAAAGTCCCCCATTTTTTTGCCTACTTTCGATTTTTGCAAAAAAAATGAAATTAGACTTATGAGATCTACACAGGTCCAAAAATGTTGTGTGTGTGTACTCGGAATGTCTGTCCCCCCTATCAATTCGAACACGGTGAAACCGAATTGGACTAAATTTGGTACAGAGGTAGCACTAGCAAAGGACACCTCAGTGTCATGTTTTATATTGCCGCCATCTTGACGAAAACGTAATGGCGGCCACCCAAATGTTAAAAGCTTAAATCAAATAACGACCAACCTAATCATCTGATCTCTACCAAATTTTGCAACATTGTACCTTTGTGTATGAAGAATCTTTTGACCAAACTACAAGGTCATCAGCCCAATACTTTGCGGATGGCGGCCATGTATGTGTGCAAATCGATCCCCCCCCCCTATCTCTTCAAACACGATGAAACCGAATTGAACAAAATTTGGAACAGAGGTAGCACTAGCAAAGGGCACCTCAGTGTCATGTTTTATATTACCGCCATATTGACGAAAACGTAATGGCGGCCTCCCAAATGTTAAAAGCTTAAATCAAATAACGACCAACCTATCATCTGATCCTTACCAAATTTTGCAACAGTATACCTTTACATATGAAGAATCTGTTGACCAAACTACAAGATCATCAGCGCAATAGTTTGCAGATGGAGGCCATGTGTGTGTGCAAATCGATTTCCCCTATCAATTCAAACACGGTGAAACCGAATTGAACGAAATTTGGTACAGAGCTAGCACTAGCAAAGAGCACCTCAGTGTCATGTTTTATATCGCCGCCATCTTAACGGAAACGTAATGGCGGCCAGCCAAATGTTCAAAGCTTAAATCAGATTATGACTAACCTAATCATCCGATCTCTACCAAATTTGGCAAAATTATATACTCATATGGCGAGCGTCTTTTGACTAAACTACACGGTCATCAGCCCAATAGTTTGCAGATGGCGGCCATGTGTGTGTGTGTGCAAATCGACTCAACCTATCATTTCAAACATGGTGAAACCGAATTGAACGAAATTTGGTGCAGAGGTAGCAATAGCAAAGGGCACTCCGGTGTCATGTTTTATATCACCCCATCTTGACGAAACCGTAACGGCGGCCACCCAAATGTTAAAAGCTTAAATCAAATTACGGCCAACCTAATCATCTGATCTCTACCAACTTTTGCAACATTATACCTTTATGTATAAAGAATCTTTTGACCAAACTACAAGGTCATCAGCCCAATAATTTGCGGATCGCGGCCATGTACGTGTGCAAATCGATTCCCCCTATTTCTTCAAACACGGTGAAACCGAATTGAACGAAATTTGGTACAGAGGTAGAACTAGCAAAGGGCACCTCAGTGTCATGTTTCATATCACCACCATCTTGACGGAATGTCGGCCACCCAAATGTTAAAAGCGTAAATCGAATTACGACCAACCTAATCATTTGATCTCTACAAAAATTTGCAACAACATACCTTTTTGTGGGAAGCATCTTTTGACTGAACTACAAGGCCATCAGTCCAATAGTTTGCAGATAGTGGCCATGCATGTGTGCAAATCGATTCCCCATATCAAATCAAACACGGTGAAAACGATTTTTTTTTTCAGAGGTAGCACTAGCAACGGGCACCTCATATTCCGTAGGCCCTATGGCACGTTGTATTTCAACAAGGTACTACAACCAACATCTAGTTATACTCCTTGAAAAGGACAAAGCATTATAACAGTACCCATGCATTTAGGAGAAAGTAGGCTATATGTTCTTTACTGAACATCTTGTTGATGTGTCTGGTAATCTACAAAACCACTGGATGGATTTTGATGCGGTTTTCACCATTCAGTAAAGGATATCTGGAGGAAGGTTTCTGTAGAAAATTACTTATTTATGATCAAAGGAAGCCTAGCAGTAACGATTTCAGTGAAAAATAAACTCTCGTCCGTGCGCTTTTTAAGCTTACGTTGGGCAAACCGTTAATAATATCAATACTGTATGTACACTTAAATTAGAGGTAGTATGACCCTGTGGGCTTGCGCATATCTAGCGTGGTCGATAATGATATGGGGGTTTAACATTCCTGTGGGGCGTGATGGTGCCTCTCACCAAGGCGGAACTGGTTCGATTCCCGGTCAATGCATGTGAGATTTTCGAAGTGAAATATCCTGTCCTGTAGTTCGGATTCCACGTAAAATAGAGGTCCCGTGGCTTATGAGCGCGAGATTAAAGGTCACGAAAATCTACAACCTACCTTATTTTTTTAACATGACGTAAAATTGAAAGTTCTTTTATCGTGGCAATAACTTAAATATACTACTACGGTCTCTTTTATTTGAGCATCCTGACTTCCAGAATTTGATTCTTTAACCTCGGAGGTGAGAATTTAACCGGCAGTCTTGTAGCTTTCTTAAAATAAATTGAGGCGTTCAGATGCAAAAGGGACATTATCCACTTTTTTAAAAAATTACAGGAAGAGGGAAAAACGTATAGTCATTCATATAGTTGTGCAATTCTTGATTTCTGTTCACTAACTCATTAACATTTGATGACAAAGGTTAAGCCAGCAATTTTCAGTTACAGAAGTCATTAGAAGTTAACAAAAGTGTATTATAAAATGGATAATGTCCCTTTTGATTGGGAATGAGGCAAAAAGGACATTATCCACTTTTTCTAAAAATTACAGGAACAGAAAATAACGTAAAATTACTCATATAGTTATGCGATTATTGATTTCTGTTCACTAACTCATTAACATTTGATGTCCGTCCGACTCAGCACGGCTCTGTTAGCTCATTGCCGCATTACATCGTAAGTCTTTACATAACATTTAGGGTTTTTAAAGTTTTATTTTATCTACCACTTCATTCTCTCATACATAGTTTCATTTCTTTCCAGTTGGGAATGGTCACCCCTTGCTTGGGCTTTTGAAGCTAACATTAGAAATAAACCAAGAAAGACTGCCAATCCCGGCTGAGGATTTTATTGAGCTTTTAACTTAAGAAAATGTTTTAACAACTTTTTAATGTGTTACAGTGTTTACTTTTAGTCATCTATGTGTGTTTTCATGTACAATTTTTAACTACATCCAGTATATAAAGGGAATGTTTTAAGTGCTGCCCAAATGAAATAGGCTGATGAAGACGTCAGTAAGTGTTAGACGTCGAAACATGTACCATGTGTTAAAAGACAGGTGATTGTATCACGAAATTTTAATAAACAGTATTGACGAGGCGGAACCATTTGGAACTTTGTTCTTAATAAAGTTTAAGTCTGCAATTTCCAGTCACAAAAATCATAAGAAGTTAACAAAAAAAAGTATTATAAAATGGATAATGTACCTTTTGATTGGAAATGATGGATTGGATAATATGCATTTCAAAGATAAGTTTTATTATAACAATTACAAAATTTGCATTTGAAAACTGAATCTAACAGAAACTTTCAAATATTTAGAAGAGGAGCATCATGTGACTCCGTATTCATGTCTCTTATTGGTGGATAATGTCCCTTATGCAGAAAGACGCAATATTCATTGTGTAACTTAACCAGGATAATGTCCGTTTTGACGTAAAATGCTACTACTAAAATATGAATATTTAATTCCACAAGATAGCAGTATCAATAACTCTAATTTCACAAAAAGTGGATAATGTCCCTTTTGCATCTGAACTCCTCAATTATGAAAATACCTGTCTGACGAATCCTTGCCGGCGGTAGATGGATGAACTACAAGCTGTCAGCTATGGATGCAATCTGTATTCCTAGAGATATCGGTACTGCTCGGGTCCAAGCTGCGTGAACCTGAGAGGAATGTGGATCGCGCACTATGAGAAGTGATGGTGTCGAGTGATTAGGTTTCCCGGTCCGTGCTTAGTAACATAACCAAATACATTGGTCGGTGACTTACTCACTCATTCGCAACGCCACACTGGTTTCAGCAAAGACCCTATGTTAGCAATATTGGAATAGACGGGAATATCAGGTAACATGGCGGCCTGTTGACAGGCTTCTCAATTCTCGCCTGACTCTCCTCTGCCTCTGCCCTTCACCCCGCAAGTTCACAGAGCTTAGACCCGTGCAGTACAGTGTCCACTGTATGTCAATAGATCATTGTGGCACGAGCATTGCGATTGGTCAGTTGGGTATTTCAAATTTGTGATATGGGAATAGTTTCAAGGGATTCATACCCTTAACGGAAAAGTAGTATGTAACTACAGTAGAATTGGTATTATTAGCAGCAGAACAACACACAATCTCTTAGTGTCAACAGCGCTTGATGCGGAGTGTACATGCCTTCCCTCTTACCTCACACTCGCCCTGATCCGCCGATTGACAGATGTAGAAGCCGTGCTGTTGGTAGAATTGGCAACACTGTGGGGAGGCCGTAAGATGTGAAAAAGAAGCTAAGCTCACGTGCTAGCTTTTGTTGATGAATACAGTAATAGGACAGAACTTTAAATCAGTCTATTGCTTACTCTTCCAACACCGGTGAAATTCCTCGTAGTAGATCAGACCTGCTGAAAGTTGTTGTGCCATTTAGGGCTTTGCGACATCGTGGTCATGCAGCCCCATATACTTGCGTGTGTGTAGAATTTGTCTGATAACTAGTGTTATTGTGATGGCTGTATTAGTAAATCAATGAGGATTGGCCGTGGCCTTAATTTAGGAACCAGTAGAAAACCACTTCCAGGATAGCTGACGTGGGAATCGAACCCACCTCTTCTCAGTGTACCTTGTTCCAGCCCTCAGAATTAAATTTCTTGACAGAGCCGGGAATCGAACCCAGGACTCCGCGATGACAGCCAAGAGTGCTAGCCACTACGGGGCGAAGTGCTGAAAGTTGATGAAGTGACTTTGTTGTTTTTTGTGTTACGTAGTATGTAGAATCAATGATTTTAACAATCAAACTCTTCACTAATACTTCATTACAATATTTCAAGACGCCTAGGAAGCGTTGTGTACCTTGCTGTGAGGCAAATTATGTCAGCACTATGAAATTAAATGGATATGCCGCTTTGTTTATTGCCAGAGTTGGTTTTTGGATAAATTCGAATCACCCTGGTAATTAAAGTGGCATTCTCATCAACATGTTCGGCTGGCTGTGTGGCTCAGCGGTAACGTTCTCGTTTGCTGTGCCAAAGGTTGCAGGATCGAATCCTGGCGCCGTCAGCTGGCATTTGAGGGTGCGCAAATGCGAGGGAGCCGTGTCAGTAAATTTACTGGAACGTTTAAGATCCCCTTCGGGGCAAAATTCCGGCGTCTCGAAAAGCCGCAGTAGTTAAAAAGGGACGTAAAACCAATAACATTAACATTATTATCTTTAACATGTTCACAATCAGTAAGGGGGGTGTGGTGGCTCAGCGGTCCACCTGTTTGCCTCTCACCAAGGCGGTCCGGGATCGATTCCCGGTCAATGCATGTGAGATTTTCGAAGTGAAATGCCATGTCCTGTGGTTCGGATTCCACGTAAAAAGGAGGTCCCGTGGCTCTTGATCTCAAGATTAACGGTCACGTTAAACTACAAGCTTCCTTCCTTTTCACAATCAGTAGATACCAGTTACGATGAATTGTTTTGGAGGTATGGAGTTACTCGATGATGACAGCAAAGTTGATATAACCTTTTATTTACTGTATGGGCCGATAACCTCGATGTTAGGCCCCTTAAAACAACAATTATCATCAAATTATTATTTACTGTATGTCCTGGACTGATATCATGAACCTACTTTTACATTTTTAGGCTAATAACATGTATCCTTGCTACCCCGAAAATTATAAATATTTATAAAAAGAAACTTTGAGATCAGTCGTAGAACTCCTTCTGCTTCGTCCGCTTCGTAGCCTAGTGGCTAGCAAGGCTGTCACCGCGGAGGCCCGGGTTCGATTTCCGGCTCTGCCAAGAAATTTAATTCTGATGGCCGGACGGGGTACACCCTGCCTCGTGAGTCCTCGATTCCTACCTCAGCCATCCTGGGAGTGGTTTTCCGTGGTTTCCCACTTCTACTCCAGGCGAATGCCAGGATCGTTCCTAAATTAAGGCCACGGCCGTCTCCTTCCCAATCCTCATCTGAATTAAAACTACACACACTAATACAGCCATCACAATAACACAGGTTATCAGACAAATTCAACACACACCCAAGTACTTGGGGCTACATGACCACGATGTCGCAAAGACCCTAAATGAATCAACAACAACAACGGTCTTTCGGATCCGTCTGTTAAATAAATAATCATCATCATCCTTTCATGTAATAGCCTAGTCCTAGAAGAACTGTTACGGTCTATATAAAAGATATGCAGTTTCATGGGGCGACCTAGAGATCTCTCCCCATAGGGACAGTAGTTGACGACTGCTTCAGGGGTCCTGATTCTGTCCATCCTGTTGAAAAATAATGATCCTTCTCAGGGTTCATGTTGAGACTCAGGTTCTAACATCCAGGGTTCGATTCTCTGATCTGTCAAGAAAGTTAGTCTGAAGATTGGAACAATGTTCACTCAGCCTTGTGAGACAAAACTCAAAAAAGGTACGGTAGGTTTAGTTCACTCTTCCACCTTCCTGGAGGAGATTTTAATAAGTACCCCATTTCCACTCCAGGCAAATGCCGGTATGGCCACGGTCACCCTTCCCAATACTAGTCTCAGCTACAAGTACATGGAATACTACAGACATCTCAGTAACACAGGCTTTCAAGCTAATTCTACACACATCCAAATATCAAGGGATAAATGGCCACGATATCCAAACGCCTAAACGAAACAACATAATATAATGCTATTGGTTGTACGTCCCTTTAGCAACTGAGGATTTTAGAGAGGACGGGGTGCCAAATTTCACCCCCTATGAGATCTTGAACCTGCCAGTAAATACTGACACGGCTCCCTCACATTTGCGCACCGGCAAATACCAACAGACTGCACCAGGAATCGATCGTTCTTGACCAGCAGGCGAGAACGTTACTGCTGCGCCACTCAGCCTGACAAACGAAACAACAACAATACAGTATAAAAGAATTTCGAGCATTTCGCTATGCTTTCAGTCCCATGGCAAAACGTAATGCCACAGACAATGGACTTCAATAGGATGTAGGCTAGGTGTTTTTGGCCTGACGAGAAGAACACACTGGGAGTCAAAAAAATTGGATATCCAAAGAAATATGAAATTTTCTTATAGGGATACATTATATGTATCCGAATCTTGTGAACGGACTGCAAAATATTACAATAAAAAGAAAAAAAAAGAGTGCCATATCCCCTCCAGGGACGTAGGCGACCTGAATTAGAGCCCTTGACTAAGTCAAGGGATCGGATCACTAACCAGGCATCCCGAGCCGGAGTTTGCGTGTGGTAGGGTGGCCAGTTCCTTTCCACTCCTCCTTCTACCATAGCTCCGGCAGGTTCCCATTTTGCATCACGAGACCCCGCACCAGACCATACCAAGATTTTTAAATTCTTGGCAGAGCCGGGGATCGAACCCGGTACCTCGGAGGGGACAGCCAACAATGCTAGCCACTGCGCCATGAGGTGCTAAAAATTTTACAAGAAGAACATAAAATGTATTTAGAAAATAAACATTATGATAATAGCCTATCTTCGCAACCAGAAAAGCAGCAGTCTTTATAGAGCTCAGAACGTCTAAATAACCATCGCATAATTCATACGATTGTGAAAGGCCTTCGATTTGTTCTTATGATGAGATTAACTTTTTCGGTCAGGAGCAACGAAAATTACGTTTAAAATACATATTGTACATAATTAAAACGTACAAAAGAAAAACATATATATAACTTACTGTGACCTTTAGCGCCCAATCTAGTCTGTAAGTCTCTATTTTGGAACAAGTCGCCACCATGTTTCTCTATTAGCAGTTAGCACTACGGTCGCCTCTGCTTCTACGTCTCTCACTTTGAAATCGTTCAAAACGGAATCTAAACATCGCCTCCTAGGTCTGCTTCTCCTTCTCTTACCCTCTACAGCCGAACTCAATGTAATATCTCCTCTCCCATTCTCTTCACATTACCCCACCATGTGAGTCAACTCATACAAACAGCTTCATCTAGCGTATTAATAACTATAAGGTGCGTTCAAAAAGTAACGAGCTGGAGGCATAGTTACAGAAACCAGTACCTGTATGTTAGAAGTATTGGTCCTGGCTGTTGAGGCACTTGTCCCACTGTGACACGAGGCGGTGAATGGCTATCTCATAAAATTCCCTGGGCTGCGATGTGAACCAATTCAGCATGTACAGCTGGACGTCGGCGTCCGAGGTGAATCGTTGGCCCCGCAGAGCCCTTTTCAGGGGACCAAACATGGCGTAATCGCAGGGAGAGAGGTCTGGACTGTATGCAGGGTGGCAGAGAACCTCCCATTTGAATTTCTGCAGGAGTGCCGCGACGGTGTTGGCCATATGAGGTCGTGGAGCAGAATGACCCCACGGGTGAGATTGCCTGGTCGTTTTGTTTTGATCGCTTGGCGAAGGGTGGTCAAGGTTTGCGAGTAACGCTGGGCATTCACTGTTGTCCCGTGCGGCATGAAGTGTATCAGAATGAGGCCACCTTGGTCAAAGAAGAACGTCAGCATTACCTTTCCTGCACTCGTGTGGATGGTCTTGCCTTTTTTGGGTGGTGGTGACCCTGGATGCTTCCACTGGAGGCTTAGTCGTTTCAATTCTGGTTCGAAGTGATGACACATGACTCATCTACAGCCACCACTCGTGCCAGGAACCCATTCCCTTCCCTCGCATAGCGCTGCAGATGACCAAGACAGTGGGCCATTCGACATGCTTCCTGGTGTGGTTGAAGACTGTGGGGCACCCATTGGGCACACACTTTGCGCAAGTGCAGTCGTTCCTTCATGATGGTGTGCACACTTCCGACGCTCAATCCGACCACGGCGGCTATGGCGTTCACTGTCACTCGGCGGTCCCGGGTAATTAGTGCATCAACCAGCTGGACGTTGTCATCGGTAATGCAGGGGGGTGCCCCAGACCGGGCATCATCGGCTAACGACACCCGTCCTTCACTGAAGCGCTTGTGCCACGCCTTGACCCTTGTAAGGGACATGCAGTGTTCACCGTACACTTGTGATATTCGGCGATGAATGTCCGTTCCCCCTACTCCTTCCGCTGTCAGAAACCGAACAACACCTCCTTGCTCTTCGTTTGACGCCTCCATATCACTGTTTGCAATGGCAGCGTTGGACGATTGATGCATGCTGCTGCTCGCTTTGTATCGTCACGTGACGTGGACGCGTGCCCTCTAGCGACGGGCTGTGACCCTCCACGCTCTGGTCGGAACCACACCTCGTTACAAACGCCACGATTAGCCGATGTCGTCACCGGTTTGCGCATTCCAGCCTCCGGCTCGTTACTTTTTGAACGCACCTTATAACTTAGCCTTCATTACAGTGCCCACGCTATAACTGTGCTGGTCAGCTATACCATTGCTTCCAGGTGAAAAATGAAAATCTACAGCTTGCTTTCAGTCGACCGACCAGGTCAGGGAATGGAATGAAGCCCCAATCTAGTGGCGAGGGTATTATGAACTGTGCCGGCTGCCGAAGCCTGTCGCATTCCCTTGGGGGCAATGATTAAATGAATGACAGATGAAATGAAATGATAGTGGAAAGTGTTGCTGGAATGGAATTGTTGACATTGATAACCGGAGTACCCGGAGAAAAACCTGTCTGCCTCCGTTTGTCCAGCACAAATCTCACATGGAGTGACCGGGATTTGAACCACGGACCCAGCGGTGAGAGGCCGGCGTGCTGCCGTCTAAGCCACGGAGGCTTAATCATTACTTCCAGGTAAGGTACTTTATATCAACTGTAGGCCTACTAGCCTGAACAAAAATATTTCTCAAATTGGCACGCTGACAATAGTGTGGCAAACACTGCGTGCATTAGTCGGTCGACAGAACTCCCCAGCCCCACAAAGTGGGGTAATGTCTTATGAATAGGAGCTGACAGCTCGAATTCTCAGAAATGCACAGCGGGCACTGTTCGAGTACACTCCAGCCATCGCTCAAATCCATGTGTCCCAACAATCATTCGTGCTACCCTCATCCATTACCTCTAGCTTAGCCTATGTAATCCTGTGTCTACCGAACTCTCACTTCCATAACGCAAGGTCGATCTCAATTCTGAGCGATGTAGGGAGAGTGAAAGTTCACTTCATTAGCTTTCCTACACCTGACTCTGTTATTCTGAGAGAATGCACAGCTAAAGTTTTTTTTTCGCTTCGCTATCATTTTATCCTCCAGGATCGGCTTTTCCCACGGACTAAGCGAGGGATCCCACCTCTACCTGGTGTTTGAGACTATGGGTGGGGGATACAACTGGGGTGTGTGACCAGCACGACGCCCAGGCGGCCTCGCTTGCAAAGCGAACAGGGGCCTGATGAAGGGATGGAAAGAGTGGGAGGGTTTGGCAAGGAAGTGGGAAGGAGGCGGCCATGGCCTTACGGTAGGTACCATCCCGACATTTGCCCGAAGACGAAGTGGGAAACCACGGAAAACAACTTCGAGGATGGCTGAGGGGGAATCGAACCCCCTCGACTCATTTGGGCCACCCGAGGCTGAGTAGACCCCGTTCCAGTCCTCATACCACTTTTCAAATTTCGTGGCAGAGCCGGGAATCGAACCCAGGACCTCCGGGGCGGCAGCTAATCATGCTGACCGCTACGCTACGGAGGCGACTACTGCTTAAGTACAGTACTTAAAATGATCCACCTGCTCCAAATTAGAACCTCCTACCTGGCATTTTATTTTCTTGCATTTCTTCCCTAGCGACATAACCGTCATCTTTAGAATGCATGTGGGATTTTCGAAATTAAATGCCATGTCCTGTGGTTCGGATTACACGTGAAAAGGAGGTCCCGTGGCACATATCGCGAGATTAACGGCCATGTTAAACTACAAGCTTCCTTTTTCTTTGGAATGCTGATTTTCATACCACATTCCCTACAATTCTGTTGTAAGTTCTAACACGTTGGCCTGTAAGCTTTCGACGGAGTCTGTCATTACAACCAGGCCATCAGCATAGGCCAGACTGCTTACCTGGTTTCCACCTAATTGAATTCCACCCATACAGTTCATGCATTCAGCAAATGGGCCTATATAAAATAAACAGTAATGGTGAAATATTACAGCCTCACCTCACTCCTGTAACAACCTTAAACCAACCATCAACTCTCACTGCAGCCTGATTATCAACAACTACAAAGTACTGTAGGCCTAAATAAAACTCCACAGATATATTTTTTGTGGGGGAGGGGGAGCTTGAAAATGGGAATGCTAACTTGATACTTAAAGCATGTCAAGAAAGGAACAAAGATAGACAGGCCCGCACTTCCTTGTCCTAGGGCCCATGTTCGCTCTCGACAGCCCTGCAAAATATAGGCCTACACATCAAAAGAGTTTTACATAACACTTGTTTGCCATGATGCAGAGCGTATGTGGGATTGTGGGCGAGGTTATCACAAAAGAGACGGCATTCTGACAAATCCTGCAGACTTTATTCATGCGTGAAAAGAAAATTACTCACTGGAAGACATTTGGCCGACCCGTTAAACAGGTAAGCTACTGATATCTGTTGTAATCTTGCCATCCTGTGAAGTTTCAATAAGGAACATGGCCACCACGGGCGTTCAGCAGAGCTCTTACTCGCCGTGGCATACCGATACCACAGATCAAGTTGTCCAGGTCCTCGGCAGGCGATCCCACTCTTTGACGCCGGCCTCGATGCTCTCTTGGTGGGTTATGGAAAGGCGTGGACGCTAAGCAATAGCACGCTTCAGCATATCCCAGACCTGTTCGATACAGTTCATGTCCGGCGACATCGCAGGCCATTCCATTCGTGCAATCGTGGACTCCTGGAGGAAGTCTTGTACCACCGCTGTTCGATGTGGTAAGTATAGCCTATGCAAAACTTTTGAGATGTGTATAATATCCAAATGCTGCACTACCTGTAAATTCAATACAAGGTTTTCGGCCACCTTCCCTGTATGAGTGTCAATTCTTATCCAATCCCAAAATTGTGTTGTTATTGCTAATATTATTATTGACCGACTGCGGTGGCCGAGAGCGCTAACTCTAGTCTCGCTGGCATCGGGAAAGCGTGGCATTGAATTCCAACACGACCACCCTGAAAATGGTTTTCGTGGTTTCGCATTTTCACCCCCAGGCAAACGCCGGGACGAGTCCTTTCAACAAATTTACAGTCGATTTCCTTCCAAAATCCCTTCTTTAATTAGACCCAAGTTAGTGGTCACCTGTCACCATCCCCAGTTGTATCTGCTGACTAAGTATGTTTAGCTACCAGGCACCGTCCTTGTGACGGTAGAGGAAGGATACATCGCAGAGTGATTTCATATCTGTTTATCAGTGCCTTACACTATATTTAGATTACACTGAAGGGGGTCACTGAAAAGACAAAGCCCCACTTCGCATTTGAGATGCGTCAGAGCTCCGTGGGTGAGCCGAGCAGCGAGGATTAGCGACTTTAAATATATTATTACTAGCAACCCACCCCGACTTCGCCCGGTATCTTTAACGCTTTACCCAGCGCAAGCTTAAACGGCGTTTTTTTCCTTCGATTTCAATGAAATAGCCTACGACCTAGGCTATATCCCTTTTTCGTCTCGGCATTATTAATTAATTATATTATCATTAGATAGAATGTGCTACGATTTCTTGTCAGACATAATTTAAGAATGCGAGGTTCATGAAACACAAATCCTCCTTCCGTTCAATCCAAACTTGACTGTATTCTGCGGAACGAAAACTGCAACACTGGGGTGATAAAGACACTTGATTATAGTGGGTGATGTGTCGGCCCCGTGGTGTAGGGGTAGCGCGCCTGCCTCTCACCCGGAGGCCCCGGGTTCGATTCCCGGCTCCGTCAGGGATTTTAGAAACTGACGTGAGGGCTGGAACGGGGTGCATTCAGCCTCGTGAGGACAATTGAGTAGCTGTCTGAGAGTGAGCCGGCGCCCCGGTCACGAAAACCATGATTACGGTCGAGGGGACCCGATGCGCTGACTACGTGTCACTCCAGTATTTGCAGACCAATGACAGGGCAGCGGCCGCTTGGTAGGCCTATGCCCTTCATGGGCTGTAGTGCCACGGGGTTAGTTTTGGTTAGTTCGTGGGCGATGTATTGAAGATAGAGATATGCTGTCCAGCACTTTTTTTTGTAAAACTTTTCATGCTGAACAATTCTTACAATCATAGTATACAGATATTTTTAGCGGTTTACCCAACGTAAGCCTAAAAGGCGCGCGGACGACAGGTCTTTTCTTCGACTTGAATCACTGAAATCGTTACTCGGCTTCCTTTCGCCATGAATGAATGTTTTTTACAAAAACCTTCCTCGAGAAATCCTTTACAGAATGGTGAAAACCGCATCGAAATCCATCCAGTGGTTCTCGAGATTACCCGGAACATCCAAGAATCGGGGACTTTGTTTTATTTTAAACTAGCAACCCGGGTCCGGCTTCGCTCGGAAACTGAAGCATCATTTATATAATTTATGGACGAATCATAATTCATAGCAGAATTCTCTTCATCGGACCACAAACGATGAACATATCTTCCCTGTGTCCTAGGAACTTTCGGGATGACTCCCTTTGTCTTTGTGAATTCTTTCTTTCTCTCTCTCGTGACAATCGAGAAATTATTTGTTGCTCAGTTTCATCGTTACGTGATAAGCGTATTTTTTCGATTTCAATGAACTACGACCTATATCCTTTTTCCGTCTCGGCATGATGGGTTTTAAAATCACTGACTGGACTAATAATTATATTATCATGGAGATAGCAAGTGCATCGAATTCTTGTGTGACATAATTTAAGAATGGGTAGGTGCATTAATCACAAATCCCCCTTTCGTCCAATCTAAACTTGACTGTGTATTCTGGGGAACGAAAAGTTCACAGGCGAAGTAGAGAAACGCCGAGTTGCACTTCCAGGGAAACTCAAAACACATCCACTCTTCTCTGAAGTCTTGACTCGACACGGCTTGACAGTGTCTGAGGTGATAGGCCAGCTCGCCAGCCATGTTAACTGTCTCGAAGCTAGTAATTGAATGGAGATTGTTGGAAGAAATGAAACCGTAAAATCACTTATAGTGGGCGTTGTATTGAAGATAGAAATATGCTGTCGCGGCCTTTTTTGTACAACATTTCATGCTGAACAATTCTTACACTCATACTAATAGATATTTTTAATGGTTTGCCCAGCGTAAGCTTAAGAAGCGCACAGACGCCAGGTTATTTTTTCGACTTTTTCACTGAAATCGTTACTGCTTGGCTTCCTTTGATCATGAATACATTATTTTCTACAGATATCATCCTCGATATATCCTTACTGAATGGTGAAAACCGCATCAAAATCCATCCAGTGGTTCTCGAGATTACCCGGAACATCCAAGAATCGGGGACTTTGTTTTATTTTAAAAGTAGAGAAGAGATTATTTTTCTCGGGGCTCAGTGGTAGAGGGTCCGCCTCATGCTACCGAGTTCGATTTCCGGCCGAGAAAATCGGATTTTTGAAGGGTGGCAAAATTCCACGGCATTCAGTGTCGTACGACATTTGATGATTACAAGACACAGCGTAGGCCTATATGCTAAATTGGCAAAAGTTTTATCCGTATTGACTAATTGTAATAGGTAGGCCTATGTATTGGCAAGGCAGATTACACAATACATATTAGACACAAATAATTCAATCCCAGTCACATGTAGCCCACTCAAGTTCTGGTTAGTCCGTTAGTTGAGGGGAATATCTTATACCGGTATATGTATTTAGGGTACCATACCTATAGGTCTCTGCCGGTTAAGCTCTCACCTCCGAGGTTAAGAATCAAATTCTGGCAGTCAGGATGCTCAAATAAAATTCTGAGTTTTCCAGAAAGCGGCCACCCTGCACTGGCTCAGCTCTTCACAAAAACAAATCACAAATATTTTTCCTTAAAACAGACAAAAAAAAAGAAACATACTGCAAACTAAATCCCCAAGATATCACATATTTTTATAAATATTCTGCAGAGCTAGATCATTTGTGGATCAATTAACATTACCTAATATAATTATCTTTGATTAAATGTTTTACCGGCAGTCAACATTATATTTAATAAGTTGAAATATGTCATTCATTATGTAACTCTGGCAGCAAATATACAGTTCACACCACGGTTTTTGGCTGGCGAGTCCTGATTGCAGTCTGCGGGCCTCACGCATGTGAAATTGATACGAGAGTTTTCAGTTGCGTGGAAAGAAACTCGTGCATCAATTGCAAATGCCCGGGGCTCGCCATCTGTCCTCTGTATGACTGTGCAGTCAGGACTCACCGGCCAAAAATTGTGGCGTGAACTGTGCATATATGTAGATAGATATTGATATTATTAGTTCCTTTTGAATTTATGTTAGGTCAAATAAAACAACTTAATCTATTAACTGCTAAATGCTATAAAATCAATTGAGTCAGGTTTCCAAACAGACAACCTTCAAATTCCAGTGCATATTGTCCTATCCTACATAACCGCCAATCAGTCTATGGAATGACCTAACTCGTATCATTCCTGCATAGGTTCCGAATTCTTGTTTGAATCCCATGACCCTCTTGCAAATGGATTATGAGAAGGAAGGAGAAACAATCAAATTTAAACCCCAGGAGTTTGATAATTGAAAAAGTAATATTTATTTTGCATTACACAATGTAGTACAAGAAATACAATTACTGCATATTATAAAAAGAACCACACAACTGAAACTGCATTCTCGCCCAGGTCTGTTCCATGCAACTTGCTCTTCAACTGGATCTAGTGGACAGATCTGTAAGAATACAAACATTAAGCTATTAATATAATACATGTGGAATGTAACTTATAAGGCACTAAACATGTAAGAAAATACACTGTAAATGACCATATAGGACCATGGCTATTAGGTCGTTGATTTTATAAAGAGTGTACAAACCATATAGATGGAGCGTAGAAAGCACATCACAAACTAACAACTTCCAGATTTGGCTTCCGTTACTCTACCTCTGAGCTTATGTGGAGGCAGTTTTGTTTTTTTATGCACTAGCATGTCCAACATAATTGCTCGGAGGCAGGGCTAAGGAAGTTAGAGCTGGATGTCACAGGTTGTGTCCCACATGTTTTGTACGTTGTAACTTTTAGCGTCCATCTATGTGGTTTGTAGACCCACACTCTGTACAACACACAACCTAATAATAGTTGAAATTTCCTTGCTTGTTTGATGTGTCATCTTTTACAAAATACCTGATATAATGGTATTTGGGCCTTAATCATATAAAATCAGAGAGAAAAACATAACAGAAAGTTCTGATGCACATAACAAGACTTCAACACACAGTGCAATAGAAAAAAAAGTAACAAAGGTGGGCACAAACGGTAGAGTATATTGAAAGGCAAGTAGTTTGTCCCTGACGCATAGAATCACATGGCATCCTTGAAACATGAGTCAACCTCTATGATCTCAAGAGTAGCTGGTAACAGTTGAGGAGAAGAGAACCCTTGAAAAAATTTACTGAACTACTGATTCAAATTAGATTTCCCTTATATATCATGAAATAGAGGAAGATTCCAGCTGTGCTGGCCCTTATCAACGTGAATTATGCACAAGTGCAGTAACGCCAACCCCACGCATACGTTACTAATTGTTTTTGTAAAAGTTACATTTGCCTAGACCAATAATTATTAGGGGGTGGCCCTGTGTTAGTCACATATGCTCCCCTTTGTCTTTGTCCCAGGCGACAAGAAGTGGAACTACCTACGACGCAAGGAGCTATTAATGAAATCACAGAAGCGGAAGTTAGAAAAGCCATCTCTAAAATGAAGAATCATGAAGCAACACACAAGAACGAAGGGTAAAGTTTATAAAACAGCCGTAAGACCAAACATGGGCTACTACCAAGGCACATCAGCAAAAGCTACATACCACTGAAATGCATATGTCACGTTGGGCAGGTGGAGTTACTCTCAAAGATAAAATCCGTAATGAACATGTTTCAAAGTAGCGCCTATAACTGAGAAACTTTTAGAGTCCAGGCTAAGGTGGTATGGTCATGTTATACGAAGACCGGAAAATCATGTAGCGAAGAAGTGCCTTTCCATGGCTACACAAAAGAGAGGGAGCGGCAGACCTCAAACAACATGGATGACGAATGTCCATAGGGACACGATATTGGGCCTATCTGCTGCTGATGCTTTACAACGAAATGACTGGCGCCTCAGGATTAAGAAAGCCGACCCCGCGTAACGGGAAAAGGCGAGGAAGAAGAAGAGTGGAAATAGTCTCTCTAGACCAGTGGATCTGAACCGGTGGTCTGCGGGAGAAAAGGGTCCACCAGCACGTATAAAAAAAAAGTGGCCAATAAATGGGGATTTCGAAAACGATGTCCGTTGAGCGAGAATCGTCCGAATGTATTTGCGGTGATGACTATCAGGTTTTGAATTGAAATATCTTTAAAATAAGTGTTATTGAGAAGAGTTACAACTGATAAGGTGTATTGGGTGAAGGGGTGGTCCGTACATGATTCAATTTCAGGCTGAGTGGTCCGCACACTTCTAAGGCTTCAGAACCCTGCTCTAGACCAAGAATTACTAAATAGCTCACGCGCTTGATGAACATGGCAGTAGTTGTTTAATCAGCAAGAGGTAAACATCCATATTGACGTAATTTAACATATATTTCCATTGCACTAGTGATAATGGACCGTAATTTCAATCGTAACCGTTCCCTAGAAAGGTATGAAAATGACGCAATACGAGGCAGTGCAACCCATGCACATCTTCTGCCCCGCCCTGTGCAATCAGTAAATTTCGTCCATACAGTCGTCTAACCTAGTAGCGACCAATGGTTTTACCCCACCCAACTTTAGTACAAAGAGCAATTTTCGTCTAACCCGGCCACAGGGCAGTGTGGTAAAGTTGGCAGTATTGCCTGACTCAAGCCTTATCCAACATGGCAACCTGTTATACAGTCAGTTTATTACTGCAGAGTTAAAATGTTCTTACCTTCCTGATTGAAGTGTGTTTCCTAAAAACAGTTAGCCTTTGTTATGGTTAAAGGTAACAGTTCAGGAGTGGTGAACGAGCTACAAAACTACTTAAATTAGCCAAAATACCCTTTGTAATAAAACAATAATAATGTTAATAATTTACGTGCCTTTCAACTACCCTGGCTTTCAGAAACGCAGGGATGCCGGAATTTTGCCCCGAAGGGTATCTTTAACGTGCCAGTAAATCTACTGACATGGCTCCCTCGCGTTTGCGCACCCTCAAATGCCAACTGACTGTGCCAGGATATGAATTGCAAGCGAGAACGTTACCCCTGAGCCACGCAGCCAGTTCCCTTTTGTAATAAACGAAATTTATTAATCTCATGTAAGGTAACTGTACCGGTTTTCGTCACTGAGCCAGTCATCGTCACTCTCGTATATAAGTACAAAAAATAAGCATGTCAACGGGTCTTTCTCAACGCACGAAGTCTTATGAGATTTGTCATAACAACTTTGCGAAATCATGCGTGCGATGTAATAGGCGATTCCCAGCGTCAAACATCTTGTGTGAGTTGAGCTGTCTTGACGAGGCATATTGCTTCTCGCATGTGCTAACCAGGCACGCCAGTTAATTATGTGCATACGTGTTACATTCCGACATTTTAAAATGTTACAAGTGTGTGATATAGTGGATAATTGTTTCTGTAACATAATGCGATTTGCTATTTCGTGCTCACGTTCCTAGTTTGGTTAGAAATGCTGGTGACGTACACTGGATTTAAAAACACGCACTTTACCAAAGCCCGTCATTTGTGACGAAAATTGGCACATTGTCATATCTCCTTAAGCCTCCGTGGCTTAGGCGGCAGCACGCCGGCCTCTCACCGCTGGGTCCGTGGTTCAAATCCCGGTCACTCCATGTGAGATCTGTGCTGGACAAAACGGAGGCAGACAGGTTTTTCTCCGGGTACTCCGGTTTTCCCTGTCAAAATTTCATTCCAGCAACACTCTCCACTATCATTTCATTTGTCATTCATCTAATCATTGCCCCAGAGGAGTGCGTCAGGCCTCGGCAGCCGGCACAGTTCATATCCTCGCCGCTAGATGGGGGCTTCATTCATTCCATTCCTGACCCGGTCGGAGACTGGAAGCAGGCTGTGGATTTTCATTTCATTTCATATCTCCTTGTAAGATCTAACTAACAGCGGCAATATAGTTATAATGTAGTTCTGAAGTGTCCGGCATTAATTAAATTGTCGTTTGATCATCGTGTCCAATAGTCGTCATAGCTGACGATCTTTAGAGCACATGCGTGACTAACACTAGTGCACGATATTGTTAAAGTTTGCGTTAACGTTTTAGAACCAATAAACATTTACAGTGTGCTGATATTATGTAGATCTGTTTCTGTGACGGCCGTAGGTCTACGCTGGTGTGGTGGCTCAGAGGTAACGTTCTCGCTGCTGTTGCAGGATCGAATCCTGGTGCTGTGATCTGGAATTTGAGGGTGCACAAATGCGAGGGAGCCGTGTCAGAAGATTTACCGGCACGTTATAGATCACCCTTCGGGGCAAAATTCCGGTACCCCGGGGTCTCTAAAAGCCACAGTAGTTGGGGACGTAAAACAACATTATTATTACAGGCCGGACGTTTGTTTTAGACGAATGAAAAATCTTAATGGAAGCCTGGATGCGAGTTACTACAGTACCTGTGATGTTATCAGCTGCCCCAAGCGGTCCGATGATTGACAAATCTGTTTCACACTACTCATGAAGTACAGTCATTGGCAAATATAATGACGTTCTGTTCGTAACTACGTAACGTGTACTTCCTCATCTCACAATACTTTGAAGTGGACTGTACTGTCTGCTCAAGTCTGGAATTCCATTACATCAGATCAGTGGTGACAAGTTTGAAGCGATAGGGTGAGAGAGTGAGTGTGTGTAGGCTCACCCACAGGATTCAAGGTCAAGGGCAATCGTCTAAAACAAACGTCCGGCCTGTATCATCATCAGTAGGTTTAGGCCTAGGGTTTTTAGGTGAGCTAAAAGGGATTCTTTTCAAGTTGAGATGAAAAATATATTCTAAGACTAAATATTTGCTTTCAAGTATTATCTCGAAACGCACATTTCTCAATTAGCCTACGATATTCAGCAAATGGAAGCTGCTACTAAGGTCATTGAGGAGGACGGCATGAGTATCACAACAGCCGCGGAGAGGAATAGTGTTCCGAGAAAACGCCCTTTCGGACAAAATTAAAAGAAAAACCAGAGATAGGAAGATGGGGCCAAGTTCCTTATTAACAAAGGGTGTTAATTCAATGGGTTATCTCACTAGGAAAAGCGGGGTTCCCGGTAACAAAGGACAATTTGCAAAATAGCGTCCAACGCTTCACAAAAGAATTGAAGAGGTTCTCTCCTTTCAAAGATGGGCAGCCAGGGAGGAAAAGGTGTGCATCTTTCCTAAAAAGAAATCCAAGCCTGTCTTTACGAATCTCTCAAAATTTGACAGTAAACCATGCTGCAATATTACAGAACATCAAATTAAAACCTACTGTTATTTGGTGGAAAACGGCTTACAATCTATCTTGTCAGACCCTCGGAGATTGTTCAACGCAGACGTTATGTTACACCAGGGTCTGGTCTCATGTTTTATGTGACTATGCATAACAGCCAGGAAAATGACCATTCTCGCTTGAACACCGACCGGGGAAGCCTACATCAATACACGTTCTTGTGGTTATATTGTTCGAATTTCAATTATCATTAATATTGCACTTTAAATTAATACAAAAATAACTTATAATAAATGTGTTTAGAGCAGAATTACGATATTTTCTTCCCGCTTCCCGATGTCTTTTTTTAATATTTCATTTTTTTTAATTAAAAAAACTATTACTGGTACTGTTTTGAGTTTTTTTGTTAAACACAAATTACAATTGTCAATACAGACCAAAAAATGGAAATTTTTTCCCAATTCTGTATTGTTTTTCAAAAACGTTAGCCTCCAAGTCGATAAATCGGGGTCTTCCGCAACAATTGATGGTAATGCATTATAAACAGCAGACAAGGAAAACTAACAATGTGACGGCTATTGGTGCAAACGGGTGACAAATATAGGTAAAATCCAAAGGCATAGTGCCGAGGACTAGGGCAAAAACTTCTTAAAAAAATACGTAATTTTCAAAAAAAGAATATTTTTGATATTGAGAGTTTCCTAGTGTTTGAGTAGAGTTTGAGGTTAGGTCCAGTGCTTTTGTTGATTAAAAAGCACCATACTTTCATTTACTAATGCAACACTGATAAATGGCTTCAAACACCATAAACTTTTGTAATAAATAATAATAGTGGAAATTCTGTGGTAATAGATGTTTTCTCCTCCACTGACTATAACCCATCCTTCATCCCCTTTTTTGATCAAAACTTATATAGTAAAATTCCAGTTGTGACTGAATTATGGGACAAATGCAATATAGCCAACCCCACGCATACGGTACCTTCGCAGTGCTAATGGCAGGATTTAGATCCAAGTCTGTAGCTTTTACAATGTGCATGCACTAGGAAGTTACACTCTCTCTCAGATAGGATGAGAAGATACAAACACAAAACAAACTTATGTTTTTGGTGTGGAGAGCTGAGATATTTATGTATCGAGAGCAGAATATAAGAGAGTCGCCAACTGATTACGGAAAAAGACTACGAGGGTGTTATTGCGTTATTTCAGCAGTGCCAACATTATCGTTTGGTGCTGGTTTTGCTGCTAAGTTCGAAAGCAGTGAACGTCGAATAAGGCTTTACATACAGCCACAAACCTAACCTGGGGCATATCCACCCGATCCCTTTCCTGTACTACAAGCAGTAATTTTGGCTCCTCTTTTGCAGTGCCTATGCATGACCGAACTATGTATAAAGCCCATACTATAATAAGTGTCACAGATGCAAATTTTCAGAACACCAACAAGGTCCCATAGCTCTTGACAGCCTCCTATAATGCGCTTCAGCGTACTCACTCGTAGCGAGATTAGATGACTGCCTGGACGAAAATAACTGATGTAAAAGTTGGAACAGAGCAAGCCATACATCGCTACCGTACTTGGTTCGACGACTGCCTTGACGAAAGAGACCCTTGGCCGCTACTTGGTTAGAAGACTGTCTGGACGAAGGTTAGGTTTTTGTGTACCCATACGGTACTAATTGAATAGGCAGTATAGGTAACGTTTTGTGAGGGTTCAAATGAAAGAAACAGTGGTTTTGACAATGATTACAGTCTATTGTGTCGTCAACAGTGGCCCGCCAACCCGACCATTCTTACCTTCATTTTGGGCAATGCAATGGGTTTTGACAAAGGTTTTAACTTCTGAAATTAGCAATAAATTCCTCTTCTAATGATTCAAAACTGATCTGGGAATGATCTAGTTCACTCCCCGGCTGTCTATAACCAGCGACAGGCGAATGATACTCAAGTTCGAGAGGGCTCGTGCCGAATCGATATGCAACGTAGCTCGATACAGTATCGAACCTGCTCGAACTGTTAGCCGACCTCACACATAAAGTATGTGGAGCACTGGCGGCCTAGACATTGTTTTCTGCAACCTTTCCCTCGCGAACGTTATGTGTGAACATATTAAGTCTATTAGAGGTTCGAATCCCACTGTCGGCAGCCCTGCAGAGGGTTTTCCGTGCACACCAGGCACATGCTGGGGCTGTACCTTAAAGGCGGCCGCATCCTTCCGTGCCTAGCCCTCTTCTGTCCCATTGTCACCATACGACCTATCTTTGTCTGTGCGACGTAAACCAAATTGTACATAATAGTAACAATATTAATATAGATTATTCCCGCCCCCGTCACTGATACGTCTTTGGTTTCGCATATTCACATACTGTTGCCGCACCATTGTACGATGAACGTGTAGTGACGCGTCCCCTTTGTTCTGTACACTCCAATTATGTTCTGTAGGCAGTTTGTATATTCAGGGGAGACATGTGCATCGAATCATAGCACAAACACAGATTGTGGCTGTCTCCACATTACAGATACAGTTTGAAGGGGTTATATGCACAAACTATACAGCAGTGCACAGCAAACACAGGACGAGCCGGTTCTGCCTAGCACAATGCTCGAACACAGCCTTCTTGAGGATTCTGGCCTGATAAGAACACGCCGATAGGTAGCAGTGCACTCAAAAGGTCGTGCAAAGCTCGAACTTGTTCAAACTGACGTCTTCTGTTCCAGCAGGAGCGAATGATACTCAAGTTCGAGCGGGCTCGCACAGGCACGTTACGCAACGTAGCTCGATACGGAATCGAACCTGTTTGAACTGTTAGGCGACCCCACTCATAAAGTAGGCGGTGCACTGACGGCCCGGACGATATTTTCTGCTACCTTTCGCTCGCGTATGGTATGTGTGAACGTATTAGACTGTTAGTGGTTCGAATCCAACTGTGGGCAGTTCTGCAGATGGTTTTCCGTGGTTTCCCATTTGCACATGCTAGGGCTGTACCTTAATACAGGCCACAGCCACATCCATCCGCATCTAGCCATCTTCTGCCCCATTGTCACCATACGACCGATCTCTGTCGGTGCGACGTACAGTAAATTAAATTCATACCTGCCAACCTCTCAAAATGAAAAATCGGGAGATTCGACGCGGCGGCGATGGGGATGGGGGGGGGGGGGTGAATAGACATAATACATACTCAGGCTAAGACATTACAGCAAATATATAAGTTACTGTACACTATTAAACTGTACATGACTAACATGATATGACATCCCAGTTTACAAATGTACCTACTTAAGGCGAGTAATTTTAAATTCTAACTAGTCTATCAAACAAGCATACCTTTCTTTCGACCACACTCAGGCATACAAAACCAGCGACGTATCGAAGATCATATTATTGGTCGTTGTTGCAGGTGACTGTGGCTGATTTTGCCCTCTTCAAAAAGGTCTTGCTATATTCTTGCTCAAAACACTTCCCATTCTGAATCGACTTCAGAGTTATAAGTTTGTCCAAAGTCTTGTCGGAGAGAGATGACCTGAACTGCGTTCTTGTTTTTCTGACAAGACTGAACATTCTCACACACTCTGCATTACTATGCGGAATGGTCAGAATGGAGAACATAACTTTAGACAATTTGTCATAGTTGAGTACCACACCACTACATTTCATTTGGCCTACTAGTGCCCACTTCACATCAATTCGCTCTTCTTCCTCAATAGATGTCACATCCTCAAGTTGGAAGTTACTGAATTGGGAATGTAAAGCATCCATTTCCTCATTAAAATTGTCTTGAGTGTCTGTTAACATGCTAGGAAATTTATCTACAAAAGAATTAATTTTAGAAAATGATGCTTCACTAATATTTTTCATATTCACCACTTCCGCATTCAATAAAAGATCACTGTTGAAAGGGAATTTGTTGATCATATAGTCACATGAAGTAACAATAGACTTCCTCACAGAACTGAAGAAGGAACACTTATCCTCTTGCTTGAGATTGTCAACATTGATGATGATGATGATGATGATGATGATAATTGTTGTTTTAAGGGGCCTAACATCTAGGCTATCGGCCCCAATGTCAACAATGAGACTAGATGAATGTCCCACTACCAAATCACAGTCATCCTTCTGATTAGAGGTGGTATGGTAATCGACAACTAAGAGTGAACATGCAGATCTAATTACTTTTGGTTTCACAAATCAAGTCATCACATTCTGCTACATTTCAAGAAGAACGGACCTCAATACATGGATGTGTGGCACACTTCACTGAAGCAATATATTTGGTTTGTCAAACAGTGGCAGAAAACTGGAGAGAAACAAGCACAATGCCTTATTAAGTTCTGAAGATAGGAACATGAACAGTCTCTCCTCTCGTGATAAAACCTGGCTGGTACTGTCAAGGGCTATGATCTCCGATTTCCGTTTTCCAGAGTGAAGTAAATTCTTGTTGCTGTTTGGAGATGAAAATGACGTATTAGAACAGGTACTACTTACATTCCGAGATACTTTTGGAATTTTGTAGGATTCCAAATTTCCCAATTTGACCTCCTTACATGTGATTTCACTCCTCGAGAAACTAGTGAGAGGTTGCCACTGCTGTAAAAGCCTGGACAAACATTTTCCCATTGATAGCCAACGTGTAGAAACATGTTTGAGAATTTTCCTCATCTCTGTATTCTGAAATTCCTGAAACTGATTGACCTTTTCCTTTCTTTTCGAACTTCTTTCAAAATAATAGAAAATATCTATTAAATGTTCATCTACCGTCACAGGCAGACATGCAGATCCCTTTTCAGCAGCTAAATTTATTAAATGACAGAGGCAACCAACAATAAAAATATTTTCCATTTCCTTTCTCAACAGCCCTGCCACACCCATCTTTAACCCTACCATGACTGGGGCATTATCAGTACCAAGTGCAATGCAGTTTTTTAAGGGGATGTTGTATTATTTCAAGTTAGTGAGTAAAAGATTGGCAATATTAATGCCTGTTGCACTTCCTTCTAAAACAGGAACTCCTAAAAGACAACTCTGAATTTGTTGAAATGGGTTGCAAAAAGTAACCACGATTGGGTACAACTTAGAATCACTTTGGTTACTACCGTTTGTTGCAATTGAAAACACACCATTTTTCAGGCAAGCAATAACCTTCTCTTTTTCTTCATTGCACATTTCTGCAAGGATGGCCGACGGTTTAGTTCTGGCTGAGCCATATCTCCCGGCAATTTTTGAGTCTGGGAACATCTTCCTAAATAAAGGACCAGCGTGATCGGAACAATTGACAGGGAGTTTATGTTCAATAATAAACAATGTGAACAATACTTCTGCACCTGTTATACTGTCAGTGTCTTCCTCCTTACACTTGAAATAATCAAGTTTCTTGTTTTTCCCAACACATTGTACATTGTCTTTATGTTTCTTTGAGAGCACATGTTTTGAAATGTCCCCCTTTCCACCATGCGAGATACTGAAATCACACCTACAGACACTACAAAATGCAAATGTTGCGCCTCTTCTTGACTCAGTTATATGCGGAAAGTTATCTTTGTACACCTTTTTAAATGTCACATCATATTTCTTCGCCATATTACCGAGGAACTGACGAAATCACTCAGATAGAAAAATCACAATAGCCTACAGGCATATTAACGCCAACAACATCTAGGTAACGAAGTTATACACAAATCATATAATTTCACGTGTGAAACAGATACAATATTCCGCAGCGTACAACTACCTCTCACCCACAGGCCATTATGCAAACCATTTAGGAACAAGCGCTGAATTAACCACAGAAGAATTAACCATCGACGATTTTCAAACAAAGACGTATTCAAAGCCACAGCGGGACGCGACGCGGAAGTGCGCGGGAGTTAGTACGCAGTTGTCGATTATATCGATACAGAGTGAAACTGCGGTATCGAGATATAACTTCAAAACACGTAAAGTCGATCCGTTCGATAGACGACTGGAGTGTCATCTCGCACATTCAATCCGAAATTACGCGTGGGATTTTTGAAAAAATCGGGAGATTTAATACGTTAAGCGGGAGGGCGGGAGAAATGGTCTGAAATCGGGAGTCTCCCGCCTAAATCGGGAGAGTTGGCAGGTATGTAAATTGTACCTAGGCTAATAATAATTTTAATAAGATTATTCTCCACCCCCCATCTCTGATACACCTTTGGCTTCTGGGAAGGATGTAATACGTCGAGGATAGTAGCTAACATATGTTCCTGCAACGGAAGAAATTAATCACTTATAACCTATACACATACTCTTGCCGCATCATTGTACGAAGAACGTGTTGTGACCCGTCAACTTTATTCTGTAAACTCCAACGATGTTCAGTACGCAGTTTGTATATTCTGGGGAGACATGTGCATCGAATCATCGCACAAACACAGGGCTGTCTCCACATTACAGATACAGTTTGAAGGGGTTATATGCACAAACTATACAGCAGTGCATAGCAAACACAGGACGAGCCGGTACCACCTAGCACAATGCTCGAACACAACCTTCTTGAGGTTTCTGGGCTCATAAGAGCATGCCGATAGGTCACGGCGCGCACAAAAGTTAGAACTCGGACGTCATCTGTTCTAGCAGCTCGAGCCGAGCTCAAGCACATCACTATCTATAACCCACCCGCCATCCCTAATTATAACATGACTTATATAGTAAAAATTCCAGCTGTGTCTGCCATAATCAGGGTTACAACCGTGTTGCCAGCCTCATGAATACGGTACTAATTGTATAGGTGGTCTTTCGTCCAGAACAATGTTCTTTGTTTTTGACCGTGCCCCGCAAGCATCCCGCGACCATTCTAACCTTCGTTTGGTCTAATCTAATGGTTTTTGACAATGGTTACGGTCTAACATGTCCAGTTCAATGGTTGCAGCCTAATGTGCCCAGATTCTTGTTTCCAGCTGTAGACGAATGGGTTTTGCCTAGTGGTGGTGTATTTTATATCTTACATATTGGGCACACTGCCGAAACATCAATGTCTCGTCATGTGTTGCTCAGCTGGAGTGAGCAACATGGCTGCCATAGTTTAAATTTAACGAGTATGAAACATATATAATTACGTAATTTAGCACATATTTCCAGTATATTAGTCATAATGAATGGCAATTTCAATAGGTATTGTCCCCTGGAAACCCTGAAAAGGTAGGAAAATCATATATTGTCATTCACCATCTAACAAACTGTTCAAGTCAGGTTCCTGTGTCCTGCACTGCAAATCAAACTATTTATTGAGTGTTGCTAACAAAATGACTTAGGCTGATAATTGAAATGCACCACCAAAATGTTCTTTTTTTTTTCAGGTTATAGTTTAGGATGTCTCAATAATTGGGAATATAGGCCTATTGTGTTGACAGACTGAAAATTCGCAATATCAATACTGCCAACCGGACACTAACAATTTGCGGCGTGATGCTGCAGTGATCAATTGCCTCTCAACAAGGCAATTCCCGGGCAACGCCTATTCTCAAATGTTATATTGTATCTTAACAAGTAAAACGCTTTACTGGTGAATTTTGCATATGCCCATTTTCAGTACGGTACTTCGGCTTAATAACATACGCTGTATACACAAGGAATGAGGCACAAATTAAGGTTTGATAAAACGAATATTAAAAAAATCCCTTTGGAAAAGTGAATAAAATAACGGCAAATTGTATTCATAAATAAAACTTACAGGCTGTTTCGTATAAATCTTCTCCTCTGAAACTCTAGTTAGTTGGTTGTTGGGATTTCAATGGACTGAACTATGATGTCATCTGCCCCCTAAACTGTTACCTCGGCTCTTCTGCGTCCGTCTGAAAAGAAAGGAAATATTGTAAACACACTCCCTAATGAATAAAATAAGCGTTCAGTACATGTTGGAAGGCATAACTTTTACTTACTTTTGATTATAAATAATAATCAACTCTAGCCCTCATTTACTTCCGCAATGGTGGTCCGACCGAGGCATTTCAACAAATCTTAGGCTGTGTTTCTATCTCCCAAAATTTTAATAATGGCACCCCGTCGTGTTCGTTAAGCCGCTATTTTGGACACGATGACGGCCTAGGGTGGGGGCTTAACGAAGCCCTGAGAATCAAAACGATCTAAAATTTTTCCGAGCATGGTCTCCAATCAAAACGTCCCTGATTGGCTGAGCACTTATTGGGTCCTTCCCGCCACACAGCCGCAATCAAATTCGCCATTAACCTCAATTTAACATAACCTAAGTTACTTAAATTACAAATATTAATAATGTTGGTGAAGGGTGGGTGACTTGTGGATTAGATAAGCCATTTTTAGTGTTGCCTTCTATAGATTTGTGTTTTTTTTGGCAATCTCGTTATCTTGTAGACATTAAGATAAATAGTTATATTTCGGGGGCCTATCACTCAGTAGCGGTTTATCACAACAGTAGCAACTATTACGAATAGCTGTACTATAGTAAGATTTTTCTGCACCTTCGCGAAATAGTGGCGGTGGTTTGAGATTATTTTTGACTACCATTATGGGGTTTTAATAGTTTTTCATAGAGCATTTTTGTTGTCTTGTAGGCATGATTGATTTGACAAGTTAGGTCTGCATGTAGCCTACAGTTTTTTTTTCTGGTTTTTGGAATAATGCTCATTCTCATTAACATTAAGTGCAACCGTGTTGACCGACTGAAAGACATTGAATATTTCGTTTACTAAGGCAGCACTGAAATATGGGTTCCAACACGATATGGACTTGGAACTTATGTTCGCTTAACAAAATAACGATACATCAACAAGTCATCCTTGTAATCTCTGCAAATAATAAAAATATTTCCCATCCAATATAGGCCTATTCATGTTGAACGGTAGAAAGTTATCAACCTTTATTAAGGCAACACTGAAAAATGTTCATTTTGATCTAGCCTACTTACTCGGAGTCATCTGCATCAATGTCCCCAGAGGTCCAGTTTTTTAAATTCTCCCTTTCTATGGTCAAATAACACATGGATGTTCCCTATTTTTCTTAAGGGGATTCAATGATCTTATGCTGAACTAATTAAGAATAGGGCATGTATCAGGATAAAAATAATGTCCATAACCATCAGAAACTTGAGAACACAGATCAGGAGAATGTTGATCGACCATGGATGCAAGACCAGAAAGTCTTAAAGAGGAGTGTTTCATTTAGAGGTTTGGAACATCATGGTCAAGACCCCTGTACTTGGGTGTGTGCTCAATTTGTTTGAAAACCCGTTGACAGATCATAAGTTAATCTGTGGCTGGAATCCACTCCGTCCTATGCTAAGCTGTGCGTACTGGGCACCATTAGTGTTCTGTGACTACTGTATCAATTTCTGAAAATTGTGTCATAGGCCTATGCATAGACAAGTCGCTGAGAATGTTCTCTGAATGGTGAATACCAGTAGGCTAGCCTACTTAGCTGCCTCCTTCACTAGCATTTCCAGGCACCTGGTTAGTTGGTAAAATGAAATAGAAAAATCACTTGAATGATTCAAGTTGTCCTTGATTGCCCTCGAGGGACAGTGTACCCCATTCCAGATCTTAGTTCAGAATTAGTTTCCTTGACAGAGTTGGAGAAACAGTCACAATACGTATGGTACTACTAGACCTAGTACGGTACATGTAGATGGAAGCATTGTGAGACCAACCACTAGGTAGCTTATGTCCCATTAGTTGGGAGTGTTGGGGAATGGGAGATTGGTTCAACATTTCAGCCTATGTTGTTGTATATTTCATTAATATATGAGATCTAAAAGTGTATCATAGGAATATTAAAGCAAACCATAATATATTACCAGTTGGTCAATTGGATACAACAATTCAATGAAACATTCTGTTAATAATTAGGAAGTGTCGTAGGCAACCAGAGAAGCGACACAAGAAAAAACACCTGAGTCTTCCAGGCAGTTGTCATCAACTGTATTTCACATAGAGAAGAATGACTAAAATGGTTCCTCATGAAAAAAAAACAACTGGTCAATGGCTTGAAAGACAGGGTAATTAAGGACTTACATGCTGTCAGTAAAAGTGGAGTTAAGAAAGATGTCTGGAATATTTAAATCAGTAGTTGATAGCCATGATTTTTAAAATTACCCAAGTTAATTGCACCTTAATATGATTAGTAGCCTACCGGTATGTGCAAGATTTTAAATGGTAGGTTTTCCGGTGAACCAAAAGACAGCTCTTAACATGGATTATGTTCAGGTTAGGCCTACAAGTTATTGGGAGGGAGGTTTATTTTACATACCTGTTGCACATAAAATGAGCTTCTGATTAGAGCTCTGTGGGAATGTTTAAATGGTTTGATGGTACAGGATTTATCAAGCCTCTTTCTATGCATTTTTTAAAAACATTTTAAACAATTCATAAATTACTGTCATCATTGCTAATGCTGTAATCTGTCATGTTTATTTATGCAGCATGAGGAATTAGGAGATATAGTAGGATAAAATGCAACTGTGTCATAGAAACCTAAGATGTATTTTTATTTCTCAACTTTATTTTCTGTAGACTCCAATACAGCCTACCACCAGGAAAAAAAAAAGTGTTGGTGATGTTTAATGAGAGCAAATCTTGAAATACTGTGATTTAAGTGGTTGGTATCAAAAGCTGTGTAGGAAAAATGAAAATGTGAAGTCACGCCCAAGTTTATGAAGCCTTGCCAGATTCGGCTGAAATTATCTTCGATGCAAATCAAGTCTCAATAGCTAAAACTTTAGGACGACCTTTGACATGAGCACTATAATAGGCCTACATTTAGGATCGACATAGCCTGCAGTAGGTCTTGTGCTACTGTATGCACCTGGGCATGTTTTAAAAAAACTCAGCCTGCAGGTTAATAAGGTAGTATATTACTATAAATCTATCTCAAGCAAATCCAAGAAGTCACCAGACTGAGAAACTACATATCAATATTTAAACAAAAAAAAAAGGGTGGCAGTGCAAACTGCACTTTTAATCCTTGCTTCATTAGTTAAACCATAATATTTGTACATAAATACAGTAAGGACTTCACATTACAAACGGCCACTTAAATTATATGCCTTATTAGGCATAACCTACAAATTACATGTCATGAAATTGGTAAATATAAGCAGACAGCAACATCAATATGCAATGGTCTATAATGTAGTTTTATTGTGCACAAAAGGTTATTGTACTGAATGTATTTCGAACTGATGAATAAAACTGGTGGAAACGACAGCCAATTGATTTACATCCAAAGTAGTAGAAACTTTCAGTTGATTGGCAAGAGTGTTGATTTGTACTTTTATTTTCACAAATTTTGATGAACAGTGTCACGCTTCAATTTAAATATAAACGCACATACAATTCCTCATTAATAAGTGATTTGCACTTCATACTGTCATGAACTGGAATAGATTTCTAGCAATTTAATTGATGTAGAAATCTATTCCTCTCGCCACCATGTTGGTGATAATTGTAAACAAACCCGCGGGCAGCCAATGGCTGGTAATAATTGCCAGCCAATAACAAGCCAGGATGATGCGGATCATAATTCGCGTTTCACTCTCATTGCGTTTTAACTTGAGGTGAGGAATCAGCTGTTCGTTAACGCCACGGGGTGCCATTATTAAAATTTTGGGAGATAGAAACACACTCTAAGTCTGCGCGTAGCAAAGCGCGCAACTAACGTTCGTTCATTTCATATAGTGCATTGTTGTCTGTCTTCTTGGAAACATGTTAACATAGACCTTGATCCACGGTTCACAATAACTACCTCTGCACTTGAACGGGATCGATAATTTCGCATAATAATTATTAATATCTCGGTTGATATTAATGTTGGCGTAATGAGATTTGGAAAACGTGTTAATAATAGTGGTGAGAAGATGGCTATGAATTTTTGTCAATGGCCATTAATATTTAAGACGTTATTGAGGCTTAAACTAGCGTGTTTCCTTCATTGAAGATAATGGAAAGTTTTGCGATCTATTTCAAAGCCTGAATGGTTAAATGAACAAACGTTTGCACTGAAGACTGTGTTGTTCAATTCATCGCTGTTGTTTGGGGAGCTGTGTTTATAGTAGTTGTGGTCAGTAATGAGGGGGTAATTTCTTGTGTTGAGTAAACATGAGGAATTTCAGTGGCGTGAGTGGTGTATTTAGTTTGGGGTATGTGTTTTCGATGTTTGGTATACCGGTAGTGGTTTGTTTCCGTCTGTGCCTCTGCATTTTTGACCTGGTATTTTGTGTCTGCGAGGCGGTGTCCTATGCTGGTGTAGCTTCGTGTCTCACTTCAAAAGTCTCGGTTTGAGAATGTCTAGTTCGTTTCCTTGTGATTATGATGTCTGTTGCTCATTGTAGGCCTACGTATTACGAGAAAATTTGCTCTTGTGTCTGTGTGAACTTGGTTTCGTAGTAGTTAAAGTGTCTGCTTGTGTTTGAACAGTCTAAGGGGCTCACCACTTGCGGGAAGTAGCCCTGCGACCACGGCACCTCAGCTGAGTCCGGCATTGCTTCCACTTACTTGTGCCAGGCTCCTGTATGTTATCTTTCCTTAGTCAACATTCTTCGTGGATTGAGGGCATTTCTTTTCCTCGTAACCATTATTTCTCTTTTCCTTTTTAATTTATTCACTTCTAGTTAAGTGTTTAGGTAGTTTTAGTTGTATTTGTCATGTCATTGTCATTCATTTCACCCGAACCATTAGGGGCCGATAACCTAGATGTTAGGCCCTCTTAAACAACAATTATCATCACCACCATCTTCATCTTTCCCACAGGGGCTCACACCTTGTGGGACGAGCGTTGGCGACCCAAGGACCCCAGCTGAGTCTGGCATTACTTCCACTTACTTGTGCCAGGCTCCTCTCTGTTACCTTTCCTGTCGACCTTCCTTGTTCTTTTCCAACCCCGACGGTGTTAGGGTGTCAGAGGCCTAGGGAGTCATTTCCCTTCGACCGCCTTAATTGGCCCTTGTCTCATCTTTCCTGATCCCTCATTCTTCGTGGGGTCAGATCTCAAGTTTTCTTTTCATGTTATCTCCTGCCTTCTGCTCAAGGTCCTCAAGGAGGCAGGGTGCGTGTAGCATAATCACTTCTGGTACACCCTGGATAGTGCTATTACCTCAAGGGCTCACGGCTGGTGAGTTTGTGAGTTGGCGACCCCGAGGGATTTTTGAGCTGGGTCCGGTTTGTCCCCTTTCCCCTCTGACCTTGGGGCAGGCCCTCTCGTCTTTCCTTTTAATATCTTCCTTTCATGGCTCTCCTTCCTCCCAAGTCCCTCAATCCTCATTCTTCGAGGGTTGAGAGCATTTTTTTTCTTCCTGTCCTTTATTTGCCTTATCCTTTATTTGTTTACGAATTCTTCTAGTATGTAAGTTTGTAGTTAGTATTAGTTATAGTTTTCAATCTCATCTCATCTTTCACTATCACCCAAACCATTAGGGGACGATAACCTAGATGTTAGGCCCCTTAAAACAACAATTATCATCATCTCTAACCATTGCCTTTGGGAAGTTCCCTCTCCACTTTCGCGTTCCTCTCTACCGTTCGCAGGTCACCTTTCTTCCAAGTCCCTTAATTCTCATTATTCGAGGTTTGAGGGCATTTCCTTCCTGCTGTCTTTTGTTCCCCAAATATATATATTTTTTGACGTAGACCTGCTCCGGATTATGTAGGCCTCACCCGAAGTTGATTAGTCGCTTCAGGTTGCCAGTGGAAAAAGGATGGAGTCGTGACTAGTTCAGAGCTTGGAGATGTTGGACGATGAGTTCTTGCTGAATATTGAAATTAAGATGCCTCCCCCTCACGATTAGTGGTTCGTGGGTTGGCGACCACCGGAACCCAGCTGAGTCCAGCATTGCTTCCACTTACTTGCGGCGGGCTCCTCACTGTCACCTTTTCTTTCGGCCTCCCTTGGTCAACTCTTGTTCTCTTCCGACCCCGACGGTATTAGCGTATCCGTGGCTTAGGGAGTCTTTCACTTTCCCGCCTTAATTGGCCCTTGTCTCATCTTTTCTGATTCCCTCCTTCTGCGAGGGGTCAGCCTTCTTTATCTTTTCCTGTTATCTCATGCCTTCTGCTCAAGGCCCTCAAGGAGGCAGGGTGTATGTAGTCCCACCACTTTTTGTGCACCCTAGAAAATGCTACACCCTCAGGGGCTCACGGCTGGTGAGTTCGGGAGTTGGCGATCCCGAGGGATTCCTGAGCTGGGTCCGGTTTCCCTCTTTCGTCCCTTCCCTGTGGGGTGGACCCTCTCCTCTTTCACTTTACTACCTGCCTTTCATGGCTCTCCTTCCTTCCAAGTCCCTCAATCCGCATTCTTCGAGGGTTAAGGGCGTTTCTTTTCCTCCTGTTCTTTATTTGCCTTATTCTCCTTTAGTTTTCCATTTCTTCTTCTAGTATGTAGGTTAGTAGTTAGTTTTTAGTTTTGTTTTAGTTTTAAGTTTGCTTTTCATTTCATTTCTTTTTCATCTTCACGATCACCCAAACCATCAGGGGCCGATAACCTAGATGTTAGGCCCCTTAAAACAACAATTATCATCATCATCATCATCATCATGTCTCTTGTAAGCTGTCATTTTTCTGACTTCTACTGCTCCCTTGATATCTTCATCCCATTTTCTGATCCCTCATTCTTCGAGGGGTCACACCTCTCTTCTAACTGACTGCGTGGCTCAGCGATAACGTTCTCGCTTACTGGGCCCAAGATTGCAGGTTCATATCCTGGTGCAGTCAGCTGGCATTTGAGGGTGCGCAAATGAGAAGGAGCCATGCTAGTAGCCCTCAGTATGCCTTCCTTTGGAGGGGAAGTAAAGCCGGCGGTCCCATGTCATAGATTTATGGCATATTAAAGAACCTTCCACAAATTACACCTGTATAAAGCTAAATTGGATAGGTTAAGAATCTAAACAACACTCTTAGGTTTCTACGTTCGTTGCCAAGAGCCGACTGCGGTGGCGTCTAGTAGCAAAGTACTGAACTTGGCCTAGTAGTCGTTGACGGTGGTGCTTGGCGGCAAAAGTAGGAACTATTTGAAAAATTCTAAGTTGCAGTCTGTACTTCATTTAAAAAAAATACACACACTAATACAGCCATCACATTTAACACCGGTTATCAGACAGATTCTACACACTCCCGAAGTACACGGGGCTACATGACCGCGTTGTCGCAGCCCCTAAACTGAGGAACAAACCAACCAAGTCAGTAGATTTGCTGGTACGTTCAAGATCCCCTTCGGGGCAATATTCCGGCCCCCCGGCGTCTCTAAAAGCCACAGGTTATCGGCCCCTAATGGTTTTGGTGATAGTGATACCCTGATAGTGAAGGATGATCAAATGAAACCTACAAATAAATCTAATTATTACTGACTTACAAACTAGAAGAGGGAATGGGGAGCAAAACATTGAAGAATGCAAATAAAAGACAGGAGGAAAGGAATTGCCCTCAAAGAATGAGAATTGAGAGGCTTGCAAGGAAGAAGAGCCATAAAAGGCAGAGAGGAATGGGGAAAGGGGAAAAGGTCCGCCCCAAAGACAACACATGGGGAAAACCCGACCCAGCTCAGGAATCCCTCGGGGTCGCCAAATCCCGAGCTCGCCAGCCATGGGCCCTTGAGGGTGTTGTACTATCCGGGATGCAGCAGAAGTGTGGAGGGGATAAACATACCCTGCCTCCATTAGGGCCTTCAGTGGAAGGCAGAAGATATCATGAAAAAGAAACAAGATAATGTTATTGAGTTTATGTCCCTTAGCTTAGAAATCTAACCTCCTTGACATTCATAGCACTCCAAGGAGCATTAAATTCGGCACGCAAGCTGCCCTCTGGGTGTCAATTAACAAAGTTTGCACCTGGCACCCGAGGCCATACGATATTATTATTATCATCATTTTATGGCTTTCCTTCCTTCCCAACCCCTCAATTCTCATTCTTCGAGAGTTGAGGGAATTTCTTTTCCTGTCTCTTATTTCCCGTATGTTTTTCTTGAAATTACTGTTTGATTTGTTGGACTAGTATGTAAGTCTGTGGTTAGTTTTAGTTCTACGTCTGTTGTTCGTTTAAGTTTCTATTTGATTTTCACTATCACCTGCTAGAGATATTCGCTCTCAGTTACGCCTACAAGTTCTGGCTTTTTGGGAGAGTCAGTGGCTAGCTGATCCACTGCCGGGTAAACTGAGAGCGATAAAGGGAACTACTCGCGTGTGGCGGAGCTCTTTCCGGTCACGGAGAGAGTCCGTCATTTTGTGTAGGCTAAGGATAGGTCATACAAGATCCACCCACTCGTACCTAATGAGAAGGGGAGACCCCCCACTTCGTACCTGTAGAACCGTTTTCACCGTGGCCCGCATTTTTACCGAGTGTGTGGATCTTGCTGACTTACGAAGAAACCTTGGATTGCAGATGACACTCAAACTTATATTAGCCGATGACGCGGTGGCTGCTGAACGCGTTATCCGCTTTATAAGTGAGAGTGGGTTAGGGCTAGCATTCTAAATTTTCCAGTGAACATTGACTCAACGACTTGTTCGTTTTTGAATGATAATGTTTTTGCTTTTCCGTAATTTTGTTTATTTTTATAATTTGTTTATATTTAATTTTTTGTTTTTGATTTATTAATTTTTTGGTCTTTCTAAAATTTAGATGTCCACCTCAAAATTTTAAATTCAATTCAAAATTTGTATTCTTTAATCTTTGTTGAGAGGGGCAGATGACCTCGTAGTTCCGCCCCTTAAAACAACAATAACTAACTAACTAACTTAGTATGTGTTGTACCAACCTATCTCTTCTCTTCATTAGCTGTCGCCAGAAACATCTCTCCTCTCCCACTCGCCTTAATACCTCTTCGTTTGCAACCCTATCTACCCATCTGTTCTTCATCATTCTCCTGTAACACCACACTTCAAATGCTTCACTTCTCCTGTTTTCTGCTGCACCAATAGTCTTAGTTTCACTTCCATAGAGCGCCACGCTCCAGACAAAGGCTTTCAAAAATGACTTCTTAATACCTAAATCTATATTCGATGTCAACAGAATCCTTTTTTGCAGAAATGCTTCCCTTGCCTGAGCCAACCTACTTTTATATCCTCTTTGCTTCGTCCATCACAGGTTATTTTGCTTTCTAAGTAACAGAAGTCTCCTACTTCCTTCAGCTTTTCACCTGCCAATTTGATGTCCTTAAAGGTTTCTGATTTATTTCGGCTGTATTCCAGTATCTTTGTTTTACATTTATTAATTTTCATCATGAATTCTTTCCGTAAGACGGAGTCCATACCATTCAAAAACTCATTGAAATCCTCAGGCTTGTCGGCCAAGATGATGATGTCATCAGCAAATCTCAGAGTTGAAATTATTTCTCCTTGTATCTTCACTACAAATTTAAATTTTTCTCCAATTTCCTTCATTGCTTGTTCAATGTAAAGATTGAAAAGTATGGGTAATAATCAATGAAGAGATTCGAGACAGAAGTTGACTGCTTCTGCTCATTATCATGCCCACAATCATTATTTTTATCCACTATGCTTCACCTATCTAGAAATAATATTTACTGACACATGTAGTGATGGTAAACACCACAATGAACCACTACAGTACCAACCCCTTAACCCACGTGCAAGGTCACGGAACCGTCAATTTCCTTCATCTGTATTAATTTAGTTGAACGCGCGTTGATCCTTCTGGTTCTCAAATTTACCAAGGTACACTTATTGTCCTGAAGCGGCCATGGTTTTATATGTTAATAGAAACTGAATGAGTTGGATCGGGTGAGAGGGAAGTGGTTAGAATTCACAAGGGATGCTTGAAAAGCGTTTTTTTTTGATGATTTCAGATACGAACTTCATCCACTTTCTCGTGTATACCGACTCTTTGAGTTCGATGCAGTCAATTGCTACATGTTTCCCGCAACACCCCCTAGTGCAGCGAATCCACGGCCTACTAGACGGGTTGTCCCACGCTGACACTCCAATCACCTTTCTGTGACTTCCAAGCCACATGGGAATTGCGGGAAATGAGTTAGCGGATCAAGCTGCAAAAGAGGCGGTAACACTACCACCTCGACCAATGGAGGTACCTGCTAGAGATATTCGCTTTCAGTTACGCCTACAAGTTATGGCTTTTTGGGAGAGTCAGTGGCTTGCTGACCCACTGCCAAGTAAACTGAGAGCGATTAAGGGAACTACTCCCTCCGTGTGGGTGCGGGTTAGAATACACCCACGGTATGCCCTGCCTGTCGTAGGAGGCGACTAATAGGGCCGACATGGCCGAATAACTTGCCAGTTTTGATTTGTTCAGACCTCCCCGTGTGGGTGCGGGATAGAATACACCCACGGTATGCCCTGCCTGTCGTAGGAGGCGACTAATAGGGCCGACATGGCCGAATAACTTGCCAGTTTTGATTTGTTCTGACCCCCTGTGGATGGGGAGGGCAGAATTCATCCACGGTATCCCCTGCCTGTCGTAAAAGGCGACTTAGAGGGGGCCTTATAAAGGTCGATTTTGGTTTTCTGGTCCCAGCTCTGGTTTGACCAATAGAAACAAACATGCATGCTGTTAGGGGAAGGGCCACCAGCTTGGCCATCTGGCCAGAAAGCCTAGACGGTATGCCCCATCCCGTCAGGTGGGTGCGCCATGTACCCTACAGTAGTATCCGCCTTACAACGAAGGTCCCTGCATGGCCGAATACTGGAGCTGAATAAATCCTGTGCATGCCGAGGGGGAAGTGCCTGTTCGAGGCACTGGGACCCCGGGCAATATCTGCTATGCCAGGTAGGTATTGCCTTGGCTGGGTGGCGCCCACAGTGATAGCCCCCGTTCGGAGTGGGCAGTATTCGGGGAGGATTTCGTCCGGGATGCCATCAAAGCGATCACGGACACCTGTACAGGGTGGCACCCTTAAAAAGCCGTCTCTGGAGTGTCGAGCTAATCCCAAGGTGTATACGCCTTGGGATGAAGCCTTTAACCAACGATTTGCGACAGACAGATCACCTCGCTACCTGGTAGCTACCAGGACTGACGGGGATGATTTCAAGCTCGTAAAATCGATCATTTTCGCTGAGGAAATCGAGGGGAAATTTGGTGATCTTAACGGGATTTCCAAGCTCCGGAACGGGCAGCTCTTGCTGCATACCGTTAGCCGGCAGCAAACCGAAGCGTTGCTGGAATGCACGCAATTCGGCGAAATCCCCGTTAAGATCACAAAGCACGAAACGCTGAATGAGGTCCGTGGAGTTATTTTCCATCGTGACCTCATTTTGAATAGCGATGCTGAACTGTTGCGGGATCTGGGGAAGAGAGGCGTCACAAAGATTAGGCGCATCACCCGAAAGATTGGGGAAAGGAGCGTCGATACCGGCGCTTTTATTCTCCATTTTGAAGGTGATGTTGTACCTAAGCAGGTGAAGGTCACATCGTACAACTGCGATGTGCGACCGTACATCCCTCCACCTATGCGCTGCTACCAGTGCCAGAGATTCGGGCATGTTTCCGCCAGGTGTACTGCGAAGGCCGTATGTAGAGAGTGTGGCAAGGGGACACATGAGGGTGACGAGAGGTGTACGCCTCCCCCGATATGTCCCAACTGCCAAGGAAGTCACTCGCCACGGTCAAAACAGTGCCCTGAATTCATTATGGAAGCCAAGATCCAGGAAATCAGGACTCTTGACAGGCTTTCATATCACGACGCTCGCAAGAGGTACCGTGATATGAATGCCCCCGAATTTCGGGTATCGTTTGCAGCTGCAGCGACGCCCTCAATCACCCCTGCCGTTAAAGTTTCCAGTGCAGTACCCTCGATGTCCTCTTTTAGTACGAGTTTGAAATCTCCCCTCGCTGTACCAGCGAGCACTGTCAGCCCGAAGGAGGTCCCAAAACCTTCTTCGGCCACGGTTAAGAAGGCGCCGGTTTTAACACCTAAACCGGCGAATTCGGAGAAGAAGTCCTCTTCTTCTCCGAAACGGTCGGCGAACAAGTCTTCCCCAGCTAAAGGGGGAAAGAAGACTTTGCCGACCAGGGCTGGTCCTTCTTCCAGCCCACCTAATACGAAAAATATAGGGGAGAAGAGGGAGACGGTTCGTCGCCGTCTCTCTCGCCCTCCTGCTGACGGGGTGGCTAATGTCTCTGCTGGCCAATCCGCTCCCACTACCACCAAGGGAGCGAAGCCTGCTGAAGCCAAGCCCGTCCGTATGGAGGAACTCCCCTATAGAAAAGAAAATAGATCGGCGGAGGAGAGGGGAACGGTTCAGCGCCGTTTCTCTTCCTCTTCTAAAGGCAGGGCTGCTCACGTATCTGCTGGCCATCCCGCTCCCACCACTACCAGTGGAGCGGTGCCAGCAGGAGCGACCTTGTTTTATAAGGACCCGGCGTCTGTGGGGAAGGGACCATCTACTTCCCCAAACACACGTCGGCGCCGATCCAAGAAGAAATCTCTTCGGGGCGTGTCGGGGACAGACACCCAGTCTTCGGACCGGGAGAAAGTCCCTCGACACCGCTCTCGCTCTTCCCCAAGAGCGAGACTCGTGAGGTCCGACGACGACCGCGCGCAACCCAGGAGAGCGCCCGCTCCATTTTCTTCGTCTTCGGACGGAGATGTGGAGATTGAGGTGTGCTCTCCTGCCCCATCATCTCCAACTAGAGATGGGGAAGGGTGGCAAACGGTCAAGCATAAGTAGAAGACCCACTTCTACTTAAGTCCACACCATGGCACTATTACAATGGAACTGTAATAGCTATTCTGTTCATCTCGCTGAGTTACGACAATTAATATCTTCGTTTTCGGCTACCATTGTCTGTCTTCAGGAATCCAGGTTTCGTCCTGGACATGAGACAACAATGCGTCACTTCAAACTCTTCTCTAAAGACCGGATGGACGGAGCTGTGGCCGCTGGTGGCGTCTGCACTCTCGTCCACTCTAGCCTCTTTAGTGAAGAGGTGCCGTTGCGTACTCAGCTAGAGGCAGTTGCAGTTCGTACTTCGTTGCCAGTAATGGCAACAGTATGTAACGTGTATATCCCGCCTGATTCTCAGCCGGATTACGACCAGCTGGTGGATCTAGTCTCTCAGCTCCCCCCTCCTTTTCTCCTTCTGGGAGATGTTAACGCCCACAACACCATCTGGGGCTCCGCTACCACTAGCGGTAAAGGGAGAGATTTTGAGAGGCTGATCAGGCGGCTGGACCTGTGTCTGTTGAACACAGGGGAGCCTACGCACTTCTCTATTGCACACGGTACTTATTCAAGTATCGATATTACCCTGTGCAGTCGTGCGCTGGTTCCCCTGCTACAGTGGGGTGTACACGATGACCTTTGTAATAGTGACCATTTTCCAATTATCGTTACTCTTCCGAACCAGAGAGCCATCGAGTTACCAAGTCGATGGCTTCTCCGTCGGGCTGATTGGCCAACTTTCACGGCACGTGCGGTGTTTGCCGAAGATACCTTTGAGAGTGTCGACGATCATACCATTCACATAACGAATGGTATTTTGACTGCTGCTGAGGAAACAATACCTTCCTCATCCGGCAACTCACGCCGGAAGCTTGTCCCTTGGTGGACAGCCGAGATTGCAGCAGCCATTAAAGATCGTCGACGTGCTTTCAAATGCTATCGGAGGCAAAACACTATGGCCAACCTTATCACCTTCAGAAGGATGCGTGCTAGAGCCCGATATCTGATTCGGGAGAGTAAGAAAACGACATGGGAAAAGTATGTGTCGTCCATGACGGCGCATACTCCTTCATCTCAAGTGTGGACTAAGCTTCGTCGGATCTCCGGACACCCGACATCACTATCGATACCCGGAGTGTCCATCAATGGAGACATCATCACGGACCATCTCGCCATTGCCAACAGCATTGGCTCGCACTTCTCCGATGTATCCTCCTCCGGGAGTTACGATCCTACATTTCTGACTCTGAAGCGGGAGGCAGAGACTCACCCCTTGTCCTTTGCCACTGCTGCTTCGGAGTCCTATAATGTACCATTCTCTGAATGGGAACTGCGCAGTGCGCTTGCACTGTGCAGGGATACGGCTCCTGGACCGGATAACATACATAATCAAATGTTAAAACATCTGTGCGAATCCAGTATAAAAAGACTGTTGATCCTCTTCAATCGTATATGGATTGAAGGGGAGTTTCCATCTCAATGGCGAGAGGGGATCGTGATACCGATTCCCAAGGCTGGAAAGGATCCCAAGTTTGTAAGCAGCTATAGGCCCATTTGTTTGACAAATGGCCTATGTAAGCTGCTCGAAAGGATGGTGAACCGTCGACTGGTGTGGTTCTTGGAGGATCAAGGTCTCCTGTCTGAGTACCAATGTGGATTTCGCTCTCATAGGTCCACCACTGACCATCTGGTGCGACTTGAGAGCGCCATACAGGAGGCTTTTTTCCGGAAGCAGCACCTAGTCACGGTTTTCTTTGACCTCGAGAAAGCCTACGACACCACATGGCGCTACGGGATCCTTTCCACCCTTCACAAGTGGGGACTCCGTGGTAACTTACCGACTTTCATTGCGAATTTCATGTCCGTCCGACTCTTCCGTGTAAGGATCGGTAGGACATTATCGCAGTACTATACCCAAGAAAATGGAGTTCCTCAGGGTTCAGTGCTGAGTGTCACCTTGTTCGCGATTGCCATTAATGGCATTGTTGCCGCCGCCGGGTCCGCGGTAGTTCCATCGCTGTATGTAGACGATTTAGCTCTGCATTACAGCTCTGGAAGTATGGCAGTCGTGGAACGGCAATTGCAGCTAGCCATCAACCGGGTCGACAGGTGGGCTCACGACCGGGGTTTTCGTTTTTCAGCAGCGAAAACCTCCGTCGTCCATTTTTGTCGGCTACGGAGGCTACATTTACACCCTGAACTACATCTCAGGGATGCTGCGTTGCCGTTGGTTGACACTTATCGCTTCCTGGGGCTCCATTTTGACAGCAAGTTAACGTGGCAGCACCATATACGGCAATTGAAAATGACATGTCTCAGGAAACTGAACATGCTCAGGTTTCTTAGTGGCACTACGTGGGGAGCTGACCGTGCGGTGCTGCTACGGTTCTACCAAGCCCTCGTCCTGTCCCGGCTAGACTATGGTTCTGCGGCATACGGTTCAGCAAGGCCGGCAACCTTGAAAATGCTGGACAGTATCCACCATAGTGGCGTTAGGCTGGCTACCGGTGCCTTCCGGACCAGCCCGATACCCAGCCTACTCGCCGAATCGGGTGTTCCACCTTTAAATTATAGACGCCAACATATGCTTTTAGCATATGCTGCCAATGTGCGTCAAATGCCGCAACACCCGACCTATCAAGCTCTCTTCGGTACCCAAAACCACCAGGGGTACGCCAACCGGCCTCGTGCCACTCGGCCGGTTGGTATTAGACTTGATAGCTCGTGTACTGAAATAGGAGTGGCTGTAGGTCCCTGTATGATCCGGACATCTAGCGAGGTGCCTCCGTGGCAAGTCCCGCGTCCGGAAATTCGGTTAGATCTGCACCGAGGTCCTAAGGTGAACACTGATGCTTCCGTTTACCGGAGGCAGTTCCACAGCATAGTTCACCAGTTTCCGGACGCTGGCATTCTATACACGGATGGTTCGAAGGTGGACGAGAAGGTGGGTTGTGCTTACGTTATTGATGGTGCAAATACCAAGATCTCTTTGCCTGAGGCCTGTAGTGTGTTTACTGCGGAGCTCGTTGCCATCTATGAAGCTCTGCAGTTTGCACTGCAGGATGCTCGAATCCACTTTCTCGTGTGTACCGACTCTTTGAGTTCGTTGCAGTCAATTGCTACATGTTTCCCGCAACACCCCCTAGTGCAGCGAATCCACGACCTACTAGCCGGGCTGTGCCACGCTGACACTCGAATCACCTTTCTGTGGCTTCCAAGCCACATGGGAATTGCGGGAAATGAGTTAGCGGATCAAGCTGCAAAAGAGGCGGTATCACTACCACCTCGACTAATGGAGGTACCCGCTAGAGATATTCGCTCTCAGTTACGCCTACAAGTTCTGGCTTTTTGGGAGAGTCAGTGGCTAGCTGACCCACTGCCCAATAAACTGAGAGCGATCAAGGGAACTACTCGCGTGTGGCGGAGCTCCTTCCGGGCCCGGAGAGAGTCCGTCATTTTGTGTAGGCTAAGGATAGGTCATACAAGATCCACCCACTCGTACCTAATGAGAAGGGAAGACCCCCCACTTTGTACCTGTGGAGCCGTATTCACCGTGGCCCACATTTTCACCGAGTGTGTGGATCTTGCTGACTTACGAAGAAACCTTGGTTTGCAGACGACACTCAAACTTATATTAGCCGATGACGCGGTGGCTGCTGATCGCGTTATCCGCTTTATAAGTGAGAGTGGGTTAGGGCCAGCAATCTAAATTTTCCAGTGAACTTTGACTCAACGACTTGTTCGTTTTTGAATGATAATGTTTTGTTTTTCCGTAATTTTTGTTTATTTTTATAATTTTTATTTTTTACTTAATTGTTTGTTTTTTTTTTTTTTTTTTTGGTCTTTTTAAATTTAGATGTCCACCTCAAAATTTTAAATTCAATTCAAAATTTGTATTCTTTAATCTGTGTTAAGAGGGGCAGATGACCTCGTAGTTCCGCCCCTTAAAACAACAATAACTAACTAACTTTGTTTATTTTCACCCAGTGTGTGGATCTTGCTGAGTTACGAAGAAACCTTGGTTTGCAGACGACACTCAAACTTATATTAGCCGATGACGCGGTGGCTGCTGATCGCGTTATCCGCTTTATAAGTGAGAGTGGGTTAGGGCCAGCAATCTAAATTTTCCAGTGAACATTGACTCAACGACTTGTTCGTTTTTGAATGATAATTTTTTGTTTTTTCCGTAATTTTTGTTTATTTTTATAATTTTTTATTTAATTGTTTGTTTTTTGTTTTATTAATTTTTGGTCTTTTTAAATTTAGATGTCCACCTCAAAATTTTAAATTCAACTCAAAATTTGTATTCTTTAATCTGTGTTAAGAGGGGCAGATGACCTCGTAGTTCCGCCCCTTAAAACAACAATAACTAACTAACTAACTAACTTTGTTCAGACCCCCTGTGGATGGGGAGGGCAGAATTCATCCACGGTATCCCCTGCCTGTCGTAAAAGGCGACTTAGAGGGGGCCTTATAAAGGTCAATTTTGGTTTTCTGGTCCCAGCTCTGGTTTGACCAATAGAAATAAACATGCGTGCTGTTAGGGGAAGGGCCACCAGCTTGGCCATCTGGCCAGAAAGCCTAGACGGTATGCCCCATCCCGTCAGGTGGGTGCGCCATGTACCCTACAGTAGTATCCGCCTTACAACGAAGGTCCCTGCATGGCCGAATACTGGAGCTGAATAAATCCTGTGCATGCCGAGGGGGAAGTGCCTGTTTGAGGCACTGGGACCCCGGGCAATATCTGCTATGCCAGGTAGGTATTGCCTTGGCTGGGTGGCGCCCACAGTGATAGCCCCCGTTCGGAGTGGGCAGTATTCGGGGAGGATTTCGTCCGGGATGCCATCAAAGCGATCACGGACACCTGTACAGGGTGGCACCCTTAAAAAGCCGTCTCTTGAGTGTCGAGCTAATCCCAAGGTGTATACGCCTTGGGATGAAGCCTTTAATAGAAGATTCCCCGCTGATAGGTCTCCTCGCTACCTGGTAGCTACGAGGACTGACGGGGGTGATTTTAAACTAGTAAAATCAATAATTTTTTCTGAGGAAATCGAGGGGAAATTTGGGGACCTAAGCGGGATTTCCAAGCTCCGGAACGGTCAGCTGCTGCTGCACACCGTTGATCGGAAGCAAACCGAAGCGTTGCTGGAATGCACGCAATTCGGCGAAATTCCCGTTAAGGTCTCAAAACACGAAACGCTGAATGAGGTCCGAGGAGTTATTTTCCATCGTGACCTCATTTTAAATAGCGATGCGGAATTGTTGCGGGATCTGGGGAAGAGAGGCGTCACCAAGATTAGGCGCATCACCCGAAAGATTGGGGAGAACAGTGTCGATACCGGCGCTTTTATTCTCCATTTTGAGGGTGATGTAGTACCTAAGCAGGTGAAGGTCACATCGTACCACTGCGATGTTCGACCGTACATCCCTCCACCTATGCGCTGCTATCAATGCCAGAGATTCGGGCATGTTTCCGCCAGGTGCACTGCCAAGGCCGTGTGTAGAGAGTGTGGCAAGGGGACACATGAGGGTGAGAGGTGTACGCCTCCCCCGATTTGTCCTAACTGCCAAGGAAGCCACTCTCCACGATCGAAGCAGTGCCCTGAGTTCTGTAAGGAAGCAAAAATTCAAGAAATAAGAACTCTTGATAGGCTTTCATATCACGACGCTCGCAAGAGGTACCGTGATATGAATGCCCCCGAATTTCGGGTATCGTTTGCAGCTGCAACGACGCCCTCATTCACCCCTGCCGCATCTTTACCGAGTGTAGTACCCTCGACGCCCGTATTATCAGCTGTATTAAAATCACCCCTCGCTGTACCAGCGAAAAATGTCAGCCCGAAGGAGGTACAACAACCTTCTTCGGCCCAGCAAAAGAAGGCGCCGGTTATACCATCTAAACCGGCGCAATCGGAGAAGAAGTCCTCTTCTTCTCCGAAACGGTCGGCGAACAAGTCTTCCCCAGCTAAAGGGGGAAAGAAGACTTTGCCGACCGGGGCTGGTCCTTCTTCCAGCCCACCTAATACGAAAAATATAGGGGAGAAGAGGGAGACGGTTCGCCGCCGTCTCTCTCGCCCTCCTGCTGACGGGGTGGCTACTGTCTCTGCTGGCCTTTCCGCTCCCATTACCACCAAGGGAGCGAAGCCTGCTGAAGCCAAGCCCGTACGTATGGAGGAACTCCCCTATAGTAAAGAAAATAGATCGGCGGAGGAGAGGGGAACGGTTCAGCGCCGTTTCTCTTCCTCTCCTAAAGGCAGGGCTGCTCACGTATCTGCTGACCATCCCGCTCCCACCACTACCAGTGGAGCGGTGCCAGCAGGAGCGACCTTGTTTTATAAGGACCCGGCGTCTGTGGGGAAGGGACCATCTACTTCCCCAAACACGCGTCGGCGCCGATCCAAGAAGAAATCTCTTCGGGGCGTGTCGGGGACAGACACCCAGTCTTCCGACCGGGAGAAAGTCCCTCGACACCGCTCTCGCTCTTCCCCAAGAGCGAGACTCGTGAGGTCCGACGACGACCGCGCGCAACCCAAGAGAGCGCCCGCTCCATTTTCTTCGTCTTCGGACGGAGATGTGGAGATTGAGGTGTGCTCTCCTGCCCCATCATCTCCAACTAGAGCTGGGGAAGGGTGGCAAACGGTCAAGCATAAGTAGAAGACCCATTTCTACTTAAGTCCACACCATGGCACTATTACAATGGAACTGTAATAGCTATTCTGTTCATCTCGCTGAGTTACGACAATTAATATCTTCGTTTTCGGCAACCATTGTCTGTCTTCAGGAATCCAGGTTTCGTCCTGGACATGAGACAACAATGCGTCACTTCAAACTCTTCTCTAAAGACCGGGTGGACGGAGCTGTGGCCGCTGGTGGCGTCTGCACTCTCGTCCACTCTAGCCTCTTTAGTGAAGAGGTGCCGTTGCGTACTCAGCTAGAGGCAGTTGCAGTTCGTACTTCGTTGCCAGTAATGGCAACAGTATGTAACGTGTACTTCCCGCCTGATTCTCAGCCGGATTACGACCAGCTGGTGGATCTAGTCTCTCAGCTCCCCCCTCCTTTTCTCCTTCTGGGAGATGTTAATGCCCACAACACCATCTGGGGCTCCGCTACCACTAGCGGTAAAGGGAGAGATTTTGAGAGGCTGATCAGGCGGCTGGACCTGTGTCTGTTGAACACAGGGGAACCTACGCACTTCTCTATTGCGCACGGTACTTATTCAAGTATCGATATTACCCTGTGCAGTCGTGCGCTGGTTCCCCTGCTACAGTGGGGTGTACACGATGACCTTTGTAATAGTGACCATTTTCCAATTATCGTTACTCTTCCGAACCAGAGAGCCATCGAGTTACCAAGTCGATGGCTTCTCCGTCGGGCTGATTGGCCAACTTTCACGGCACGTGCGGTGTTTGCCGAAGATACCTTTGAGAGTGTCGACGATCATACCATTCACATAACGAATGGTATTTTGACTGCTGCTGAGGAAACAATACCTTCCTCATCCGGCAACTCACGCCGGAAGCTCGTCCCTTGGTGGACAGCCGAGATTGCAGCAGCCATTAAAGATCGTCGACGTGCTTTCAAATGCTATCGGAGGCAAAACACTATGGCCAACCTTATCACCTTCAGAAGGATGCGTGCTAGAGCCCGATATCTGATTCGGGAGAGTAAGAAAACGACGTGGGAAAAGTATGTGTCGTCCATGACGGCGCATACTCCTTCATCTCAAGTGTGGACTAAGCTTCGTCGGATCTCCGGACTCCCGACATCACTATCGATACCCGGAGTGTCCATCAATGGGGACATCATCACGGACCATCTCGCCATTGCCTACAGCATTGGCTCGCACTTCTCCGATGTATCCTGCTCCGGGAGTTACGATCCTACATTTCTGACTCTGAAGCGGGAGGCAGAGACTCACCCCTTGTCCTTTGCCACTGCTGCTTCGGAGTCCTATAATGTACCATTCTCTGAATGGGAACTGCGCAGTGCGCTTGCACTGTGCAGGGATACGGCTCCTGGACCGGATAACATACATAATCAAATGTTAAAACATCTGTGCGAATCCAGTATGAAAGAACTGTTGATCCTCTTCAATCGTATATGGATTGAAGGGGAGTTTCCATCTCAATGGCGAGAGGGGATCGTGATACCGATTCCTAAGGCTGGAAAGGATCCCAAGTTTGTAAGCAGCTATAGGCCCATTTGTTTGACAAATGGCCTATGTAAGCTGCTCGAAAAGATGGTGAACCGTCGACTGGTGTGGTTCTTGGAGGATAAAGGTCTCCTGTCTGAGTACCAATGTGGATTTCGCTCTCATAGGTCCACCACTGACCATCTGGTGCGACTTGAGAGCGCCATACAGGAGGCTTTTTTCCGGAAGCAGCACCTAGTCACGGTTTTCTTTGACCTCGAGAAAGCCTACGACACCACATGGCGCTACGGGATCCTTTCCACCCTTCACAAGTGGGGACTCCGTGGTAACTTACCGACTTTCATTGCGAATTTCATGTCCGTCCGACTCTTCCGTGTAAGGGTCGGTAGGACATTATCGCAGTACTATACCCAAGAAAATGGAGTTCCTCAGGGTTCAGTGCTGAGTGTCACCTTGTTCGCGATTGCCATTAATGGCATTGTTGCCGCCGCCGGGTCCGCGGTAGTTCCATCGCTGTATGTAGACGATTTAGCTCTGCATTACAGCTCTGGAAGTATGGCAGTCGTGGAACGGCAATTGCAGCTAGCCATCAACCGGGTCGACAGGTGGGCTCACGACCGGGGTTTTCGTTTTTCAGCAGCGAAAACCTCCGTCGTCCATTTTTGTCGGCTACGGAGGCTACATTTACACCCTGAACTACATCTCAGGGATGCTGCGTTGCCGGTGGTTGACACTTATCGCTTCCTGGGGCTCCATTTTGACAGCAAGTTAACGTGGCAGCACCATATACGGCAATTGAAAATGACATGTCTCAGGAAACTGAACATGCTCAGGTTTCTTAGTGGCACTACGTGGGGGGCTGACCGTGCGGTGCTGCTACGGTTCTACCAAGCCCTCGTCCTGTCCCGGCTAGACTATGGTTCTGCGGCATACGGTTCAGCAAGGCCGGCAACCTTGAAAATGCTGGACAGTATCCACCATAGTGGCGTTAGACTGGCTACCGGTGCCTTCCGGACCAGCCCGATACCCAGCCTACTCGTCGAATCGGGTGTTCCACCTTTAAATTATAGACGCCAACATATGCTGTTAGCATATGCTGCCAATGTGCGTCAAATGCCGCAACACCCGACCTATCAAGCTCTCTTCGGTACCCAAAACCACCAGGGGTACGCCAACCGGCCTCGTGCCACTCGGCCGGTTGGTATTAGACTTGATAGCTCGTGTACCGAAATAGGAGTGGCTGTAGGTCCCTGTATGATCCGGACATCTAGCGAGGTGCCTCCGTGGCAAGTCCCGCGTCCGGAAATTCGGTTAGATCTGCACCGAGGTCCTAAGGTGAACACGGATGCCTCCGTTTACCGGAGGCAGTTCCACAGCATAGTTCACCAATTTCCGGACGCTGGCATTCTATACACGGATGGTTCGAAGGTGGACGAGAAAGTGGGTTGTGCTTACGTTATTGATGGTGCAAATACCAAGATCTCTTTGCCTGAGGCCTGTAGTGTGTTTACTGCGGAGCTCGTTGCCATCTATGAAGCTCTGCAGTTTGCACTACAGGATGCACGAATCCACTTTCTCGTGTGTACCGACTCTTTGAGTTCGTTGCAGTCAATTGCTACATGTTTCCCGCAACACCCCCTAGTGCAGCGAATCCACGACCTACTAGCCGGGCTGTGCCACGCTGACACTCGAATCACCTTTCTGTGGCTTCCAAGCCACATGGGAATTGCGGGAAATGAGTTAGCGGATCAAGCTGCAAAAGAGGCGGTATCACTACCACCTCGACCAATGGAGGTACCCGCTAGAGATATTCGCTCTCAGTTACGCCTACAAGTTCTGGCTTTTTGGGAGAGTCAGTGGCTAGCTGACCCACTGCCCAGTAAACTGAGAGCGATCAAGGGAACTACTCGCGTTTGGCGGAGCTCCTTCCGGGCCCGGAGAGAGTCCGTCATTTTGTGTAGGCTAAGGATAGGTCATACAAGATCCACCCACTCGTACCTAATGAGAAGGGAAGACCCCCCACTTTGTACCTGTGGAGCCGTTTTCACCGTGGCCCACATTTTCACCGAGTGTGTGGATCTTGCTGACTTACGAAGAAACCTTGGTTTGCAGACGACACTCAAACTTATATTAGCCGATGACGCGGTGGCTGCTGATCGCGTTATCCGCTTTATAAGTGAGAGTGGGTTAGGGCCAGCAATCTAAATTTTGCAGTGAACTTTGACTCAACGACTTGTTCGTTTTTGAATGATAATGTATTGTTTTTTCCGTAATTTTTGTTTATGTTTATATTTTTATTTATTTAATTGTTTGTTTTTGTTTTATTAATTTTTGGTCTTTTTAAATTTAGATGTCCACCTCAAAATTTTAAATTCAATTCAAAATTTGTATTCTTTAATCTGTGTTAAGAGGGGCAGATGACCTCGTAGTTCCGCCCCTTAAAACAACAATAACTAACTAACTAACTAGGGGACTACTCGCGTGTGGCGGAGCTCTTTTCGGTCACGGAGAGAGTCCGTCATATTGTGTAGGCTAAGGATAGGTCATAAAAGATCCACCCACTCGTATCTGATGAGAAGGGAAGACCCCCCACTTTGTGCCTTTGGAGCCGTTTTCACCGTGGCCCACATTTTCACCGAGTGTGTTGATCTTGGGACTTACGAAGAAACCTTGGTTTGCAGATGACACTCAAACTTATATTGGCCGATGACGCGGTGGCTGCTGATCGCGTTATCCGCTTTATAAGTGAGAGTGGGTTAGGGCCAGCAATCTAAATTTTCTAGTATAAATTGTTCGTTGTTGTTCGTTTTTGAATGATGTTTTGTTTTTCCGTAATTTTTGTTTATTTTTATAGATTTTAATTTTTTATTTATTGTTTTTGTTTTATTAATGTTTTGGACTTTTTAAATTTAGGCGTCCACCTCAAAATTTTAAATTCAATTCCAAATTTGTATTCCTTAATCTGTGTTATGAGGGGCAGATGACCTCGTAGTTCCCCCCCTTAAAAACAATAACTAACTATTCTTATATTGAACGTTCGAAATGAAATAACCAAATAAGGGACCACGAAATAACTCTGCTATTCTGAAAATGTATTTATACTGGTGTTCGTTAGAGCGGATATAACGCTTGTCTTGCTGCACACCATAACTCCCACAGCCACTAATACTAATGATCGCCACTAGAATGAACTAGTTTAGCGGTGGTGGGAATGCCATTTGGTGCATTCTTGGAATGCACGGTACCTGAGATTATAATTTTCAAAGTTTTTGCATGTTCTTTCCTTCCTCTTTGTCAGACACCAACAGTGATCTTCTGTTCTCTCTTAGGGGTTCAGGTCTCTTATATTTTGTATGAGTCTGTTCCAGATATATATTCTGTGACCCACCTAGCGTCATATAACAACAAATCTCTGAAGCTCTTCAACTCTTCCTCGCGCAAGAGGAATTCCATATCCATTTGGCTACCAGATACTGTTGTCAACTCTTTGAAGACCAGCTCAGCAAAAGAAGATTATTTTGTTGTATTTAAGTTGGCAATGCTTATATGTTCTCCTTTTGTCTCCTACCCCCCACTCTTTTCCCCTTCCGTGGTCTCTCCGTGCTCCGTTGAGCAAGTCTCACTTCTCCGTCTGCAGTTGACTCGTTCAGTCAAAGCTCCCCTCGAGCTAGCCTCAAACCAAAAGGCACACACTATTCCACGCCATGTTGGAACTCTAAGCATCAGTGAGGAACTTCACTTCGACATGCAACAAAGATAAGTACCTTCTTCAAGTTTTAACCTCGTATTCATGGTTTTAACTTCCACGTGTTTTAAATGATACTTTTATAGACAGTGTGAAAGTATTTATTTTGGGGAAAAAATCATTCTTCGTGGGATTTGCCATGTTGAGCTTTCGCTTGTATAAGCCGACTTTACCATAAAGAGCTTTTATTAAGCTATTCTAATGAGAAATCCTCTCTCTACGTGGGATATTATCTAATTACCCGCTGTCTGTAATTCAACAAGCTAGTTCCTCCGCTGGATTTACATTAGCCCCATTTTACTGCTAAGATTGTTCTGGAACCTTCTAGATTCTGTACTCAATCTACAAGTCCTGCCGTCAGGTATTTCTCACGTACTTGTGAGAATTCTGTTTAAAATTGAATTATCTTACTTCTAAATTACTACATAGTGAAGTTTCGTCCACCGCGGGAATTTTCTATAGCGCATTTAATTGTAATTTACAACTTTCTCAAGAAATAGACTCTCACTTATCTAGTGAAACCAGTTATTTTCATCATTGCAATAACTTTCTTTTCCATAAACTTTGCGTCTCAACAGTGAACTTTTCATAGGTTTCAATGAACTATAGTGAAAACCAGTGCTTGCTCAACTTTTCTACCGCGTCGCGATCATCCGCTTATATTCAAATAAGGCCATGAACATTTTCCTTAATTCCCATTTCTCTTTCCTAAACCTTTCACTAACAATCTGCAATAAACTTTTAATCTAGGTCTGTTCCAATAAGGTGTCATTCCAAGAAGTGCCCTTCCATTTTTGTTGGTTTATCATTAAGTATCTCTGTATAATCTTTGTGATACGTGTCTAGCACACGTTTCAAACTTACATTGTTCCTCCCTTCAAAATCAGGGAAAACAATTCTCTAAACTCTTGAGCGAGTCATGTTCAGGTTTCACGAAATGGAAACTGCCCCATTTTGCTCGTGATTCCTAATTAAACATAGGAAGTCTAGAAACTTCCTTTTCACTTTCTCCAGGTTTCACAGTAAGTGACCTGTCCTCCTTTGTATAATTCTCATATATTAATTCTGTATAAATATAAGAAGTTGTAGGAACTTCTATCTTATTTTTCATGTTGTTATTATTGTTGTTTTCAAAGTTGTCACTTTCTCTAGAACATTCTCTCTTGAATTTCTTAAGGTGCACTTTTTGTACTCCAATTCACGTTCAAGCTTTAATTATTTCATTGCTCATTTGTTTAAATCTTATAAAGATTTTAGAAATATGTAAGGTTTGAAACCTTGTAAATTGTCAATTGCCTGGAGCAACCGTTTAATGTTGAGAGGTCTGCGACCCTATTTGTTAAAAAGTTCAAATGAACTATGTTTGTCCAAATTATATTACATGCTTGTTAATTCCCTCAAACTTCTTTGCATTGTTTAATAAATTAAATATTTGTTTTTGGATTCATCATTTCTCTGATACTACAGTTAGGCAGAATCCTGGCTTTCCTAGCTCTTCCTAGGTTTATGCCCTCGTTAACACTTAATAAAGCTTTTACTATCTGTCTGGCCAGACCATCACCCTTCCCTATAGTACTTTCATTCGTGCTTGGGAGGAAACACACTAAAGCCTCTCTCTGGCAAACTGCCCAAGCCTTAGCTGCGGTTCCCGTCAGCTTCGACCAAGCTCGTACCCACTTTAGGTATCCGAGCACGAATTTGCGGTGGCAACCGCTTCTAAATGGATTAAAAGTCAAATTAATAACTTTTGTGGGACTCTCCTCCTATTCTTCTATCCTTCTTTTCCAATCCCAAATCTACTTCCTTCTCTCAATCATCTTCCCTTGGTGGGTGGGTTATTCCTCATCCTATAATCTACCCAAAAATTGGTACCAGAAACCCGGGAGAGTCCATTTTTTATTTCTATTGTTTGTCAAGTGTCATTTGACAATACTTGGCAAATTATTAACATCTGTTTTGGATTTTTCAGCTATAATTACATCATGCAAAGCCTGTGAACGGGAAAGAGGCCGCTCCTGTCTCCTTTGGTGTGCCCCGTTCTTTCTACTCATCCGCTGCTGCAAACTTGACAGCATCTCCAAGGTTCTACAGTTTCGTGAGTTGTATTTCAATTTATTCTTTTTGTCATGGCTCCTACTGAAAAAGATGAAACTCTCATTGCCAGACGTTCTTCCTATAAAGGGCAACTCACTAGATTCCGAAATTTTATCAACAAATTAGATCCCGCCGAGTGTGATTTAGATATCTTAACACATCGCCTTAAGTTGTACGAACGGTCTTATGATTATTATGACCAAATTCAAACCGAGATTGAATCCACTTACCCAGAACTCCAATCGGATCGGGACGAGGTCGAACCCTTGTACTTTGAAGGAATTGCAAAGGCCCACCAACTGATCCGCAATATCTCAGAACCGGACACTAGGGTCATCAATCCGGCCCAGCTAGCACCCGCTTCAGTTCACAAGAACAAACCGAAACCGTTACTTCCCAAGATAAGCCTACCGCACTTCTCAGGCAAGGAAGGTGAATGGTATTCTTTTTATGAACTTTACTGCTCCCTAATTCATGAAAATATCGAGATCCCAGACATACATAAATTTTACTACCTCCGCACTTCTTTGGAATCTGAGGCCTTGGCCTTGGTGGAGTCACTGCCTTTAAGCGCAGACAACTACCACATCGCCTTTAATCTCCTTAAAGAGAGATATGGCAATTTACGGTTGAGTGTCGCTCGACACATCCGTTGTTTCTTCAACTTACCAGCCGTCAAACCTAATGACGTCACATCTTTAAGAGACCTCTTAGATTCTATGCAGTTAAATGTCAGAGCGTTATACCAATTAAAGCAACCTGTCCAAACATGGGACACCATACTCATTCATCTGGCTACATCAAGATTCGATTTTTCGACACTGAAGGCCTGGGAGATCGAACTCGCCTGCAACAAGGAACATTCGTTCGAACACCTTATCTCGTTTCTCAACAGTCGATGTCAATTCCTTACAGCACTCGCATTTCAGTACGAAAAAGTCGAAACGAATCCTCAGTGTCAAATTTTTGAAAAAAAAACTTGCTTCTTCAAAGGGATATCAGCCCCCATTTGTCGAAAACAAACAAACCCGTTCTTCTTTCAATAATCCAAGAGAAGATATCAGGCCGCTTAATAAATCTTTAAAATGCACGCTCTGTAAAAAGCTTCACACATTGTATTTGTGCAAATCCTTTAAAGAATTGTCTGTCGAAGATCGAAGAAAGTTTGTCTTGAACAGCAAACATTGTTTCAATTGCTTGTCACCTAAGCATTCTTCTTCGAACTGTACGTCATCAAATCTCTGTTTCCATTGTAAAAAACCGCATCATTCTTTTTTGCACGTTCACGATAAATCGAGGTCATCAGCACCCACCTCTTCAAGCTCCATGCAGTGCAGCTCTGAACAAACTAATGCTTCTTCCTGCATTTCCAACGCCGAAACTTTTCATAGTGCGCAAACCCTGTTGACCACTGTACAATTTGAAATCCAAGATAAATTTGGAAATTGGTTCAGAACCCGTGGTATTCTCGATTCCGCTTCAACTCATAACTTTGTTTCGCAATCGTTGATTAAAAAACTAGGTCTTTCGTCATCGCCTACTTCTATCAATGTGACCGGCATTGACAATTTGAAAACTCAAGTTTTGCAGTCTTCAAAATTGAAAATCAGAGACGTTTGCCAAAGAAACACCAATCTTAATTTAAACTGTCTCCTTCTTACCAGTATTGGCAAGGACACTCCAAGTCACTCTATCAATACCTCCGGATTAAAGATTCCCTCGCACTTAAGGTTAGCTGATCCTCAGTTTAATGCTCAAGGTCCCATTGATGTACTTTTCAGTGCCAATGTTTTTTGGAATTGCCTTCGCAAACAAACACGCAAGTTATCTTCAACCGTGGTCGCCAGAGACACCGATGTTGGTTGGGTTATTACTGGTGAAATCAAACATACCAGTGTTCAAACCAAAGCGCAATGTCATTTCGTTACGGCTGACATAAATCCCATTTCTGAAAAAAAGAACGCTCATGTTTCAAATCTCAATATTTTTGAAAACCACTTGTCGAAACGATGTCTTATCGTGAACAACTGCGCTACCTTTGTAAGTTGTTTAAATGGTTTTTCCTTCTTCCCGCACAAGATGGCCATTCAAGTTCGCCTTGCTTTGTGTTATTTCGTTTACCTTCTTATGTCATTTTTTATAGCAGTTAATTGCTTAAACTTTTTCTCGAAAACTATCTTCCCCTTGTGTAAAACCATGGCTATCAGTCACCATCACTTTGCTGTACGCTATGTTTCACTTCTTTCGCTATGTAGAAGGATGGCCACGGCCGGCTCCTCCCTCCTTCCTCACAATTGGAAGTCGCTTTTGAAACCGCTTAAAACTCTGAATTCTATAGCATCTAGAATAACTATTCTTATGCATAACCTTCTTCTCAATGTCCCAGCTTGTCTTCTTTGCTCGGAAGAATTAAGCTTCTTTCTGTTGAAAATTGTCCGATTTCGTGATCCTCTCAATTATGCGAAATTGATTTCCTACTTTATTTCATATAGCTTTAAATTGTTTGTTCACGTCCAAGTTACGATTGACTGCATTCCGTTCAACCTGAATATCTACTTTAAGTTACAGCTGATTCAACTAGTGTGTGTGCACTTTGAACTGCTTGTTTGTCAGACTTGTTTGCATACCAGTCTGAGGAAGGCCACGTTGTTGTTTATTTCCTGTACGCTTGACACAGTTCAAAGCAAGCTTCTCTTATCTCAACTCTGGCTGATTGCCAAGCATTGTCTGGCGAGTTGCTACTACAAGTACAGAAGCCGTTTACCTACTTCCCAAAATAAACTTGTTCCGCTTAAGGACTCTGTCAGCTATTTATATGTCTTATCTCGTTGTACTATGTGTGTCAAGGCCGTGCTTGTTTACGTCTCTCACTTACTCATGCTCGTATTCCATAACTGCTTCGATCCTTGTTCCAAAACTTCGTTGCGTATTTCTCATGCGCTTATGTATTACAATTTGCTTGCATATTTTGCGATCTTAATGTTCATTGATGAACAAACTTGTTTTTTCTCGACGTCACATTCGATGTGTTTTTGTATTCATACTTGTCCTGTCACGTTTTTCGCTGACTTAAGTATTTTTCTGAGTAACCCCTTTGATACTCATTATAACCTGAGGTTATTGTTTATGGCTACTCGTTTGTTACCTATGGCGTTCTTGCTTTCTACTCGCATAGTTCCTTTGTTTATTTGGTATATTCTTGTCTTGAATAGATGTACTTGTTTCTATACGCTTTGTTTAAACTTGCCAATTCTTCTTTCTCATCGTATCGCAATCTTTACTAGTGCTTTATTTCCCTCAGCTTCTAGTTATTTTGTGATTGAAAGTGTTGATAATTCTCGCCTTTTAACTCCGCTTTCCAATGACCCTGATAACCTCCTTCCACTTACACCTGGTCGCTTCTTTACACGCCCTTCTCTCTCTGCCCTTCCTTCCCTTCCCATTTCTTTCAGGGATTTTGATTTACCTATTGTTTGGTGCAAACTTGAAGCCCTCCGCAATTCCTTTTGGAAGAGATGGAACTTGGAATATTTAACTTCCTTACAACGGAGACAGAAGTGGTTTCTTTCCAGTCCCGACATTAAGGTGGGGGACTTGGTCTTGGTTAGGGATGTTTCACCCCCCCCTAGTCTGGCCTTTTGGAAAAGTGACCGAGGGTTACTCTGGAAGAGATAGGAGAGTCAGGGTATTCAGAGTCTTGACTAATAATGGTCAGATCACAAGACCACTTCTCTTCAATTACTGTATTACTCTTAAATGTTTAATTGCTTATTTGTTCCCTGTTGGTGTCTGCCCCTCCCAGTATGGTGCATTCTTGGAATGCACGGTACCTGAGATTATAATTTTCAAAGTTTTTGCATGTTCTTTCCTTCCTCTTTGTCAGACACCAACAGTGATCTTCTGTTCTCTCTTAGGGGTTCAGGTCTCTTATATTTTGTATGAGTCTGTTCCAGATATATATTCTGTGACCCACCTAGCGTCATATAACAACAAATCTCTGAAGCTCTTCAACTCTTCCTCGCGCAAGAGGAATTCCATATCCATTTGGCTACCAGATACTGTTGTCAACTCTTTGAAGACCAGCTCAGCAAAAGAAGATTATTTTGTTGTATTTAAGTTGGCAATGCTTATATGTTCTCCTTTTGTCTCCTACCCCCCACTCTTTTCCCCTTCCGTGGTCTCTCCGTGCTCCGTTGAGCAAGTCTCACTTCTCCGTCTGCAGTTGACTCGTTCAGTCAAAGCTCCCCTCGAGCTAGCCTCAAACCAAAAGGCACACACTATTCCACGCCATGTTGGAACTCTAAGCATCAGTGAGGAACTTCACTTCGACATGCAACAAAGATAAGTACCTTCTTCAAGTTTTAACCTCATCTTCATGGTTTTAACTTCCACGTGTTTTAAATGATACTTTTATAGACAGTGTGAAAGTATTTATTTTGGGGAAAAAATCATTCTTCGTGGGATTTGCCATGTTGAGCTTTCGCTTGTATAAGCCGACTTTACCATAAAGAGCTTTTATTAAGCTATTCTAATGAGAAATCCTCTCTCTACGTGGGATATTATCTAATTACCCGCTGTCTGTAATTCAACAAGCTAGTTCCTCCGCTGGATTTACATTAGCCCCATTTTACTGCTAAGATTGTTCTGGAACCTTCTAGATTCTGTACTCAATCTACAAGTCCTGCCGTCAGGTATTTCTCACGTACTTGTGAGAATTCTGTTTAAAATTGAATTATCTTACTTCTAAATTACTACATAGTGAAGTTTCGTCCACCGCGGGAATTTTCTATAGCGCATTTAATTGTAATTTACAACTTTCTCAAGAAATAGACTCTCACTTATCTAGTGAAACCAGTTATTTTCATCATTGCAATAACTTTCTTTTCCATAAACTTTGCGTCTCAACAGTGAACTTTTCATAGGTTTCAATGAACTATAGTGAAAACCAGTGCTTGCTCAACTTTTCTACCGCGTCGCGATCATCCGCTTATATTCAAATAAGGCCATGAACATTTTCCTTAATTCCCATTTCTCTTTCCTAAACCTTTCACTAACAATCTGCAATAAACTTTTAATCTAGGTCTGTTCCAATAAGGTGTCATTCCAAGAAGTGCCCTTCCATTTTTGTTGGTTTATCATTAAGTATCTCTGTATAATCTTTGTGATACGTGTCTAGCACACGTTTCAAACTTACATTGTTCCTCCCTTCAAAATCAGGGAAAACAATTCTCTAAACTCTTGAGCGAGTCATGTTCAGGTTTCACGAAATGGAAACTGCCCCATTTTGCTCGTGATTCCTAATTAAACATAGGAAGTCTAGAAACTTCCTTTTCACTTTCTCCAGGTTTCACAGTAAGTGACCTGTCCTCCTTAGTATAATTCTCATATATTAATTCTGCATAAATATAAGAAGTTGTAGGAACTTCTATCTTATTTTTCATGTTGTTATTATTGTTGTTTTCAAAGTTGTCACTTTCTCTAGAACATTCTCTCTTGAATTTCTTAAGGTGCACTTTTTGTACTCCAATTCACGTTCAAGCTTTAATTATTTCATTGCTCATTTGTTTAAATCTTATAAAGATTTTAGAAATATGTAAGGTTTGAAACCTTGTAAATTGTCAATTGCCTGGAGCAACCGTTTAATGTTGAGAGGTCTGCGACCCTATTTGTTAAAAAGTTCAAATGAACTATGTTTGTCCAAATTATATTACATGCTTGTTAATTCCCTCAAACTTCTTTGCATTGTTTAATAAATTAAATATTTGTTTTTGGATTCATCATTTTTCTGATACTACAGTTAGGCAGAATCCTGGCTTTCCTAGCTCTTCCTAGGTTTATGCCCTCGTTAACACTTAATAAAGCTTTTACTATCTGTCTGGCCAGACCATCACCCTTCCCTATAGTACTTTCATTCGTGCTTGGGAGGAAACACACTAAAGCCTCTCTCTGGCAAACTGCCCAAGCCTTAGCTGCGGTTCCCGTCAGCTTCGACCAAGCTCGTACCCACTTTAGGTATCCGAGCACGAATTTGCGGTGGCAACCGCTTCTAAATGGATTAAAAGTCAAATTAATAACTTTTGTGGGACTCTCCTCCTATTCTTCTATCCTTCTTTTCCAATCCCAAATCTACTTCCTTCTCTCAATCATCTTCCCTTGGTGGGTGGGTTATTCCTCATCCTATAATCTACCCACCATTCATATCCTGAAGTTGTAACACTGTTTAATATTCATACTCAAATTCTCCAATTTCAAGTTTTTCTTCCAATACGACTTTAATTTTCAGAGGGAAAAGAATCTTAATTTTAAAATAGCTTCTACACTTGACGTTATAAAACATATGATACTTACCTACACCGGTGTAGAACTTGCCATCTACTGTTACAGATACTGTATACACTGGCTTTTCCTGCGGCCCTTCACGTTTGACATTGGTAAATTGAACATCCCTCCTCTTGTTCTTGAGAAACTGCACTGGATTGAGAACTGGTCCAGGCTGTAATTATTCATTCAGTATTATGGTCAATGTCCCTATAGAACTACAGTTTTTCTTCCAATACCACTTTAATTTTCAGAGGGAAAATAATCTTAATTTTAAAATAGCTTCTACACTTGACGTTATAAAACATATGATACCTACACCGGGAGCATACATAGCCTAAGACCATACAGTGAAACCTCATTCTTGGTTGTGCAGGTTTTCTGCCTCATTGACCAAATGTTGATGTTTCAAGGAAACCTCCCTATTGAACATGAATTAACAAAAACCTTGAAGTGTTGTTCTCAACGAACATTGATATATTGATATTCTAGTATTAAACATTCCAACAGTAGCAAAGTGCTATCTTGTGAACTAGTATAAAAAGCAAAGCCAACTCCGTACAGGCCATTGAGGCCCTGGGAGCAGTGGAAAATAGAGGCTAGCACTAGATGGGATGGAGTCGTCAGCTCCACGTCCGGCCTTCTTTGATCCCAGGAATTACCCTGGTACTCATATCTGGTGTAGGCTGAGTGAATCCCAGGGCTTTCTTGCGTTTCCGAAAGTGGTAGTTTAGTTTCAAAAATCCACGACCTGGGTGGAGATCGAACCCACTCCCTTTCAGTTAGAGGCTTAGCGCCTCTACCGACTGTGCCATGTAGCACCCGGACTTGTATCAAGCCATGCCATAATATGACACCAAATAGTGATGAATAACAACAGCCTTGTGCTGTTGATAATGCACAGTGCAATCCCAACTACCCCCCGAGTGGGTAGGGATAGAATACACCCACGGTATGCCCTGCCTGTCGTAGGAGGCGACTAATAGGGCCATAGTTCACCAATTTCCGGACGCTGGCATTCTATTCACGGATGGTTCGAAGGTGGACGAGAAGGTGGGTTGTGCTTACGTTATTGATGGTGCAAATACCAAGATCTCTTTGCCTGAGGCCTGTAGTGTGTTTACTGCGGAGCTCGTTGCCATCTATGAAGCTCTGCAGTTTGCACTACAGGATGCTCGAATCCACTTTCTCGTGTGTACCGACTCTTTGAGTTCGTTGCAGTCAATTGCTACATGTTTCCCGCAACACCCCCTAGTGCAGCGAATCCACGACCTACTAGCCGGGCTGTGCCACGCTGACACTCGAATCACCTTTCTGTGGCTTCCAAGCCACATGGGAATTGTGGGAAATGAGTTAGCAGATCAAGCTGCAAAAGAGGCGGTATCACTACCACCTCGACCAATGGAGGTACCCGCTAGAGATATTCGCTCTCAGTTACGCCTACAAGTTCTGGCTTTTTGGGAGAGTCAGTGGCTAGCTGACCCACTGCCCAGTAAACTGAGAGCGATCAAGGGAACTACTCGCGTTTGGCGGAGCTCCTTCCGGGCCCGGAGAGAGTCCGTCATTTTGTGTAGGCTAAGGATAGGTCATACAAGATCCACCCACTCGTACCTAATGAGAAGGGAAGACCCCCCACTTTGTACCTGTGGAGCCGTTTTCACCGTGGCCCACATTTTCACCGAGTGTGTGGATCTTGCTGACTTACGAAGAAACCTTGGTTTGCAGACGACACTCAAACTTATATTAGCCGATGACGCGGTGGCTGCTGATCGCGTTATCCGCTTTATAAGTGAGAGTGGGTTAGGGCCAGCAATCTAAATTTTCCAGTGAACTTTGACTCAACGACTTGTTCGTTTTTGAATGATAATGTTTTTGTTTTTTCCGTAATTTTTATTTATGTTTATAATTTTTTTTTTTTTTTTTTTTTTTATTTATTTAATTGTTTGTTTTTGTTTTGTTAATTTTTGGTCTTTTTAAATTTAGATGTCCACCTCAAAATTTTAAATTCAATTCAAAATTTGTATTCTTTAATCTGTGTTAAGAGGGGCAGATGACCTCGTAGTTCCGCCCCTTAAAACAACAATAACTAACTAACTAACTAACTAATAGGGCCGACACGGCCGAATAACTTGCCAGTTTTTGATTTGTTCAGACACCCTGTGGATGGGGAGGGCAGAATTCATCCACGGTATCCCCTGCAGGTCGTAAAAGGTGACTTAGGGGGGGGGGGGGCCTTATAAGGTCGTCTTTGGTTTTCTGGTCCCTGCTCTGGTTTGACCAATAGAAAAAAAAAAGCATGCTGTTAGGGGAAGGGCCACCAGCTTGGCCATCTGGCCAGAAAGCCTAGAAGGTATGCCCCATCCCGTCAGGTGGGTGCGCCATGTGCCCTTCAGTAGTATCCGCCTTACAACGAAGGTCCCTGCATGACCGAATACTGGAGCTGCAAAAATTCTGTGCATGCCGAGGGGGCAGTGCCTGTTCGAGGCACTGGGACCCCGGGCAATATCTGCTATGCCAGGTAGGTATTGCCTTAACTGGGTGGCGCCCACAGTGATAGACCCCGTTCGGAGTGGGCAGTATTCGGGGAAGATTTCGTCCGGGATGCCGAGTAAGCGATCACGGACACTTGTACTGGGTGGCACCCTCAAAAAGCCGTCTCTGGAGTGTAGACCGAATCCCAAGGTGTTTACGCCTTGGGATGAGGCATTTAATAAGAAGTTCCCTGTTGACAGGTCTCCTCGCTACCTGGTAGCTACCAGGACAGACGGGGGAGATTTTAAACAGGTAAAATCGATCCTATTTTCAGTGGAAATCGAGGGGAAATATCGCGACCTTAACGGGATTTCCAAGGTCCGGAACGGGCAGCTCCTGCTGCATACCGTTGACCGGCAGCAAACCGAAGCGTTGCTGGAATGCACGCATTTCGGCGAAATTCCCGTTAAGGTTGAAAGCAGGTACGCTGAATGAGGTCTTTGGAGTTATATTCCATCGCGACCTCATTTTAAACAGCGACGCGGAATTGATGCGGGATCTGGGGAAGCGAGGCGTCACCAGGATTAGGCGCATCACCCGGAAAATTGGAAATGATAGCGTCGATACTGGAGCTTTCATTCCCCATTTTGAGGGTGATGTAGTGCCTAAACAGGTGATGGTCACGTCGTACCATTGCGACGTTAGACCGTACATCCCTCCACCCATGCGCTGCTACAATTGCCAGAAATTCCGTCATGTTTCTGCCAGGTGCACTGCCAAGGCGGTGTGTAGAGAGTGTGGCAAGGGGACACATGACGGTGTGGGGTCTACGCCTCCCCCGACGTGTCCTAACTGCCAAGGAAGTCAATCTCCGCGGTCGAAGCAGTGCCCTGAGTTCTGCAAGGAAGCAAAGATCCAAGAAATCAGAACATTGGATCGGCTTTCATATCACGACGCTCGAAAGAGATACCGTGATATGACTGCACCCGAATTTCCGGTATCTTTCGCGGCTAAGGTGACGCCGCCTATCACCCCTGCCACTTTCGTTCCTCGTGCTGTACCCTCGGCGACGAACTACTCTGAGATCGTAAAGTCTCCCCTCGCTGTCCAAGCAAGACCTGTCAGCCCGAAGAAGGCCACACAACCTTCTTCGGCCATTGTGATAAAGGCGCCGGTTATACCATCTAAACCGGCGCAATCGGAGAAGAAGTCATCTTCCTCTCCGAAACGGTCGGAGAAGAAGTCTTCCCCTGCCAACGTGGCAAAGAAGACCTCTGCGACCGGGGCGGGATCGTCATCCAGCCCACCTGATAAAACAAAGATAGTGGAGAAGAGGGAGACGGTGCGGCGGCGTCTCTCTCGACCTCCGGCTGATGGGATGGCTTCTTCATCTGCTGGGCCTTCTGCTCCCTCGACCATCAAGGGAGTGATGCCCGCAGAAGCCAAACCCATTAGAGTGGAGGAACTCCCCTATAGGAACAAAAATTAACCGGCGGAGAAGAGAGGGGCGGTTCAGCGCCGTTTCTCTTTCTCTCCTGCATACAAGGCTGCTCAGCCATCTGCTGGCCATTCCGCTCCTACTATCACCAAAGAAGCGGTGCCAGCTGGAGCGGCCTCGTCTTGCAAGGACCTAACGTCTGTGGGGAAAGGACCACCTACATCCCCAAGTAGATGTCTGCGTCAGTCTAGAAAGAAGCATGCTCGGGGCGTGTCGGCGACAAGCACCAAGTCTTCGGACAGGGAGAAAGTCCCTAGACACCGCTCTCGCTCTTCCCCAAGATCGAGACTCGTGTGGTCCGACGACGACCGCGCGCAATCCAAGAGAGCGCCCGCTCCAATTTCTTCGTCTTCGGAAGGAGATGTGGAGATTGAGGTGTGCTCTCCTGCCCCATCATCTCCAACTAGAGATGGGGAAGGGTGGCAAACGGTCAAGCATAAGTAGAAGACCCACTTCTACTTAAGTCCACACCATGGCACTATTACAATGGAACTGTAATAGCTATTCTGTTCATCTCGCTGAGTTACGCCAATTAATATCTTCGTTTTCGGCAACCATTGTCTGTCTTCAAGAATCCAGGTTTCGACCTGGACATGAGACAACAATGCGTCACTTCAAACTCTTCCCTAAAGACCGGGTGGACGGAGCTGTGGCCGCTGGTGGCGTCTGCACTCTCGTCCACTCTAGCCTCTTTAGTGAAGAGGTGCTGTTGCTTACTCAGCTAGAGGCAGTTGCAGTTCATACTTCGTTGCCAGTAATGGCAACAATATGTAACGTGTTCATCCCGCCTGATTCTCAACCGGATTATGGCCAGCTGGTGGATCTAGTCTCTCAGGACGCCCGTATTTTCAGCAGTATTAAAATCACCCCTCGCTGTACCAGCGAAAAATGTCAGCCCGAAGGAGGTACAACAACCTTCTTCGGCCCAGCAAAAGAAGGCGCTGGTTATACCATCTAAACCGGCGCAATCGGAGAAGAAGTCATCTTCTTATCCGAAACGGTCGGCGAATAAGTCTTCCCCAGTTAAAGGGGGAAAGAAGACTTTGCCGACCAGGGCTGGTCCTTCTTCCAGCCCACCTAATACGAAAAATATAGGGGAGAAGAGGGAGACGGTTCGTCGCCGTCTCTCTCGCCCTCCTGCTGACGGGGTGGCTACTGTCTCTGCTGGCCTTTCCGCTCCCACTACCACCAAGGGAGCGAAGCCTGCTGAAGCCAAGCCCGTCCGTATGGAGGAACTCCCCTATAGAAAAGAAAATAGATCGGCGGAGGAGAGGGGAACGGTTCAGCGCCGTTTCTCTTCCTCTCCTAAAGGCAGGGCTGCTCACGTATCTGCTGGCCATCCCGCTCCCACCACTACCAGTGGAGCGGTGCCAGCAGGAGCGACCTTGTTTTATAAGGACCCGGCGTCTGTGGGGAAGGGACCATCTACTTCCCCAAACACGCGTCGGCGCCGATCCAAGAAGAAATCTCTTCGGGACAATGGCAACAGTATGTAACGTGTACATCCCGCCTGATTCTCAGCCGGATTACGACCAGCTGGTGGATCTAGTCTCTCAGCTCCCCCCTCCTTTCCTCCTTCTGGGAGATGTTAATGCCCACAACACCATCTGGGGCTCCGCTACCACTAGCGGTAAAGGGAGAGATTTTGAGAGGCTGATCAGGCGGCTGGACCTGTGTCTGTTGAACACAGGGGAACCTACGCACTTCTCTATTGCACACGGTACTTATTCAAGTATCGATATTACCCTGTGCAGTCGTGCGCTGGTTCCCCTGCTACAGTGGGGTGTACACGATGACCTTTGTAATAGTGACCATTTTCCAATTATCGTTACTCTTCCGAACCAGAGAGCCATCGAGTTACCAAGTCGATGGCTTCTCCGTCGGGCTGATTGGCCAACTTTCACGGCACGTGTGGTGTTTGCCGAAGATATCTTTGAGAGTGTCGACGATCATACCATTCACATAACGAATGGTATTTTGGCTGCTGCTGAGGAAACAATACCTTCCTCGTCCGGCAACTCACGCCGGAAGCTTGTCCCTTGGTGGACAGCCGTGATTGCAGCAGCCATTAAAGATCGTCGACGTGCTTTCAAATGCTATCGGAGGCAAAACACTATGGCCAACCTTATCACCTTCAGAAGGATGCGTGCTAGAGCCCGATATCTGATTCGGGAGAGTAAGAAAACGACGTGGGAAAAGTATGTGTCGTCCATGACGGCGCATACTCCTTCATCTCAAGTGTGGACTAAGCTTCGTCGGATCTCCGGACTCCCGACATCACTGTCGATACCCGGAGTGTTCATCAATGGAGACATCATCACGGACCATCTCGCCATTGCCAACAGCATTGGCTCGCACTTCTCCGATGTATCCTGCTCCGGGAGTTACGATCCTACATTTCTGACTCTGAAGCGGGAGGCAGAGACTCACCCCTTGTCCTTTGCCACTGCTGCTTCGGAGTGCTATAATGTACCATTCTCTGAATGGGAAATGCGCAGTGCGCTTGCACTGTGCAGGGATACGGCTCCTGGATCGGATAACATACATAATCAAATGTTAAAACATCTGTGCGTATCCAGTATAAAAAAACTGTTGATCCTCTTCAATCGTATATGGATTGAAGGGGAGTTTCCATCTCAATGGCGAGAGGGGATCGTGATACCGATTCCTAAGGCTGGAAAGGATCCCAAGTTTGTAAGCAGCTATAGGCCCATTTGTTTGACAAATGGCCTATGTAAGCTGCTCGAAAAGATGGTGAACCGTCGACTGGTGTGGTTCTTGGAGGATCAAGGTCTCCTGTCTGAGTACCAATGTGGATTTCGCTCACATAGATCCACCACTGACCATCTGGTGCGACTTGAGAGCGCCATACAGGAGGCTTTTTTCCGAAAGCAGCACCTAGTCACGGTTTTCTTTGACCTCGAGAAAGCCTACGACACCACATGGCGCTACGGGATCCTTTCCACCCTTCACAAGTGGGGACTCCGTGGTAACTTACCGACTTTCATTGCGAATTTCATGTCCGTCCGACTCTTCCGTGTAAGGGTCGGTAGGACATTATCGCAATACTATACCCAAGAAAATGGAGTTCCTCAGGGTTCAGTGCTGAGTGTCACCTTGTTCGCGATTGCCATTAATGGCATTGTTGCCGCCGCCGGGTCCGCGGTAGTTCCATCGCTGTATGTAGACGATTTAGCTCTGCATTACAGCTCTGGAAGTATGGCAGTCGTGGAACGGCAATTGCAGCTAGTCATCAACCGGGTCGACAGGTGGGCTCACGACCGGGGTTTTCGTTTTTCAGCAGCGAAAACCTCCGTCGTCCATTTTTGTCGGCTACGGAGGCTACATGTACACCCTGAACTACATCTCAGGGATGCTGCGTTGCCGTTGGTTGACACTTATCGCTTCCTGGGGCTCCATTTTGACAGCAAGTTAACGTGGCAGCACCATATACGGCAATTGAAAATGACATGTCTCAGGAAACTGAACATGCTCAGGTTTCTTAGTGGCACTACGTGGGGGGCTGACCGTGCGGTGCTGCTACGGTTCTACCAAGCCCTCGTCCTGTCCCGGCTAGACTATGGTTCTGCGGCATACGGTTCAGCAAGGCCGGCAACCTTGAAAATGCTGGACAGTATCCACCATAGTGGCGTTAGGCTGGCTACCGGTGCCTTCCGGACCAGCCCGATACCCAGCCTACTCGCCGAATCGGGTGTTCCACCTTTAAATTATAGACGCCAACATATGCTGTTAGCATATGCTGCCAATGTGCGTCAAATGCCGCAACACCCGACCTATCAAGCTCTCTTCGGTACCCAAAACCACCAGGGGTACGCCAACCGGCCTCGTGCCACTCGGCCGGTTGGTATTAGACTTGATAGCTCGTGTACCGAAATAGGAGTGGCTGTAGGTCCCTGTATGATCCGGACATCTAGCGAGGTGCCTCCGTGGCAAGTCCCGCGTCCGGAAATTCGGTTAGATCTGGACCGAGGTCCTAAGGTGAACACGGATGCCTCCGTTTACCGGAGGCAGTTCCACAGCATAGTTCACCAATTTCCGGACGCTGGCATTCTATATACGGATGGTTCGAAGGTGGACGAGAGGGTGGGTTGTGCTTACGTTATTGATGGTGCAAATAACAAGATCTCTTTGCCTGAGGCCTGTAGTGTGTTTCCTGCGGAGCTCATTGTCATCTATGAAGCTCTGCAGTTTGCACTACAGGATGCTCGAATCCACTTTCTCGTCTGTACCGACTCTTTGAGTTCGTTGCAGTCAATTGCTATATGTTTCCCGCAACACCCCCTAGTGCAGCGAATCCACGACCTACTAGCCGGGCTGTGCCACGCTGACACTCGAATCACCTTTCTGTGGCTTCCAAGCCACATGGGAATTGCGGGAAATGAGTTAGCAGATCAAGCTGCAAAAGAGGCGGTATCACTACCACCTCGACCAATGGAGGTACCCGCTAGAGATATTCGCTCTCAGTTACGCCTACAAGTTCTGGCTTTTTGGGAGAGTCAGTGGCTAGCTGACCCACTGCCCAGTAAACTGAGAGCGATCAAGGGAACTACTCGCGTTTGGCGGAGCTCCTTCCGGGCCCGGAGAGAGTCCGTCATTTTGTGTAGGCTAAGGATAGGTCATACAAGATCCACTCACTCGTACCTAATGAGAAGGGAAGCCCCCCCACTTTGTACCTGTGGAGCCGTATTCACCGTGGCCCACATTTTCACCGAGTGTGTGGATCTTGCTGACTTACGAAGAAACCTTGGTTTGAAGACGACACTCAAACTTATATTAGCCGATGACGCGGTGGCTGCTGATCGCGTTATCCGCTTTATAAGCGAGAGTGGGTTAGGGCCAGCAATCTAAATTTTCCAGTGAACTTTGACTCAACGACTTGTTCGTTTTTGAATGATAATGTTTTATTTTTTTCCGTAATTTTTGTTTATTTTTTTATTTTTTTTATTTAATTGTTTGTTTTTGTTTTATTAATTTTTGGTCTTTTTAAATTTAGATGTCCACCTCAAAATTTTAAATTCAATTCAAAATTTGTATTCTTTAATCTGTGTTAAGAGGGGCAGATGACCTCGTAGTTCCGCCCCTTAAAACAACAATAACTAACTAACTAACTAACTAGTCTCTCAGCTCCCCCCTCCATTCCTCCTTCTGGGAGATGCTAATGCCCACAACACCATCTGGGGCTCCGCTACCACTAGCGGTAAAGGAGGAGATTTTGAGAGGCTGATCAGGCGGCTGGACCTGTGCCGGTTGAACACAGGGGAACCTACGCACTTCTCTATTGCACACGGTACTTATTCAAGTATCGATATTCCCTTGTGCAATCGTGCGTTTGTTCCTCTGCTACATTGGGGTGTACACGATGACCTTTGTAATAGTGACCATTTTCCAATTATCGTAACTCTTCCGAACCAGAGCCATCGAGTTACCAGGTCGATGGCTTCTCCGTCGGGCTGATTGGCCTACTTTCACGGCACGTGCGGTGTTTGCCGATGATACATTTGATAGTGTCGACGATCATACCATTCACATAACGAATGGTATTTTGGCATCTGCTGAGGAAACAATACCTTCCTCATCCGGCAACTCACGCCGGAAGCTTGTCCATTGATGGACAGCCGAGATTGCAACAGCCATTAAAGATCGTCAACGGGCTTTCAAATGCTATCGGAGGCAAAACACTATGGCCAACCTTATAACTTTCAGAAGGATGCGTGCTAGAGCCCGATATCTGATTTGGGAGTGTAAGAAAACGACGTGGGAAAAGTATGTGTCGTCTATGACGGCGCATACTCCTTCATCTCAAGTGTGGACTACGCTTCGTCGGATCTCCGGACTCCCGACATCACTGTCGATACCCGGAGTGTCCATAAATGGAGACATCATCACGGACCATCTCGCCATTGCCAACAGTATTGGCTCGCACTTCTCCGATGTATCCTGCTCCGGGAGGTACGATCCTACATTTTTGACTCTGAAGCGGGAGGCAGAGACTCACCCCTTGTCCTTTGCCACTGCTACTTCGAAGACCTATAATGCACAATTCTCTGAATGGGAACTGCGCAGTGCGCTTGCACTGTGCAGGGATACGGCTCCTGGACCGGATAACATACATCAAATGTTAATACATCTGTGTGAATCCAGTATTAAAAAACTGTTGATCCTCTTCAATCGTATATGGATTGAAGGGGAGTTTCCATTACAATGGGGAGAGGGGATCATGATACCGATTCCTAAGGCTGGAAAGGATCCCAAATTTGTAAGCAGCTATAGGCCCATTTGTTTGAAAAATGGCCTATGTAAGCTGCTCGAAAAGATGGTGAATCGTCGACTGGTGTGGTTCTTGGAGGAGAAAGGTCTCCTGTCTGAGTACCGATGTGGATTTCGCTCTCATAGGTCCACCACTGACCATCTGGTGCGGCGTGAGAGCGCCATACAGGGGGCATTTTTCCGAAAGCAGCACCTAGTCACGGTCTTCTTTGACCTCGAGAAAGCCTACGACACCACATGGTGCTACGGGATCCTTTCCACCCTTCACAAGTGGGGATTCCGTGGTAACCTACCGACTTTCATTGCGAATTTCATGTCCGTCCGACTCTTCCGTGTAAGAGTCTGTAGAACATTATCGCAATACTATACTCAAGAAATTGGAGTTCCTCAGGGTTCAGTGCTGAGTGTCACCTTGTTCGCGATTGCCATGAATGGCTTTGTTGCCGCCGGCGGGTCCGCGATAGTTCCATCGCTGTATATAGATGATTTAGCTCTGCATTACAGCTCTGGAAGTATGGCAGTCGTGGAACTGCAATTGCAGCTAGTTATCAACCGGGTCGACAGGTGGGCTCACGACCTGGGTTTTCGTTTTTCAGCGCTGAAAACCTCCGTAGTCCGTTTTTGTCGGCTCCCGAGGCTACATTTACACCCTGAACTATATCTCAGGGATGCTGCGTTGCCGTTGGTTGACACTTATCGCTTCCTGGGCTCCATTTTGATAGCAAATTAACAAGGCAGCACCATATACGGCAATTAAAATGACGTGTCTCAGGAATTTCAACATACTCAAGTCTCCTAGTGGCACTACGTGGGGGGTTTGACCGTGCGGTGCTGCTACGGTTCTACCAAGCCCTCGTCCTGTCCCGGCTAGACTATTGTTCTGCGGCATACGGTTCAGCAAGGCCGGCAACCTTGGAAATGCTGGACAGTATCCACCTTAGTGGCGTTAGGCCCCCGTGTGGGTGCGGGTTAGAATACACACACGGTATGCCCTGCCTGTCGTAGGAGGCGACTAATAGGGCCGACATGGCCGAATAACTTGCCAGTTTTGATTTGTTCAGACCCCCTGTGGATGGGGAGGGCAGAATTCATCCACGGTATCCCCTGCCTGTCGTAAAAGGCGACTTAGAGGGGGCCTTATAAAGGTCGATTTTGGTTTTCTGGTCCCAGCTCTGGTTTGACCAATAGAAACAAACATGCATGCTGTTAGGGGAAGGGCCACCAGCTTGGCCATCTGGCCAGAAAGCCTAGACGGTATGCCCCATCCCGTCAGGTGGGAGCGCCATGTACCCTACAGTAGTATCCGCCTTACAACGAAGGTCCCTGCATGGCCGAATACTGGAGCTGAATAAATCCTGTGCATGCCGAGGGGGAAGTGCCTGTTCGAGGCACTAGGACCCCGGGCAATATCTGCTATGCCAGGTAGGTATTGCCTTGGCTGGGTGGCGCCCACAGTGATAGCCCCCGTTCGGAATGGGCAGTATTCGGGGAGGATTTCGTCCGGGATGCCATCAAAGCGATCACGGACACCTGTACAGGGTGGCACCCTTAAAAAGCCGTCTCTTGAGTGTCGAGCTAATCCCAAGGTGTATACGCCTTGGGATGAAGCCTTTAATAGAAGATTCCCCGCTGATATGTCTCCTCGCTACCTGGTAGCTACGAGGACTGACGGGGGTGATTTTAAACTAGTAAAATCAATATTTTTTTCTGAGGAAATCGAGGGGAAATTCGGGGACCTAAGCGGGATTTCCAAGCTCCGGAACGGTCAGCTGCTGCTGCACACCGTTGATCGGAAGCAAACCGAAGCGTTGCTGGAATGCACGCAATTCGGAGAAATTCCCGTTAAGGTCTCAAAACACGAAACGCTGAATGAGGTCCGAGGAGTTATTTTCCATCGTGACCTCATTTTAAATAGCGATGCGGAATTGTTGCGGGATCTGGGGAAGAGAGGCGTCACCAAGATTAGGCGCATCACCCGAAAGATTGGGGAGAACAGCGTCGATACCGGCGCTTTTATTCTCCATTTTGAGGGTGATGTAGTACCTAAGCAGGTGAAGGTCACATCGTATCACTGCGATGTTCGACCGTACATCCCTCCACCTATGCGCTGCTATCAATGCCAGAGATTCGGGCATGTTTCCGCCAGGTGCACTGCCAAGGCCGTGTGTAGAGAGTGTGGCAAGGGGACACATGAGGGTGAGAGGTGTACGCCTCCCCCGATTTGTCCTAACTGCCAAGGAAGCCACTCTCCACGATCGAAGCAGTGCCCTGAGTTCTGTAAGGAAGCAAAAATTCAAGAAATAAGAACTCTTGATAGGCTTTCATATCACGACGCTCGCAAGAGGTACCGTGATATGAATGCCCCCGAATTTCGGGTATCGTTTGCAGCTGCAACGACGCCCTCATTCACCCCTGCCGCATCTTTACCGAGTGTAGTACCCTCGACGCCCGTATTATCAGCTGTATTAAAATCACCCCTCGCTGTAGCAGCGAAAAATGTCAGCCCGAAGGAGGTACAACAACCTTCTTCGGCCCAGCAAAAGAAGGCGCCGGTTATACCATCTAAACCGGCGCAATCGGAGAAGAAGTCCTCTTCTTTTCCGAAACGGTCGGCAACAAGTCTTCCCCAGCTAAAGGGGGAAAGAAGACTTTGCCGACCGGGGCTGGTCCTTCTTCCAGCCCACCTAATACGAAAAATATAGGGGAGAAGAGGGAGACGGTTCGCCGCAGTCTCTCTCGCCCTCCTGCTGACGGGGTGGCTACTGTCTCTGCTGGCCTTTCCGCTCCCATTACCACCAAGGGAGCGAAGCCTGCTGAAGCCAAGCCCATACGTATGGAGGAACTCCCCTATAGAAAAGGAAATAGATCGGCGGAGGAGAGGGGAACGGTTCAGCGCCGTTTCTCTCCCTCTCCTAAAGGCAGGGCTGCTCACGTATCTGCTGACCATCCCGCTCCCACCACTACCAGTGGAGCGGTGCCAGCAGGAGCGACCTTGTTTTATAAGGACCCGGCGTCTGTGGGGAAGGGACCATCTACTTCCCAAAACACGCGTCGGCGCCGATCCAAGAAGAAATCTCTTCGGGGCGTGTCGGGGACAGGCAACCAGTCTTCCGACCGGGAGAAAGTCCCTCGACACCGCTCTCGCTCTTCCCCAAGAGCGAGACTCGTGAGGTCCGACGACGACCGCGCGCAACCCAAGAGAGCGCCCGCTCCATTTTCTTCGTCTTCGGACGGAGATGTGGAGATTGAGGTGTGCTCTCCTGCCCCATCATCTCCAACTAGAGCTGGGGAAGGGTGGCAAACGGTCAAGCATAAGTAGAAGACCCATTTCTACTTAAGTCCACACCATGGCACTATTACAATGGAACTGTAATAGCTATTCTGTTCATCTCGCTGAGTTACGACAATTAATATCTTCGTTTTCGGCAACCATTGTCTGTCTTCAGGAATCCAGGTTTCGTCCTGGACATGAGACAACAATGCGTCACTTCAAACTCTTCTCTAAAGACCGGGTGGACGGAGCTGTGGCCGCTGGTGGCGTCTGCACTCTCGTCCACTCTAGCCTCTTTAGTGAAGAGGTGCCGTTGCGTACTCAGCTAGAGGCAGTTGCAGTTCGTACTTCGTTGCCAGTAATGGCAACAGTATGTAACGTGTACATCCCGCCTGATTCTCAGCCGGATTACGACCAGCTGGTGGATCTAGTCTCTCAGCTCCCCCCTCCTTTCCTCCTTCTGGGAGATGTTAATGCCCACAACACCATCTGGGGCTCCGCTACCACTAGCGGTAATGGGAGAGATTTTGAGAGGCTGATCAGGCGGCTGGACCTGTGTCTGTTGAACACAGGGGAGCCTACGCACTTCTCTATTGCACACGGTACTTATTCAAGTATCGATATTACCCTGTGCAGTCGTGCGCTGGTTCCCCTGCTACAGTGGGGTGTGCACGATGACCTTTGTAATAGTGACCATTTTCCAATTATCGTTACTCTTCCGAACCAGAGAGCCATCGAGTTACCAAGTCGATGGCTTCTCCGTCGGGCTGATTGGCCAACATTCACGGCACGTGCGGTGTTTGCCGAAGATACCTTTGAGAGTGTCGACGATCATACCATTCATATAACGAATAGTATTTTGGCTGCTGCTGAGGAAACAATACCTTCCTCATCCGGCAACTCACGCCGGAAGCTTGTCCCTTGGTGGACAGCCGAGATTGCAGCAGCCATTAAAGATCGTCGACGTGCTTTCAAATGCTATCGGAGGCAAAACACTATGGCCAACCTTATCACCTTCAGAAGGATGCGTGCTAGAGCCCGATATCTGATTCGGGAGAGTATGAAAACGACGTGGGAAAAGTATGTGTCGTCCATGACGGCGCATACTCCTTCATCTCAAGTGTGGACTAAGCTTCGTCGGATCTCCGGACTCCCGACATCACTGTCGATACCTGGAGTGTCCATCAATGGAGACATAATCACGGACCATCTCGCCATTGCCAACAGCATTGGCTCGCACTTCTCCGATGTATCCTGCTCCGGGAGTTACGATCCTACATTCCTGACTCTGAAGCGGGAGGCAGAGACTCACCCCTTGTCCTTTGCCACTGCTGCTTCGGAGTCCTATAATGTACCATTCTCTGAATGGGAACTGCGCAGTGCGTTTGCACTGTGCAGGGATACGGTTCCTGGACCGGATAACAAACATAATCAAATGTTAAAACATCTGTGCGAATCCAGTATAAAAAAACTGTTGATCCTCTTCAATCGTATATGGATTGGAGGGGAGTTTCCATCTCAATGGCGAGAGGGGATCGTGATACCGATTCCTAAGGCTGGAAAGGATCCCAAGTTTGTAAGCAGTTATAGGCCCATTTGTTTGACAAATGGCCTATGCAAGCTGCTCGAAAAGATGGTGAACCGTCGACTGGTGTGGTTCTTGGAGGATAAAGGTCTCCTGTCTGAGTACCAATGTGGATTTCGCTCTCATAGGTCCACCACTGACCATCTGGTGCGACTTGAGAGCGCCATACAGGAGGCTTTTTTTTTCCGAAAGCAGCACCTAGTCACGGTTTTCTTTGACCTAGAGAAAGCCTACGACACCACATGGCGCTACGGGATCCTTTCCACCCTTCACAAGTGGGGACTCCGTGGTAACTTACCGACTTTTATTGCGAAATTCATGTCCGTCCGACTCTTCCGTGTAAGGGTCGGTAGGACACTATCGCAATATTATACCCAAGAAAATGGAGTTCCTCAGGGTTCAGTGCTGAGTGTCACCTTGTTCGCGATTGCCATTAATGGCATTGTTGCCGCCGCCGGGTCCGCGGTAGTTCCATCGCTGTATGTAGACGATTTAGCTCTGCATTACAGCTCTGGAAGTATGGCAGTCGTGGAACGGCAATTGCAGCTAGCTATCAACCGGGTCGACAGGTGGGCTCACGACCGGGGTTTTCGTTTTTCAGCAGCGAAAACCTCCGTCGTCCATTTTTGTCGGCTACGGAGGCTACATTTACACCCTGAACTACATCTCAGGGATGCTGCGTTGCCGTTGGTTGACACTTATCGCTTCCTGGGGCTCCATTTTGACAGCAAGTTAACGTGGCAGCACCATATACGGCAATTGAAAATGACATGTCTCAGGAAACTGAACATGCTCAGGTTTCTTAGTGGCACTACGTGGGGGGCTGACCGTGCGGTGCTGCTACGGTTCTACCAAGCCCTCGTCCTGTCCCGGCTAGACTATGGTTCTGCGGCATACGGTTCAGCAAGGCCGGCAACCTTGAAAATGCTGGACAGTATCCACCATAGTGGCGTTAGGCTGGCTACCGGTGCCTTCCGGACCAGCCCGATACCCAGCCTACTTGCCGAATCGGGTGTTCCACCTTTAAATTATAGACGCCAACATATGCTTTTAGCATATGCTGCCAATGTGCGTCAAATGCCGCAACACCCGACCTATCAAGCTCTCTTCGGTACCCAAAACTACCAGGGGTACGCCAACCGGCCTCGTGCCACTCGGCCGGTTGGTATTAGACTTGATAGCTCGTGTACTGAAATAGGAGTGGCTGTAGGTCCCTGTATGATCCGGACATCTAGCGAGGTGCCTCCGTGGCAAGTCCCGCGTCCGGAAATTCGGTTAGATCTTCACCAAGGTCCTAAGGTGAACACGGATGCGTCCGTTTACCGGAGGCAGTTCCACAGCATAGTTCACCAATTTCCGGACGCTGGCATTCTATACACGGATGGTTCGAAGGTGGACGAGAAAGTGGGTTGTGCTTACGTTATTGACGGTGCAAATACCAAGATCTCTTTGCCTGAGGCCTGTAGTGTGTTTACTGCGGAGCTTGTTGCCATCTATGAAGCTCTGCAGTTTGCACTACAGGATGCACGAATCCACTTTCTCGTGTGTACCGACTCTTTGAGTTCGTTGCAGTCAATTGCTACATGTTTCCCGCAACACCCCCTAGTGCAGCGAATCCACGACCTACTAGCCGGGCTGTGCCACGCTGACACTCGAATCACCTTTCTGTGGCTTCCAAGCCACATGGGAATTGCGGGAAATGAGTTAGCGGATCAAGCTGCAAAAGAGGCGGTATCACTACCACCTCGACCAATGGAGGTACCCGCTAGAGATATTCGCTCTCAGTTACGCCTACAAGTTCTGGCTTTTTGGGAGAGTCAGTGGCTAGCTGACCCACTGCCCAGTAAACTGAGAGCGATCAAGGGAACTACTCGCGTGTGGCGGAGCTCCTTCCGGGCCCGGAGAGAGTCCGTCATTTTGTGTAGGCTAAGGATAGGTCATACAAGATCCACCCACTCATACCTAATGAGAAGGGAAGACCCCCCACTTTGTACCTGTGGAGCCGTATTCACCGTGGCCCACATTTTCATCCAGTGTGTGGATCTTGCTGAGTTACGAAGAAACCTTGGTTTGCAGACGACACTCAAACTTATATTAGCCGATGACGCGGTGGCTGCTGATCGCGTTATCCGCTTTATAAGTGAGAGTGGGTTAGGGCCAGCAATCTAAATTTTCCAGTGAACATTGACTCAACGACTTGTTCGTTTTTGAATGATAATTTTTTGTTTTTTCCGTAATTTTTGTTTATTTTTATAATTTTTTATTTAATTGTTTGTTTTTTGTTTTATTAATTTTTGGTCTTTTTAAATTTAATGTCCACCTCAAAATTTTAAATTCAACTCAAAATTTGTATTCTTTAATCTGTGTTAAGAGGGGCAGATGACCTCGTAGTTCCGCCCCTTAAAACAACAATAACTAACTAACTAACTCCAAGTCGATGGCTTCTCCATCGGGCTGATTGGCCAACTTTCACGGCACGCGCGGTGTTTGCCGAAGATACCTATGAGAGTGTCGACGATCATACCATTCACATAACGAATGGTATTTTGGCAGCTGCTGAGGAAACAATACCTTCCTCGTCCGGCAACTCACGCCGGAAGCTTGTCCCTTGGTGGACAGCCGAGATTGCAGCAGCCATTAAAGATCGTCGACGTGCTTTCAAATGCTATCGGAGGCAAAACACTATGGCCAACCTTATCACCTTCAGAAGGATGCGTGCTAGAGCCCGATATCTGATTCGGGAGAGTAAGAAAACGACGTGGGAAAAGTATGTGTCGTCCATGACGGCGCATACTCCTTCATCTCAAGTGTGGACTAAGCTTCGTCGGATCTCCGGACTCCCGACATCACTGTCGATACCCGGAGTGTCCATCAATGGAGACATAGTCACGGACCATCTCGCCATTGCCAACAGCATTGGCTCGCACTTCTCCGATGTATCCTGCTCCGGGAGTTACGATCCTACGTTTCTGACTCTGAAGCGGGAGGCAGAGACTCACCCCTTGTCCTTTGCCACTGCTGCTTCGGAGTCCTATAATGTACCATTCTCTGAATGGGAACTGCGCAGTGCGCTTGCACTGTGCAGGGATACGGCTCCTGGACCGGATAACATACATAATCAAATGTTAAAACATCTGTGCGATTCCAGTATAAAAAAACTGTTGATCCTCTTCAATCGTATATGGATTGAAGGGGAGTTTCCATCTCAATGGCGAGAGGGGATCGTGATACCGATTCCTAAGGCTGGAAAGAATCCCAAGTTTGTAAGCAGCTATAGGCCCATTTGTTTGACAAATGGCCTATGTAAGCTGCTCGAAAAGATGGTGAACCGTCGACTGGTGTGGTTCTTGGATGATAAAGGTCTCCTGTCTGAGTACCAATGTGGATTTCGCTCTCATAGGTCCACCACTGACCATCTGGTGCGACTTGAGAGCGCCATACAGGAGGCTTTTTTCCGAAAGCAGCACCTAGTCACGGTTTTCTTTGACCTAGAGAAAGCCTACGACACCACATGGCGCTACGGGATCCTTTCCACCCTTCACAAGTGGGGACTCCGTGGTAACTTACCGACTTTTATTGCGAATTTCATGTCCGTCCGACTCTTCCGTGTAAGGGTCGGTAGGACATTATCGCAATATTATACCCAAGAAAATGGAGTTCCTCAGGGTTCAGTGCTGAGTGTCACCTTGTTCGCGATTGCCATTAATGGCATTGTTGCCGCCGCCGGGTCCGCGGTAGTTCCATCGCTGTATGTAGACGATTTAGCTCTGCATTACAGCTCTGGAAGTATGGCAGTCGTGGAACGGCAATTGCAGCTAGCTATCAACCGGGTCGACAGGTGGGCTCACGACCGGGGTTTTCGTTTTTCAGCAGCGAAAACCTCCGTCGTCCATTTTTGTCGGCTACGGAGGCTACATTTACACCCTGAACTACATCTCAGGGATGCTGCGTTGCCGTTGGTTGACACTTATCGCTTCCTGGGGCTCCATTTTGACAGCAAGTTAACGTGGCAGCACCATATACGGCAATTGAAAATGACATGTCTCAGGAAACTGAACATGCTCAGGTTTCTTAGTGGCACTACGTGGGGGGCTGACCGTGCGGTGCTGCTACGGTTCTACCAAGCCCTCGTCCTGTCCCGGCTAGACTATGGTTCTGCGGCATACGGTTCAGCAAGGCCGGCAACCTTGAAAATGCTGGACAGTATCCACCATAGTGGCGTTAGGCTGGCTACCGGTGCCTTCCGGACCAGCCCGATACCCAGCCTACTCGCCGAATCGGGTGTTCCACCTTTAAATTATAGACGCCAACATATGCTTTTAGCATATGCTGCCAATGTGCGTCAAATGCCGCAACACCCGACCTATCAAGCTCTCTTCGGTACCCAAAACCACCAGGGGTACGCCAACCGGCCTCGTGCCACTCGGCCGGTTGGTATTAGACTTGATAGCTCGTGTACTGAAATAGGAGTGGCTGTAGGTCCCTGTATGATCCGGACATCTAGCGAGGTGCCTCCGTGGCAAGTCCCGCGTCCGGAAATTCGGTTAGATCTTCACCAAGGTCCTAAGGTGAACACTGATGCGTCCGTTTACCGGAGGCAGTTCCACAGCATAGTTCACCAGTATACGGACGCTGGCATTCTATACACGGATGGTTCGAAGGTGGCCGAGAAGGTGGGTTGTGCTTACGTTATTGATGGTGCAAATACCAAGATCTCTTTGCCTGAGGCCTGTAGTGTGTTTACTGCGGAGCTCGTTGCCATCTATGAAGCTCTGCAGTTTGCACTGCAGGATGCACGAATCCACTTTCTCGTGTGTACCGACTCTTTGAGTTCGTTGCAGTCAATTGCTACATGTTTCCCACAACACCCCCTAGTGCAGCGAATCCACGACATACTAGCCGGGCTGTGCCACGCTAACACTCGAGTCACCTTTCTGTGGCTTCCAAGCCACATGGGAATTGCGGGAAATGAGTTAGCGGATCAAGCTGCAAAAGAGGCGGTATCACTACCACCTCGACTAATGGAGGTACCCGCTAGAGATATTCGCTCTCAGTTACGCCTACAAGTTCTGGCTTTTTGGGAGAGTCAGTGGCTAGCTGACCCACTGCCCAATAAACTGAGAGCGATCAAGGGAACTACTCGCGTGTGGCGGAGCTCCTTCCGGGCCCGGAGAGAGTCCGTCATTTTGTGTAGGCTAAGGATAGGTCATACAAGATCCACCCACTCGTACCTAATGAGAAGGGAAGACCCCCCACTTTGTACCTGTGGAGCCGTATTCACCGTGGCCCACATTTTCACCGAGTGTGTGGATCTTGCTGACTTACGAAGAAACCTTGGTTTGCAGACGACACTCAAACTTATATTAGCCGATGACGCGGTGGCTGCTGATCGCGTTATCCGCTTTATAAGTGGGAGTGGGTTAGGGCAAGCAATCTAAATTTTCCAGTGAACTTTGACTCAACGACTTGTTCGTTTTTGAATGATAATGTTTTGTTTTTCCGTAATTTTTGTTTAATTTTATAATTTTTATTTTTTACTTAATTGTTTGTTTTTGTTTTATTAATTTTGGTCTTTTTAAATTTAGATGTCCACCTCAAAATTTTAAATTCAATTCAAAATTTGTATTCTTTAATCTGTGTTAAGAGGGGCAGATGACCTCGTAGTTCCGCCCCTTAAAACAACAATAACTAACTAACTAACTAACTAACTAACAGGTGGGCTCACGACCGGGGTTTTCGTTTTTCAGCAGCGAAAACCTCCGTCGTCCATTTTTGTCGGCTACGGAGGCTACATTTACACCCTGAACTACATCTCAGGGATGCTGCGTTGCCGGTGGTTGACACTTATCGCTTCCTGGGGCTCCATTTTGACAGCAAGTTAACGTGGCAGCACCATATACGGCAATTGAAAATAACATGTCTCAGGAAACTGAACATGCTCAGGTTTCTTAGTGGCACTACGTGGGGGGCTGACCGTGCGGTGCTGCTACGGTTCTACCAAGCCCTCGTCCTGTCCCGGCTAGACTATGGTTCTGCGGCATACGGTTCAGCAAGGCCGGCAACCTTGAAAATGCTGGACAGTATCCACCATAGTGGCGTTAGGCTGGCTACCGGTGCCTTCCGGACCAGCCCGATACCCAGCCTACTCGCCGAATCGGGTGTTCCACCTTTAAATTATAGACGCCAACATATGCTGTTAGCATATGCTGCCAATGTGCGTCAAATGCCGCAACACCCGACCTATCAAGCTCTCTTCGGTACCCAAAACCACCAGGGGTACGCCAACCGGCCTCGTGCCACTCGGCCGGTTGGTATTAGACTTGATAGCTCGTGTACCGAAATAGGAGTGGCTGTAGGTCCCTGTATGATCCGGACATCTAGCGAGGTGCCTCCGTGGCAAGTCCCGCGTCCGGAAATTCGGTTAGATCTGCACCGAGGTCCTAAGGTGAACACGGATGCCTCCGTTTACCGGAGGCAGTTCCACAGCATAGTTCACCAATTTCCGGACGCTGGCATTCTATACACGGATGGTTCGAAGGTGGACGAGAAGGTGGGTTGTGCTTACGTTATTGATGGTGCAAATACCAAGATCTCTTTGCCTGAGGCCTGTAGTGTGTTTACTGCGGAGCTCGTTGCCATCTATGAAGCTCTGCAGTTTGCACTACAGGATGCTCGAATCCACTTTCTCGTGTGTACCGACTCTTTGAGTTCGTTGCAGTCAATTGCTACATGTTTCCCGCAACACCCCCTAGTGCAGCGAATCCACGACCTACTAGCCGGGCTGTGCCACGCTGACACTCGAATCACCTTTCTGTGGCTTCCAAGCCACATGGGAATTGAGGGAAATGAGTTAGCAGATCAAGCTGCAAAAGAGGCGGTATCACTACCACCTCGACCAATGGAGGTACCCGCTAGAGATATTCGCTCTCAGTTACGCCTACAAGTTCTGGCTTTTTGGGAGAGTCAGTGGCTAGCTGACCCACTGCCCAGTAAACTGAGAGCGATCAAGGGAACTACTCGCGTTTGGCGGAGCTCCTTCCGGGCCCGGAGAGAGTCCGTCATTTTTTGTAGGCTAAGGATAGGTCATACAAGATCCACCCACTCGTACCTAATGAGAAGGGAAGACCCCCCACTTTGTACCTGTGGAGCCGTTTTCACCGTGGCCCACATTTTCACCGAGTGTGTGGATCTTGCTGACTTACGAAGAAACCTTGGTTTGCAGACGACACTCAAACTTATATTAGCCGATGACGCGGTGGCTGCTGATCGCGTTATCCGCTTTATAAGTGAGAGTGGGTTAGGGCAAGCAATCTAAATTTTCCAGTGAACTTTGACTCAACGTTTTGTTCGTTTTTGAATGATAATGTTTTGTTTTTTCCGTAATTTTTGTTTATTTTTATATTTTTTTATTTTTTATTTAATTGTTTGTTTTTGTTTTATTAATTTTTGGTCTTTTTAAATTTAGATGACCACCTCAAAATTTTAAATTCGATTCAAAATTTGTATTCTTTAATCTGTGTTAAGAGGGGCAGATGACCTCGTAGTTCCGCCCCTTAAAACAACAATAACTAACTAACTAACTAAGTGGCGTTAGGATGGCTACCGGTGCCTTCCGGTCCAGCCCGATACCCAGCCTACTCGCCGAATCGGGTGTTCCAGCTATAAATTATAGACGCCAACATATGCTGTTAGCATATGCTGCCAATGTGCGTCAAATGCCGCAACACCCGACCTATCAAGCTCTCTTCGGTACCTAAATCCACCAGGGGTACGCCAATCGGCCTCGTGCCACTCGGCCAGTTGGTATTAGACTTGATAGCTCGTGTACTGAAATAGGAGTGGCTGTAGGTCCCTGTATGATCCGGACATCTAGCGAGGTGCCTCCGTGGCAAGTCTCGCGTCCGGAAATTCGTTTAGATCTTCACCGAGGTCCTAAGGTGAACACGGATGCCTCCGTTTACAGGAAGCAGTTCCACAGCATAGTTCACCAATTTCCGGACGCTGGCATTCTCTATACGGATGGTCCGAAGGTAGACGTGAAAGTGGGTTGTGCTTACGTTATTGATGGTGCAAATACCAAGATCTCTTTGACTGAGGCCTGTAGTGTGTTTACTGCGGAGCTCGTTGCCATCTATGAAGCTCTGCAGTTTGCACTACAGGATGCACGAATCCACTTTCTCGTGTGTTCCGACCCTTTGAGTTCGTTGCAGTCAATTGCTATATGCTTCCCGCAACACACCCTAGTGCAGCGAATCCACGACCTACTAGGCGGGCTGTGCCACGCTGTCACTCGGATCACCTTTCTGTGGCTTCAAAGCCACATGGGAATTGCGGGAAATGAGTTAGCTGATCAAGCTGCAACAGAGGCGGTATCACTACCACCTCGACCAATGGAGGTACCCGCTAGAGATATTCGATCTCAGTTACGCTTACAAGTTCTGGCTTTTTGGGAGAGTCAGTGGCTAGCTGACCCACTGCCCAGTAAACTGAGAGCGATCAAGGGAACTACTCTCGTGTGGCGGAGCTCCTTCCGGTCACGGAGAGAGTCCGTCATTTTGTGTAGGCTAAGGACAGGTCATGCAAGATCCACCCACTCGTATCTGATGAGAAGGGAAGACCCCCCCACTTTGTACCTGTGGAGCCGTTTTTACCGTGGCCCACATTTTCTCCGAGTGTGTGAATCGTGCTGACTTACGAAGAAACCTTGGTTTGCAGATGACACTCAAACTTATATTAGTTGATGACGCGGTGGCTGCTGATCGCGATATCCGCTTTATAAGTGAGAGTGGGTTACAGCCAGCAATCTAAATTTTCCAGTATAAATTGACTCAACGACTTGTTCGTTTTTGAATGATAATGTTTTGTTTTTCCGTAATTTTTGTTTATTTTTATAATTTTTATTTAATGTTTTTGTTTTATTAATTTTTTGGTCTTTTTAAATTTAGGCGTCTACCTCAAAATTTTAAATTCAATTCCAAATTTGTATTCTTTAATCTGTGATAAGAGGGGCAGATGAACTCGTAGTTCCGCTCCTTAATATAACAATAACTAACTAACTAACTAACTAATACAGTCATCAGAATTTACGCCGTTTATCAGACAGATTCAACACACACCCAAAGTACACGGGGCTACATGACCGCGTTGTCGCAGACCCTAAAATTAAGAACCAACCAACAAGTACTCAGTCTACACACGTAATCTGTGTGCTCTATCTTGCAAGAAATGAGAGCTTACTGAACATACTTCTACTACAATCATCACCAGAATATACTTTTCCGCCATCAACATTTAAATGCTTAATTTCCAATTATTCAAAGTTGTATAGAATTGCACAATTGAATCGGTCAGAGCTGAAAAGCAATAAGTCTGAAGTATTCTGTACTTAAGGTTGGTTGCACTGTATGACTCCTATGATACTGTATGGCGAAACATGCTGCTAATGAAGCTTACCAACTTCAAAGTAAATGGATGTATGTTAAACTGGTTTTCAAGATTCCTTTCACAAAGAATGATCAATGTTCGTAACAACAACGAAACTTCAGGTTGCAAGCAATCAAAACTAGGCCTCCCACAAAGAGCTGTATCAAGCACAACTTTATTCAATGTGTACATCAACGATCTTCCAAAAACAATAAAGTAAGTAGGTAATGTGAATATCAGCATGTTTGCAGACGATCTTAACATTTGGACCACAGCATGTAACAGCCCGATTCAGCAAATGCTTCTTGAACACAGAATGAACCAGGCACTTATAAAACTCAAAAACTGGACTGAAGACAATAATATGGAAATCAATACTACCAAATGAGTATAACAGTTCTTCTCCCTGAGACACCACAATCCAACTTCGAGACGGACATCCAATGGGTGAGCTACAAGTACCTGTTGAGCTGTTCTTCAATACTAGATGTTATATTTTTCTTCCAGTGCCTCTTCAAATTCAGTAGCAGCGGAAGCTGCTGTACATGCGGCCCGGCAGCTGTAGATGCGGCTGTACCAGTTGCTGAATCGGCCCCGGCAGCTTCATAAGCAGCGGTAGCAGCTCCAATAGCCGCGGTAGCACATGCATTCCCCAATGCATCCTCATCCACATCCTGGTTAGGACAAAGAAAAGACTTTATTAAACATTTCTAATGGAACTGATGAATCTATAGTGAAAATCATGGTACAGTATAGGGTAGGGAACTTAAACATGCCTCCCACCATTTATCAAAACAATATTGAGAGAATTCATTATATACGTACTTCAAGCCTCATATGCACCCCGTCTCCCCCCAACAAACAAACAAACAAACAAACAATCAATTCGAAAAATTCTGTTCTGTGCCCGTTTAGACCCAAGTCCAACGACCACATATGCATTTTACCGAATTACATCTAGCACGAGATTCGAAAGATCTCAGGGCGCCCCCTGGGTGAATTTACAAAGCAAAAATACACTGATCTAACATGCTTTACTGATTTTCACCTCGATGCAGCAAAAAGGATAGAAGGGATATAAGAAAATACCACAATTTATAAAAAATCTCTTTTTATTTATAATTTAAAAAATTAATTTAAAAATGCGTGGCAAGAATTCACACACAAGCCCCCGTGTGGGTGCGGGATAGAATACACCCACGGTATGCCCTGCCTGTCGTAGGAGGCGACTAATAGGGCCGACACGGCCGAATAACTTACCAGTTTTTGATTTGTTCAGACCCCCTGTAAGTCGCCTCCGTAGCGTAGCGGTCAGCATGGTTAGCTACCGCCCCGGAGATCCTGGGTTCGATTCCCGGCTCTGCCATGAAATTTGGAAAGTGGTATGAGGACTGAAACGGGGTCTAATCAGCCTCGGGTGGTCTAAATGAGTAGAGGGGGTTCGATTCCCACCTCAGCCATCCTCGAAGAGGTATTCCGTGGTTTCCCACTTCGTCTTCGGGCAAATGCCGGGGTGGTACTGTCCCCGATAATCCGGATAATAGGCTGTCAGAAATCCGCCCCCCTCAATCGGATTGCCAATAATCGATTGCACCGGCACAGCTACATCAATGAAAATGGCACTGACATATACTACCGAGATTAGAGCACAGTAGTTAACATGAAATTATTGTGGAACACACCAAAATATTCGGGGGTTCATACTTACCTTTTACTTACCTATTCAATTTAATCTCGGGACTGGGTTTTCAACGGGATTACTTAATAGTATGCCCTCACAATAACCTCCACCACGATATTTAAAATGAACCAAGTCGGAGACCAGAGAATTTAAACTACACAATAATTTATTTCACATAAAAAAAAAAAAAAAAATAACAAAATTTAACAACAAAATAGTTATGGCTGTCAGAAGCCATTGTCAATGCAACCATGTCCTCCTGTAGGACTGTAGACTTCACATACAAAAATTCAGCTTTCTCTAGCTCAAAACAACGTAATAATAACAACAATGCCCATTGGAATGGATAAGGGATCTGGGACGAGACATATAGCATTTGTTTCCTTGTTCATGAACTTCATAATTTAGTTCATTGACACACATTTATTAATAACCGCAAGGCCGCTAAGTAGTTGACCTTGACCCTCCACCATTCAGTTATCTGGCCACCTGCAATACACCCTATGCAGTGTTGCATGCTTGCTTCGTCAAATGGACGCAGCTGCCTAACCAGTGTCACCATATGCTGGCCAACGCAGAGTCTAGCTCTCATTCTAAACAATTTAAATGCTCACATCTCAACTCAAATATTATCACGCAAAATTTATACAAGTTCCGTTCACAATGCAATGGTTTACTCTGTTAATCTCAAATCTTATTTAAATGTTTATTCCAATTATCGAACTAGCGTTGTTTAAATGTTAATAGCAAAACGCATAATGTTATATCATAGTGTTCAATAATTATTTATAACATTTAGATTGTTCATAACTTAGTCAAACGACAATTGAAAAATTTTTACACGCCTCTATTAATCCCGTTTGTTTCAAATTATTATTATAGATATTTACATAGTTATTTACATTATTTATATTTTATTTATATTTGAAACACATTAACCACACGTTTATCCGGTTGATAATTACTTAAATCGTGGTGATATAATCGACCAATGAAGGTTAGTTATATTTAAATTTTATATTCAGGTTTAATAAGTTTAATAATTATTATCTGTGACGGTAACCTCCATTCAAAATCGTTATCTCAAATTATTTAAACACTCTTGTTAATATTAACAGTAACTTCACATGAATAATATTCAATGGACCTGAACAATACACTCAGCGGAAAAATACCTCGCTCAAAACGCACAAAAATGCACAAAAATTTGGCCCATAATTCATCATATATCTCATTATATATGGCATCAAAATGTTCCACAATACACACAAAAAACCTCCGCTTATAAATTCATCATCATCATCAATATTACTGTGGGAACCTCCTTCACTTATTAAAGGGCATTATTCATCAGCGACTTTTACACGTCCACTGAACTAACGATTATACATCCATAGTTCCTCTTTAAAAATTCTTATATTCATCAATTGTATCGAAAACTGTTATTATATTTAACCTTCGTGGGTTTCATTCATGAAGCGATATGAAGTAAAAATTTGCCAGTCACAAATAAATTTAATAGCAAATACGATTAGACACGCCTCCCTGGTCTATCAAAATGAATTAATCTCATCATAATTATCGCAGTATAAAAATACTATATTCAAGCAAAATTCATTTAACTGCAGAAATAGTCGAATAGAATACAATCAGACTGTGGACTGCACACATTATTGTTCCAATCTAGAATTGAGAAAAACTCCTATCAAATGTTCATTACTATAGTGTACTGAATAAATCGTATTCAAAGTTCATATTTCATAAAATTGTCTATAATGCAATGGTATTTCAGAATTGACTAAAAATGTCTGAGTTTCAATCATGTACATAAAAACGACTAGTATTTCCAAGATCGTCGATAAAGTAGATTTTAACGCTCTAAAATCTTTTAATCATTCTTCTTTCTTGAGGATGACAGAAAATTGGTCAAAGTAATTTACTGAATAGAATTACTTTAATAAAATGACACGCTGTCTGAATTCAAATTTGCCATAGAAAATCGTTAACTTTACAGTCAAATCGTGACTACAAAAATATGCAAATTACTGAAAGAATATGTAATATCAGTCTCAACTGATCCAAAATTATTTAAATATGCCAATGACATAATAATGTCTCAATAAATCGTAGAAAAAGGCATAAATCTGCAAAGTGTACAGAGTACAGAAACATCTAGCAAAAGAATATGGGGCAATCAAATATATGACAGAAAATATGGGAAAGATAGTTGCTCAGATCTCGCTAAATGGCTCAAATAAATCAAGAAACGTTCACGACTACCTTATCTGTTGATTGAAGTTCTAGAGGAAAATTTCAAAGAAGACTGCTGCTGGTTCCATTTCACACAGGATAGATGTGCACCGACCTCGAACCTGGAACCTGCGCCCTCGGAGAATAGAACAGCTTCCTCCTCCGGAAATCGCACTGCTCCGTGTAGATGATAGACATCCTTCTGGCAAAACACTTCTTTGTGTGCTGGGAAAAACCCTTGCCCCTCTTGAAAGTTCCCTGAAGTTCTTGTAGAAATCAGCCATGAAGTTCATTGCAAATATTTCCGCAGAAATGTTCATAATTGTGGAGTATGAATTTATTTCCACTGCCATTTGATGTAATTCAGTGATGGATTACGATGCATGAGTGTAGCTGAATGTTCACTACATGCTCGTCTTTGTAGAATGACGATTATCGAAGCTCCATGTTGCTACTTCACACTACTGATGTATGTCCCAATTGTATTAAAGTTTTAGTCTTCCATCTCCACTTCCATTATAATGTTAGTCGAAAGTACTGCCAGATTGTATAGTTCCATTGTAGAATGTAGCGTTGTATCACCAAATGTAATCTTCAGTATCACGGTTGCAATACACGTGTCTGCCGTAGCGTAGAATGTGGTAGTAAAAGTGCTTCTCAGGATTCGAGAAAAATACTTTTCTCTGCAGTCTTTAAATGCGAATATCTTCTGAAGTATTATAATGAAAATGTTCAACTTTCGCACACGCCTCAATATTGTAATGCACTATTGAATTAGTATAAATGCAGTAGCTAATTCTTGATAGATAAACTTGTAGAATCGTTTATGTGTGCGCTCCAACTTCGCCTAGTTTTAGTAACAGTAAAATTGCACTGCTGGATACCCAATACTGTTCGATGCGGTGGGCTCTGCCACGCTTGCTTATGACGATATGCTTGTTCTATCAGAACACGAAGTCAGACTATCAAGTCAGAATAAAACCACGAAGTGAGCAGCTCCTCTCTGCTGTGCAAGGCCTTTTATCAACTTTGAAGGGGCGTATCCATCCCTACCATAGCTTCTTCTTCCATCATTACTCGAAGTTCCAACTTTGGCTAATCTTGACTGATTTTCAGATTTCAAAAACATATAATTAATTTCTTCGAAATTCCAAATCAATGCCATAACTGAAAATAGTTTTCCACAATTCTGCATGCCAAATGTTATTAAATATGGTAGTTTCAGTAATCTCCGTCTCCCTCCAAGCTATCATTCATTGGTTCGAGCCTCTCCTCCAATAGCGTAACTTCTTCCTCAGCGCGTTTACTTGCTTCCCTGCGACTGCGTCGTAAATCTAAGATCCTTCTCGAACAAAATCGTGACGTCAGCAAGAATCCAAGCTCAGCCAGCCTACTTGCTCGAGCGTTGCGTCATCCACGCCTACGTCATGAATATACACGTCACAACTATGACGGCCATAACGTTATTCACATATGCCAATACAGCCACCGTGGTCTCAGTATAATTCAATTTACGGGGGCAGTACCTACTGTAAGGCCACTGCCGCCTCCTTCCCTCTTCCTAGCCTATCCATCCCAATCTTCCATCCCTTCCCATCCCTCATGAGATCCCTGTTCGCTTTTCAGGTGAGGCCGCCTGGGCGTAGTGCTGATCACAACTCCCCAGTTGTATCCATCCCGACCAGATGTTTCCAGCTCCAGGACACTGCCCATAGAGGCGGTAGTGGTGAGTTCCCTCGCTGAGTCCGTGGGAACCACCAACCTAGAGGGTAAATTGACTAAATAAAAAAATCAGACCCCCTGTGGATGGGGAGGACAGAATTCATCCACGGTATCCCCTGCCTGTCGCAAAAGGCGACTTAGAGGGGGCCTTATAAAGGTCGACTTTGGTTTTCTTGTCCCAGCTCTGGTGTGACCAATAGAAATAAACATGCATGCTGTTAGGGGAAGGGCCACCAGCTTGGCCATCTGGCCAGAAAGCCTAGACGGTATGCCCCATCCCGTCAGGTGGGTGCGCCATGTACCCTACAGTAGTATCCGCCTTACAACGAAGGTCCCTGCATGGCCGAATACTGGAGATGAATAAATCCTGTGCATGCGGAGGGGGAAGTGCCTGTTCGAGGCACTGGGACCCCGGGCAATATCTGCTATGCCAGGTAGGTATTGCCTTGGCTGGGTGGCGCCCACAGTGATAGCCCCCGTTCGGAGTGGGCAGTATTCGGGAAGGATTTCGTCCGGGATGCAATCAAAGCGATCACGGACACCTGTACAGGGTGGCACCCTCAAAAAGCCGTCTCTTGAGTGTCGAGCTAATCCCAAGGTGTATACGCCTTGGGATGAAGCTTCCCCGCTGATAAGTCTCTTCGCTACCTGGTAGCTACGAGGACTGACGGGGGTGATTTTAAACTAGTAAAATCAATAATTTTTTCTGAGGAAATCGAGGGGAAATTCGGGGACCTAAGCGGGATTACCAAGCTCTGGAACGGTCAGCTGCTGCTGCACACCGTTGATCGGAAGCTAACCGAAGCGTTGCTGGAATGCACGCAATTCGGCGAAATTCCCGTTAAGGTTTCAAAACACGAAATGCTAAATGAGGTCCGAGGTCTTATTTTCCATCGTGACCTCATTTTAAATAGCGATGCGGAATTGATGCGGGATCTGGGGAAGAGAGGCGTCACCAAGATTAGGTGCATCACCCGAAAGATTGGAGAGAACAGCGTCGATACCGGCGCTTTTATTCTCCACTTTGAGGGTGATGTAGTACCTAAGCAGGTGAAGGTCACATCGTACCACTGCGATGTTCGACCGTACATCCCTCCTCCTATGCGATGTTATCAATGCCAGAAATTCGGCTATGTTTCCGCCAGGTGCACTGCCAAGGCCGTGTGTAGAGAGTGTGGCAAGGGGACACATGAGGGTGAGAGGTGTACGCCTCCCCCGATTTGTCCTAACTGCCAAGGAAGCCACTCCCCACGATCGATGCAGTGCTCTGAGGTCTGTAAGGAAGCAAAAATTCAAGAAATAAGAACTCTTGATAGGCTTTCATATCACGACGCTCGCAAGAGGTACCGTGATATGAATGCCCCCGAATTTCGGGTATCGTTGGCAGCTGCAACGACGCCCTCATTCACCCCCGCCGCATCTTTACCGAGCGTAGTACCCTCGACGCCCGTATTATCAGCAGTATTAAAATCACCCCTCGCTGTAGCAGCGAAAAATGTCAGCCCGAAGGAGGTACAACAACCTTCTTCGGCCCAGCAAAAGAAGGCGCCGGTTATACCATCTAAAGCGGCGCAATCGGAGAAGAAGTCATCTTCTTCTCCGAAACGGTCGGCGAATAAGTCTTCCCCAGTTAAAGGGGGAAAGAAGACTTTGCCGACCAGGGCTGGTCCTTCTTCCAGCCCACCTAATACGAAAAATATAGGGGAGAAGAGGGAGATGGTTCGTCGCCGTCTCTCTCGCCCTCCTGCTGACGGGGAGGCTAGCCCTTCCGCTCCCACTACCACCAAGGGAGCGAAGCCTGCTGAAGCCAAGCCCGTCCTTATGGAGGAACTCCCCTATAGAAAAGAAAATAGATCGGCGGAGGAGAGGGGAACGGTTCAGCGCCGTTTCTCTTCCTCTCCTAAAGACAGGGCTGCTCACGTATCTGCTGGCCATCCCGCTCCCACCACTACCAGTGGAGCGGTGCCAGCTGGAGCGACCTTGTTTTATAAGGACCCGGCGTCTGTGGGGAAGGGATCATCTACTTCCCCAAACAAACGTCGGCACCGATCCAAGAAGAAATCTCTTCGGGACGTGTCGGGGACAGACACCCAGTCTTCGGATCGGGAGAAAGTCCCTCGACACCGCTCTCGCTCTTCACCAAGAGCGAGACTCGTGAGGTCCGATGACGACCGCGCGCAACCCAAGAGAGCGCCCGCTCCATTTTCTTCGTCTTCGGAAGGAGATGTGGAGATTGAGGTGTGCTCTCCTGCCCCATCATCTCCAACTAGAGATGGGGAAGGGTGGCAAACGGTCAAGCATAAGTAGAAGACCCACTTCTACTTAAGTCCACACCATGGCACTATTACAATGGAACTGTAATAGCTATTCTGTTCATCTCGCTGAGTTACGCCAATTAATATCTTCGTTTTCGGCAACCATTGTCTGGCTTCAGGAATCCAGGTTTCGTCCTGGACATGAGACAACAATCTGTCACTTCACACTCTTCTCTAAAGACCGGCTGGACGGAGCTGTGGCCGCTGGTGGCGTCTGCACACTCGTCCACTCTAGCCTCTTTAGTGAAGAGGTGCCGTTGCGAACTCAGTTAGAGGCAGTTGCAGTTCGTACTTCGTTGCCAGTAATGGCAACAGTATGTAACGAGTACATCCCGCCTGATTCTCAGCCGGATTACGACCAGCTGGGGGATCTAGTCTCTCATCTTCCCCCTCCTTTCCTCATTTTGGGAGATGTTAATGCCCACAACACCATCTGGGGCTCCGCTACCACTAGCGGTAAAGGGAGAGATTTTGAGAAGCTGATCAGGCGGCTGGACCTGTGCCTGTTGAACACAGGGGAACCTATGCACTTCTCTATTGCACACGGTACTTATTCAAGTATCGATATTACCTTGTGCAATCGTGCGTTGGTTCCCCTGCTACATTGGGGTGTACACGATGACCTTTGTAATAGTGACCATTTTCCAGTTATCGTAACTCTTCCGAACCAGAGAGCCATCGAGTTACCAAGTCGATGGCTTCTCCGTCGGGCTGATTGGCCAACTTTCACGGCACGTGCGGTGTTTGCCGAAGATACCTTTGAGAGTGTCGACGATCATACCATACACATAACGAATGGTATTTTGGCATCTGCTGAGGAAACAATACCTTCCTCATCCGGCAACTCACGCCGGAAGCTTGTCCATTGATGGACAGCCGAGATTGCAACAGCCATTAAAGATCGTCAACGGGCTTTCAAATGCTATCGGAGGCAAAACACTATGGCCAGCCTTATAACTTTCAGAAGGATGCGTGCTAGAGCCCGATATATGATTCGGGAGAGTAAGAAAACGACGTGGGAAAAGTATGTGTCGTCTATGACGGCGCATACTCCTTCATCTTAAGTGTGGACTAAGCTTCGTCGGAGATCCGGATTCCCGACATCACTGTCAATACCCGGAGTGTCCATAAATGGTGACATCATCAAGGACCATCTCGCCATTGCCAACAGTATTGGCTCGCACTTCTCCGATGTATCCTGCTCCGGGAGGTACGATCCTACATTTTTGACTCTGAAGCGGGAGGCAGAGACTCACCCCTTGTCCTTTGCCACTGCTGCTTCGGAGACCTATAATGTACCATTCTCTGAATGGGAACTGCGCAGTGCGCTTGCACTGTGCAGGAATACGGCTCCTGGACCGGATAACATACATAATCAAATGTTAAAACATCTGTGCGAATCCAGTATTAAAAAACTGTTGATCCTCTTCAATCGTATATGGATTGAAGGGGAGTTTCCATTACAATAGTGAGAGGGGATCGTGATACCGATTCCTAAGGCTGGAAAGGATCCCAAGTTTGTAAGCTGCTATAGGCCCATTTGTTTGACAAATGGCCTATGTAAGCTGCTCGAAAAGATGGTGAATCGTCGACTGGTGTGGTTCTTGAAGGAGAAAGGTCTCCTGTCTGAGTACCAATGTGGATTTCGCTCTCATAGGTCCACCACTGACCATCTGGTGCAACGTGAGAGCGCCATACATGGGGCATTTTTCCGAAAGCAGCACCTAGTCACGGTCTTCTTTGACCTCGAGAAAGCCTACGACACCACATGGTGCTACGGGATCCTTTCCACCCTTCACAAGTGGGGATTCCGTGGTAACCTACCGACTTTCATTGCGAATTTCATGTCCGTCCGACTCTTCCGTGTAAGAGTCGGTGGAACATTATCGCAATACTATACTCAAGAAATTGGAATTCCTCAGGGTTCAGTGCTGAGTGTCACCTTGTTCGCGATTGCCATGAATGGCATTGTTGCCGCCGCCGGGTCCGCGATAGATCCATCGCTGTATGTAGATGATTTAGCTCTGCATTACGGCTCTGGAAGTATGGCAGTCGTGGAACGGCAATTGCAGCTAGCTATCAAACGGGTCGACAGGTGGGCTCACGCCCGGGGTTTTCGTTTTTCAGCGGTGAAAGCCTCCGTCGTCCATTTTTGTCGGCTCCGGAGGCTACATTTACACCCTGAACTACATCTCAGGGATGCTGCGTTGCCGTTGGTTGACACTTATCGCTTCCTGGGGCTCCATTTTGATAGCAAATTAACAAGGCAGCACCATATACGGCAATTAAAAATGACGTGTCTCAGGAATCTGAACAGGCTCAAGTTTCATAGTGGCACTACGTGGGGGGTTGACCGTGCGGTGCTGCTACGGTTCTACCAAGCCCTCGTCCTGTCCCGGCTAGACTATTGTTCTGCGGCATACGGTTCAGCAAGGCCGGCAACCTCGGAAATGCTGGACAGTATCCACCTTAGTGGCGTTAGGCTGGCTACCGGTGCCTTCCGGACCAGCCCGATACCCAGCCTACTCGCCGAATCGGCTGTTCCACCTTTAAATTATAGACGCCAACATATGCTGTTAGCATATGCTGCCAATGTGCGTCAAATGCCGCAACACCCGACCTATCAAGCTCTCTTCGGTACCTAAAACCACCAGGGGTACGCCACTTGGCCAGTTGGTATTAGACTTGATAGCTCGTGTACTGAAATAGGAGTGACGCATCCGCCATCTATCGGAGCAACTGGGAACTCCGTATTTTAAACATTTAAGCTTGCACCCTACAATTTCTATTCGTCAGCGAGAAAAGGACACCACTTATCCTCGCTCAACGCCACCAGAAATATCTTTCATCTGAGTATTTTCCAGTACACGTGATTATAACCTGCATGAGATCTACTTTAATTACTTCAAGAAATACCAATAATTGTACAGTACGTTACTGACATAACTAGTAGCGTGATATATCTGCAATCATTGGAACTGCATGCACCTCTGCACAGCGCATGCGCACCTGTCAGTTACTTCCCGAAAGGGGCAGATGACCTCGTAGTTCCGCCCCTTAAAACAACAATAACTAACTAACTAACTTACTTCCCGAACTATAAAATTGTCACGTTCAACTACCCCACTAGCGCATTCTGTTAGCCAACCTTGGAGTCTTGACTAAACATGCACTCTGCCAAAGAAACTAATATCTACACTGAAAGACGTTCCTACACTCCAAGACGGGAGGCTACCTGACTGTCAGCTAATCCTAAGATTTATTGCCCCCTCATTATGGCAACCCAAGAGGACCTTGCAGCTCGATTACACAAATTGAAAAGAAGTCGAACAAGAGAGAGAAATAATGCGACACGGTTTCTAAACACTATTGAAAGTTTTACTGAAAACACAAGTATTTAAGACTACAAGTATTATGGAGACCGGCTTCAGGAAACATTAACTAGACTAATCCAATTAGATGACTCAATTCATGATCTTCTTCCGGACACAGAATACAACACCGATATTCAAAGTTGCGAAGAATACATAGATAAAGCAAAACGTGGTTTACAGAAAGCCACACGAGGGGCAGAAATTAAACTTTCTTCTGCTACCTCAAACATGACCATAAACGAGAGTCCCATCACTCCCATTTCAACGTTCACCCATTCTGTTAAATTACCGCCAGTGAAACTGGAACCATTCTTCGGCAATATCGAAAGCTGGATGAGATTTTGGGAACAGTTTGAAGCATCCATTGATAAAGACAAGTCACTATCGACAATAAATAAACATGTCTTTTTACGCGGATATCTCGAAGGTGAACCGAAACATCTGGTTGACGGAATTGCCGTGACTGCTTCTACCTACGAGGACACTAAGAAAATTTTAAAGGCCAAATACGGAGATTGGAATCGGATAATACAGGCGCATATCGATTATCTAGAAGATATCCGACCTATCAACACTGTTTGTCCGGAATCGCTAAACACGACATACATTGAATGCAACCGCCGTATCCAGGCATTACAGGCCCTAGGCGAAGATGTAAACGCATATGGGCGGGTACTTGCTCCCAAGATACTCCGAACCTTCCCTGACGATATCTGTAGACGCTGGATAATACACACCAAACGGAATAATATATCGGAAGGTGACATTCTGAAACTGATGGAATTTCTTGGTGAAGAAGTCGATGGAGCGCTAGTCGCCCAGAAGATCAGAGGTGACCCAGTGCTTTCAACCAGTCTCGTCCCCACGACAGCCGCATTTCAATTAAACGCTAAGTTTAAAAAACCATTGCTGCAAACAAAGAAGCAAACAGAACCATTCTGTGCATTTTGCGACCAACGAGGCCACTGGGCGCAAGATTGTAGGAAGGTGAAAACTGTTCATGACCGAATTGAGAAGCTAAAGACGAATAATCGCTGTTTCCTCTGCCTGAATCGAGGGCATAATTCGAAGAATTGCAGTAGACGGGGGAGAGCATCTTGTTCAAAATGTAAGCAGTCCCATCACTACTCCATTTGCTCAAGCAATGATGTAACCTCCACTTCAGTCCACTCTCAGACTCCTGACTATACTCACTTACAAACTGCGCGTATTCGAATTGTTGGACCAACTGGCTTAAGTAAAACGACTCGTTGCATCTTCGATGGAGGCAGCCAGTCTACATTCATAAGCAAGTCTCTTGTAGACATATTGAAGCTTCATACTGTCACGGAACGAGACATATCTATAGCAGCGTTCGAATCTGACACAACTATCCCTCAAAAGCGTCGTCTGGTTAGTTTCCAGTTACAGGGCACCCAGACAAACGCGTCAATAGGCATCACCGCACTCGAAAGTGCAAACACTTACTCAGTGCACCCTACAGTGCCACAAGACGTCTCTTCCCTGAAGTCAGTACGCAAGTTAATACTAGCTGACCCTAAGGATGACTTACACGATCTCCCAATTGAACTTCTAGTTGGAGGAGATCACTACTGGAAGTTGATCAAGGACACACAACCTGTTCGCATATCTCCGTCTTTGGTACTCATTCCTTCACTTTTCGGATGGGTACTCAGTGGCAATAGATCCGGAGTCACCGTCAACCAGCTAACCGTTAACAAAATAACACTGCAGGATGACCCTTCACTTCTCGAGCACCAAGTCCGTAACTTCTGGAACCTTGAAGCAATAGGGATGTAGCCTGAGAAAGTTCGCGCCAGATAGCGCTCGTGTAGTACTGGGTAAGCGCAAGGCGATCGTCCTATGTTTTCCCCAGTCAGCTACGAGGAATGTATAGATTGTGACCGAGTTTTCTAAGCTAAAGTAAATTATATCTTCTCTAATTTTACTCCAAGACTATATTAATTAATTCTATAGGTATATCCTCTAATATATTATGAACGATTTTCAGCGTTTAAGCGTTAAACAGCTGTAAAATGAGCTACGGACTAGAGGCGCTAAAACTAGTGGCAGGAGGGAAGAATTAGTAGGCTACAGCGGTAATAACAAAATTCTAACACGCTTTACTATTCAAATAATGAATAGGAGTCAGCATGCTTGAGTATTGTAGGCCTATATTGATAAATAGCCTATATCTCCATAAGATTTAAATCATAAATAGAGATTTCCCCGTCAATGCATATGAGATTTTCAAAATGAAATGCCTTGTCCTGTTCGGATTCCACGTAAAGAGGAAGTCCTCTGTGCCTTATGATCTCTAGATTATCGGTCACGTAAAACTATAATCTTCCTTTTTTAGAGATTTAAATATTCACTGTCTCTCCTTGCTTATAGACTTTGATTCGTGTATTTTTTGGTTGATAGCGTACATGAAACGGTCTCTTTTTTACGGTAATCATAATCAATGAAAGTTGATACCGGTATTGTTTACCTCAAAATGCATCGCAACGTTTGGTTCTTTTGTAATTTGTCAATTTCTTAATTCAAATCGTTTCCGTACCCCTTGGAAACGACTCAGGGGTACAGTATTTAAAAAGTTTGAGAATCCCTGTTTTAAGGCCATGAACTGTTTCCATTCATCTGGCTAACTTAGGCCTATGGCTCAAGAATGTAGAAGTCAGTCACTACCGGTACCACATTCTCCGTCGGGCAGCTGTAAGTTGACGATTAATTCTGATTTCAAGAAACCAACCATAATACGTTTTTGACTGTTAATGTTGTGACATTTATTCTTGAAGTATTTGTCCGAGTATTGATGCCTTTGAAAATGGGAGTCACAAATGTTACATCACTTCTTCCTGTATATTGACGATTTCTTCCCGTACCGTACTTCAATGGAGATAATTTATGCAGATTCCGATATTGTAGGCTTATCGTGGTAAACTGGCAATTTTCTTGTGTATGGCCTCTTCCTTATTTTTGTTGTGTTCGTGGTCCACGGAAAAAGCGATGGAACAGTGCCCGGTTTTAATCTTGCTCTCTCACCTTCAAATACAAACGCATAAATTCAGTGGTTGTTATCGATATGTCTATTCAGTTTATAGGTAGGACTTATTTCCCTTTGTAAATCACACTTGCCCAACACAGTTTTCGTGAAGTCTTCGAGTTGAAAACAATGGGAACACACTTTAATATTTTCGGTCAGATTTTCTTTCACCGAAATGTTTCCTTCTAATAGCATGTAACCATTTCTTCCTCATTTCTTTATTTTGTGAAAATTGGTGACACAAAATCGGATTTCCCTGATTTTTGCAAACAGGAACACTGCAATAGCTCGGCATAGTCACGAAAATAGCAATTTAAACAACTTAAATTCGTGGATATTAGCGGCATGTGAACACAGGAAACAAATGAAGAGCGCCTTGCGCTTACCCAGTACAACAGCAGTGCGCTCTATCGGTGCTAGTTCTATACATTCCTATTGGAATCAAGGAAGAAGAATCAAGATCCCACACGATGAGCTCCAAGGATCTCGATATCCTCAAAAACTTTCATGAATCTCACTGCATTCAAGATGGACGGAGAGTTGTTTTTTTGCCAAAGAAAAACCAGGAATTTGCATCGGATAACCGCACTAACGCTGAGAGACGATTCCAAGCCTTGACGAAGAAACTGCAACGAGATAGAGACTATAACGCCATGTACAACGAAAGAATGCTCGACTACATCATCCAAGGCCAAGTAGAGATGTTGAACCCAGACAACCGAGCAACTTCTGTGTACTATCTACCACATCATGCAGTCAAGAAGACGAAACAGAACGTAACTAAGTGGCGCGTTGTATTCGACGCTTCATCTCATTAAAATGGATCTCTATCGCTGAATGACGTCCTAGAAATCGGACCTAATCTTTTCCCCGACGTAATGAGTATCCTGCTTCGGTTTAGATTGTACCAATATGCTATTCTTGGAGATATAAAGCAAGCCTTTCTGCAGCTCTCACTTAACTCCAGCGACAGGGATCTAACACGGTTCCTTTGGTTTCGATTAATCAAGGACGAAAACGGCCAATACCACGTCACCGACGAAGTGGTCACCTACCGCTTCACCCGATTTCCTTTCGGACTAACCAGTAGCCCTTTCCTCTTGTCAGCTACTCTGCGAGAATTGGCTACGAGGCACATTGATGACTACGCAGTTGCTGCTAGCCTCGTGGACCAGCACATGTACATGGACGATTTTGCAGCATCTACTAACGACGTTGAGGAACTCCAAACAATATACTCTCAGCTCACGGATTTGATGAGTATTATCAACATGCCTATGTCGAAGTGGGCCACGAATTCAATCACACTGCAAAACGAGTGGCAAAATCAAACTCTACCCATTCAAGAGGTTACACAGATCTTGGGAATCAACTGTAACACGGGCCATGACACACTGCATCTTTCAGCTATCGATGACTACAAGATGTCTCCAGATGACACTGCCACAAAACGCCACGTTCTTCAGATAACATCACGACTATACGATCCTCTCGGACTGTTCTCTCCGGTGACAATAATTGGAAAGATGTTGTTTCAAGAAACGTGGACCAGAGGTATATCAAGGCACGAGACTTTACCTTCTGATATTGGGCACGAGTGGTTAGTTTGGTGTTCAAATCTTCAATACGTGTCGGACATTCACACCCCACGATGGATAGGTGCTCTCAACAAAGACTTGGACAACTATTCTCTACACGTATTCTGTGACGCTTCCGAACGGGCATATGGTGCTGCTGTATACCTTCGATCTCACGCTCACGATACCACTACCGTTCAGTTAGTATGTAGCAAAGCTAGACTGGCCCCTATAAAGAAGGTCACGCTACCACGTTTGGAATTACTCGCTGCACTCGTGGGCACAAGACTTCTTCGTTACTTCTGCCGTGCTACATCCTGTGACATCAGTAAAGCAATGCTGTGGACAGATTCAGCTATCACTCTAGGCTGGATACAAAACGACCCGAACCGCTGGAAAACTTTCATCTGCAATCGTGTTACAGAAATCACCGGCTGCACTTCACCATCACAATGGTTTCATTGTCCAGGAACGGATAACCCTGCAGATCTTTTATCACGAGGACTACAAGCAGAAGATCTAAAATCAGCAGATATTTGGTGGCACGGGCCGGCCTGGTTGAGGGATCCTCCAAGAAGTTGGCCTCCCAAATACAGCACCGAACATCTAACACTTCCAGAGGCTAAGAAGAAACCCTGTCAGGCCCTTGTTGTTACCACACATGAAGCACTCTGTGACTTCGCAAGATTCAGCACCTACAACAAATTACTTCGGACTACAGCTTGGATCCTCCGGTTCATTAAGAACCTTCGGTCAGCGGATAAGCAAACTGGTGACTTGACAGTGTTGGAACTCGAAGCAAGTCGGCGATATTTGATAGCTTCTGTACAACGAGAGACCTTCGGAACAGAATACGAAGCTTTGTTGCACAACACCCCCATCCCCAAAATATCGAAGATCGCCTCTTTTCAACCGTTCCTGCAAGACACATTGATCCGCCTTGGTGGCCGCCTCCACTTCACAACGATGTCGTATGACGAAAAACACCCAATAATTTTAGACGGCGGACATCCCTTCACTTGTCTTCTAATCCGCCATACCCATATCAGACTGCACCACTTGGGATCACGGATTGTGCTCTCCGAGCTGCGAAGCCAATTTTGGATTCTACGAGCAAGGCAAAGCATTAGGAAGGTATTGAATTCGTGTCTGCCTTGTAAGTTATCACGAAACCCTCCTGGACAGGAGAACGCAGCTCCATTACCGACCGATCGTGTACGATACTCCAGACCGTTCACTGTAACAGGACTCGATTTTGCGGGCCCACAATACGTCCGCCACGATAACATCCTTTTGCTTACATGTGCTACTACCAGAGCTGTCCACTTGGAGCTAGCGTCGGATATGACAGTAAATAAGTTTCTGATGGCCTTCCAAAGATTCGTCAGCCGCCGAGGCCTACCTCATACCATATATTCAGAAAATGCCACCACTTTTCACGCAGCTCATAGAGAACTTAGAGAGCTTTCTGTGATCTTCCACGACCACGACGCATCGAGCTACCTTTCCACAAATGGCATCCGCTGGAAATTCATCGCACCACGAGCGGCTTGGTGGGGAGGATGGTGGGAACGAATGGTCGGCACTACGAAACGCTCCTTGCGCAAAGTTTTATGCCGGCGGCAAGTGAATGAGGAAACCCTGTACACCATTCTCGTTAGCATTGAAGCCGTCATAAATTCCCGTCCCCTCCTTCAGGATGAAGGAACTACAGCCTTGACTCCAAGCCATTTCATCCACGGCGACAAGCTGACGACAATCCCTACAGGACCTGAGCCTGCTATTAAGAAGGACTTGAAAAGGGAATACAGGCTCCAGCAACAAGCGGCAGAAGATTTCCGGAAACGCTGGATGAAGGAATATCTTCTGGAACTACGCAACCATCACCACGTACGACAGACATGCGGCAAAACCCCGAACTTCCGGGTAGGTGACCTGGTCCTGCTGCAAGAAGACAACGGTCCTCGCCACGTATGGGGCAGAGGCGTAATCGAGGAACTACGACCTGGACGAGACGGAATACTCAGGACCGTCATCCTTCGCACGCCAGACAGGAACCGGATAACGCGTCCAATTCATATGGTCATACCTCTAGAGGTCGACCAGGGTGGGGAGGATGTGAAGGACTGACATATCTTTGTGTGTGTTGTACTTTGTGTATATAGTGTAAAGTGTTCATATCTGTACATAAGTTCTTTGGAGTTAAATAAGATGGCGTTATGTTAGTAAGCTGTGTGTTTCCCTGTGCTCCTTTTCACTCATTCTCCACACCCTGTATGATCCGGACATCTAGCAAGGTGCCTCCGTGGCAAGTCTAGCGTCCGGAAATTCGTTTAGATCTTCACCGAGGTCCTAAGGTGAACACGGATGTATCCGTTTACAGCACCTAGTCACGGTTTTCTTTGACCTCGAGAAAGCCTACGACACCACATGGCGCTACGGGATCCTTTCCACCCTTCACAAGTGGGGACTCCGTGGTAACTTACCGACTTTCATTGCGAATTTCATGTCCGTCCGACTCTTCCGAGTAAGGGTCGGTAGGACATTATCGCAATACTATACCCAAGAAAATGGAGTTCCTCAGGGTTCAGTGCTGAGTGTTACCTTGTTCGCGATTGCCATTAATGGCATTGTTGCCGCCGGGTCCGCGGTAGTTCCATCGCTGTATGTAGACGATTTAGCTCTGCATTACAGCTCTGGAAGTATGGCAGTCGTGGAACGGCAATTGCAGCTAGCTATCAACCGGGTCGACAGGTGGGCTCACGACCGGGGTTTTCGTTTTTCAGCAGCGAAAACCTCCGTCGTCCATTTTTGTCGGCTACGGAGGCTACATTTACACCCTGAACTACATCTCAGGGATACTGCGTTGCCGGTGGTTGACACTTATCGCTTCCTGGGGCTCCATTTTGACAGCAAGTTAACGTGGCAGCACCATATACGGCAATTGAAAATGACATGTCTCAGGAAACTGAACATGCTCAGGTTTCATAGTGGCACTACGAGGGGGGCTGACCGTGCGGTGCTGCTACGGTTCTACCAAGCCCTCGTCCTGTCCCGGCTAGACTATGGTTCTGCGGCATACGGTTCAGCAAGGCCGGCAACCTTGAAAATGCTGGACAGTATCCACCATAGTGGCGTTAGGCTGGCTACCGGTGCCTTCCGGACCAGCCCGATACCCAGCCTACTCGCCGAATCGGGTGTTCCACCTTTAAATTATAGACGCCAACATATGCTTTTAGCATATGCTGCCAATGTGCGTCAAATGCCGCAACACCCGACCTATCAAGCTCTCTTCGGTACCCAAAACCACCAGGGGTATGCCACTCGTGCCACTCGGCCGGTTGGTATTAGACTTGATAGCTCGTGTACCGAAATAGGAGTGGCTGTAAGTCCCTGTATGATCCGGACATCTAGCGAGGTGCCTCCGTGGCAAGTCCCGCGTCCGGAAATTCGGTTAGATCTGCACCGAGGTCTTAAGGTGAACACGGGTGCCTCCGTTTACCGGAGGCAGTTCCACAGCATAGTTCACCAATTTCCGGACGCTGGCATTCTATACACGGATGGTTCGAAGGTGGACGAGAAGGTGGGTTGTGCTTACGTTATTGATGGTGCAAATACCAAGATCTCTTTGCCTGAGGCCTGTAGTGTGTTTACTGCGGAGCTCGTTGCCATCTATGAAGCTCTGCAGTTTGCACTACAGGATGCTCGAATCCACTTTCTCGTGTGTACCGACTCTTTGAGTTCGTTGCAGTCAATTGCTACATGTTTCCCGCAACACCCCCTAGTGCAGCGAATCCACGACCTACTAGCCGGGCTGTGCCACGCTGACACTCGAATCACCTTTCTGTGGCTTCCAAGCCACATGGGAATTGCGGGAAATGAGTTAGCAGATCAAGCTGCAAAAGAGGCGGTATCACTACCACCTCGACCAATGGAGGTACCCGCTAGAGATATGCGCTCTCAGTTACGCCTACACGTTCTGGCTTTTTGGGAGAGTCAGTGGCTAGCTGACCCACTGCCCAGTAAACTGAGAGCGATCAAGGGAACTACTCGCGTTTGGCGGAGCTCCTTCCGGGCCCGGAGAGAGTCCGTCATTTTGTGTAGGCTAAGGATAGGTCATACAAGATCCACCCACTCGTACCTAATGAGAAGGGAAGACCCCCCACTTAGTACCTGTGGAGCCGTTTTCACCGTGGCCCACATTTTCACCGAGTGTGTGGATCTTGCTGACTTACGAAGAAACCTTGGTTTGCAGACGACACTCAAACTTATATTAGCCGATGACGCGGTGGCTGCTGATCGCGTTATCCGCTTTATAAGTGAGAGTGGGTTAGGGCCAGCAATCTAAATTTTCCAGTGAACTTTGACTCAACGACTTGTTCGTTTTTGAATGATAATGTTTTGTTTTTTCCGTAATTTTTGTTTATTTTTATAATTTTTTTTAAATTTAATTGTTTGTTTTTGTTTTATTAATTTTTGGTCTTTTTAAATTTAGATGTCCACCTCAAAATTTTTAATTCGATTCAAAATTTGTATTCTTTAATATGTGTTAAGAGGGGCAGATGACCTCGTAGTTCCGCCCCTTAAAACAACAATAACTAACTAACTAACTAACTGATTTGTTCAGACCCCCTGTAAGTCGCCTCCGTAGCGTAGCGGTCAGCATGGTTGGCTGCCGCCCCGGTGATCCTGGGTTCGATTCCCGGCTCTGCCATGAAATTTGGAAAGTGGTATGAGGACTGGAACGGGGTCTAATCAGCCTCGGGTGGTCTAAATGATTAGAGGGGGTTCGATTCCCACCTCAGCCATCCTCGAAGTGGTTTTCCGTGGTTTCCCACTTCGTCTTCGGGCAAATGCCGGGATGGTACTGTCCCCGTTTACCCGGATAGTAGGCTGTCAGATATCCGCCCCCTCAATCGGATTGCCAACAATCAATCGCACCGGCTCAGCTACACCAATGAAAATGGCACTGACAGATACTACCGAGGTTTGAACACAGAAGTTACCAAGAAATTATTGTGGAACACACCAAAATAGACGGGGGTTCATACTTACCTTTACTTACCTCTTAAAAATATCTCGGGGATTGGGTTGACAACAGGATCTCTAAAGTATGCTCCCACAATAACCTACACCATGACATTTAAAAATGAACCAGAATGAAGACGAGAACTTTGAACTGTACAAGAGCTTTTATTTCAAATAAAGGGTATGATTTTAACAACTCAACAAAATCAATGTGGCTATCAGTAGCCCATGTCAATCTGACTATGTCCTCCTGAAGGACTTGCAAAGTTATCAAACAATATGTTAGCTCCCACGAGCTCAAAATAACGTAATATTCAAAACACATTTGGATTGGAAAAAGGAAGTCAGGACGAGACACATATATAGAGCATTTTGTTTCTTTTAATAAACATGACACTTGTATTTATAGGCACAAGGCCTCAATGTGGACGACCTCGCCCGCTGATAACCAGTTGTCTGACCAGCTGCCGTCTACCCTTCAACCTGACGCACACCTGTCAAATGGGGGCTCACTTGTCATGCCACACTGCGTAAAAATTCAGCTCCCTCTCAACAGCTTTAAATGTCCGCAAGACAACTCATATATATTGACGCAAATCTTTCAAATGCTTTACTCACATACCACTGGATTATTCTGACAATCCCTAAACTTGTTAAGTTATCATCCAAATGTTTAATAAGCATAGTTTAGAGTATAAAACACACTCTTAAATGTTTATAACAAAATCACATAAATTATTTATAACAATTAGAAATTGTTTATAATATTGTCGAAGATAATTACAAAAATTGTAAACACGCCTCTAACATTACTTTCGTTCCACATTATTGTCAAAGATATTTACATCATTATTTACAATATTAACATTTAAATTATTCAAATTATTAATTTAAGAAATACATTTAACCACATGTTCATCCGGTTGGTAATTTCATAATCGTGTCAATATAATCGACCAATGAAGGTTAGTTATACATGTTAATGTCACAATCTGGTTTAATAAAGGTTGTAATAATTATTATAATTATTTGTGACGGTAATCTTCATTCAAAATCTTATCTCAAATTCTTTCAAAACTCTTGTTAATTATAACAGTAAATTCACTTGATTAATTTTCAACGGACTATGACAATACACTCCAGCGGAAAATACTTCGCTTACAAAATAATGCACAAACTGCATTAAAATAGGCCCAAATTCATCATATATTAATATATATGGTATCAAAATCTTCCACAGAATTTACAAAAACCTCCGCTAACAAATTCTTTATCATTAATTACTGTGGGAACCTCCTTCATTTATTTAAGGGCATTATACATCAGCGACTTTCAACACGTCCGCTGCACTAGCGATTATACATTCATAGTTCCACTTAAAAATTCTTATAATCACTAATTGTTTCAAAACTGTTGTCATTTAACCTTCGTGGATTTCATTCATGAATCGAAATGAAGTAAAAATTTGCCAATCACAAACAAATTTAATAGTGAATACGCTTATATACGCCTGTCTGGTCTATCAAAATTTAAGATTAACATCTTCAAAGAATTGTAGTATAAAAATACTATCATCAAATAAAGTGCGACTAAACTGCAAAATAGTCGAATAGAATCCAATTAGACTGGGAAATGCAAACATCATTATAAAAATCTCTAATTGAAAAAAAAACTCCTAACAAAAGTTCATGACTTTAATGCATTCAATAATTCATAATTAAAGTTCATCTTTCACAAAATGGTCTATGATGCAATGGTCGTTCATACCTGACGATAAATGTCTGTGTTGCAATCAATTCAAATAACGACTAGTATTTCCAAGATCGTCGACAACGTAATGGATTTTAACGCTCTAAACTCATTTAAATGTTCTTCCTTCTTGATGATGACAGAAAATTGGTCAAAGTAATTAAACTGGGGTAGAATTACTTCAATAAAATGACACGCTGTCTGAATTTAAATCTGCCATAAAGATCATTAACTTACAGTCAAATCGAGACTACAAAATAAGCAAATTACTGAAAAATCTAAATATCAGTCTCAACTGATCCAAAATCGTTTAACTATGCCCATGACATAACAATGTCTTAATAAATCGTCGAAAAAGGCATAACTCATCAAGGTGAACTGAGAATAGGAATCTCAAACAAGAATATAGGGCAAAATACATGAGGACAAAAAATATGGGAAAATGGTTGCTCAAATATTGCTAAGAAACTCAAATACAATAAACGTTCACGACTACCTTATCTGCTGGTGGAAGTTGCAGAGGAAAATTCCCCAAAGAAGACTGCTGATGGATCCATTTTACCAACTTGAAGATGAGCTCCATCCTCGAAATAGGAAACAGCACCCTCGGAGAATCGAACTGCTTCCTCCTCGGGAAATTGCACTGCTCCGTGAAGACGAACGACATCCTTCCGGCAATAATCTTCTTTGTGAGTCGGGACAACCCTGACCTCTCTTGAAAAATCCCTGAAGTTCCAGTAGAAAATCGCCATGAAGTTTTTGTAGTAATTTCCGAAGAAATATTCAGTAAGTATGAAATCATTTCCATTGCTGTTTGATAGTATTCAGCGTTGAACCACGAAACATGGGTGTAGATGGTTATTCACCACATGTTCGCTTGTGTGGAATGGCAATTAGCGAAGTTCCATGCTGCTATCTTACTTCGTTGAAATATGTCCCAATTGCATTAAAGTCCTTTAGCCTTTCATCTTCTCTTCGGTTATGGTAATAGAAGAACAAACTGCCATATTAAACTGCTCCATAATACTGTAGCTTTGTGTCACAAAAGCAATCTGAAGTCTCCCTATTTCACTAGCCGTGTCAGCCGTGGCGTAGAATCTGGCGATAGAAAGTGCTTCTCATGTGGCGAGAAAATCACTTTTGTCAGTCGTCTAAAATTGCCAATATCTTCCAAAATAATTCCTCGAAATTGTTCAACTTTTCTACACTCCTTACTGTAGCACTGCACAATAGAATTAGCTTATAGGCGACCGCTAACTGTTCATAGCTAATCTTGTAGACGCGTTATAATGTGCGTTTTAACTTCACCTAGATTTACTCACAGTAAACTTGCACTGCTAGTATGCTCGAATCTCGTTTAATGCAGTGGCTTCACCACGCGTTATAAAGACGACTCTTTCTACTAATCTCACTCGACGTCTCACCGAAATAACTACATAAGAAAAAAGCTTCGATGATCTGAGCTTTGACGATTAGATATCAGACGATTGAGAGTCCTCTCTTCTGCGCAAGGCCTTTTATAAACTTCATGAGGGGCGTATCCATCCCTTCCATAGCGTGTTACTGCGTCATCGCTAGAAGTTCCAACTTCGTCAATACATGACGGATTTTCAAAATTCAAAAACTGAAAATAAATTTCACCAAAATTCCAGATCAATGCCTCTACTGCAAATGGATTTCCACAATTCTGCATTCCAAAAAGTAATAAAAATATCATAGTTTCAGCAATCTCCGTCTTCCTTCAGACTATCGTTCATTGGTTCGAGCCTCCCCTCCAATAGCATAATTTCTTCCTCAGCAGAATTCCACGTTTCCTGCGACTGCGTCGTAAATCTCGGATCTTTCTCGAATAAATGCTGACGTCACCGAGAATCTCAGCTCAAGTAGCCTGCTGGCATAACGTCTGCGTCATCCGTGCTTACGTCATGACTACCCACGTCATAACTATGACAGCCATAACTTTCTTTATAATTTCCAAAATAGCCACCGTGGTCTCTATATAATTCAATTTACGGGGGCATTCTCCCCTCACCACGTTTTAAAAACAGTTGCAAATTGTTTTTAAACTCAGTGTTACAAGTACCTCAACTCTCTTGAACACGAAATTGAATTATTACTTGCTTACTCTAGGATAGTATCTTTTCAAATTTCCAGCATTGAACTTGCCGTAAATGACATTATTCTCATCATCGTAGAGTTCATAGCAGTTGTTTCCATAGGCGTTCGTAATCCTAAACGGACCCATGAATACAAATCCAAATTTGGGATAGATTTTCTTGCTCATATCAGCCTTAACAGGTCTGCGTAATAATACAAGATTTCCAACTTGTAAGGGTGCACCAAAACGTTTTCCAGCTACTCTTTTCAATCGTTTCTCTGCTGCTTTCTGGAGTTGTTCCTTCGCCTTGTCAATCCTCTGCTGCCTTCCTAGGTCGGGATCTCTAGGAACGTGGTTGAAAAGATTATCCCACGGCCTTTCTGGGTTTCTTCCTAGATGAAGTCGCATTGGCACTTCTCCTGTGCTCTCCTGCACTGTAGAGTTCAGACATTCCTCAATAAGGGGTACAAATCTCACCCAACCAGGATGATCATTTGGACAGAAAATTCGACAGAATTTCGAAAATTCAGCCATATATCTTTCTGAGGAATTCGATTCTGGGTAACGCACGCTTGAAAATAAGTGCTTAATGCCAAGCCTTTCCATATCCGCTGCAAATTCCACGGATGTAAACTGCGTTCCATGATCTGACAGTAGATATTCTGGTTTACCAGCTTTAGGAAATACAGCATTTTCCAGTCTGCTTACTACGTTCCTTGTGTTAGCTTTCTGCATGGGACTCATTGTAACAAATTTTGAGAAAACATCCACGGTAACCAACAGGTACTGGTTACCCTGATATCCCTTCGGACAGGGGCCAAATATATCCGTCGCCATTAGTTCGTTTGGCTTAGAAGGAATCATAGCCTTCGGTTTTCCTTTTAATAAAGCAGAAGCATACTTTGCTCTTTGACATTTGTCACATGATCGAATGACCTTGGCAATGCTGGAACGCATGTTAGTCCAAATAAATCTCTCTTTAAGAGTATTAAGAGTTTTATCTAAACCGGCATGTCCAGTTGCGTGATGAGCTACCCACACTAAATTGACAACCCCCCGTGTGGGTGCGGGATAGAATACACCCACGGTATGCCCTGCCTGTCGTAGGAGGCGACTAATAGGGTCGACATGGCCGAATAACTTGCCAGTTTTTGATTTGTTCAGATCCCCTGTGGATGGGGAGGGCAGAATTCATCCACGGTATCCCCTGCCTGTCGTAAAAGGCGACTTAGAGGGGGCCTTATAAAAGTCGATTTTGGTTTTCTGGTCCCAGCTATGGTTTGACCAATAGAAACAAACATGCATGCTGTTAGGGGAAGGGCCACCAGCTTGGCCATCTGGCCAGAAAGCCTAGACGGTATGCCCCATCCCGTCAGGTGGGTGCACCATGTACCCTACAGTAGTATCCGCCTTACAACGAAGGTCCCTGCATGGCCGAATACTGGAGCTGAATAAATCCTGTGCATGCCGAGGGGGAAGTGCCTGTTCGAGGCACTGGGACCCCGGGCAATATCTGCTATGCCAGGTAGGTATTGCCTTGGCTGGGTGGTGCCCACAGTGATAGCCCCCGTTCGGAGTGGGCAGTATTCGGGGAGGATTTCGTCCGGGATGCGTAGTAAACGATCACGGACACCTGTACAGGGTGGCACCCTTAAAAAGCCGTCTCTGGAGTGTAGACCGAATCCCAAGGTGTATACGCCTTGGGATGAGGCATTTAATAAGAAGTTCCCTGTTGACAGGTCTCCTCGCTACCTGGTAGCTACCAGGACAGACGGGGGAGATTTTAAACAGGTAAAATCGATCCTATTTTCAGAGGAAATCGAGGGGAAATATCGCGACCTTAACGGGATTTCCAAGCACCGGAACGGGCAGCTCCTGCTGCATACCGTTGACCGGCAGCAAACCGAAGCGTTGCTGGAATGCACGCATTTCGGCGAAATTCCCGTTAAGGTTGAGAAGCACGATACGCTAAATGAGGTCCGTGGAGTTATATTCCATCGCGACCTCATTTTAAACAGCGACGCGGAATTGATGCGGGATCTGGGGAAGCGAGGCGTCACCAGGATTAGGCGCATCACCCGGAAAATTGGAAATGATAGCGTCGATACTGGCGCTTTCATTCTTCATTTTGAGGGTGATGTAGTGCCTAGGCAGGTGAAGGTCACGTCGTACCATTGCGACGTTAGACCGTACATCCCTCCACCTATGCGCTGCTACAATTGCCAGAAATTCGGTCATGTTTCTGCCAGGTGCACTGCCAAGGCGGTGTGTAGAGAGTGTGGCAAGGGGACACATGACGGTGTGGGGTGTACGCCTCCCCCGACGTGTCCTAACTGCCAAGGAAGTCACTCTCCGCGGTCGAAGCAGTGCCCTGAGTTCTGCAAGGAAGCAAATATCCAAGAAATCAGAACATTGGATCGGCTTTCATATCACGACGCTCGAAAGAGATACCGTGATATGACTGCACCCGAATTTCCGGTATCTTTCGCGGCTAAGGTGACGCCACCTATCACCCCTGCCACTTTCGTTCCCCTTGCTGTACCCTCGACGACGAACTACTCTGAGATCGTAAAGTCTCCCCTCGCTGTCCAAGCGAGACCTGTCGGCCCGAAGAAGGTTAAACAACCTTCTTCGGCCATTGTGATAAAGGCGCCGGTTATACCATCTAAACCGGCGCAATCGGAGAAGAAGTCATCTTCCTCTCCGAAACGGTCGGAGAAGAAGTCTTCCCCTGCCAACGAGGCAAAGAAGACTTCTGCGACCGGGGCTGGATCGTCATCCAGCCCATCTGATAAGACAAAGATAGTGGAGAAGAGGGGGACGGTTCGTCGCCGTCTCTCTCGCCCTCCTGCTGACGGGGTGGCTACTGTCTCTGCTGGCCTTTCCGCTCCCACTACCACCAAGGGAGCGAAGCCTGCTGAAGCCAAGCCCGTCCGTATGGAGGAACTCCCCTATAGAAAAGAAAATAGATCGGCGGAGGAGAGGGGAGCGGTTCAGCGCCGTTTCTCTTCCTCTCCTAAAGGCAGGGCTGCTCACGTATCTGCTGGCCATCCCGCTCCCACCACTACCAGTGGAGCGGTGCCAGCAGGAGCGACCTTGTTTTATAAGGACCCGGCGTCTGTGGGGAAGGGACCATCTACTTCCCCAAACACACGTCGGCGCCGATCCAAGAAGAAGTCTCTTCGGGGCGTGTCGGGGACAGACACCCAGTCTTCGGACCGGGAGAAAGTCCCTCGACACCGCTCTCGCTCTTCCCCAAGGGCGAGACCAGTGAGGTCCGACGACGACCGTGCGCAACCCAAGAGAGCGCCCGCTCCATTTTCTTCGTCTTCGGACGGAGATGTGGAGATTGAGGTGTGCTCTCCTGCCCCATCATCTCCAACTAGAGATGGGGAAGGGTGGCAAACGGTCAAGCATAAGTAGAAGACCCACTTCTACTTAAGTCCACACCATGGCACTATTACAATGGAACTGTAATAGCTATTCTGTTCATCTCGCTGAGTTACGACAATTAATATCTTCGTTTCGGCAACCATTGTCTGTCTTCAGGAATCCAGGTTTCGTCCTGGACATGAGACAACAATGCGTCACTTCAAACTCTTCTCTAAAGACCGGATGGACGGAGCTGTGGCCGCTGGTGGCGTCTGCACTCTCGTCCACTCTAGCCTCTTTAGTGAAGAGGTGCCGTTGCGTACTCAGCTAGAGGCAGTTGCAGTTCGTACTTCGTTGCCAGTAATGGCAACAGTATGTAACGTGAACATCCCACCTGATTCTCAGCCGGATTACGACCAGCTGGTGGATCTAGTCTCTCAGCTCCCCCCTCCTTTTCTCCTTCTGGGAGATGTTAATGCCCACAACACCATCTGGGGCTCCGCTACCACTAGCGGTAAAGGGAGATATTTTGAGAGGCTGATCAGGCGGCTGGACCTGTGTCTGTTGAACACAGGGGAGCCTACGCACTTCTCTATTGCACACGGTACTTATTCCAGTATCGATATTACCCTGTGCAGTCGTGCGCTGGTTCCCCTGCTACAGTGGGGTGTACACGATGACCTTTGTAATAGTGACCATTTTCCAATTATCGTAACTCTTCCGAACCAGAGAGCCATCGAGTTACCAAGTCGATGGCTTCTCCGTCGGGCTGATTGGCCAACTTTCACGGCACGTGCGGTGTTTGTCGAAGATACCTTTGAGAGTGTCGACGATCATACCATTCACATAACGAATGGTATTTTGACTGCTGCTGAGGAAACAATACCTTCCTCATCCGGCAACTCACGCCGGAAGCTTGTCCCTTGGTGGACAGCCGAGATTGCAGCAGCCATTAAAGATCGTCGACGTGCTTTCAAATGCTATCGGAGGCAAAACACTATGGCCAACCTTATCACCTTCAGAAGGATGCGTGCTAGAGCCCGATATCTGATTCGGGAGAGTAAGAAAACGACGTGGGAAAAGTATGTGTCGTCCATGACGGCGCATACTCCTTCATCTCAAGTGTGGACTAAGCTTCGTCGGATCTCCGGACTCCCGACATCACTATCGATACCCGGAGTGTCCATCAATGGGGACATCATCACGGACCATCTCGCCATTGCCAACAGCATTGGCTCGCACTTCTCCGATGTATCCTGCTCCGGGAGTTACGATCCTACATTTCTGACTCTGAAGCGGGAGGCAGAGACTCACCCCTTGTCCTTTGCCACTGCTGCTTCGGAGTCCTATAATGTACCATTCTCTGAATGGGGACTGCGAAGTGCGCTTGCACTGTGCAGGGATACGGTTCCTGGACCGGATAACATACATAATCAAATGTTAAAACATCTGTGCGAATCCAGTATAAAAAAACTGTTGATCCTCTTCAATCGTATATGGATTGGAGGGGAGTTTCCATCTCAATGGCGAGAGGGGATCGTGATACCGATTCCTAAGGCTGGAAAGGATCCCAAGTTTGTAAGCAGTTATAGGCCCATTTGTTTGACAAATGGCCTATGCAAGCTGCTCGAAAAGATGGTGAACCGTCGACTGGTGTGGTTCTTGGAGGATAAAGGTCTCCTGTCTGAGTACCAATGTGGATTTCGCTCTCATAGGTCCACCACTGACCATCTGGTGCGACTTGAGAGCGCCATACAGGAGGCTTTTTTCCGGAAGCAGCACCTAGTCACGGTTTTCTTTGACCTCGAGAAAGCCTACGACACCACATGGCGCTACGGGATCCTTTCCACCCTTCACAAGTGGGGACTCCGTGGTAACTTACCGACTTTCATTGCGAATTTCATGTCCGTCCGACTCTTCCGCGTAAGGGTCGGTAGGACATTATCGCAGTACTATACCCAAGAAAATGGAGTTCCTCAGGGTTCAGTGCTGAGTGTCACCTTGTTCGCGATTGCCATTAATGGCGTTGTTGCCGCCGCCGGGTCCGCGGTAGTTCCATCGCTGTATGTAGACGATTTAGCTCTGCATTACAGCTCTGGAAGTATGGCAGTCGTGGAACGGCAATTGCAGCTAGCCATCAACCGGGTCGACAGGTGGGCTCACGACCGGGGTTTTCGTTTTTCAGCAGCGAAAACCTCCGTCGTCCATTTTTGTCGGCTACGGAGGCTACATTTACACCCTGAACTACATCTCAGGGATGCTGCGTTGCCGGTGGTTGACACTTATCGCTTCCTGGGGCTCCATTTTGACAGCAAGTTAACGTGGCAGCACCATATACGGCAATTGAAAATGACATGTCTCAGGAAACTGAACATGCTCAGGTTTCTTAGTGGCACTACGTGGGGGGGGCTGACCGTGCGGTGCTGCTACGGTTCTACCAAGCCCTCGTCCTGTCCCGGCTAGACTATGGTTCTGCGGCATACGGTTCAGCAAGGCCGGCAACCTTGAAAATGCTGGACAGTATCCACCATAGTGGCGTTAGGCTGGCTACCGGTGCCTTCCGGACCAGCCCGATACCCAGCCTACTCGCCGAATCGGGTGTTCCACCTTTAAATTATAGACGCCAACATATGCTGTTAGCATATGCTGCCAATGTGCGTCAAATGCCGCAACACCCGACCTATCAAGCTCTCTTCGGTACCCAAAACCACCAGGGGTACGCCAACCGGCCTCGTGCCACTCGGCCGGTTGGTATTAGACTTGATAGCTCGTGTACCGAAATAGGAGTGGCTGTAGGTCCCTGTATGATCCGGACATCTAGCGAGGTGCCTCCGTGGCAAGTCCCGCGTCCGGAAATTCGGTTAGATCTGCACCGAGGTCCTAAGGTGAACACGGATGCCTCCGTTTACCGGAGGCAGTTCCACAGCATAGTTCACCAATTTCCGGACGCTGGCATTCTATACACGGATGGTTCGAAGGTGGACGAGAAGGTGGGTTGTGCTTACGTTATTGATGGTGCAAATACCAAGATCTCTTTGCCTGAGGCCTGTAGTGTGTTTACTGCGGAGCTCGTTGCCATCTATGAAGCTCTGCAGTTTGCACTACAGGATGCTCGAATCCACTTTCTCGTGTGTACCGACTCTTTGAGTTCGTTGCAGTCAATTGCTACATGTTTCCCGCAACACCCCCTAGTGCAGCGAATCCACGACCTACTAGCCGGGCTGTGCCACGCTGACACTCGAATCACCTTTCTGTGGCTTCCAAGCCACATGGGAATTGCGGGAAATGAGTTAGCAGATCAAGCTGCAAAAGAGGCGGTATCACTACCACCTCGACCAATGGAGGTACCCGCTAGAGATATTCGCTCTCAGTTACGCCTACAAGTTCTGGCTTTTTGGGAGAGTCAGTGGCTAGCTGACCCACTGCCCCGTAAACTGAGAGCGATCAAGGGAACTACTCCCGTTTGGCGGAGCTCCTTCCGGGCCCGGAGAGAGTCCGTCATTTTGTGTAGGCTAAGGATAGGTCATACAAGATCCACCCACTCGTACCTAATGAGAAGGGAAGACCCCCCACTTTGTACCTGTGGAGCCGTTTTCACCGTGGCCCACATTTTCACCGAGTGTGTGGATCTTGCTGACTTACGAAGAAACCTTGGTTTGCAGACGACACTCAAACTTATATTAGCCGATGACGCGGTGGCTGCTGATCGCGTTATCCGCTTTATAAGTGAGAGTGGGTTAGGGCCAGCAATCTAAATTTTCCAGTGAACTTTGACTCAACGACTTGTTCGTTTTTGAATGATAATGTTTTGTTTTTTCCGTAATTTTTGTTTATGTTTATAATTTTTTTATTTATTTAATTGTTTGTTTTTGTTTTATTAATTTTTGGTCTTTTTAAATTTAGATGTCCACCTCAAAATTTTAAATTCAATTCAAAATTTGTATTCTTTAATCTGTGTTAAGAGGGGCAGATGACCTCGTAGTTCCGCCCCTTAAAACAACAATAACAAACTAACTAACTAAATTGACAACAAGTTTAATATGGTTACGTGATAGAGCATCAGCCAGTAAGTTATCTTTCCCAGGCTTGTGGACGATAGTGGCGTTAAACTGTTGGGTGAACAAAGCCCAACGTGTCAATCTATCACTTGACATGTCAGTTTGCAGCATAAACTGTAGTGCTTTATGGTCAGTAATAATGATGACCTTATGTCCCAGCAGGATTTTCTTCCACGCTTGCAATGCTGTTACAAAAGCTAACGCTTCAAGTTCTGTCGTGAAGTAATTTTCCTCGTGTTTCTTCAACTTCCGACTAGTGAACGCAATGTAGTGCTTGTTGCCTGCCTCGTCTTTCTGGTATAAGACTGCACTATTGCCTATTCTTGATGCATCAGACTCAATATAGAACACCTTCTCAAAGTCTGGGTACTCCAGTTTCACATTATTTCTGAGCATCTCTTTCGCTTTCTCAAAAGCCTCGTCTGCAGCGGTGCTCCATTTCCATCTGTTATTCTTCTTGAGTAAGTCATACAGAGGAGCCATAATTTCAGAGTATCTTGGACAGTGGCTGCTAATAAATTGGCATGCGCCTACAAATTCTCTGACTTGTTTCACCTTAGTTGGCTTTGGAAATCTCGTGATCGCATCTACTTTTTTCATGTTTGGATGATATCCATCTTTATCAATAGTATGCCCCAAGTAATTTATCTCCTGCTTCAAGAATTGACATTTTCCAAAATTGACCTTGATATTGGCCTCCCTTAAATTCTCGAACAACTTTCTCAAGTGCACTAAATGTTCTGCGGCGCTGGGTGAAGATACGATTAAATCGTCAATGTAGCAGATTACATTTTCTTTCACTTCGTCAGTGAGCTTACTATCAAGTGCTCGAATAAGTGCTGGTCCACTGTTAACCATACCAAAAGGCATTCTGACTAAGACCCATGACGTCTGGTCAAATAAGAATCCAGTGTACTGCATACTATCTTCTTCTAGCTGAACTTGATAAAATGAAGACGTCAAGTCAAGAACGCTGAAACATGCTCTCCCTTTGAATTTTCGAAGCAGATCTCTAATCTTGGGGGGTCAGTCATTTTCTGGAAGAATCTTCAAGTTGATGGTCCTGGCATCGAGACAAAGACGTATCTGACCATTACTTTTCTTCACTACTGTGATGGGGTTTATATAAGACGACGCCTGTTTTTTAATAATCCCGTCTACCTCCATTTTTCTGATTAACCCTCGTACTTCTTAATAGTATTTCTCAGGAATGGGGTATATTCTCTTCTGGTAAGGGGTTTCATCTGTCAGCCTTATCTTGTATTTATAATCCTTAATCAATCCAGGCTTTTCATCAAAAATATCTTGGAATTCCTTTATCAGATCCTCAAATTCCCCCTGAATTTCTTCAAATCCTTCAGTTTTTCTACTGGGTATTTCTGCTAAATTTTCCACTTCATTAAATATGGTATTCAAAATTTCTTCCCTAAGGTCTATTTCCAGACTGTTTTTCACGTCCTGTTTTTCTATCTCTTCTGTGATCATGTACCCATCATTAAAGCTAATACTTCTGTTCTTCATGTCAATAATAGCTCCGACCTTCGATATAAAATCGATTCCAAGCACCATATCAAAATTGATCTTGCTCACCACAATGAAGATCTGTTCATAATTCCTTCCATTGATCTCAAAGTTCAATAACACTTGAATCTTGCACTTCACTGCCTTATCTTGGAATATCCCTCTCACTTTGACGGTAGAAACAGGTAGAACTGTCATGTTCTCTCCTCTTAGCAGACTTTGATAACAATCCTCTGAAATGATGGAAATAATTGCACCAGTATCCATCAGGGCTTTGTACTGTTGGCCATCTATCCGTACAGAAATAATAGGTAAGGCACATGGTCTTTCCTCTTTAACGATACCCCTCTCTTCTAGCAAATCTTCATCAGTCACTTCATATATCTCATTAATTGTAATCAGGTGTGGTGTGGCAATGTATTTACAAGTTCTCACTGTCGTTGAGAAATCGGCGTTTTTTTTTGGTGTTACCGACCTTAAAATTCTGCTGGCTCGTAGAAGGCCCAGGATCGATTACAACATCCTGCCTTTTCTTTTGGTTGTCGGCTTCTTTTTCCCGTAATTCTTTTAGGTATTGCTGGCTTTCCCTCTCTCTTTCCTGATACTGATCGGGTGTCATAACCTGACCTTGAGGATTCTGATTTCTATTTTGATTCTGGTTATTCCTATTATAATTTCTGTTATAACCCTTATTGTTGTAATATCTGCCTCTTCCATTGTTGTAATTTCCTCGATTATAGTTCCAGCCTCTTCTCTGTTGATACGGACGGTAACCTTGCGATCTGTTATTTCGAAACTGATTATTCCTGTGGGGACCTACATTGTCAGTTTTCTCTTCATCTGGCTTGTCAGTTTGTTGGACTTGGTCCATATATACAGTATTTATTTCTTTGAAGTCATGCCTTTGACCTTTCTGTACCACGTTAGGCATTGGACTTGTGTAGTCTATCCTCCTCAGTAATTCATCCATGCTGGTCAAATCCCTGATGTTTGACGAAATGATTAGTCTCCTCACCTCCACAGGCAGCATACGAGAAATCGCATCAATTAGTTGCTCCGTTGACAATGGGGGTTGCAAAAATCTCAAGCGGGATAATTGACTCGTAAAGAAATCAGCGTACCGTGTTGGAAGAGTACCTGAGTATTTTCTTGAATACACCTCCGCTCTTAACGAATTCTGCGCTTCTATGGACCAAAATCGTTTGATTAATGCCTCTGCAAACTCGTCAAAGTTACTGAATGTGTATCTAAATGCGCGAAACCATTCAAGGGGTCCTCCAATCAAAAATCTCTCCACTATCTTCATCTCTCTCTCTCTGGGAATGTGAGCTTCGATGAAATAATCTTTGAGGTTCCTTACATATTCTATAGGCGTCAAACTATCAGTGTTGCTGAATTTTTGCGGTTTGTCTTCAAAATTCCTGATGACCGTCACGTTCCTCGGATATGCATCCGGGTAGTTTTTCCCACTATCTCGATAGTTCCACTCAGGTTCCATATTCCTCTCGTCATCTTCCTCCCTGAATCTGGATATACGTTCTTCAGGAGTCACGTCTCTCTCTTCTGGAGCTAGGTTATATCTTCTGGCATAATTCCTATTGGTTTCGCAAGCCAAGCCTTCTGTATCCTTGTCAGTGATTTCCGTTAAGACTTTCTTGATTAACTCTTCTTTGTAGGTCTCTATCAAACTAGCCTCTCCTAGCTCCAAATTCTGCAGTTGGCTCGTCGTTTCATTCACATCAGAGACAACTTTATGAATCTGTTCCTCTAATGCAGATTTTAATGCTTGCACATCCTGACCTATTTGTGTTCTATCTTCAACTTGTCTTTCGGATAGCGAATCCATCCTGACGCTTAAATCTTTCCTAATCTGTACTACTTCATTGTTAATATCTATTTGAGTACTGGCAAGTTTTCTTTCAATACGTTCCTGAATTTGGGTTACATGTTCCCCACTTGACCTATTCCACTCGTCTTTCCATACTGCTACATTTGCCGTTAACATTTCTGCTATGTCTACTTCGATATCTTCTTTCAATACTTTATTATGGTCTAATACTTGGGTTCTCATGACCTCTACATCATACTTTAAACCTGCTAAAGACGCTGTCGTTCTAACTGACTCATCAACTAATCTAGTCGTTAATGCACTTATATTACGCGTACAAAGGGTTTTCGAATTTTCTATCTCTTCCCTGACTTTATTTACATCAGTTTGGACTTTAGTAATATCTACGAAAACTGTGTTGACTTCTACTTGAATCTTATTTATGTCACTTTGCACCTCATTTACATCCGAATGAATGTTATTAATATCAACCTGAACATTGGATACATCAGTTCTAACATTTTGGATTTCTCTTTGGACTTCCTCAACCTTGTCTTGGACAGTCGCAACATCATTTTTAACAACAACTACTTCAGCCCTAGCACAAGAAATATCACCTCGGACATTAGCTACATCTAGATTCAACATTGTAAGATCTTTCTGTACCTTAGAAATATCAATTTTAACATCAGCAACATTTTTATGCATAATAGACACATCTATTTTAACATTGGACACGTCTGAGCGCATGTCAGTTACAGCATTCTCGATTCCTTGGGTATTAATCTGTAAACGCGACATATTATCCTCTAAGTTAGCAGAACTGGTCTGAAGAGCTTTCATATTCTCCTCCATTCGACTAGTACTCCTAGCTTCCATCTCCTTCATACTACTATTCATGCTTGCTTTCAAGTTAGCAGACAAATTACTAGCATTCTCCTCCATCATCTGCTTCATATTCTCCTCTATTCGACTAGCATTGCTATTCATGCTTGCAGACATCTCCTCTAACATCATCCTCAAACTTTCATCTGCCATTACAATATTATTCAAAAATTAGACTGCTGTAGGGACATACATCAATAGAGCAAAATAACAACATCTGAGCAACACTTTTCACCATATATAAATTTGATCAATTTTCTGTCTTAAATCTAACTTTATAACTACCTTATAATTAACCTTCGAAGACACTTCATGTTGAAACAAACTCAAGCACATGTTCAAATTTCCCTGGCTCATTTTAAAATATCCTAACACAAATAATTTACATTTACAATCCAAATAATTTAATTTTATCTTTAATATGACTAAAATGTCATAAGCCGGTCAAATAAAATAAGATTCCAGATCATAGGCGATTTTTCTAAGTTTCCAGCCTATTTAACCTTTCTCAAGTTGTATAAGATCTGATCTTTTCTGAGTGTAATTTTCCTAATACAATACAACTTTTAATTCCTATATAATCACACTCTTAAATTCTACAATTGGCCAAGACATCTAACAAAGAATCAACCTCTTTATTTGAGTCTAATCGAGCCACACGTTTTAGGTTTGCCAATCCTACTGGCGTTCAACCTGGTGATCCAGTTATGTTGAATCAGCCCCACGTTTTAGGGTCGCCAATCCTTCTGTCCCCGTTTACCCGGATAGTAGGCTGTCAGATATCCGCCCCCTCAATCGGATTGCCAACAATCAATCGCACCGGCTCAGCTACACCAATGAAAATGGCACTGACAGATACTACCGAGGTTTGAACACAGAAGTTACCAAGAAATTATTGTGGAACACACCAAAATAGACGGGGGTTCATACTTACCTTTAATTACCTCTTAAAAATATCTCGGGGATTGGGTTGACAACAGGATCTCTAAAGTATGCTCCCACAATAACCTACACCATGACATTTAAAAATGAACCAGAATGAAGACGAGAACTTTGAACTGTACAAGAGCTTTTATTTCAAATAAAGGGTATGATTTTAACAACTCAACAAAATAAATGTGGCTATCAGTAGCCCATGTCAATCTGACTATGTCCTCCTGAAGGACTTGCAAAGTTATCAAACAATATGTTAGCTCCCACGAGCTCAAAATAACGTAATATTCAAAACACATTTGGATTGGAAAAAGGAAGTCAGGACGAGACACATATATAGAGCATTTTGTTTCTTTTAATAAACATGACACTTGTATTTATAGGCACAAGGCCTCAATGTGGACGACCTCGCCCGCTGATAACCAGTTGTCTGACCAGCTGCCGTCTACCCTTCAACCTGACGCACACCTGTCAAATGGGGGCTCACTTGTCATGCCACACTGCGTAAAAATTCAGCTCCCTCTCAACAGCTTTAAATGTCCGCAAGACAACTCATATATATTGACGCAAATCTTTCAAATGCTTTACTCACATACCACTGGATTATTCTGACAATCCCTAAACTTGTTAAGTTATCATCCAAATGTTTAATAAGCATAGTTTAGAGTATAAAACACACTCTTAAATGTTTATAACAAAATCACATAAATTATTTATAACAATTAGAAATTGTTTATAATATTGTCGAAGATAATTACAAAAATTTTAAACACGCCTCTAACATTACTTTCGTTCCACATTATTGTCAAAGATATTTACATCATTATTTACAATATTAACATTTAAATTATTCAAATTATTAATTTAAGAAATACATTTAACCACATGTTCATCCGGTTGGTAATTTCATAATCGTGTCAATATAATCGACCAATGAAGGTTAGTTATACATGTTAATGTCACAATCTGGTTTAATAAAGGTTGTAATAATTATTATAATTATTTGTGACGGTAATCTTCATTCAAAATCTTATCTCAAATTCTTTCAAAACTCTTGTTAATTATAACAGTAAATTCACTTGATTAATTTTCAACGGACTATGACAATACACTCCAGCGGAAAATACTTCGCTTACAAAATAATGCACAAACTGCATTAAAATAGGCCCAAATTCATCATATATTAATATATATGGCATCAAAATCTTCCACAGAATTTACAAAAACCTCCGCTAACAAATTCTTTATCATTAATTACTGTGGGAACCTCCTTCATTTATTTAAAGGCATTATACATCAGCGACTTTCAACACGTCCGCTGCACTAGCGATTATACATTCATAGTTCCACTTAAAAATTCTTATAATCACTAATTGTTTCAAAACTGTTGTCATTTAACCTTCGTGGATTTCATTCATGAATCGAAATGAAGTAAAAATTTGCCAATCACAAACAAATTTAATAGTGAATACGCTTATATACGCCTGTCTGGTCTATCAAAATTTAAGATTAACATCTTCAAAGAATTGTAGTATAAAAATACTATCATCAAATAAAGTGCGACTAAACTGCAAAATAGTCGAATAGAATCCAATTATACTGGGAAATGCAAACATCATTATAAAAATCTCTAATTGAAAAAAAAACTCCTAACAAAAGTTCATGACTTTAATGCATTCAATAATTCATAATTAAAGTTCATCTTTCACAAAATGGTCTATGATGCAATGGTCGTTCATACCTGACGATAAATGTCTGTGTTGCAATCAATTCAAATAACGACTAGTATTTCCAAGATCGTCGACAACGTAATGGATTTTAACGCTCTAAAATCATTTAAATGTTCTTCCTTCTTGATGATGACAGAAAATTGGTCAAAGTAATTAAACTGGGGTAGAATTACTTCAATAAAATGACACGCTGTCTGAATTTAAATCTGCCATAAAGATCATTAACTTACAGTCAAATCGAGACTACAAAATAAGCAAATTACTGAAAAATCTAAATATCAGTCTCAACTGATCCAAATCGTTTAACTATGCCCATGACATAACAATGTCTTAATAAATCGTCGAAAAAGGCATAACTCATCAAGGTGAACTGAGAATAGGAATCTCAAACAAGAATATAGGGCAAAATACATGAGGACAAAAAATATGGGAAAATGGTTGCTCAAATATTGCTAAGAAACTCAAATACAATAAACGTTCACGACTACCTTATCTGCTGGTGGAAGTTGCAGAGGAAAATTCCCCAAAGAAGACTGCTGATGGATCCATTTTACCAACTTGAAGATGAGCTCCATCCTCGAAATAGGAAACAGCACCCTCGGAGAATCGAACTGCTTCCTCCTCCGGAAATTGCACTGCTCCGTGAAGACGAACGACATCCTTCCGGCAATAATCTTCTTTGTGAGTCGGGACAACCCTGACCTCTCTTGAAAAATCCCTGAAGTTCCAGTAGAAAATCGCCATGAAGTTTTTGTAGTAATTTCCGAAGAAATATTCAGTAAGTATGAAATCATTTCCATTGCTGTTTGATAGTATTCAGCGTTGAACCACGAAACATGGGTGTAGATGGTTATTCACCACATGTTCGCTTGTGTGGAATGGCAATTAGCGAAGTTCCATGCTGCTATCTTACTCCGTTGAAATATGTCCCAATTGCATTAAAGTCCTTTAGCCTTCCATCTTCTCTTCGGTTATGGTAATAGAAGAACAAACTGCCATATTAAACTGCTCCATAATACTGTAGCGTTGTGTCACAAAAGCAATCTGAAGTCTCCCTATTTCACTAGCCGTGTCAGCCGTGGCGTAGAATCTGGCGATACAAAGTGCTTCTCATGTGGCGAGAAAATCACTTTTGTCAGTCGTCTAAAATTGCCAATATCTTCCAAAATAATTCCTCGAAATTGTTCAACTTTTCTACACTCCTTACTGTAGCACTGCACAATAGAATTAGCTTATAGGCGACCGCTAACTGTTCATAGCTAATCTTGTAGACGCGTTATAATGTGCGTTTTAACTTCACCTAGATTTACTCACAGTAAACTTGCACTGCTAGTATGCTCGAATCTCGTTTAATGCAGTGGCTTCACCACGCGTTATAAAGACGACTCTTTCTACTAATCTCACTCGACGTCTCACCGAAATAACTACATAAGAAAAAAGCTTCGATGATCTGAGCTTTGACGATTAGATATCAGACGATTGAGAGTCCTCTCTTCTGCGCAAGGCCTTTTATAAACTTCATGAGGGGCGTATCCATCCCTTCCATAGCGTGTTACTGCGTCATCGCTAGAAGTTCCAACTTCGTCAATACATGACGGATTTTCAAAATTCAAAAACTGAAAATAAATTTCACCAAAATTCCAGATCAATGCCTCTACTGCAAATGGATTTCCACAATTCTGCATTCCAAAAAGTAATAAAAATATCATAGTTTCAGCAATCTCCGTCTTCCTTCAGACTATCGTTCATTGGTTCGAGCCTCCCCTCCAATAGCATAATTTCTTCCTCAGCAGAATTCCACGTTTCCTGCGACTGCGTCGTAAATCTCGGATCTTTCTCGAATAAATGCTGACGTCACCGAGAATCTCAGCTCAAGTAGCCTGCTGGCATAACGTCTGCGTCATCCGTGCTTACGTCATGACTACCCACGTCATAACTATGACAGCCATAACTTTCTTTATAATTTCCAAAATAGCCACCGTGGTCTCTATATAATTCAATTTACGGGGGCAGTACCTACTGTAAGGCCACTGCCGCCTCCTTCCCTCTTCCTAGCCTATCCATTCCAATCTTCCATCCCTTCCCATCCCTCATGAGGTCCCTGTTCGCTTTTCAGGTGAGGCCGCCTGGGCGTAGTGCTCATCACAACTCCCCAGTTGTATCCATCCCGACCAGATATTTCCAGCTACAGGACACTGCCCATAGAGGCGGTAGTGGTGAGTTCCCTCGCTGAGTCCGTGGGAACCACCAACCTAGAGGTTAAATTGACTAAATAAAAAAAATCAGACCCCCTGTGGATGGGGAGGACAGAATTCATCCACGGTATCCCCTGCCTGCCGCAAAAGGCGAATTAGAGGGGGCCTTATAAAGGTCGACTTTGGTTTTCTTGTCCCAGCTCTGGTTTGACCAATAGAAATAAACATGCATGCTGTTAGGGGAAGGGCCACCTTGGCCATCTGGCCAGAAAGCCTAGACGGTATGCCCCATCCCGTCAGGTGGGTGCGCCATGTACCCTACAGTAGTATCCGCCTTACAACGAAGGTCCCTGCATGGCCGAAAACTGGAGCTGAATAAATCCTGTGCATGCGGAGGGGGAAGTGCCTGTTCGAGGCACTGGGACCCCGGGCAATATCTGCTATGCCAGGTAGGTATTGCCTTGGCTGGGTGGCGCCCACAGTGATAGCCCCCGTTCGGAGTGGGCAGTATTCGGGGAGGATTTCGTCCGGGATGCCATCAAAGCGATCACGGACACCTGTACAGGGTGGCACCCTTAAAAAGCCGTCTCTTGAGTGTCGAGCTAATCCCAAGGTGTATACGCCTTGGGATGAAGCCTTGAATAGAAGATTCCCCGCTGATAAGTCTCCTCGCTACCTGGTAGCTACGAGGACTGACGGGAGTGATTTTAAACTAGTAAAATCAATAATTTTTTCTGAGGAAATCGAGGGGAAATTTGGGAACCTAAGCGGATTTCCAAGCTCCGGAACGGTCAGCTGCTGCTGCACACCGTTGATCGGAAGCAAACCGAAGCGTTGCTGGAATGCACGCAATTCGGCGAAATTCCCGTTAAGGTCTCAAAACACGAAACGCTGAATGAGGTCCGAGGAGTTATTTTCCATCGTGACCTCATTTTAAATAGCGATGCGGAATTGTTGCGGGATCTGGGGAAGAGAGGCGTCACCAAGATTAGACGCATCACCCGAAAGATTGGAGAGGACAGCTTCGATACCGGCGCTTTTATTCTCCATTTTGAGGGTGATGTAGTACCTAAGCAGGTGAAGGTCACATCGTACTACTGCGATGTTCGACCGTACATCCCTCCTCCTATGCGCTGCTATCAATGCCAGAAATTCGGCTATGTTTCCGCCAGGTGCACTGCCAAGGCCGTGTGTAGAGAGTGTGGCAAGGGGACACATGAGGGTGAGAGGTGTACGTCTCCCCCGATTTGTCCTAACTGCCAAGGAAGCCACTCTCCACGATCGAAGCAGTGCCCTGAGTTCTGTAAGGAAGCAAAAATTCAAGAAATAAGAACTCTTGATAGGCTTTCATATCACGACGCTCGCAAGAGGTACCGTGATATGAATGCCCCCAAATTTCGGGTATCGTTTGCAGCTGCAACGACGCCCTCATTCACCCCCGCTGCATTTTTACCGAGCGTAGTACCCTCGACGCCCGTATTATCAGCAGTATTAAAATCACCCCACGCTGTAGCAGCGAAAAATGTCAGCCCGAAGGAGGTACAAGAACCTTCTTCGGTCCAGCAAAAGAAGGCGCCGGTTATACCATCTAAAGCGGTGCAATCGGAGAAGAAGTCATCTTCTTCTCCGAAACGGTCGGCGAATAAGTCTTCCCCAGTTAAAGGGGGAAAGAAGACTTTGCCGACCAGGACTGGTCCTTCTTCCAGCCCACCTAATACGAAAAATATAGGAGAGAAGAGGGAGACGGTTCGTCGCCGTCTCTCTCGCCCTCCTGCTGACGGGGAGGCTACTGTCTCTACTGGCCCTTCCGCTCCCACTACCACCAAGGGAGCGGATCCTGCTGAAGCCAAGCCCGTCCGTATGGAGGAACTCCCCTATAGAAAAGAAAATAGATCGGCGGAGGAGAGGGGAACGGTTCAGCGCCGTTTCTCTTCCTCTCCTAAAGGCAGAGCTGCTCACGTATCTGCTGGCCATCCCGCTCCCTCCACTACCAGTGGAGCGGTGCCAGCAGGAGCGATCTTGTTTTATAAGGACCCGGCGTCTGTGGGGAAGGGATCATCTACTTCCCCAAACACACGTCGGCGGCGATCCAAGAAGAAATCTCTTCGGGACGTGTCGGGGACAGACACCCAGTCTTCGGACCGGGAGAAAGTCCCTCGACACCACTCCGGCTCTTCACCAAGAGCGAGACTCGTGAGGTCCGACGACGACCGCGCGCAACCCAAGAGAGCGCCCGCTCCATTTTCTTCGTCTTCGGAAGGAGATGTGGAGATTGAGGTGTGCTCTCCTGCCCCATCATCTCCAACTAGAGATGGGGAAGGGTGGCAAACGGTCAAGCATAAGTAGAAGACCCACTTCTACTTAAGTCCACAGCATGGCACTATTACAATGGAACTGTAATAGCTATTCTGTTCATCTCGCTGAGTTACGACAATTAATATCTTCGTTTTCGGCAACCATTGTCTGGCTTAAGGAATCCAGGTTTCGTCCTGGACATGAGACAACAATCTGTCACTTCAAACTCTTCTCTAAAGACCGGGTGGACGGAGCTGTGGCCGCTGGTGGCGTCTGCACACTCGTCCACTCTAGTCTCTTTAGTGAAGAGGTGCCGTTGCGAACTCAGTTAGAGGCAGTTGCAGTCCGTACTTCGTTGCCAGTAATGGCAACAGTATGTAACGAGTACATCCCGCCTGATTCTCAGCAGGATTACAACCAGCTGGTGGATCTAGTCTCTCAGCTCCCCCCTCCGTTTCTCCTTCTAGGAGATGTTAATGCCCACAACACGATCTGGGGCTCCGCTACCACTAGCGGCAAAGGGAGAGATTTTGAGAGGCTGATCAGGCGGCTGGACCTGAGCCTGTTGAATACAGGGGTACCTACGCACTTCTCTATTGCACACGGTACTTATTCAAATATTCAAAACCACCAGGGGTACGCCAACCGGCCTCGTACCACTCGGCTGTTGGTATTAGACGTGATAGCTCGTGTACTGAAATAGGAGTGGCTGTAGGTCCCATGTATGATGCGGACATATAGCGTGGTGCCTCCGTGGCAAATCCCGCGTCCGGATTTTCGGTTAGATCTGCACCGAGGTCCTAAGGTGAACACGGATGCATCCGTTTACTGGAGGCAGTTCCACAGCATAGTTCACCAATTTCCGGATGCTAGCATTCTCTACACGGATGGTTCGATGGCAGACGAGAAAGTGGGTTGTGCTTACGTTATTGATGGTGCAAATACCAAGATCTCTTTGCCTGAGGCGTGTAGTGTGTTTACGGCTGAGCTCGTTGCCATCAATGAAGCTCTGGAGTTTGCACTACTGGATGCACGAATCCACTTTCTCGTGTGTACCGACTCTTTGAGTTCGTTTCAGTCAATTGCTACATGTTTCGCGCAACACACCCTAGTGCAGCGAATCCACGACCTACTAGCCGGGCTGCGCCACGCTGACACTCGAATCACCTTTCTGTGGCTTCCAAGCCACATGGGAATTGCGGGAAATAAGTTAGCTGATCAAGCTGCAACAGAGGCGGTATCACTACCACCTCGACCAATGGAGGTACCCGCTAGAATGATTCGCTCTCAGTTAGGCCTACAAGGTCTGGCTTTTTGGGAGAGTCAGTGGCTAGCTGACCCACTGTCCAGTAAACTGTAGCGATTAAGGGAACTACTCGCGCGTGGCGGAGCTCCTTTCGGGCCTGGAGAGAGTCCGTCATATTGTGTAGGCTAAGGATAGGTCATGCAAGATCCACCCACTCGTACCTGATGAGAAGGGGAGGCCCCCACTTTGTACCTGCGGAGCCGTTTTCACCGTGGCCCACATTTTCACCGAGTGTGTGGATCTTGGGACTTACGAAGAAACCTTGGTTTGCAGATGACATTCAAACTTATATTAGCCGTTGACGCGGTGGCTGCTGATCGCGTTATCCGCTTTATAAGTGAGAGTGGGTTACAGCCAGCAATCTAAATTTTCCAGTGAACATTGACTCAACGACTTGTTCGTTTTTGAATGATAATGTTTTGTTTTTCCGTATTTTTGTTTATTTTTTAATTTTTAATTTTTATAATTTTTAATTTTGGTTTTATTAATTATAATTTTTTAATTTATGTCTCTACATCATAATTTTAAATTCAATTCCAAATTTGTATTCTTTAATCTGTGTTAAGAGGGGCAGATGACCTCGTAGTACCGCCCCTTAAAACAACAATAACTAACTTTCTCTAGATCGCTACTGAAACATAATTATTTTAAAATTAAGAACTCTGTCTATGTTTAATCGTGATTTAAAAAACGGTAAGCATGTAGACTTGTTAATGCTAGCCATGTCGAATGCTAGTAGTTCAGCCGGTTTTCGTCAGATGTCGCGTCGCCAAGTCCTGTCCTTGAAACAGGGCGAAGATAGAGACAGAGATTAGTTGGGACCGTTCGGCTAGGGGAGTTGGGAGATCAGCACGTGCCTCCGTTTTACAACGAGCAGCGGACAAGCTCATTCCTCTACGGTATTGCTATTGTCTTAGATGCTGCAATAGAACTTTAATGTGCACGTTATACCTTTTACCTTGCATTATTTATCATTTTAAATGATATAGTCGACTTCGCCGTTACGTTACAGCAACGTCACGAAATGTACCGAGAATGCACTTAGGTGTGTGACGTCATAGTACCGCTTGGTGCATGTATACTGAGTTCACTGGTGAGCTCTGGCGTTACGAGATTGCAACGTCACGGCGAGCGAGACGTCATCCAGCCAGCTCCCTCCTTTCACCGCGCGCTTGCTCTAAACCTCCAGCCTTTCTAGTATTTGTAGTATTTAAAATGATATAAAGTCCAGTCTTTCAGACTGACTGTACTATGACTTAAAAATATTAGGGCTGTGTAATGAGCCCGGATTTACTTAATGGTGAATACGGTGTTTTCAAATCAAATGCCCATCCTACACGAACAATATTCCATCCCGGAAGTCTGGCGCGGTCAGCTGGCATTTGAGGGTGCGCAAATGCGAGGGAGCCGTGTCAGTAGATTTACGTCAAAGATCCCCTTCGGGGCAATATTCCGGCACCCCGGCGTCCCTAAAAGCTACAGTAGTTAAACGAGACGTAATACCAATAGCATTATTATTATAATTACAGTACAATTAAAGTGGGGGAAAAGGAGAAATAGGAAACTTCGACATCAAGCACAATTTTCACTACCAGACTCAAGGGCAGCTTCATACTACAAGAAGACTATATTGTATGTTTGCAGTATGGAACCCAAAAAGAATTACAACGGGATTCATAAAGAGATATGATGACTTTTGGGAGAGTATTTTTCCCGTTACTTGACCGGTTTTACAAACATTTCGTCCTTCCCGAGATTATAGACTCAAGACAGAGTAGATATATGCCAATATGAAACTCGGTTTACATTTTTAGACACCCTCTATTTTACTGAGTACTGATAATGTACCAGGCGCTGACGGAGTGGTGTGTTTATATGCTGTAGAAAGATGAACGTCAATTATTAGGCAGTGTGTATTCACTCCCGAAATCCATTCCTCACCTCTGTGTGGCACAGCATTTTGAAGATAGTTAGGACTTGAGTTCAGATTTTTAAATATATATTTCACAATATATTATGGCCCAAAATCTCATATTTTAGAAACCAAAGTCCTATCCCGGCATTATTTTTAAACATAACTGGTTTATTCTAATTTATTATCTGTTCATAAAGTCGACGTATTGAGTCGGGGAATATATGATGCCACGTTACTTCATTTCTTTGGGGGACATAATGGTGAAGTGGTCATGCTGCTTGGCTCTCACCAAGGTTAAATTCCCGGCAAGTGAGATTTTCGAAGTGAAATATCACGTCCTGTGGTTCAGATTTTACGTAAATATGAAGGTCCCGTAGCTCTGATCGCGAGATTAACGGTCACGTAAAACCACAAGCTTCATTCATTCTTCATGTCTATGAAATTGGAGGGGAGGGGGTGGAGTCTACACGCGAATACTGCTATACTGGTTCTTGATATGCACTTTTAATACATACTGTGCTATGTATAAACCACCTCGTGGCGCAGTGGCCAGCAATGTTGGCTGCAACCTCAGAGGTCACGGGCTTGATTCCCGGCTCTGCCAAGAATTTAAAAGTCTTGGTATGGTCTGGTGCGGGGTCTCCCAGCCACGTAATGCTAAGTGGGAGCCTGACGGATGCTGTGGCTCATATTTATAATGTTGGTTTTACGTCCCTTTTAACAACTGTGGCTATTAAAGACGCCAGGGTACCGGAATTTTGCCCGAAGGGGATCTTTAACGTGCCAGTAAATCTACTGACACGGCTCCTTCGCATTTGCGCACCCTCAAATGCCAACTGACTGAGCCGGGGTTCGATCCCGCTACCTTGAACACAGCAGGCGAGAACGTTACCGCTGAGCCACGCAGCCAGTCGCTGTGGCTCAGGACGCCTGTTTGTTGTCCCTTGATACAGCCAGGAACTCTAATCGGGTATCTACTGTATTTCCCTTGAGCATATGTCACTAATTTATTTTGAGGTATATAAATAATTCTTTATTATTCAGACCATTTATTGGAGGATGAAATGTGTGTGACCCAAATGCGCACTTCATCTCAATAATGTTATGAACTTGAGGTTCTTTACTATTGGAGGCAACCCGGTCAGGTTGAAGTATACTCAGTCATAATCATTGGCCGAGAGTAAGATGGAGGAAAACCAGTGTGGCTTTAGACCACAACGAGGATGTTAGGATAATTTTTGTTAGTATGCACCAAGTGATTGAGAAATACTACGAGAGGAATAGACTTTTGTGTTTTGTAGATCTAGAGATGGCGTACGAAAGAGTACCAAGGGAAAATAAACTGAGGATTCTGAAGTATTATGTTATCCAGGGAAGGCTGCTACAGGCAATCAAAAGTACCGTATTTGTGTTTATAATGAAACTGCGGTAAGAGTTGATGGTATGATGAGTTCTTGGTCTAAGTTGTTCCTGGAATAGGCTGAAATCTTTCACCACTACTGTTTTTTTAATATAAGCTATACTTGTCTTTTGTAGCTTTTCAGTCGGTCAACACGATTGTTGGTCGGGGTACAAGATATAAATATGTAAAAACACTACTGGAAAAAAATACATGTACAGTATTAGTTAGCCTAATTATCATTGTGCACCGCGTTGTGCTCTTACGTTAAACAAAATAGCAGAGGCGTGAGGAAATACAGTAGAAGTGAAAACAACACCTTAAACAGGATCGCTAAGGAGCGGGGAAAGGATGTCTCTTTCGATGCGTGCTGGGCCCAAGATTCCGGATCGAAAGAAAGATACTTTCCAAAAAAGGAATCGAATGAATTGTTTAAAACAAATCAAAAGCGGAATTGAAATTATCTAATTGATCGAGGAACCCAGAAGCGTGAAGGTCGTGACTGCGTTACAGTACGAAGCCAAGACCGACGAAATCGGACGAGAGATGAGGGAACTTAAAATTACAAATGAAAGAGGACGAAACCAAGTGAACTATTTACTATTGTATTTAAAGTAAACTAAAACAGGTGCGCATAAGAGTAAGGATATATCTAAACACAAAATGAAAGGTAAACGTGAAGAGGTATAAAATCGCTTAATAACAAATAAAATAAAATTAATGATTAAAGATGGTACCTAAGAAAGGGGGACACAAAAACAATCTCAAGAGAAAAGTGTATAAATGAACTTAAGCACTAACAAAGATGAAACAAGATTAATTAAAATGTACTTACAATCAATGTGCAACTAAACCGTAAGCGCGACTCGATAACCAAAATTTAAAATACAAAAACAAAACAAAAACGAAAAAGATAGAGAGTATGGATGAGTCGAATAAGAGAACACCTCTACTTACGAGGATGACCTGGACTAGAATGCCCCTCGCCAAGAACAGACTTCCAAAAAGCTTATGATGTTGTGAAATCATGGGGTAAGGGGGGGGGGGGGGGAGTGGTGGGAATGAGAAGGGTGCGTATGTAGGAAACGGGGGTGGGGGGGGAGAGGGGGGATGACACGGAGTTACGTAATATAACGAAGCCAGAGGAAACAACACAAAATTAACACATAAAAATAAAGGAAAATGAGTATTACATTAAATTAATTGACATTACCGGGACAGGAAATGAAAGGAAAAATCGATCAGCTAAGAAATATGCTTTGTAGGAAAATATAGGCTTACGTAGAGGTAGTTATGTCTAAATATAACGACATACGAAGAAACAAAGGAATTAAGGCATGACGAATGGACAGTGACTAACACAAAGACCATCGCTCACACACTTTTCCTAAAACAGAGGGAAGGATCAAATAGGAGGCGAAATGAGACATGGCTCCGTTACTCCAATGATACCTTGACCCAAAAAACAAACTCTGATACGACAATCAAATGAAAGATACCTCGAAAGAGTGCACATCAATTTGTGACGTAATACAGAGCGTTGGTAAGCCTCGCAGAAAAGTAGCATATATTTCAGACCTGAGAGATTTGAGTAAAAATAAAACCGATTACATGAAAGGTAGGGATGACAAATAAACACAGAGGCTTCGCTAAACTAACGTAAACAAAGGCGAAGGGACTTGGGTTCATGGATCGAATTCACATCATCATAAGAAAGGGAAATTGATAAACTGAAATTCAAAAATGATAGCATGCCAGATAAAACCAAGTGATCGAATCGTACTTACGTTTAGTTGCGTTGGGCACGGGCGAAAAGCCCGACACACCTAGGCTGTGACCGTTTCACATGATGGTCAGAAATGGAAGGAAGCCACCTTCTCTAAAAGGAACGCAGTAACGCCGCTCGGGAAAAATAAGTCGTAGAACTCCCCCTCTCCAGAACATAAAGGGGGCCAATGGGAGAAGCAAAGCTTAGTAACAAGTTATGCTTCAACCAATGGTAACACAGTGTCAGTAGGGGTGAAAAGTTTCACCACCTGACGAAACATTTACGCAGAATTACAAAGTTTGAACGCAGTAGGTAAGACAGAGAAACGTATGTCACAATAATGCGACATGAAGGAAATGATGATGATAATAATAATAATAATAATAATAATAATAATAATAATAATAATAATAATAATATGACAAAAATAATGAACCTGATAAAAACGGTTCAAAATTCCCCTGCTCTCCCCAAAAAAAAGGAATTTTCCTGGCCATGGAAATTTCTTTTTTCGTACAAAAAGAGAGGAAAAAAATATGTAAAGGGGGAAAAAAATGAATACTATAAAAAATTGGGTACTAAAGACCTCTAGGAGAATACAAAAAAAATGAACAGTTGACTAATCTGACCGTGAAATGAAGGTGGTACCCCCTTCATTGCTCGTCAACACTAGCCACTAACGTCAAAAGTACTGCGTTCAAAAAGAAATACAGTGAGTTCATATATTAAATAGTGATCATTGTTCTTGCTAGTTCATGATGATGCGGATGTCGAAATCTTCAAGATGGACGTTACCTCGGGACTGCAAATCTCTCCAGCCTCTGATGAGAAAAGATAGACAAAGTTAAATCGTGATCACATTTAAAAAAAATACATTTGGGACACCCTGTATATAGGACCGTTCGTTGCGTCAACGAGGAATATGCAATAGTGTCATAATGTCTTCGAAAGGGAAAGTACTCTCCTTTTCAGCTGCTGAAAAATAAAGCCATGTATAGACCCAGTGAAGGGTGACTGGTCCGTTAACGAGTTCCGAGAAGACCCTCAGCTGTGTTAGCCCAGGTACACAAAGGTTGTTTGTTGTTACTCGCCAACCCTCTGGATGGTTGCTAGACAATACACGATATGCTGAGAACACTTGACAATTTAAAACCTAACAAAATATATGACTTCACAATAAATATCAAAATCAAGATGACACTAAGGTGCATGATATCTCAAAACCATGACACAAAAAGTCAATTACATGAATAAATGTAAAATAAATACCAAGTTCCTACAAGGTCAAACAGGAAGTGTTGAAGGGTCCTTGTCTGTCGCCGAACAATAGGAGTTAAGCCGAGGGGCAGTGCAAAAGAGGAGTAGGGGTGGTTTGCAAATAGTGACCGACCAGGTATATACTGACGGCCTCAGGCAAAGATATAGTTTGACAGAGATGTCAAGTATTCACGACACACTCACGTACGAGAAAAAGGCCACGGGTGTCTCCTGTCTTGTCACAGGAATATATGAAAAGGAAGCACACGAATTAAGATCAGAATAGGCTCACATGCTAGGTTGGCTATTAAGGAGCTCGGGCATCCAATTAGAATAAAAGGAAAACAAAAACACAACATTATAGCGAGGCGAAATTCACAAGATCATTTGACAAATTTTTTCAACTGCGTGACGTGGGCCGAAGTCACTGAATTATCGTGATCGTCCACTAACTCAACTGAGACAGGATTTAAAAAGCGTGAAATAGTCTTGGGAGTTGACCAACGTAAGCACAGCTTACTGGAAATTTGTTTGGTAGCGTCACTCAAAGGATGTAAACGACACAAAACTTTGTCCCCAATTTGGAATTTAACATCATGACGGCCTAAGTTGTAGCGCTTCGCTACTCTGGCTTTTGCTTTCTTGAGGTGACCGGTAGCGATGGCCCATTTTTGAGCAACAGAGGTAGTGCGAGAGGGTTCGGAAAGATATTCAATATTCCATTTGAGCAGCAAGGGGTCGACAAGCGATCGGCCTAGGAATAATTCCGCTGGAGTAGTTTGAACGGACGAATGGAAAGAGGTATTGAACCCGAGACTGAAATACTGTAGGTTCGTATCCCAGGAGGTTTGATCGGCATTGTGAAAAGCGGACATACAAGCCTTCAAGTTTTTGTGAAAACGCTCTACGTGATTTCCCTGCGGTCGATACGGTGACAAGAAAATATGTTGGATGCCCCAGTTAAATACCATAGTTTCAAAGGCTTTGGAACGGAATACAGAGGCGTTATCTGACACAAGGTACTTGGGAGGACCAAAAACTCCAAATATATATCTAGACAAGAAATGGATAGTAGTCTGAGAAGTGATATTCTTTACTGGGAATAACCAAACGAACTTCGAAAAACCATCAATGACAGTTAAAATGGCTTGATTGCCAGATTTTGATCTCACGACTGGACCAAAGTAATCAATGAAAAGGCGTTCGCCGGGACGAGTGACGATACCAGCTTGGTGGAAGCCTACACGAGTGTTCTGGGCAGGTTTAGAACGCTGGCAGGTTAAACATCTTCTGACATGAGCAAAAGCATCTACTTTAATTGAGGGCCAATATGATTCACCGGATATCTTACGGAAAGTGCGCTGCATCCCTGCATGAGTTCCCAGTGCAGAATCATGATAATATGTCAAAAGCATATCACGTACTGCTAATGGAGCAAAAATTCTAAATTTAGAAGAGTTAGGAAGAACATAGCCAATAACATCATTTCGAACACAAAAGTTGCTTACTGCCGGATCTTTGTTTGCAATTTTTGCACGGAGGTCAGTGCAAAATGGATCCTCAGACTGGAATTTCCGGATATCCACAAAAGACCAAGGACAATGTTGCAATAGGAAAAGATTTTCTTGAAGTGGTGTACTGGTAGAAACGCTCTCGATTGGAGTCCTAGGGGTCTCTTCAAACATGCGTGACAGGCAGTCAGCCACCGGGTTCTCGCTCCCTTTTACGTGGATGATATCAAACTTAAAAGATGACAACCTCAAAATCCACCTGTTGATGCGTCCAAGCTTTTTTACGTGAGAAAGGCTCCATTTCAAAGCCTCATTGTCGGTAAAAACAGTAAAGTGACGGTGTTCCAAAAAGGTCCTGAATTTTTCACATCCAAATACCACAGCAAGACTTTCCTTCTCGAAAATTGAGTAACGTCGTTCATGTTGATTTAACATACGACTCGCGAAGGCCACTGGTGCAAATTTTCCATCCACACGCTGGCTCAAAACACTAGAAATGGCCAAATCACTGGCGTCACAATGTAAAAAGAAAGCTGATTCGAAATCAGGCGTGTGCAGTACTGGTGCTGACATAAGGGCTTCTTTCAAAACATTGAAAGCTTTGTCCTGTTCTGGCCCCCACACAAATTTCACATTCTTCTTTTTGAGAGCATTTAGAGGTGCCGAAATGTCAGAGAAGTTTTTGATAAAACGAGAATAGAACGTGAACATACCCATTACTCTTCTCAAGGCCCTAACTGTGGTGGGTACAGGTAACTGCTGAATGCAATCTGCGCGCTCGGGTATGACACGGATACCATCGGCTGACAGAATGTGACCCAGAAATTTAATTTGAGTACAGCCCAAAGAGGTCTTTTTTGGATTGATAGTGAGGCCGGCCTTCCTGAGGCGGGAGAAAACTTCCCTAAGATGAACGACATGCTCCTCAAAAGATCTGCTGTATACGACTAAATCGTCAAGATAATTAAATACAAAATTGAACTTCAGGTCTCCCAAGATGTCGTCTAGCACGCGACTGAGGACTTGTGCACCAACAGCTACACCCATCGGAAGACGTTTGAAATTATATAACCCGAAAGGGGTGTTAAAAGCAGTGAAGTCGCGACTCTCAGCATCCAAAGGAATCTGATAATAGGCACTATTTAGATCAATCATCGAATACACATTGGCCCCGTGGAAATGTTGAAAAGCACTCTCAATAGTAGGCAGTGGGAAATTATCAAAGACTACCTTCTTGTTCAATTTTCGGTAGTCTACGACTAGCCGGTACTCGCCCTCTTCTTTCTTGGGAATTAAGAAAGCAGGAGACCCATAAGCTGATTTGGAAGGAACCACTACTCCCCGATCTTGCAAATCATTGATATACTTTTTCATGGCCAAGAGCTTGGGTGGATTACAAGGAAACGGAGGACTTCGAACAGGTACATTGTCGCTCAAGTCAATGTGGCATTCGTGATTTACAGCAGAACCTAAATCTTCTGTGAGGACATCAGAAAATTCCTCAACTAAACCGTTCAGAGTATCACGTTGCTCGGACATCAAAGTTAATGGAAGATGTACGGAAAATACAGGAGACACATCAACGTAGTTAGAAGTACATTCTTCAAAGGGGAACATTTTATCTGAGCGAAATTTGAAACAAAATGAATCGTTAATAAAATCCAACTGCATACCAGTTTTATGCATAAAGTCAATTCCTAAAATACATTGAGTGGAGAGATTGTTAACCACATGAAAAACATGTTTCCAAGAAAATCCGTGAATTTTAATGCGACATAGAATAGTTTCGGCAACGTCGATAACTGACGATCCCGCAGAGAGGAACTGACATTTATTCTGTACGGGGTGTTTTTGCGAAGATCGAATGCTATCTGCCACTGAACGGTGGATGAAACTTCTGGTGGCGCCTGTATCCAAAATAGCAGGTGCCGAGACATTATCGAAATTTACTGAGACTCCTGGTTGTAACACAACATCGAAATTAGATGCATTGTCAAGTTTGGATGGAGGACTGCTCCGGGAGTCGAACTCAGAACACCTCCCTATGAGTTTTCCTGGTTGGAATTACAATTTGGACAGGAACGAGTCGTGACCTCATTCATCCCACAGCCAAAACAGAATTTTCGGCGTTTTAAAGAACACATTTTAAAATGATGTCCAAGTTCATTACAGTTCCAACAAGTTATGCGACCAGAAGAAACATTGCGTGTGATTGTTGTTGGGGTGTTTGTAGTCCTTTCACGGGAAACAGCAGAAGAATTACGAGCCACAGAAGGGCTTGGGTTAGAATTCCTAGAAAGGGACTCAGCACGGCGAGCAGACGGCTTAAACCGTAAGGTGTCGTCTTTTGTTCGGTCGACAGCTGGGCTAGACAGTGTTGTCTGGGGGGAGTAGGCTAACTCGGGGAAAATCGTATTATCGGCTCTTGGAGGTGGAGTATAGTTCGAACAGGCTCGTGCATTTAATTCATACTCACGGCCTTGCGATATGATGTCCTCGATGGAAAAAATGGATGTACGCCGAATGAAGTATTTATAAGTGGGATTTAAATTCCTGTATATAATTTCCAACAGATCCCTGGGATGAAAGGGTTGGGGGAGGTTCGCTGCTAACAGCCGAACTGAGGTTACATAATCGTCGATCATCTCCCCAGGAGCCTGAGTACGGGAGTATATTCCTTGTTTGAGAGCGAAATCGAAATCTTGTGGCGTGAAACGGTCCTTAATGCACCCAACAAATTCGTCCCATGACTTATAAAAATTCGGAGTAGTGCGATGCCACATCAGCGCTTTTCCAGACAAAAGAATAGGTAAGCAACGTACAATATTGTCGGGATTAATATCGTGACAATAACACAATTCCTCCACACGTTGGATAAAACAAAAAACTGATGAGGTATTGTTTTCTCCGGAAAAAGTCAAACCCCACCTACTCACTACTGATGCAACATTTTCGTTGTGGCGAGCACTATTAACAGTGCCTACAGGGGCGATGGAGCAATCTAAAAGGGGAGGGTCTATCATTAGCAGGTCCTGTGTCGTATCTTGCAATAGTGGCGTGGGCATTGTTAAAGATTCAAAGCCCATAAAATTTAACTCCTTTTTGACGGGTGGGAATTCTGACTTAGACATGACAATAGACAAGGAGAAAAGTAAAACACTTTAACTTAGTAAAATAAAGGTCACAATACCGTAATGCGTCCTATTCCAGCGTTGCGAAGTACTCACTAACTTGTTGCACTCTTCACCTCGGAACTAGATTCTTTGGATGTCTTGTTCACTCGAGAAATGCTTTCACACTCCGCACTTTCTTCGGGGATGGGGGAACAATTCAGTACAGGTATCTTAAACTCAGAAAGACAACATTGTAATAATTGCAAAAATAATATAAGTTTGGTAATTTAAAGGGAACGATTTCACGAAAAACCACGCTCTGATATACCATTTGCACCGCGTTGTGCTCTTACGTTAAACAAAATAGCAGAGGCGTGAGGAAATACAGTAGAAGTGAAAACAACACCTTAAACAGGATCGCTAAGGAGCGGGGAAAGGATGTCTCTTTCGATGCGTGCTGGGCCCAAGATTCCGGATCGAAAGAAAGATACTTTCCAAAAAAGGAATCGAATGAATTGTTTAAAACAAATCAAAAGCGGAATTGAAATTATCTAATTGATCGAGGAACCCAGAAGCGTGAAGGTCGTGACTGCGTTACAGTACGAAGCCAAGACCGACGAAATCGGACGAGAGATGAGGGAACTTAAAATTACAAATGAAAGAGGACGAAACCAAGTGAACTATTTACTATTGTATTTAAAGTAAACTAAAACAGGTGCGCATAAGAGTAAGGATATATCTAAACACAAAATGAAAGGTAAACGTGAAGAGGTATAAAATCGCTTAATAACAAATAAAATAAAATTAATGATTAAAGATGGTACCTAAGAAAGGGGGACACAAAAACAATCTCAAGAGAAAAGTGTATAAATGAACTTAAGCACTAACAAAGATGAAACAAGATTAATTAAAATGTACTTACAATCAATGTGCAACTAAACCGTAAGCGCGACTCGATAACCAAAATTTAAAATACAAAAACAAAACAAAAACGAAAAAGATAGAGAGTATGGATGAGTCGAATAAGAGAACACCTCTACTTACGAGGATGACCTGGACTAGAATGCCCCTCGCCAAGAACAGACTTCCAAAAAGCTTATGATGTTGTGAAATCATGGGGTAAGGGGGGGGGGGGGAGTGGTGGGAATGAGAAGGGTGCGTATGTAGGAAACGGGGGTGGGGGGGGGAGAGGGGGGATGACACGGAGTTACGTAATATAACGAAGCCAGAGGAAACAACACAAAATTAACACATAAAAATAAAGGAAAATGAGTATTACATTAAATTAATTGACATTACCGGGACAGGAAATGAAAGGAAAAATCGATCAGCTAAGAAATATGCTTTGTAGGAAAATATAGGCTTACGTAGAGGTAGTTATGTCTAAATATAACGACATACGAAGAAACAAAGGAATTAAGGCATGACGAATGGACAGTGACTAACACAAAGACCATCGCTCACACACTTTTCCTAAAACAGAGGGAAGGATCAAATAGGAGGCGAAATGAGACATGGCTCCGTTACTCCAATGATACCTTGACCCAAAAAACAAACTCTGATACGACAATCAAATGAAAGATACCTCGAAAGAGTGCACATCAATTTGTGACGTAATACAGAGCGTTGGTAAGCCTCGCAGAAAAGTAGCATATATTTCAGACCTGAGAGATTTGAGTAAAAATAAAACCGATTACATGAAAGGTAGGGATGACAAATAAACACAGAGGCTTCGCTAAACTAACGTAAACAAAGGCGAAGGGACTTGGGTTCATGGATCGAATTCACATCATCATAAGAAAGGGAAATTGATAAACTGAAATTCAAAAATGATAGCATGCCAGATAAAACCAAGTGATCGAATCGTACTTACGTTTAGTTGCGTTGGGCACGGGCGAAAAGCCCGACACACCTAGGCTGTGACCGTTTCACATGATGGTCAGAAATGGAAGGAAGCCACCTTCTCTAAAAGGAACGCAGTAACGCCGCTCGGGAAAAATAAGTCGTAGAACTCCCCCTCTCCAGAACATAAAGGGGGCCAATGGGAGAAGCAAAGCTTAGTAACAAGTTATGCTTCAACCAATGGTAACACAGTGTCAGTAGGGGTGAAAAGTTTCACCACCTGACGAAACATTTACGCAGAATTACAAAGTTTGAACGCAGTAGGTAAGACAGAGAAACGTATGTCACAATAATGCGACATGAAGGAAATGATGATGATAATAATAATAATAATAATAATAATAATAATAATAATAATAATATGACAAAAATAATGAACCTGATAAAAACGGTTCAATTGCACCATACTTGTTCATTAATAGTGATGTGATAATCCTGGGAAACGGATTTTAGTTTTCTTTCCATAGAGCAACTGAGTTTGTAGTTTCTAAACATTTCTTAGTTGTTGATGAGGAAAAGGCAATGCGAAAGGAAGAGCTGAAGCAACTCAGTCCGGATAATAATAATATGCTATAGCTTATCGTTGAAGTTAATCCTGTGTGATGAGAAATGTAATTTCAAAAAATGTATTCTACATTTTTTTATATTTTCTTTGTGAAGAATAAAAGAAACAACACGTAAATATAATTCTAGGAAATAAACAGCAGTTTTTCACCATACTACTAAGTTACAGGTATACTAGGGAGTAGGCTTCCTTACGTATCTTTTCGATGTTATTGTAAACATGATGAGTTATATTTCGAAATATAATGATAGGATATACACATCCTACTGGAGCGTGAGCAACAACTACGACGGCGTGAAAGCTTATTGTGTTACGGTTTCGAACTACGCAACATAGGCAGTTTTATGTAAAGCAAGTCTGTAAGGAAATGGTAGAGCTTGGAGAAGACTGCGGTCTTACTTGTTCACCGCCTTCATTTCCAGTAGCGCCGCAGCTGTAGCCGTCAATGCCCCTGCCGTTGTTGATATGGCGTTCGCGGTTGCAGTATTGGATTTCGCTGTTTCCCTGTTTTGATACGGTAGACTGCGGTCTTACTTGTTCACCGCCTTCGTCATTCCCCCCACGTGTGGGTGCGGGATAGAATATACCTACGGTATGCCCTGCCTGTCGTAGGAGGCGACTAATAGGGCCGACACGGCCGAATAACTTGCCAGATATTAATTTGTTCAGCCCCCTGTGGATGGGGAGGGCAGAATTCATCCACGGTATCCCCTGCCTGTCGTAAAAGGCGACTTAGAGGGGGCCTTATAAAGGTCGATTTTGGTTTTCTGGTCCCAGCTCTGGTTTGACCAATAGAAATAAACATGCATGCTGTTAGGGGAAGGGCCACCAGCTTGGCCATCTGGCCAAAAAGCCTAGACGGTATGCCCCAACCCGTCAGGTGGGTGCGCCATGTACCCTACAGTAGTATCTGCCTCACAACGGAGGTCCCTGCATGGCCGAATACTGGAGCTGCATAAATCCTGTGCATGCCGAGGGGGAAGTGCCTGTTCGAGGCACTGGGGCCCCGGGCAATATATGCAATGCCAGGTAGGTATTGCCTTGGCTGGGTGGCACCCACAGTGATAGCCCCCGTTCGGAGAGGGCAGTATTCGGGGAGGATTTCGTCCGGGATGCCTAGTAAGCGATCACGGACACCTGTACAGTGTAGCACCCTTAAAAAGCCGTCTCTGGAGTGTAGACCGAATCCCAAGGTGTATACGCCTTGGGATGAGGCATTTAATAAGAAAAGCGAAGCTTGTAGTTTAACGTGACCGTTAATCTAGAGATCATGAGCCACGGGACCTCCTTTTAACGTGTAATCCGAACCACAGGACATGGCATTTCACTTCGAAAATCTCACATGCATTGACCGGGAATCGAACCCAGACCGCCTTGGTGAGAGGCATACAGCTAGACCGCTGAGCCACCACGCCCCTCATTTAATAAGAAGTTCCCTGTTGACAGGTCTCCTCGCTACCTGGTAGCTACCAGGACAGACGGGGGAGATTTTAAACAGGAAAAATCGATCCTATTTTCAGAGGAAATCTAGGGGAAATATCGCGACCTTAACGGGATTTCCAAGCTCCGGAACGGGCAGCTCTTGCTGCATACCGTTGACCGGCAGCAAACCGAAGCGTTGCTGGAATGCACGCATTTCGGCGAAATTCCCGTTAAGGTTGAGAAGCACGATACGCTCAATTAGGTCCGAGGAGATATAGTCCATCGCGACCTCAATTTAAACAGCGACGCGGAATTGATGCGGGATCTGGGGAAGTGAGGCGTCACCAGGATTAGGCGCATCACCCGGAAAATTGGAAATGATAGCGTCAATACTGGCGCTTTCATTCTCCATTTTGAGGGTGATGTAGTGCCTAGGCAGGTGAAGGTCACGTCGTACCATTGCGACGTTAGACCGTACATCCCTCCACCTATGCACTGCTACATTTGCCAGAAATTCGGTCATGTTTCTGCCAGGTGCACTGCCAAGTCGGTGTGTAGAGAGTGTGGCAAGGGGACACATGACGGTGTGGGGTGTACGCCTCCCCCGACGTGCCCTAACTGCCAAGGAAGTCACTCTCCGCGGTCGAAGCAGGGCCCTGAGTTCTGCAAGGAAGCAAAGATCTAAGAAATCAGAACATTGGATCGGCTTTCATATCATGACGCTCGAAAGAGATACCGTGATATGACTGCACCCGAATTTCCGGTATCTTTCGCAGCTAAGGTGACGCCACTTATCACCCCTGCCACTTTCGTTCCCCGTGCTGTACCCTCGACGACGAACTACTCTAAGATCGTAAAGTCTCCCCTCGCTGTCCAAGCAAGACCTGTCAGCCCGAAGAAGGTCGCACAACCTTCTTCGGCCATTGTGAAAAAGGCGCCGGTTATACCATCAAAACCGAAGCAATCGGAGAAGAAGTCATCTTCCTCTCCGAAATGGACGGAGAAGAAGTCTTCCCCTGCCAACGAGGCAAAGAAGACTTCTGCGACCGGGGCTGGATCGTCATCCAGCCCACCTGATAAGACAAAGATAGTGGAGAAGAGGGAGACGGTGCGGCGCCGTCTCTCTCGACCTCCAGCTGATGGGATGGCTCCTTCATCTGCTGGACCTTCTGCACCCCCGACCATCATGGGAGTGATGCCCGCAGAAGCCAAACCCATTAGAGTGGAGGAACTCCCCTATAGGAAAAATAAGTCACCGGCGGAGAAGAGAGGGGCGTTCAGCGCCGATTCTCTTCCTCTCCTGCATACAAGACTGCTCAGCCATCTGCTGGCGATTCCGCTCCTACTATCACCAAAGGAGCGGTTCCAGATTGAGCGGCCTCGTTTTGCAAGGACCTGACGTCTGTGGGGGAAAGGACCACCTACTTCCCCAAATAGACGTCTGCGTCGGTCTAGAAAAAAGCATGCTCGGGGCGTGTCTGCGACAAGCACCCAGTCTTCGGACAGGGAGAAAGTCCCTAGACACCGCTCTCGCTCTTCCCCAAGATCGAGACTCGTGAGGTCCGACGACGACCGCGCGCAACCCAAGAGAGCACCCGCACCATTTTCTTCGTCTTCGGAAGGAGATGTGGAGATTGAGGTGTGCTCTCCTGCCCTATCATCTGCAACTAGAAATGGGGAAGGGTGGCAAACGGTCAAGCATAAGTAGAAGACCCTCTTCTACTTAAGTCCACACCATGGCACTATTACAATGGAACTGTAATAGCTATTCTGTTCATCTCGCTGAGTTACGCCAATTAATATCTTCGTTTTCGGCAACCATTGTCTGTCTTCAGGAATCCAGGTTTCGTTCTGGACATGAGACAACAATGCGTCACTTCAAACTCTCTCTAAAGACCGCGTGGACGGAGCTGTGGCCTCTGGTGGCGTCTGCACTCTCGTCCACTCTAGCCTCTTTAGTGAAGAGGTGCTGTTGGTAACTCTGCTAGAGGCAGTTGCAGTTCGTACTTCGTTGCCAGTAATGGCAACAGTATGTAACGTGAACATCCCGCCTGATTCTCAACCGGATTACGGCCGACTGGTGGATCTAGTCCCTCAGCTCCCCCCTCCTTTTCTCCTTCTGGGAGGTGTAAATACCCACAACACCACCTGGGGCTCCGCTACCACTTGCGGTAAAGGAGGAGATTTTGAGAGGCTGATCAGGCGGTTGGACCTGTGTCTGTTGAACACAGGGGAACCTACGCACTTCTCTATTGCACACGGTACTTATTCAAGTATCGATAGTACCTTGTGCAGTCGTGCGTTGGTTCCCCTGCTACAGTGGGTTGTACACGATGACCTTTGTAATAGTGACCATTTTCCAATTATCGTTACTATTCCGAACCAGAGAGCCATCGAGTTACCAAGTCGATGGCTTCTCCGTCGGGCTGATTGGCCAACTTTCACGGCACGTGCGGTGTTTGCCGAAGATACCTTTGAGAGTGTCGACGATCATACCATTCACATAACGAATGGTATTTTGGCTGCTGCTGAGGAAACAAATCCTTCCTCATCCGGCAACTCACGCCGTAAGCTTGTCCCTTGGTGGACAGCCGAGATTGCAGCAGCCATTAAAGATCGTCGACGGCATTCAAATGCTATCGGAGGCAAAACAATATGGCCAAACTTATCACCCTCAGAAGGATGAGTGCTAGAGCCCGATATCTGTTTCGGGAGAGTAAGAAAACGACTTGGGAAAAGTATGTGTCGTCTATGACGGCGCATACTCCTTCATCTCAAGTGTGGACTAAGCTTCGTCGGATCACCGGACTCCCGATATCACTGTCGATACCCGGATTATACATCAATGGAGATATTATCACGGACCATCTCGCAATTGCCAACAGTATTGGTTCGCACCTCTCCGATGTATCCTGCTCTGGGAGTTACGATCCTACATTTTTGACACTGAAGCGGGAGGCAGACACTCACCACTTGTCCTTTGCCACTGCTGCTTCGGAGACCTATAGTGTACCATTCTCTGAATGGGAACTGAGCAGTGCGATTGCACTGTGCAGGGATACGGCTCCTGGACCGGATAACATACATAATCAAATGTTAAAACATCTGTGCGAATCCAGTATTAAAAAACTGTTGATCCTCTTCAATCGTATATGGATTGAAGGGGAGTTTCCATCTCAATGGCGAGAGGGGATCGTGATACCGATTCCTAAGGCTGGATAAGATCCCAAGTTTGTAAGCAGCTATAGGCCCATTTGTTTGAAAAATGGCCTATGTAAGCTGCTCGAAAAGATGGTGAACCGTCGACTGGTGTGGTTCTTGGAGGAGAAGGGTCTCCTGTCTGAGTACCAGTGTGGATTTTGCTCTCATAGGTCCACCACTGACCATCTGGTGCGACTTGAGAGCGCCATACACGAGGCATTTTTCCGAAAGCAGCACATAGTCACGGTTTTCTTTGACCTCGAGAAAGCCTACGACACCACATGGCGCTACGGGATCCTTTCCACCCTTCACAAGTGGGGACTCCGTGGTAACCTACCGACTTTCATTGCGAATTTCATGTCCGTCCGACTCTTCCGTGTAAGTGTCGGTAGGACTTTATCGCAATACTATACCCAAGAAAATGGAGTTCCTCAGGGTTCAGTGCTGAGTGTCACCTTGTTCGCGATTGCCATTAATGGCATTGTTGCCGCCGCCGGGTCCGCGGTAGTTCCATCGCTGTATGTAGACGATTTAGCTCTGCATTACAGCTCTGGAAGTATGGCAGTCGTGGAACGGCAATTGCAGCTAGCTATCAACCGGGTCGACAGGTGGGCTCACGACCGGGGTTTTCGTTTTTCAGCAGCGAAAACCTCCGTCGTCCATTTTTGTCGGCTACGGAGGCTACATTTACACCCTGAACTACATCTCAGGGATGCTGCGTTGCCGGTGGGTGACACTTATCGCTTCCTGGGGCTCCATTTTGACAGCAAATTAACGTGGCAGCACCATATACGGCAATTGAAAATGACATGTCTCAGGAAACTGAACATGCTCAGATTTCTTAGTGGCACTACGTGGGGGGCTGACCGTGCGGTGCTGCTACGGTACTACCAAGCCCTCGTCCTGTCCCGGCTAGACTATGGTTCTGCGGCATACGGTTCAGCAAGGCCAGCAACCTTGAAAATGCTGGACAGTATCCACCATAGTGGCGTTAGGCTGGCTACCGGTGCCCTCCGGACCAGCCCGATACCCAGCCTACTCGCCGAATCGGGTGTTCCACCTTTAAATTATAGACGCCAACATATGCTTTTAGCATATGCTGCCAATGTGCGTCAAATGCCGCAACACCCGACCTATCAAGCTCTCTTCGGTACCCAAAACCATCAGGGGTACGCCAACCGGCCTCGTGCCACTCGGCCGGTTGGTATTAGACTTGATAGCTCGTGTACCGAAATAGGAGTGGCTGTAGGTCCCTGTATGATCCGGACATCTAGCGAGGTGCCTCCGTGGCGAGTCCCGCGTCCGGAAATTCGGTTAGATCTGCAGCGAGGTCCTAAGGTGAACACGGATGCCTCCGTTTACCGGAGGCAGTTCCACAGCATAGTTCACCAATTTCCGGACGCTGGCATTCTATACACGGATGGTTCGTAGGTGGACAAGAGGGTGGGTTGTGCTTACGTTATTGATGGTGCAAATACCAAGATCTCTTTGCCTGAGGCCTGTAGTGTGTTTACTGCGCAGCTCGTTGCCATCTACACACATCAAAAAAAGTTTTGCATCACCTCGGTTCCAAGAGTTCCGGAACCTTTAAATACAAAGGGAATAGAGATCAACACAAACAACATTTCAGCTCGTTTTATTGCTCATGAGACCCACACATTGCATGTTGTACCATCATACAGCTAGACTTTCAGCATTTGTGGTCCAGATTGCAGTACACACCACTACCTCTAATACCCAGTAGCACGTCCTCTTGCATTGATGCATGCCTGTATTCGTCGTGGCATACTATCCACAAGTTCATCAAGACACTGTTGGTCCAAATTGTCCCACTCCTCAACGACAATTCGGCGTAAATCTCTCAGAGTGGTTGGTGGGTCAAGACGTCCATAAACAGCCCTTTTCAACATATCCCAGGCATGTTCGATAGGGTTCATGTCTGGCGAACATGCTGGCCACTGTAGTCGAGCGATGTCGTTATCTTGAAGGAACGCATTCACAAGATGTGCACGATGAGGTCGAGAATTGTCTTCCATGAAGACAAATGCCTCTCCAATATTCTGCCGATATGGTTGCACTATGGGTCGGAGGATGTCATTCAGGTATCGTAAAGCCGTTTCGGAGCCTTCCATGACCACCAGTGGCGTACGTCGGCCCTACATAATGCGACCCCAAAACATCAGGGAACCACCACCTTGCTGCACTCGCTGGACAGTGTGTCTAAGACGTTCAGCCTGACCAGGGTGCCTCCAAACACGTCTCCGACGATTGTCTGGTTGAAGGCATATGCGACACTCATCGGTGAAGAGAACGTGATGCCAATTCCGTGGGGTCCATTCAGCATGTTGTTGGGCCCATCTGTACCGCGCTGCATGGTGTCGGGGTTGCAAAGCTGGACCTCGCCATGGACGTCGGGAGTGAAGTTGCGCATCATGCAGCCTATTGCGCACAGTTTGAGTTGAAACACGACGTCCTGTGGCTGAACGAAACGCATTATTCAACATGGTGGCATTGCTGTCAGGGTTCCTCCGAGCGGCAATCCATAAGTAGCGGTCATCCACTACAGTAGTAGCCCTTGGGCGGCCTGAGCGAGGCCTGTCATCGACAGTTCCTGTATCTCTGTACCTCCTCCATGTCCGAACAACATCGCTTTGGTTCACTCTGAGACGCCTGGAAACTTCCCTTGTTGAGAGCCCTTCTTGACACAAAGTAACAATGCGGACGCGATCGAACTGCGGTATTGACCTTCTAGGCATGGTAGAACTACAGACAACATGAGCAGCGTACCTTCGTCCTGGTGGAATGACTGGAACTGATCGGCTGTCGTACCCCCTCCGTCTAATAGGCCCTGCTCATGCATGGTTGTTTACATCTTTGAGCAGTTTTAGTGACATCTATGAACAGTCAAAGGGACTGTATCTTGGATACAATATACACAGTCGACGTCTATATGCCGGAGATCTGGGAACCGAGGTGATGCAAAACTTTTTTTGATGTGTGTATGAAGCTCTGCAGTTTGCACTACAGGATGCTCGAATCCACTTTCTCGTGTGTACCGACTCTTTGAGTTCGTTGCAGTCAATTGCTACATGTTTCCCGCAACACCCCCTAGTGCAGCGAATCCACGACCTACTAGCCGGGCTGTGCCACGCTGACACTCCAATCACCTTTCTGTGGCTTCCAAGCCACATGGGAATTGCGGGAAATGAGTTAGCAGATCAAGCTGCAAAAGAGGCGGTATCACTACCACCTCGACCAATGGAGGTACCCGCTAGAGATATTCGCTCTCAGTTACGCCTACAAGTTCTGTTTTTTTGGGAGAGTCAGTGGCTAGCTGACCCACTGCCCAGTAAACTGAGAGCGATCAAGGAAACTACTCGCGTGTGGCGGAGCTCCTTCCGGGCCCGGAGAGAGTCCGTAAATTTGTGTAGGCTAAGGATAGGTGATACAAGATCCACCCACTCGTACCTAATGAGAAGGGAGACCCCCACTTTGTACCTGTGGAGCCGTATTCACCGTGGCCCACATTTTCACCGAGTGTGTGGATCTTGCTGACTTACGAAGAAACCTTGGTTTGCAGACGACACTCAAACTTATATTAGCCGATGACGCGGTGGCTGCTGATCGCGTTATCCGCTTTATAAGTGAGAGTGGGTTAGGGCCAGCAATCTAAATTTTCCAGTGAACTTTGACTCAACGACTTGTTCGTTTTTGAATGATAATGTTTTGTTTTTTCCGTAATTTTTGTTTATTTTTATATTTTTTATTTTTTATTTAATTGTTTTTTTTGTTTTATTAATTTTTGGTCTTTTTAAATTTAGATGTCCACCTCAAAATTTTAAATTCAATTCAAAATTTGTATTCTTTAATCTGTGTTAAGAGGGGCAGATGACCTCGTAGTTCCGCGCCTTAAAACAACAATAACTAACTAACTTTCACCGTGACCAACATTTTCACCGAGTGTGTGGATCTTGCTGACTTACGATGAAACCTTGGTTTGCAGACGACACTCAAACTTATATTAGCTGATGACGCGGTGGTTGCTGATCGCGTTATCCGCTTTATATGTAAGAATGGGTTAGGGCCAGCAATCTAAATTTTCCAGTATAAATTGACTCAACGACTTGTTCGTTTTTGAATGATAATGTTTTGTTTTTCCGTAATTTTTGTTTATTTTTATAATTTTTATTTTTTTATTTAATGTTTTTGTTTTATTAATTTTTTGGTCTTTTTAAATTTAGGCGTCTACCTCAAAATTTTAAATTCAATTCCAAATTTGTATTCTTTAATCTGTGATAAGAGGGGCAGATGACCTCGTAGTTCCGCTCCTTAATACAACAATAACTAACTAACTAACTAATACAGTCATCAGAATTTACACCGGTTATCAGACAGATTCAACACACACCCAAAGTACACGGGGATACATGACCGCGTTGTCGCAGACCCTAAACTTAAGAACCAACCAATAAGCACACAGTCTACACCCGTAATCTGTGTGCTCTATCTTGCAAGAAATGAGAGCTTACTGAACATACTTCTACTACAATCATCACCAGAATATACTTTTCCGCCATCAAAATTTAAATGCTTAATTTCCAATTATTCAAAGTTGTATAGAATTGTACAATTGAATCGGTCAGAGCTGAAAAGCAATAAGTCTGAAGTATTCTGTACTTAAGGTTGGTTGCACTGTAAGACTCCTATGATACTGTATGGCGAAACATGCTGCTAAAGAAGCTTACCAACTTCAAAGTAAATGGATGTATGTTAAACTGGTTTTCAAGATTCCTTTCACAAAGAATGATCAATGTTCGTTACAACAACAAATCTTCAGGTTGCAAGGAATCAAATAGTAGGACTCACACAAGGAGCTGTATCAAGCACAACTTTATTCAATGTGTACATCAACGATCTTCCAAAAACAACAAAGGAAGTAGGTAATGTGAATATCAGCATGTTTGCAGACGATGTTATCATCTGGACCACAGTACGTAACAGCCCAAATCAGCAAAATGTTTCTTGAACACAGAATGAACCAGGCACTTATAAAACACAAAAACCGGATTGAAGAAAATAATATGGAAATCAATACTACCAAATGAGTATAACAGTTCTTCTCCCTGAGACACCACAATCAGCTTCGAGACGGACACCCAATGGGTGTGCTACAAGTACCTGTTGAGCTGATCTTCAATACTAGATGTTATATTTTTCTTCCAGTGCCTCTACAAATTCAGTAGCAGCGGAAGCTGCTGTACATGCGGCCCCGGCAGCTGTAGATGCGGCTGTACCAGTTGCTGAATCGGCCCCGGCAGCTTCATAAGCAGCGGTAGCAGCTCCAATAGCCGCGGTAGCACATGCATTCCCCAATGCATCCACATTCACAACCTGGTTAGGGCAAAGAAAATACTTTATTAAACATTTCGAATGGAACTGATGAATCTATAGTGAAAATCATGGTACAGTATAGGGTAGGGAACTTAAACATGCCTCCCACCATTTATCAAAACAATATTGAGAGAATTCATTATATATGTACTTCAAGCCTCATATGCACCCCGTCTCCCCCCCAACAAACAAACAAACAAACAAACAATCAATTCGAAAAATTCTGTACTGTGGCCGTTTAGACCTAAGTCCAACGACCACATATGCATTTTACCGAATATCATCTAGCACGAGATTCGAAAGATCTCAGGGCGCCACCTGAGTGAATTTTCAAAGCAAAAATATACTGATCTAACTTGCTTAAATTATTTTCACCTCGATGCAGCAATAAGGATAGAAGGGAGATATGAAACTACCACTATTTCTAAAAAATCTCTTTTTATTTAAAATTTAAAAAATTAATTTAAAAATGCATGGCAAGAATTCACACACAAGCCCCCGTGTGGGTGCGGGATAGATTACACCCAAGGTATGCCCTGCCTGTCGTAGGAGCCGACTAATAGGGCCGACACGGCCGAATAACTTGCCTGTTTTTGATTTGTTCAGAACCCCTGTGGAAGGGGAGGACAGAATTCATCCACGGTATCCCTGCCTGTCTTAAAAGGCGAATGAAGGAATGAATTTACCTTAAATCATTTTATGATCAGTATCAATTTGTTTTATTTCTTTCTTAGAGGGGGCCTTAAAAGGTCGATTTTGGTTTTCTGGTCCCAGCTCTGGGGTGACCAATAGAAATAAACTTGAATGCTATTAGGGGAAGGGCCACCAGCTTGGCCATCTGGCCAGAAAGCCTAGCCGGTATGCCCCATCCCGTCAGGTGGGTGCGCCATGTACCCTACAGTAGTATCCGCCTTACAACGAATGTCCCTTCATGGCCGAATACTGGAGCTACATACATCCTGTGCATGCCGAGGGGGCAGTGCCTGTTCGAGGCACTGGGACCCCGGGCAATATCTGCTATGCCAGGTAGGTATTGCCTTGGCTGGGTGGCGCCCACAGTGATAGCCCCCGTTCGGAGTGGGCAGTATTCGGGGAGGATTTCGTCCGGGATGCCAAGTAAGCGATCACGGACACCTGTACAGGGTGGCACGTCAAAAAGCCGTCTCTGGAGTGTTGACCGAATCCCAAGGTGTATACGCCTTAGAATGAGGCATTCAATAATTAGTTCCCTGTTGACAGGTCTCCTCGCTTCCTGGTAGCTACCAGGACAGACGGGGGAGATTTAAAACAGGTAAAATCGATCCTATTTTCAGAGGAAATCTAGGGGAAATATCGCGACCTTAACGGGAGATCCAAGCTCCGGTACGGGCAGCTCCTGCTGCATACCGTTGACCGGCAGCAAACCGAAGCGTTGCTGGAATGCACGCATTTCGGCGAAATTCCCGTTAAGGTTGAGAAGCACGATACGCTGAATGAGGTCCGTGGAGTTATATTCCATCGCGACCTCATTTTAGACAGCGACGCTTAATAGATGCGGAATCTGGGGAGGCGAGGCGTCACCAGGATTAGGCGCATCACCCGGAAAATTCGAAATGATAGCGTCGATTCTGGTGCTTTAATTCTCCATTTTGAGGGTGATGTAGTGCCTAGGCAGGTGAAGGTCACGTCGTACCATTGCGACGTTAGACCGTACATCCCTCCACCTATGCGCTGCTACAATTGTTAGAAATTCGGTCATGTTTCTGCCAGGTGCACTGCCAAGTCGGTGTGTAGAGAGTGTGGCAAGGGGACACATGACGGTGTGGGGTGTACGCCTCCCGGACGTGTCCTAACTGCCAAGGAAGTCACTCTCCGCGGTCGAAGCAGTGCCCTGAGTTCTGCAAGGAAGCAAAGATCCAAGAAATCAGAACATTGGATCGGCTTTCATATCACGACGCTCGAAAGAGATACTGTGATATGACTGCACGCGAATTTCCGGTATCCTTCGCGGCTAAGGTAACGCCACCTATCACTCCTGCCACTTTCGTTCCCCGTGCTGTACCCTCGACGACGAACTACTCTGAGTTCGTAAAGTCTCCCCACACTGTCCAAGCGAGACCTGTCAGTCCGAAGAACGGTACACAACCTTCTTCGGCCATTGTGAAAAAGGCGCCGGTTATACCATCTAAACCGGCGCAATCGGAGAAAAAGTCATCTTCCTCTCCGTAACGGTCGGAGAAGAAGTCTTCCCCTGCCAACGAGGCAAAGAAGACTTCTGCGACTGGGGCTGGATCGTCATCCAGTCCACTTGATAAGTCAAAGTTAGTGGAGAAGAGGGGGACGGAGCGGCGCCGTCTCTCCCGACCTCCGGCTGATGGGATGGCTCCTTCATCTGCTGGGCCTTCCGCTCCCTCGAGAATCAAGGGAGTGATGCCCGCAGAAGCCAAACCCATTAGAGTGGAGGAACTCCCCTATAGGAAAAACAAGAAGTTCCGTGAAGAACTATACAGCCTACTTTTCATGCCAATGATTATTCTACAGAATATGAACCTATCTAGAATAATGACGAAATTAAGTTGCTAATATCGAAATTTCCAATTAGTTCGAAATACTGTATACCTGGCATAATGGATCCTAATAGATCACTACAGTTGGCAGCCCTGATGACTGAATATATTCTTAGTTCCGTCTCTTAAGGTACAAAATACAAAATTTGGTTGAAGTCCAATGAATAGCATGGACGTTACATGTAGTTAAACATTGGATCTAACTGCGCGCGTAAAATCATGTTGGCAACAATGTCATGCATGTATTGGTCAGAAATAATCTGAAATAATATGATCTATTGTTGTGCCAATTTTGAATGAAATCCATTAGTTAGTATAGAAGTTACATGCATTTTAAAATTGGACCTATCAGCAGGCTTAGAATCATGTTGGCAGCACTGACGTATATTAGTTACTTCAAATTCGTCTAGAATGCCAGGTACTATACGTGTGCAAAGTTTAGAGCTATTGGCTTGCATACTTTCTGATATATTATTGATATTAGGGTAACAAAAATAGGGACAGCACATATTAACAGTTGGCAGCACTGGTTGCTCCTTAGAATACGCATAGTCATATATGTTATGGTACACATAGCACATACGAAATTTGGTTGAAATCCAAATGATAGTATGGAAGTTACATGTATTTAAAGTTGGACCTGTCAGCAGGCTTAGAATCATGTTGGTAGCACTGACGTATATAAGTTACTCCAAATTAATATAGAATGTCAGGTACTATACGTGTGCATAGTTTAAAGCTGTCGGCTTGCATACTTTCTGATATATTGGTATTTGGATAAAAAAAATAGGAGCATTTATTAACAGTTGGCAGCCCTGTTAGGTCTTAAGAATACGCTCAGTCATATCTGGTTATGTACACATACAACATACGAAATTTGGTTGAATTCCAATTGATAGTATAGAAGTTATATGCATTTAAAAATTGGACCTATCAGGAGGCTTATAATCATTTTGGCAACACTGCCATGTTTAGCCTCCTGGAAATTAAACTGAAATATTATGATCTGTACGTGTGCCAATTTTGAAATCGCTCCCATTCATACTTTCCAAGATATCCAACATGGAGCTCAAATTTCAATTGCGTTTTTTTAGCAGTTGGTAGCACTGACATCATTTTCAAATATGGCCGTGAGATATTCATGTATAGATCTTTACTCCTACCAAATTTTGTTTCGATTGCTGCAGCCGTTTAGGAGTTGATAGGGGGGGGGACACACACACAGCCAGACAGACAGAAGGACAGACAGACAGACAGACAGACACACATTTGCCCGATCTCATAAGTCTACTTTTTCCTCATTTTTGCAAAATGTGAAAAGTAGGCTAATAATTCACCGGCGGAGAAGAGAGGGGCGGTTTAGCGCCGTTTCTCTTCCTCTCCTGCATACAAGGCAGCTCAGCCATCTGCTGGCCATTCCGCTCCTACCGTCACCAAACGAGAGGTGCCAGCTGGAGCGGCCTCAGTTTGCAAGGACCTGACGTCTGTGGGGAAGGGACCACCTACTTCCCCGAATAGACGTCTGCGTCGGTCTAGAAAGAAGCATGCTCGGGGACTCCGTGGTAACTTACCGACCTTCATTGCGAATTTCATGTCCGTCCGACTCTTCCATGTAAGGGTCGGTAGGACATTATCGCAATACTATACCCAAGAAAATGGAGTTCTTCAGGGTTCAGTGCTGAGTGTCACCCTGTTCGCGATTGCCATTAATGGCATTGTTGCCGCCGCCGGGTCCGCGGTAGTTCCATCGCTGTATGTAGACGATTAAGCTCTGCATTACAGCTCAGGAAGTATGGCAGTCGTGGAACGGCAATTGCAGCTAGCTATCAACCGGGTCGACAGGTGGGCTCACGACCGGGGTTTTCGTTTTTCAGCAGCGAAAACCTCCGTCGTCCATTTTTGTCGGCTACGGAGGCTACATTTACACCCTGAACTACATCTCAGGGATGCTGCGTTGCCGGTGGTTGACACTTATCGCTTCCTGGGGCTCCATTTTGACAGCAAGTTAACGTGGCAGCACCATATACGGCAATTGAAAATGACATGTCTCAGGAAACTGAACATGCTCAGGTTTCTTAGTGGCACTACGTGGGGGGCAGTAGTGGGATGAGGGGGGAGCTGCACCACTTCTTATTGAACACTCCTCGTATTTGCCCCGAACTTGATATCTCGCTAACCAAACATGGGATTAGAACCTACAGGGTGTCCTAGCACTGCTAGTAATGCCCCCTACTTTCCTATAGGCTCTTTATTTGGTTAAAAGACCAAAACTAAAAGGTCATTCACGAGTAGTGGGGTAGTGTTGGTTTCCTGAAGTCGCGCTCGTGCTTGAATATGTATGCCTATGTTGGCAAAGGGTTAGGTGGTGGGGGAGGAGTAGGGTCGAGTGAGGGGTCGTTTAGATGGTATTTTTTCCGCTCTAGGTGATGGTGAGGTTATTTTTTAAAAATGGATGGAATTTGGAAAGGCCATTTGGGGTAAACATGTTGTTTTTTAACATTTTGGCGATGAATGTTTTTTATACGCATGCGCACTTGAGGAGTTTTGTAAGAGGGCGGGCTTTTTAAATGATGATTTACCAATGAGTGTTTTTTTAATATGTATTGAAATAAACCAAAAAAAACTAATAGGTCATCGGCTTTTTACTATCTCGCTAACCAATAATCGGACTTAAACGTATGAGGTGTCGTAGGACTCGTGGTGAACTCCCCTTTTCTATGGATGGGGTATATTCACCCCAAAATAAAAACTACCCTTACCCGGGGGTTGAAATAGTAATATTTTTTGTATGTGCGCGCACGGTCGGCCTTTGTCAAAAGGACCTAACTATACGTTTGTTAATATTTTCTGAACCCCTAATGGGATTTTGCCATAGGCAGTATCTTAACCCTCGGGGTGACACCCCGTTTTTGAATGTAGGATTCATTTTTGTCGAAAGGGCCTAACGACACTTTTGTTCATATCTCGCGAACCAATCATGCTAGGGACTTGTATGAGGGGTCCTAGCACTTGGGGGCAACATTCCCTGTTTGGGGATGAAACTACCCCCCAAAATTGAAAAATCCATATCTTGGAAACGAAGAAGCCTAAAATTAGGTGTGATAGCTCAAAAAATAGGGGATGATATAGGCGTTTACCTCGATGGATCATTTCACCCCTAAAACAGTAAATAGTCATGTTATGGGAGAAAAACGTGTTAAACACCTAAAAATGATAAATGAACCTAAGATCTTTTGTTTTTGATGAAAAATAGCAGGGGGGTGAAACTACCCCCCAAAATTGAAAAATCCATATCTAGGAAACGAAGAAGCCTAAAATTACGTGTGATAGCTTAAAAAATAGGGGATGATATGGGCTTTTACCTCGATGGATCATTTCACCCCTAAAACAGTAAATAGTCATGCTATGGGGAAAAAACGTGTTAAACACCTAAAAATGATAAATGAACCTAAGATCTTTTGTTTTTGATGAAAAATAGCAGGGGGGGTGAAACTACCCCCCAAAATTGAAAAATCCATATCTCGGAAACGAAGAAGCCTAAAATTAGGTGTGATAGCTTAAAAAAATAGGGGATGATATGGGCTTTTACCTCGATGGATCATTTCACCCCTAAAACAGTAAATAGTCATGTTATGGGGAAAAACGTGTTAAACACTTAAAAATGATAAATGAACCTAAGATCTTTTGTTTTTGATGAAAAATAGCAGGGGGGTGAAACTACCCCCCAAAATTGAAAAAACCCTATCTCGGAAACGAAGAAGCCTAAAATTACGTGTGATAGCTTAAAAAATAGGGGATGATATGGGCTTTTACCTCGATGGATCAATTCACCCCTAAAACAGTAAATAGTCATGCTATGGGGAAAAACGTGTTAAACGCCTAAAAATGATAAATGAACCTAAGATCTTTTGTTTTTGATGAAAAATAGCAGGGGGGTGAAACTACCCCCCAAAATTGAAAAATCCATATCTCGGAAACGAATAATCCTAAAATTAGGTGTGATAGCTTAAAAAATAGGGGATGATATGGGCTTTTACCTCGATGGATCATTTCACCCCTAAAACAGTAAATAGTCATGTTATGGGGAAAAACGTGTTAAACACTTAAAAATGATAAATGAACCTAAGATCTTTTGTTTTTGATGAAAAATAGAAGGGGGGTGAAACTACCCCCCAAAATTGAAAAATCCCTATCTCGGAAACGAAGAATCATAAAATTAGGTGTGATAGCTTAAAAAATAGGGGATGATTAGGGCTTTTACCTCGATGGATCATTTCACCCCTAAAACAGTAAATAGTCATGTTATGGGGAAAAAATGTGTTATACACCTAAAAGCATAAGCATCTTTGTGAAACCATGCATTAATGGACATGTGTATGGAGGATGGTTGTTATTATTATTATTAGGTAATTATGGATTAATGTGTGTATAGATAACTAACCTGTGGGGAGCGTGATGGCGCAGGTGCTTAGCAGCTCGTCTTTACCCGGACGGCTGGGGTTCAAATCCCGGTGACAGCGGGGGGTTGGAATTTTCACCTGAAAAAATCACGTGGCATTCGGCCTTAAATCCCAGGCCAAAACCAAAATGAGCCTGGTTGGCTCCGGCGACTCAAACTAATAGGGAAAAGCCGAAGAAAGAAAGGTAACTCACCAGTAATAGTAAACATTGGTTGGAGGTGTTGAAGAAGTCAGGATGGGCAACCCTTTGCCATGGTTCACGAATGCACCCCAAAAAGTTTTACCTGTCAAGACACAGTCTACCCTGTTGCAGCCTTTAGAAAAAAAATCGAACCGGGGCCTCTGTGGTGACAGTGGACTTATTTTCATGATGATTTTTAAACAAACCTAGGCTTGCCTACTACCGCTGTGTTGAATCTGCACAGAGACTCTGGCTTTGGTTTGCGTAGTGTGCCTTGCTGATAACAGCACAGCGACCTTGTCAGTAAGTTTCATATTACTCATTTGCTTGATAGCGGACATGCTATGCACATGACTAGATCGTTGTTAGGTTTGACAAAGGCTTAGTGAAGCTTATGGCAAGCTTGAAATGAATGTCATGGTATAGTCGGGCTTGGAAGCCAAGACCTTAGGGTTGACAACCAAGTAGGTTAACCACTACACGGTGAGATGGTGAAATAATAATGTAACAGAACATATAGAAACGTTTTCTATAGTTTAACGAATTGGCATACCATGAGAGGTGTAGGTAATGGAAATTGAATCCTTAGCTGATGATTATACTACTTTCCATGCCCACGTATAAGCTATCATGTTAGAAAAAGAATGGTATGGCTTGTTTTAAACGGAGAATAATCATTGTGTTTACTGTGAAACAACCGACAGTAGTGGCGACGCGGGCTAAAGCGCTGCGTTAGGCCATGGGGCCAAGCTCTCTGCTGACTCGGTAGACGCGTGGGTTCGAGCCCCACCGTCGGCTGTCCTTGAAATGGTTTTCCGTGGTTTCCCATTTTCAACACCAGGCAAATGCTGGGACAGTACCTTCTGACAGGCCACGGCCGCTTCCTTCCACATCCTTGCCCAGTTTCATTCATCTTCATCCATTCCATCTCTCATCCCGACGCGCAGGTCGCCCACGGGCGTCGAATAGAAAGACCTGCACTCGGCCTCTCAGGAGGCCACACGACAAAAAAAAAAAAAAAAAAACTGTGAAACACAAATCTGAATTTAAAATAATTAATTTAAAATTAACTAATTTAAAATTAGTTTAGTACGCTGAAGTTAAAATGAATAATGATCACGTTACAGACAGCCAGTTTCAAAGCCATGAGAACTAAGTGAACAAAGTATAAAATTCATGAGCCAGTGAGGAATTCAACATGCTGTCCTTTGGACAAGAGAGAAGCGTTCTACAGCGACCCTCAATGGTTTGGGTCATCGTAAAGATGAAAATTAATTCTAAGCTACTACACGCTTATATACTAGAAGAAGAAATGGAAAACAATAGGTCAAATAAAGAACAGAAGGAATAAAAAATGGCCCTCAACCCTCAAGCATGTGGATTGAGGGAGTTGGAAGGAAGGAGAGCCATGAAAGGCAGATAAAAAAGTATACTAGGAGAGGCTTTGCCCCAGAGGTAATGGAGGAAAACTGGACTCAGCTCAGAAATCCCTTGGGGTTGCCAACTTCCAAACTGATCAGCCCTTGAGGGTGTAGCCATAGGCAGAGTGCACTGCAAGTAGTGGGGCTAAATACACCCTACCTTCTTGAGGGGGGCATGAGCAAAAGACAGGAAATAACATGAAAATAAAAACAAGGCTGCCTCCTCAGGATATCAGAAAAAATAAATAAACCAGGGCCAATGAAGTTGCAAAAGGAAGAGACTCCCTAGGGCTCGGATACCCTAATCATGTTGGGGTCGGTAGAGAACAAGAGTTGAGCAAGTGTGGTCGACAGGAAATAAGACAGAGAAGAGCCTAGCACAAGTTAGTGGAAGCAATGACGGTCTCAGCTGGGACTCCGTGATCGTCAACCTACATGACACTAGATATGACGCCCAGGGGTGGAATTAAAGACCTCTTTTGTTTTTTATCACTGGCTTTTAAGAACGCTAACACATGGCATGCCTTATAATGCAATACTGGTCCTAGGGTATGCAAAATTGTATTAGAAACTCAGCTAATAATAGTGTGCTTGCCCATGATTTACCTTAAATTTTCCTAAAATCCACTACATTTTCCGCAAATTGACCAAATGACACAACATTCCAGCAAAATTCAACAAATGACTACCAGATTTATTGAAATTCCATTGATTTACCTAAGCATGGTTTAAACTACCTCAAATTCATATAAAATTAGACGAATATAGATGAAAATTCACTAAAATTTACCGAATTTAGCCAAGTGGTGTACAAACCATGAAATTTATCCAATTTTTTTAAATTAAAATTGACTACATGTACTCGAAAATTTCATAATATTCCCTTTATATGTATGCTTTTTGTTGTTGTTGTTGTTTCGTTTACCATACTCTCTGCAGACAAATACCTCAACATGACTTTCTCCTAGACTAGGAGCTTCACATTCGACATGATAGCTGAGTTTCATTTCCCATAAACTTGTCTCTGAGGTGGGTGTCAGGAAAAGGCATCCAGCTGTAAAAACCACACCCTCACGTAGACTTTCATAACCTCTTACGTTGAGGTTCCTTACACTAACGACATTAAATGATTGAACGGTTTCCTTTTCACAATTCCTGTCTATACTTTCCTCTTTAAGGTTGCAAGATGTTTGCAAGATTCCTAAAATGCAATTAAATGTAATAAATACCTTAAGATGGTTTCATTTGTTTAATGATATGGTGTTGATGATGGATATATACGTTAAGACTAATTTTTGTTAGGTCTTGACTGGCCTTGCAATTAGAAATTGACAAACCAAACATGGGTTATCTACCAGGGGAACACTTTGACCTCTATGTTGGTTATTGACCAGTAAGTACAGTTCTAGTAATGAGACAGAAATCCAACTCAAACAATGAGCGCGCAATGCGGCGGAGATTGGTACCACGATGTACTGTTGGTTATGTAGCTATGTGGAATGTACATCACATATGGTTTACTTAAAGGTTTGGATATTCCATTAAAGATATATCTACAATAAACCATTTTCAAATGGTCATTCGTTGGTGTGAAAATATTTATTAATTGGTATTTTATGAAAACAATTATGATTTATAAAAAAATTATACTTTTACTGTATTCTTATTTAATGTAAGCACTGGAGGCACTATCGACCAAAATACAGCACTATCTGGAATGTATATTGCATACTTGAAGGTTTGGTGATCCCATTAAAGATATTCCTACAATAAATGATTTTCAAGTTGTCGTTCTATGGCGTGAAAATATTTAATATATGATATTTGCTAAAAGGATTTACCACTGGAATTATTTTACAAGTAGTTATTTTAATGACCAACAGAGTTCACTGTTAAGAAGGTAGAGCCCTATGTGGAATGTAGGATAACATGATATACATGATACGTGACAACTGTAAGGCTTGTGATTTTTAAGATGCCTTTATCCCTATATTAATCACCCAGTTTGCAATACTGATAACTGCAATGTTACTGAAAAAAAAATTGAAACAAAACAAAAATCAGCATTGAAAAACCAAAAAGTGGTTGAGCATATATATAGTGGGGAAAAGAAAAGTTTTGTAAACACTAATGTCCAACAATATTAATTAAATCAGTAACTGTCAGGGTGGCCGAGTGGTTAAGGCGTTTGACTTAAGATCAAATTTCCAAATATATAAGGAAGCAAGGGTTCGAATCCCTTCCCTGACATAACTATTGCTTGAGCATGCAAGAAAACAAGAAATGTACACAAACTATGTTTATCAATTTAATCATTTTTTTTTACAAGAGATAGACACACAGAATACAGGTCTTTTGGTTTATCAGTTCTTTTAAACATAACACTTGTTGAAAATTATTTTTTAGGGGATGGGGGGTGTTGCTACGTTGACCCATTACACAATAATAGCAGCTTTACGAAGTTCATTTTCTATATTTAATAGCTCTTTCTCATAACCAATATGACCAAGCTGTTTACAGGCATGCAAGAGCTGTAGACGTTCGACTAATATATTAGGATCGTTCCATTTACTATTTTTTATGAATGGTTTCAGAATCTCGGGAAGCAGTTCATTATTATCACCATCATTATGATTATCATCCTCATTATTATAATCATTTTCATAATGATGATCATTATCATCGTTATCATTACCATTATAATTTCCACTTTTGTCCACAGACTGTTCAATGGATTGAGTTGCCTTTGATAGTGTTGAAAGCTTTTTTTTAGATGTGCTAGAATGCTTTAACATTGTTATGTTATTATTACCACTATTACCTTTCCCCACTAACTTGTTGATGGGGTATATTGTCTCTGATAGGGTTGAGGGCTTTTGAGATGTGGGTGCATGTCTGAACATGGGTTTCACAGGAGGTGTCGAAGGTTTCTCATTAAACAACTCGCTAACAGTATGAGTGCGTTGTAGTGTATTAAACTTGAGGTTAATATTATCTTGAGCAGTACTATTTTTCTCTTGGACTTGGTTTCTTGCTTTGGTTTGGGTTTTCCTTACATTTAGACTAGCGTGATTATTAAGTTTACATTCATGATTGTTTGAAGAAAGTACGTCGAATTCTTTTGTTTTAAGCATTCCTCGACACTGTTTCGATCGTTGCTTTGAACAGCGCCAAATAATAGTTCCATTTTTATTGCTTCGTTTCACAATATATGAATATCCTTTATAGTATGCATAAGGCTTACCATACCTAGTCACTGATACTTCCATATCAACTGTCAAGCACAAACTAATCTCTAGTAAAGACAACTCGGTAATAACAACAATAGTTTAATGTGGGAGCATATATACATGCAAAAAGTGGGAGCAAAGGTGGGGGGTAAAAAGTGGGAGCAAAAGTGGTAGCAAATGTGGGAGAAAAAAATAACTGTGAGCAAAAAGTGGGAGCAAATATGGGATCAAATGTGGGAGCAAAGCAAATATAAAAAGTGGGAGCAAATATGCTAAGAAATATGTCAACAAATATACCAGCAAAAGTAAATACACAAGTCAAGATAGATTAAAGTGCAAAGAAAATATGGAAGCAAATATGAGAGCAAAAATTGTGTTTTTCTAAAACAACTAGACATAACAAACTTAGTCATAACCTAACCTAACCTAACCCAACCTAACCAAACCTAACCTCACCTAACCTAACCTAACCTCACCTAACCTAACCTCACCTCACCTAACCTCACCTCACCTAACCTAACCTAACCTAACTTTACCTAACCTAACTTGACTGAACTTTACCTAACCTAACCCATCATAACTTCACCTAACCTAACTTTACCTAATCTAACTTCACCTAACCTAACGTTCAACTCTCAGATCAAAATTAAATTCTAGGCATAGTTGAGTTGGAACCCAAGACTTCAGGGATAACACACAAGTATACTAGCCACTACACCGCAAAATGGGCAAATTATCATGCAACACAACATAAAGTAAAAGTTTCCTGTAGTGTAACTCATTGGCTGTCAACCATAGTTTGGGAATTCAAACCCAAGACCTCAAGACTTTTGTTTTGAACATTATCAGAAATATTATTCCATTTACATTTTGCTGCTGCTTATAGTTATAAGAGTTGGCATTAATATGGGAAGCAAAAAAAAGTGGGAGCAAATGTGGGAGCCAATATGGGAGCAAATATAGGAGCCAAGATGGGGGCAAAAGTGGGAGCAAATGTGGGAGCCAATATGGGAGTCAATATGGAGGCAAATATGGGAGCAAATGTGTGAACTAATCATCTCACCTCGGATATCGCCAGTGAGTACTCATATCCACCGCAAGGTAGCGGAAACATACTTTGTGTGTTGTATGTATCTATCTTACAAAGTTTGACTGCATGCAAAACGTCCTTGTATAAGCTGTGCATATAATTTTCATATACAATTAAGACCAAGTGTTCAGTACTAACATGTATAGCCTTGTCTAGGGTATATAGAGGATCGTTAGCAAGAAAGACTGACTAACCCAGGAGTGTAAAGCCTTGCCATATGCAGTAAGCATCTGTTGGCAGAAATGGTTCCTAATAATAACGGACTTAATGAATATGAAACGTGTTTTGAGTGTCGTCTTAAATCCTATTTTATACGTTGTGATACGTGTAAGGATTTAAGACGACACACAAAAGACAACACCCAAAATACGTTTGTGTCGTCTTAAATCCTTACACGTATCACAACGTATAAAATAGGATTTAAGACGACACTCAAAACACGTTTCATATTCATGAAGTCCGTTATTATTAGGAACCATTTCTGCCAACAGATGCTTACTGCATATGGCAAGGCTTTACACTCCTGGGTTAGTCAGTCTTTCTTGCTAACGATCCTCTATATACCCTAGACAAGGCTATACATGTTAGTACTGAACACTTGGTCTTAATTGTATATGAAAATTATATGCACAGCTTATACAAGGACGTTTTGCATGCAGTCAAACTTTGTAAGATAGATACATACAACACACAAAGTATGTTTCCGCTACCTTGCGGTGGATATGAGTACTCACTGGCGATATCCGAGGTGAGATGATTAGTTCACACATTTGCTCCCATATTTGCCTCCATATTGACTCCCATATTGGCTCCCACATTTGCTCCCACTTTTGCCCCCATCTTGGCTCCTATATTTGCTCCCATATTGGCTCCCACATTTGCTCCCACTTTTTTTTGCTTCCCATATTAATGCCAACTCTTATAACTATAAGCAGCAGCAAAATGTAAATGGAATAATATTTCTGATAATGTTCAAAACAAAAGTCTTGAGGTCTTGGGTTTGAATTCCCAAACTATGGTTGACAGCCAATGAGTTACACTACAGGAAACTTTTACTTTATGTTGTGTTGCATGATAATTTGCCCATTTTGCGGTGTAGTGGCTAGTATACTTGTGTGTTATCCCTGAAGTCTTGGGTTCCAACTCAACTATGCCTAGAATTTAATTTTGATCTGAGAGTTGAACGTTAGGTTAGGTGAAGTTAGATTAGGTAAAGTTAGGTTAGGTGAAGTTATGATGGGTTAGGTTAGGTAAAGTTCAGTCAAGTTAGGTTAGGTAAAGTTAGGTTAGGTTAGGTTAGGTGAGGTGAGGTTAGGTGAGGTGAGGTTAGGTTAGGTGAGGTTAGGTTAGGTTAGGTGAGGTTAGGTTTGGTTAGGTTGGGTTAGGTTAGGTTAGGTTATGACTAAGTTTGTTATGTCTAGTTGTTTTAGAAAAACACAATTTTTGCTCTCATATTTGCTTCCATATTTTCTTTGCACTTTAATCTATCTTGACTTGTGTATTTACTTTTGCTGGTATATTTGTTGACATATTTCTTAGCATATTTGCTCCCACTTTTTATATTTGCTTTGCTCCCACATTTGATCCCATATTTGCTCCCACTTTTTGCTCACAGTTATTTTTTTCTCCCACATTTGCTACCACTTTTGCTCCCACTTTTTACCCCCCACCTTTGCTCCCACTTTTTGCATGTATATATGCTCCCACATTAAACTATTGTTGTTATTACCGAGTTGTCTTTACTAGAGATTAGTTTGTGCTTGACAGTTGATATGGAAGTATCAGTGACTAGGTATGGTAAGCCTTATGCATACTATAAAGGATATTCATATATTGTGAAACGAAGCAATAAAAATGGAACTATTATTTGGCGCTGTTCAAAGCAACGATCGAAACAGTGTCGAGGAATGCTTAAAACAAAAGAATTCGACGTACTTTCTTCAAACAATCATGAATGTAAACTTAATAATCACGCTAGTCTAAATGTAAGGAAAACCCAAACCAAAGCAAGAAACCAAGTCCAAGAGAAAAATAGTACTGCTCAAGATAATATTAACCTCAAGTTTAATACACTACAACGCACTCATACTGTTAGCGAGTTGTTTAATGAGAAACCTTCGACACCTCCTGTGAAACCCATGTTCAGACATGCACCCACATCTCAAAAGCCCTCAACCCTATCAGAGACAATATACCCCATCAACAAGTTAGTGGGGAAAGGTAATAGTGGTAATAATAACATAACAATGTTAAAGCATTCTAGCACATCTAAAAAAAAGCTTTCAACACTATCAAAGGCAACTCAATCCATTGAACAGTCTGTGGACAAAAGTGGAAATTATAATGGTAATGATAACGATGATAATGATCATCATTATGAAAATGATTATAATAATGAGGATGATAATCATAATGATGGTGATAATAATGAACTGCTTCCCGAGATTCTGAAACCATTCATAAAAAATAGTAAATGGAACGATCCTAATATATTAGTCGAACGTCTACAGCTCTTGCATGCCTGTAAACAGCTTGGTCATATTGGTTATGAGAAAGAGCTATTAAATATAGAAAATGAACTTCGTAAAGCTGCTATTATTGTGTAATGGGTCAACGTAGCAACACCCCCCATCCCCTAAAAAATAATTTTCAACAAGTGTTATGTTTAAAAGAACTGATAAACCAAAAGACCTGTATTCTGTGTGTCTATCTCTTGTAAAAAAAAATGATTAAATTGATAAACATAGTTTGTGTACATTTCTTGTTTTCTTGCATGCTCAAGCAATAGTTATGTCAGGGAAGGGATTCGAACCCTTGCTTCCTTATATATTTGGAAATTTGATCTTAAGTCAAACGCCTTAACCACTCGGCCACCCTGACAGTTACTGATTTAATTAATATTGTTGGACATTAGTGTTTACAAAACTTTTCTTTTCCCCACTATATATATGCTCAACCACTTTTTGGTTTTTCAATGCTGATTTTTGTTTTGTTTCAATTTTTTTTTCAGTAACATTGCAGTTATCAGTATTGCAAACTGGGTGATTAATATAGGGATAAAGGCATCTTAAAAATCACAAGCCTTACAGTTGTCACGTATCATGTATATCATGTTATCCTACATTCCACATAGGGCTCTACCTTCTTAACAGTGAACTCTGTTGGTCATTAAAATAACTACTTGTAAAATAATTCCAGTGGTAAATCCTTTTAGCAAATATCATATATTAAATATTTTCACGCCATAGAACGACAACTTGAAAATCATTTATTGTAGGAATATCTTTAATGGGATCACCAAACCTTCAAGTATGCAATATACATTCCAGATAGTGCTGTATTTTGGTCGATAGTGCCTCCAGTGCTTACATTAAATAAGAATACAGTAAAAGTATAATTTTTTTATAAATCATAATTGTTTTCATAAAATACCAATTAATAAATATTTTCACACCAACGAATGACCATTTGAAAATGGTTTATTGTAGATATATCTTTAATGGAATATCCAAACCTTTAAGTAAACCATATGTGATGTACATTCCACATAGCTACATAACCAACAGTACATCGTGGTACCAATCTCCGCCGCATTGCGCGCTCATTGTTTGAGTTGGATTTCTGTCTCATTACTAGAACTGTACTTACTGGTCAATAACCAACATAGAGGTCAAAGTGTTCCCCTGGTAGATAACCCATGTTTGGTTTGTCAATTTCTAATTGCAAGGCCAGTCAAGACCTAACAAAAATTAGTCTTAACGTATATATCCATCATCAACACCATATCATTAAACAAATGAAACCATCTTAAGGTATTTATTACATTTAATTGCATTTTAGGAATCTTGCAAACATCTTGCAACCTTAAAGAGGAAAGTATAGACAGGAATTGTGAAAAGGAAACCGTTCAATCATTTAATGTCGTTAGTGTAAGGAACCTCAACGTAAGAGGTTATGAAAGTCTACGTGAGGGTGTGGTTTTTACAGCTGGATGCCTTTTCCTGACACCCACCTCAGAGACAAGTTTATGGGAAATGAAACTCAGCTATCATGTCGAATGTGAAGCTCCTAGTCTAGGAGAAAGTCATGTTGAGGTATTTGTCTGCAGAGAGTATGGTAAACGAAACAACAACAACAACAAAAAGCATACATATAAAGGGAATATTATGAAATTTTCGAGTACATGTAGTCAATTTTAATTTAAAAAAATTGGATAAATTTCATGGTTTGTACACCACTTGGCTAAATTCGGTAAATTTTAGTGAATTTTCATCTATATTCGTCTAATTTTATATGAATTTGAGGTAGTTTAAACCATGCTTAGGTAAATCAATGGAATTTCAATAAATCTGGTAGTCATTTGTTGAATTTTGCTGGAATGTTGTGTCATTTGGTCAATTTGCGGAAAATGTAGTGGATTTTAGGAAAATTTAAGGTAAATCATGGGCAAGCACACTATTATTAGCTGAGTTTCTAATACAATTTTGCATACCCTAGGACCAGTATTGCATTATAAGGCATGCCATGTGTTAGCGTTCTTAAAAGCCAGTGATAAAAAACAAAAGAGGTCTTTAATTCCACCCCTGGGCGTCATATCTAGTGTCATGTAGGTTGACGATCACGGAGTCCCAGCTGAGACCGTCATTGCTTCCACTAACTTGTGCTAGGCTCTTCTCTGTCTTATTTCCTGTCGACCACACTTGCTCAACTCTTGTTCTCTACCGACCCCAACATGATTAGGGTATCCGAGCCCTAGGGAGTCTCTTCCTTTTGCAACTTCATTGGCCCTGGTTTATTTATTTTTTCTGATATCCTGAGGAGGCAGCCTTGTTTTTATTTTCATGTTATTTCCTGTCTTTTGCTCATGCCCCCCTCAAGAAGGTAGGGTGTATTTAGCCCCACTACTTGCAGTGCACTCTGCCTATGGCTACACCCTCAAGGGCTGATCAGTTTGGAAGTTGGCAACCCCAAGGGATTTCTGAGCTGAGTCCAGTTTTCCTCCATTACCTCTGGGGCAAAGCCTCTCCTAGTATACTTTTTTATCTGCCTTTCATGGCTCTCCTTCCTTCCAACTCCCTCAATCCACATGCTTGAGGGTTGAGGGCCATTTTTTATTCCTTCTGTTCTTTATTTGACCTATTGTTTTCCATTTCTTCTTCTAGTATATAAGCGTGTAGTAGCTTAGAATTAATTTTCATCTTTACGATGACCCAAACCATTGAGGGTCGCTGTAGAACGCTTCTCTCTTGTCCAAAGGACAGCATGTTGAATTCCTCACTGGCTCATGAATTTTATACTTTGTTCACTTAGTTCTCATGGCTTTGAAACTGGCTGTCTGTAACGTGATCATTATTCATTTTAACTTCAGCGTACTAAACTAATTTTAAATTAGTTAATTTTAAATTAATTATTTTAAATTCAGATTTGTGTTTCACAGTAAACACAATGATTATTCTCCGTTTAAAACAAGCCATACCATTCTTTTTCTAACATGATAGCTTATACGTGGGCATGGAAAGTAGTATAATCATCAGCTAAGGATTCAATTTCCATTACCTACACCTCTCATGGTATGCCAATTCGTTAAACTATAGAAAACGTTTCTATATGTTCTGTTACATTATTATTTCACCATCTCACCGTGTAGTGGTTAACCTACTTGGTTGTCAACCCTAAGGTCTTGGCTTCCAAGCCCGACTATACCATGACATTCATTTCAAGCTTGCCATAAGCTTCACTAAGCCTTTGTCAAACCTAACAACGATCTAGTCATGTGCATAGCATGTCCGCTATCAAGCAAATGAGTAATATGAAACTTACTGACAAGGTCGCTGTGCTGTTATCAGCAAGGCACACTACGCAAACCAAAGCCAGAGTCTCTGTGCAGATTCAACACAGCGGTAGTAGGCAAGCCTAGGTTTGTTTAAAAATCATCATGAAAATAAGTCCACTGTCACCACAGAGGCCCCGGTTCGATTTTTTTTCTAAAGGCTGCAACAGGGTAGACTGTGTCTTGACAGGTAAAACTTTTTGGGGTGCATTCGTGAACCATGGCAAAGGGTTGCCCATCCTGACTTCTTCAACACCTCCAACCAATGTTTACTATTACTGGTGAGTTACCTTTCTTTCTTCGGCTTTTCCCTATTAGTTTGAGTCGCCGGAGCCAACCAGGCTCATTTTGGTTTTGGCCTGGGATTTAAGGCCGAATGCCACGTGATTTTTTCAGGTGAAAATTCCAACCCCCCGCTGTCACCGGGATTTGAACCCCAGCCGTCCGGGTAAAGACGAGCTGCTAAGCACCTGCGCCATCACGCTCCCCACAGGTTAGTTATCTATACACACATTAATCCATAATTACCTAATAATAATAATAACAACCATCCTCCATACACATGTCCATTAATGCATGGTTTCACAAAGATGCTTATGCTTTTAGGTGTATAACACATTTTTTCCCCATAACATGACTATTTACTGTTTTAGGGGTGAAATGATCCATCGAGGTAAAAGCCCTAATCATCCCCTATTTTTTAAGCTATCACACCTAATTTTATGATTCTTCGTTTCCGAGATAGGGATTTTTCAATTTTGGGGGGTAGTTTCACCCCCCTTCTATTTTTCATCAAAAACAAAAGATCTTAGGTTCATTTATCATTTTTAAGTGTTTAACACGTTTTTCCCCATAACATGACTATTTACTGTTTTAGGGGTGAAATGATCCATCGAGGTAAAAGCCCATATCATCCCCTATTTTTTAAGCTATCACACCTAATTTTAGGATTATTCGTTTCCGAGATATGGATTTTTCAATTTTGGGGGGTAGTTTCACCCCCCTGCTATTTTTCATCAAAAACAAAAGATCTTAGGTTCATTTATCATTTTTAGGCGTTTAACACGTTTTTCCCCATAGCATGACTATTTACTGTTTTAGGGGTGAATTGATCCATCGAGGTAAAAGCCCATATCATCCCCTATTTTTTAAGCTATCACACCTAATTTTAGGATTCTTCGTTTCCGAGATAGGGATTTTTCAATTTTGGGGGGTAGTTTCACCCCCCTGCTATTTTTCATCAAAAACAAAAGATCTTAGGTTCATTTATCATTTTTAGGTGTTTAACACGTTTTTTCCCCATAACATGACTATTTACTGTTTTAGGGGTGAAATGATCCATCGAGGTAAAAGCCTATATCACCCCCTATTTTTTAAGCTATCACACTTAATTTTAGGATTCTTCGTTTCCGAGATAGGGATTTTTCAATTTTGGGGGGTAGTTTCACCCCCAAACAGGGAATGTTGCCCCAAGTGCTAGGACCCCTCATACAAGTCCCTAGCATGATTGGTTCGCGAGATATGAACAAAAGTGTCGTTAGGCCCTTTCGACAAAAATAAATCCTACATTCAAAAACGGGGCGTTACCCCCCAGGGCTATAATACTGCCTATGGCAAAATCCCATGAGGGGTTCAGAAAATATTAACTAACGTATAGTTAAGTCCTTTTGACAAAAGCCGACCGTGCGCGCACATACAAAAAATATTACTATTTCAACCCCCGGGTAAGGGTAGTTTTTATTTTGGAGTGGATATACCCCTTCGATAGAAAAAGAGAGTTCACCACGAGTCCTACGACACCTCATACGTTTAAATCCGATTATTGGTTAGCGAGATAGTCAAAAGCCAATGACCTATTAGTTTTTATGGTTTATTTAAATACGTATTAAAAAAAACACTCATTTATAAATCATCATTTAAAAAGCCCGCTCTTTTACAAAAAAAACCAAATGCGCAGGCGTACAAAAAATAAATTACTATTTCATCCCCCGGGTAAGGGTAGTTTTTATTTTAGAGTGAATATACCCCGTCCATAGAAAAGGGGATTTCACCACGAGTCCTACGACACCTCATACGTTTAAATCCGATTATTGGTTAGCGAGATAGTAAAAAAGCCGATGACCTATTAGTTTTTTTTGGTTTATTTCAATACGTATTAAAAAACACTCATTGATAAATCATCATTTAAAAAGCCCGCCCTCTTACAAAACCCCTCAAGTGCGCACGCGTATAAAAAACATTCGTCGCCAAAATGTTAAAAAACAACATGTTTACCCCAAATGGCCTTTCCAAATTCCATCCATTTTAAAAAATAACCTCACCATCACCTAGAGCGGAAAAAATACCATCTAAACGACCCCTCACTCGACCCTACTCCTCCCCCACCACCTAACCCTTTCCCAACATAGGCATACATATTCAAGCACGAGCGCGACTTGAGAAAACCAACACTACCCCACTACTCGCGAATGACCTTTTAGTTTTGGCCTTTTAATTAAATAAAGAGGCTATAGGAAAGTAGGGGGCATTTCTACCAATGCTAGGACACCCTGTATGTTTAAATCCCATGATTTGTTAGCGAGATATCAGGTTCGGGGCAGCTACGAGGGTGGCTCAATAAAAAGGTAAGCAGCTCCCCCACTACCCCACTACTGGTAAGGCTGCAACTTATCACCCATACTTTTCAATCTTTACATTGAACAAGCAATGAAGGAATTTAAAGTGGGAGTGAAGATTCAAGGAGAAATAATTTCAACTCTGAGATTTGCTGATGACATCGTCATCTTGGCCGACAAGCCTGAGGATTTGAATGAGTTTTTGAATGGTATGGACTCCGTCTTACAGAAAGAATTCATGATGAAAATTAATAAATGTAAAACAAAAATACTGGAATGCAGCCGAAATAAATCAGAAACCGCTATGGAGATCAAATTGGCAGGTGAAAAGCTGAAGGAAATAGGAGACTTCTGTTACTTAGGAAGCAGAATAACCAGTGATGGACGAAGCAAAGAGGATATAAAAAGTAGGTTGGCTCAGGCAAGAAAAGCATTTCTACAAAAAAGGAATCTGCTGACATCGAATATAGATTTTGGAATTAGGAAGTCATTTTTGAAAGCCTTTGTCTGGAGCGTTGCGCTCTATGGAAGTGAAACTTGGACTATTGTTGCAGCAGAAAAGAGGAGAATTGAAGCATTTGAAATGTGGTGTTACAGGAGAATGATGAAGATCAGATGGGTAGATAGGGTTACAAACAAAGAGGTATTAAGACGAGTGGGAGAGGAGAGATGTTTCTGGCGACTGCTAATGAAGAGAAGAGATAGGTTGGTAGGACACATACTAAGACACCCAGGAATAACAAGCTTAGTTATGGAAGGAAGGGTCGAGGACAAGAACTGTAGGGGTAGACCAAGGTTAGAATATGTTAAACAGATTGCCTCGGATGTAGGGTGTGGTAGCTATGTAGAGATGAAACGATTAGCTCAGGACAGGGAGGAATGGAGAGCTGCATCAAACCAGTCAAAAGACTGAAGACTCAAACAACAAAATTAATAATCATATCTAAAAGCAGATTTGTCTAGTAATTCCAAACTTAGTTTTCAGTGTTATTTTGGGTTCAGATTGGCTAAGTAGAGTGTCTGGTAACTTATGTTATGAAGTAGGTAGTTTGAAATTTAAATGGAATAATTCTGAAGTAGAGGTAGCGTTCAACGACAATGTTCAGGGGAGTAGTGTTGTAGGAGTGATTTGTTCTTTAAGTGAGATATCACCAGCCGAAGAGCGGGATACTCAAATTTTTGTGGGCAGTTTGATTACGAACGGTAGTCTTGAGGACTCGTTACGTGATGCTGCATTTCAGGGGCATATAGAGGGAGACCAGTGTGTTCTGCTCTATGATGTGTTATTGTATAATAGGAGAGTTTTTGAGGATCGCATTGGCATGGCCAATTGCTATACACATTCATTGAACGTTATTGATAGATCAGTATTCACAGGACATAGATATCCTATACCTTTCGCTTATCAGGGTGCAGTTGAGGCACAAATTAACCAGATGCTTGAAGATGGCATTGTAGAGTACTCAAACAGTCAATATGTTAATCCTTTAATTACAGTACCGAAGGCCGACGGCACAGTTCGTATTTGTTTAGACGCTCGTTTAGTTAACAGTAGAATCAGTTCAGATCAGCTGAAGTCCATGTCCATTGAAGAGTTGATGCAAACATTTGAGGGGAAGAAGTATTTCACATGTGTAGATTTAAGTTCTAGTTTCTGGCAAGTGCCACTTATGTATGAAGATCGGCCATGCCATAAATATAACCTTTATCAATTTTGTAGAACACCTTATGGGTTAAAGAGTAGTTAAGCAGCTTTAATTAGGGCTTTAAACATCGCATTAGGGGATGACACAGGAGAGTTTGTAACTATTTACATCGATGATATGGTAATCAGTTCACGCAGTTTTGAGGAGCATCTACGTCATTTAGACAGTGTATTTCAAAAGTTAGATCAGGCAGGGTTCACTCTGAAACTGTCCAAGTCGTCATTCTGTCAGACAGAAGTGACATTTTTTAGGTCATAAAGTGTCAGGTAGGGGTGTGACACCAGAGGAAAGTAGGGTTAATAAGATACTTAATGCAGAATTACCACAGAATGTAAAACAGTTGAAAACATACCTTGGGATTTGCAATTTTTTTCGCAGGTTCGTTCTTAAATACTCAGGGTTAGTAGAACCATTTAGAGATTTGCTTAAAAGTAGTAATCGCTGGAGATGGGAGTCCAAGCATGATCTGGCATTTCAAGCGCTGAAGGCAGGCTTTGAGAAAGCTGTGGAGCTGAAGTATCCTTTGAAGGATAGGGAATATGTGGTAATGACTGATGCGTCACATATAGGAATTGCAGGAGTATTGTGTCAGAGAGATGAAGAGGGTAAATTTGTGCATCGTGTCTTTAGCATCACGAGGACTTACAGCAGCAGAGAAAATATATACTATCACTGAGTTAGAGCTTTTAGGAATTGTTTTCAGTTTAGGAAAATTTAGGATGTATTTAGTTGGGGGTAAATTTGAGATTCATACAGATCACCATGCTTTATTATATATGAGGACATGTAAACTCAGTTCTAACAGAGTTAGTAGGTGGATTCTTGCACTTCAGGAATACGAATTCACAGTAAAATATATTAAAGGGAAAGATAACATCCTTGCAGATATGCTTTCTAGAGACACAAATTTATGTAGGGATAATCCTGTTGTTAAGGCAGAGGACGGTATTTTGTTATGTGCATGTGTGGACAGTAGCAACAGGGCATCGTTACAGACACTGAGAAATATGTTAGTGGAGCAACGTGATGACATTAAGGATGTGTCATAAAATAAGTGTGTTTAGCTGGCGAGCCAGCCTATCAAATGAGTAAGTGTGGTATGTGGTGAGTGGAAGATCTGGTCTTCAAGGCAGGCGTATCAGAAATCACACAGGGGGGTAGTATGTAAGTAAATGAGAGTTTTTAAGGTACAGGGAAAGATGAAGGGAGTGGTGGATGCTGTCGAGCACTAAATTGTCTCGATGCACCAAGGCCATTTTGGCAGCGCTGATGGGTTCCCATTTATCTCCAAGAGATGGGTGAGCGCTTGTATAGGGCTTGTTAGCTTAAGGCGACCACGAGATAAAAGATGGGCCATCAGAAGGCGAGACAGTACTCCATGAAGCTCATACATATCAGCACACGTGATTCCTGCTTACGACCTAGCTATGTGAGATCGGGGTTGGATATAATTAAGGTAGTTTGTGTACAAGGTACTAGACTTCATGAGATGTTGTATATAAGTAACAGATAAAAAGTTGTGGCAACTAGGTCAGGTTCGATAGGTGGACTGGTCTGTGTTGTGAACTACTGGCTGAGCGACGAATATGAGAAATTGTGATCTAGAGTAAGGTGGGTTTTTGTGTACATGTACTAAGTAAGATAGGGCACATACGGCACAGGAATATTTAAGTGTTATAAGTAATGGGTACTTACTGTTTTTTTACAGTCATGTCTTCCCTTTTAATTAAAAATTTCACAGAGAAGGAGGGAAGTAGATCATTTTGCTCTACCGCGAGTGTGTGATCGTGTGTGATCGTGTGAGATCGTGTACCATGATATTGGTATCCGGTAGGTGTGGAGCACCTGATATTTCTAGAAGAGTTCCGCAGTGGTTTTCTACTGAACACCATAAATGCGTGTGTAGTGAATTGTGGATACAGAGGGAACACACTTATGTATGTATTTTTTTCCCCGCATAGAATGATGAGAGAGAGAGCGGTAGAATGAACATTCGTGAGAATGACAAACATTTCGAAGTGGACAAAATAAGAACACGTCATAACAAGACGAACATTAGCGCAAAGCGCATGATTGAGGGTTTATATGTGTCTATATGTGTAAAGGGTCATTTCACTTGTATAAGATGTATTTTGGAGGGTTTTTTCTAACGTGTCTGGAATCATCAAGTGCTGTACCATATGCATGGTAAAGTACATGATTATTCGAGGCGAATGTAACATGTTTTTCTAGGGGGTTTTATGCCACTAACACAAGTTAGTTGGACTATATCATATTTCTTAAACGCGGCAATAATCCGGCCAAGTTAAATTATTTCAGTTTATTCAATTTCATATTTCATATTATTATTATTATTATTAATATTTATTACGTCATTTTTCGGAGCTTTTAAATGTGGAAGATTACAGATAGGTTTCTACTAGTAGAAATCCGTATCTATATTGGATGATTCCAATATATAAAATTGCACGGCAAATCATTTCATACGTAAAGTCGGGATTTTATTCATTAGGGGTAAGAGAGAGTGGTGTGTGACTCACTGGGTATTTCAATACAAGAATAGATTGAAGTACAATAGAATTACGAAATCCGAGGGAACACTTCAAAGCAAGGAAACGTGTATGATTTACGTCTTGCCCGGAAACGGAAAATATAAAAACGGGGAAGAAGTCTCGGGCGGGAAGAGCCACGTGAGGTGACTAGCCAATCAAGGAAGAAGAAGCAACGTAGGTCGGGGCATGGCGACATACGTGACGCACGCGGATTGGTCGAAGCAGCAAGGCCGCGGTGTTAAATTAGACCCTGGAGGGAGAAGCTTGAAGATATAGTTGACGCGCGTGAGTGAAGACATTCATTAAGACATTACGCTTGGAGCAGTAAGGCGTACTGTGTTCGTTAGTCCCAAGTGGGACAATTTATTCACGCTAACTCCGCTGTTCACATCAGATCATGAGTTCCACGCGTCTTGCAGTGCTAAGGCAGGCGACGAGTCGTGGTTCCTGGAGTATACTCCACCACGAGCTGTAACTATCACTTTTAATGTACGAGGAAGAAGCTGGCGCCGTCAACACCAATCCAGCACATCAGACGCTACGAGACTCCAACCACGTGGAGACAATGTTTCCGTTGGTAAGCATGAGTGATCTACGACACACACTCTCTGTTTTTCGATAGGGCCAGTATAAATTCATTAAGCATAAATTTGGAAATAAGTTAAATTCACGTTATTCTCCCGACCGGCGTATTAAGTAATTTTGTTCGTGGCAATGGTTAAAGTTGTATGCTCCGTTAACAGTGTTAATTTTATTCAAGATGCTGACATATTTTCTAAGTGTATTAAATTCAATTATTACAAAGTAGATTCTTTAATTCCAGTAGGTAGCAATAGTTATAATACCTCATCCTTCTCCACAATCAAATGTTGTCTGGGTTGATTATTCAATCATCCCACGGCCTAGTAAATAAGAGTTTCTCATATGTTCTACTCACGCTAGGGGTCGATATTAAATATATAAATTTAGCTTGGAACACAGTGTATCCAGCTTGGCGTCCAACATAGATCAAACTTAGCATTAGCATTTTCTGGCGAATAGTCCGCCCAAGTAGAAAACATTACATTTGTACGCTCAACGCATGGAGCGAACGAAACCATTACAATTGGCGCGCAACGTGTGGGCTAAGCAAAACCCCATTACAATGTGACGGAAAGTGTGATGAAATGTTTCATCTAAACTGTTCTCGTGTGACGAACGCCGTTTTTAAAGAATTTGCTTGCAAATCCGGGCGAAATTCTGTGGCATTGTAAACAATGCAAACATAACCATAATTCAATCAAAACAGCTACATCTAGTTTTCAGCCGACTAAGATCAAACTGGACACCGCAAGCTTATGTGAAGCGGTTAACAATATGCAACAAGTGCTAAAAGATGTTTGTTGCTCTCTGGAGTATCAATCAAAAAAAATTGATGTACTCTTGGAGAAAAATATCACACTAAAATCTTGCATTGACCAACTCACTCTAGAGGTAAACAACACTAAATTTGAGAATGGCTTGCATAAAGAACAAAATGGGAATCTTGAAAGGAAATTTAATGACTTGGAGCAATACTCTAAGAATTACAACCTTGAAATCGCCGGGATACCAGTCTCCGAACAGGAGAATTTGTATAATATTGTGGCTCAAGTGGCAAGTGCAGTTGATGTTGAAATCGAAACTGATAGGGACATTGAATATTGCCATCGACTTCCAGCCTTTACAGATAAGGATGGCAAGAAGAAAATGCCCCTCATAGTAGCAAAATTTTATTCCCGCCAAACTAAAGACATGATCATGAGCAAAAAACGAAAACATGGGAAACTTCATTGCACAGATGTCCAGATCAAGGGAGACTCGACAGTGTATGTAAATGAACATTTAACCAAAGACAACCAAAACTTATATTGGCTTGCCAGGAATTCTAAACGGACAATGAATTATAAATTCTCATGGACCAGGCACGGGAAGATCTTCATGAGGAAAAATGAAAACAGCCCGATTCTACAAATCAAGACTGCAGCTGACCTACCAACAGTTCATGGGAATGAAGGAAACTGAAGGTATGTTTGCCTGAGCCAAGTGATCAATCAATATTTTTTGAAATTTTGTTTCAAAGTGAGTGTAAGGTAATTATGGAAGTACCCAGAAATAAAACAACTACGGTATGAAATCAGATAACGAAGTAGACTTCAAAGATTGTAAACAGTACTCAAGACTAGAACAAATTAATTAGCTGTACTGCAGGAATTAAAATCATGCACCTAAATATATGTGGCATGATAACAAATTTTGAAAGTATGCCAGTTATGTTCGATCAACTTGATCATAAACCAGATGTCATTATACTGGCTGAAACTCAGCTCATTGAGGATATACCATTTGCTATTTTAGGATATAATGAATACTTCATACCACCTCAAAATTCTACCCATGACAGCATAAAGATATATGTGCATGAAAACCTCATACAAAATATTAAAATATCTACTGTAAAAACACTGAAAGCTGCAAATACTATCCTACTCACCTTCAGATATAATAAAGAATGTTACTTGGTACTTGCTTTATACAGATCACCCTCCACAAGCCCAAAGAAATTCATAGAAGAACTAGGAAATACTCTCCAGCACTTGCCTACAGCTACACACAGTATATCAATGAAATAACACAGAACGTTCATTCACATAAGGAAATTTTGTTTGCGGACGATACAACACTCGTAATAAAAGGTGAAACTAAACAGGTTATACAGCAGTCTGCTGACTCCGTTACAGGAGAGTTAACCAAATGGTCACAAGATAATCGCCTCATAATAAACTATAAAAAAACAGTATGTCTAAATTTCCACACAATACAGAATAGGAATCCTGCGAAGCCCAATATAACATTAAATGATCATCAAATAGAAAATAAATCAGAAACAACGTTTTTAGGACTATTGATACAACAAGACTTGGAATGGAATAAACATATACAATATCTGAATACTAAACTGAACTCGATGTGCTTTGCGTTACGTATTTTGAAAACCTGCACTAGCATGCACACATTAAGAAATACTTATTTTGCTTATTTCCATTCATACTTAAGATATGGGATCATATTTTGGGGTATGTCGCCAGATGTACTAAGCACGTTTAGGATACAAAAGAGGGCGATTAGAATTATGGCAAATGTATACTCTAGAGAATCATGTAGACCTCTGTTTAAAGATTTAAACATTCTCCCACTGCCCTGCATATATATCTTTGAAAGTATTATGTTTTTTAAAAAGAATTTAATGAATAAAGATGTTTTTCTTAAAACAAACAATGATGTTCATAGGCATAACACAAGACAAAATCAAAACATTCATATTTCACACACCCACACAAGCATATATCAAAAAGGAACTTTTCACACTGGAGTTAAATTATACAATAAACTACCCCAGTATATAAAACTGGCCCCAAAAATAAAAACCTTTGACAGAATGTTGAAAGCTTATCTGCAGTGCCATTGTTTTTACTCAGTAGTTGAATATCTTAGCGTATATGAGCGATGAAATCTATAATTATATTTTACTTTTTTAATTTAATTGTAATACCTAGCTGTATGTTGTTGTATTTATAGAATTAAGTTTTCATATTATGATAATATAGTGAGGTGTAAATAGTTGTGCAATAAGATTGTATCTATTAAGATTTGCTATTATAATAAGTTAAATAGTTATAATATTAGTAATATATACCTGTTAGTTCTTTTATTTTATTGATGTAAATTCTGACGTGTCCTATATCAAAAATGTATTGAATGCATGTATTTGATCGAATGGAATTAATAAAAATCTATCTATCTATCTATCTATCTATCTATCTATTAATAGGAGATATAAATGTTGATATTTTAAATCATACAAGGCAATATGCCCAAAATATTAAAAATGAGTAAATGGATTCATTTCGTACATAAAATCAGCAACTAGAATAACCCCAAAATCCAGAACATGTATCGATCACATACATGTTAAGTCCCACAGAAACAGCAACTTTGACACTTTTGTTCTACATACCAGTATCACAGATCACAGTCCTACATTTCTCATACAAAATACATCTCAAAAATACACTCCACAAACAGGAGAAAATACTTTGAACAATGTAAGAATAAATTATGAAACTCTAAAAAAATCCTTAACTAAGGAAACTTGGGAATCTATCATAACTGAACTTGATGCTAACAAAGCAGCTGATAGTTTCATTAAGTTACTGACTCAATACCTCTCTGAACACTCTACTACCATAGATAACGTCAGATAAAAATTTAAAAAAATTACTCCATGGATCACAACTGGAATTTTAACTTCTATTAGAATAAGAGATAAATTACATCAGAAAATTGTTAAACAAAGGGAGAGGTCTTCAAACAGTGATGAGGTCCCAGAAACTGTTAATAAACATAAATTGTACAGAAACTGGATAAACAGGCTTGTTAAAATAGCAAAAGAAAGGTACTATTCCAAACAAATTATGTCAAACTCCAATAATTTTAAAGACATTTAGAAAAATATTAATGATTTAACATGTAGGAAGGGAAATACATCTTCAGCTGTTGACAGCATATTTATCAGTCTCACAAGAAACATCCCAACCAGCTGCCATTGAAAACAAATTTGTCGACTCTTTTAGTAACATAGGTTTAGAACTTTCTGAAAATATAAGTAATACAAGAAAGGAACCTGACAACACAAATGCACGTGATAGCACTGCAAAATATCAACCTCAGTCTATCTTTTTTATACCCATAACAAAATCGGAAATAACAAACCACATAGCTGCTCTAGAAGATAACTCAGCAAATGGCTATGATAATATCTCTAGTAAAACAATTAAGATAATTAGTTCAGAAATTCTACAACCACTGCACTATATTTTTAATTTTCACTAATGAAAGGACAATTTCCAGACTCATTCAAAATTGCCATCATAATCCCAGTCCATAAATCAGATGATAAAAGAGAGTTAAATAACTATAGACCAATTTCCCTCACAACCCACCTCTCTAAGCTACTAGAGAAATGCGTAAAAACCAGATTTCTTAACTATCTGAATAAGTTCAACATATTGTCACCAAATCAGTTTGGTTTTAGACCAAACACTAGTACTCAAGATGCAATATTCTCCCTTACTGATTATTTGTATAAAGCCATTGATAGTTCTAAAAGAACAATTTCTGTGTTCCTGGATTTAAGAAAGGCTTTTGACACCGTAGACCACAGTATACTCATTAGAAAACTTGGAAAGGAAGGTATTCGTGGTACTCCTCAAGACTAATACAAATCTTTCTTTTTAACAGAATACAAAAGGTACGAATCAAAGATACTCAAAGTAGAAGTGCTGAAGTAAAAATTGGAATTCCCCAAGGAACAGTTTTAGGTCCTATTCTTTTTCTGTTATATATTAAGGATTTGTGTGAGCTGAACTGTAATGCGATGATTACCTCATATGCTGATGACACTGTCGTCACAGTCACAGGAACATCTTGAGAGGACACTTTTAATAGAACTCAAGAAACCCTTGCTACAGTCCAAAAATGGCTAAGAAACCACCTGCTTACCTTAAATGAAACCAAAACACAATACCAATGCTTCTCACACAACAAAACATTACAACCCACAGACAATTTAACACTAAAGATCCACACACCAATTTGTAACAATGGCGAAAGATGCAACTGCTATACCCTACAGAAGTCAATGAATGCTACATATTTAGGGATTATTATAGATAGTCATTTAAAATGGAATATTTATTAATCAAAGTTGGCTAATAAACTCCAAAAGTTAATTTATATATTTTACAGAATCAGAAAAATCCTTTCAGCAAAAGTCTTGAGAACTGTATATTTTTCCTTAGTCCAGTCACAACTACAATATGGAATAAATGGTTGGGGTGGAATACTTGATTCACATTTGGCTCAGGTAAATACCTGCCAGAATTTCATTCTAAAAGTCATGTACAAAAGGCCACCAACTTTTCCAACATGTGAACTGAATCAACAAAGCAAGTTGCTTAACATACGACAGTTATTTGTTCAGTCATCAATCATATTTATACATAAAAATATGATGCTCTTCTCTAATGGACAAAAACTTGAAATGTGCACTAGACTTCAAGACAGAACTGGAATAAATATCCCTCGTCGAAACACACTACTTGGTTTCTTAGCACTAGGATATACAATATATTGCCACTAAATGTGACAAATAACACCCTGAATTTATTGAACAAAAGGCTTTTGATATGGCTCCTTAATAACTTTGATAGAGTAAATGAACTTATAAATTTTCACCAACATATTTAAAGCAACTCAGTCACAAATAAGTAATGTATCATCTTCTTTTATTTTTAGTATCCTTATAATTAATGCTTTTACTATAAACTTTTCTTATTATTGTTCTATTTTTATGTTTGTTTCTTACCCGCGCCTCCCTCCATTTGTTCTACTTTTATGTTAAGGGTGTTTTTGGTTTGACTAACCCGCGCCTCCCTACCATTTGTTCTACTTTTATGTAGAGCTGTTGTTGTGAATGGGCTGGACGGCGTTACCGGTGTCTACTGAGTTTAACCCGGCACCTGTCCACCATTTGTTCTACTTTTATGTAGATCTGTTGGGCACCCTTGCGTTTACGGGGATTTGCTAGGATGTCTTATGAAGAACTGCGGACACGTTTAGAGAGCAATTTACATACAGGGGAATTGGCGGGAGGAATGAATACTCACCTAGCTTACCTCTAGGTCGCACACTTGCTGTGCAGCGCCTCCGGCATGTCAGCGTTCAATGGAGATCTTAAAACTAGATACTAATCTAAAGGGAAGGGCTTCTTAACCTAAACGAAATAAAAAGGTAGTCAATAGACTGTTCAAAAAGGGGGTTTATTAAGAAATAGTGGCAATTGCAATAGGGGAGGACGGAAATAATAATCTAGGGGGAAAAAGGAATTAAGCAGGCACGAGATCACTCACCCCACCGTAGATACCGGTCTTCCATGATGATGGTGGCGTTGGGACTCGATATGGGGCCATCCCCCATATCGGTCCGGCGTAGCACAACTCCGATAGAGTGTAGGACTGTACTCCGTCCAAGTAAGATGTCGGTTAGGTTAGAGCAGCTTCAAGAGACCGCGCCGCGTGTTCGTACCTCTATTTATAAGTAAAAGGTGCTTGGTCAGTCCAGTCAGCGGTATGTTGGGAGTGTAATGTCCGCTGTGTCCTGTCCAAGTGCTTGCTGTTGGAGCCTAGGTCTATGACCTACGGCTTACTCCGTAGTCGCGTTGCCATGTCGTCTTTTACGTAGTTACCTCTGATTATATTTTATGTATTTATAGGCACAGTCCTTTCATAAAGGGCTGGGGCCAGGACATTATTATCAGTCAAATACCATGTTGCAAATAAATTAAGAAATTGTGTTAATGAAGCCCACACACAAGTTTATCTTATGTGGGATTCACCCTGTATTTTGATACAACATCTGTATATGTACAGGGTTTCTGTCAGTGAATAAAAATGTGTGCTCGTAAAAAAGGTAGTAATAATTAAAATAAATTTAGTGTATTTTGGTGTAAACATCTAGGCTAACTTAGATCTCTAGTATGTCGTCAGTAAACAGTGTTAGTGTCTCGTCAGGTAGTGTAACCGTTACGGATTTATGCTCGTCGTGCAAAATAAAAGTAAAAAATGGAAATAAAATCATCACACGATCTCAGGTAAAATTGAGTCAAGAGAAAAGTAAAACCGATTGTCGTAATGTAGGCCTACCGGTACCGTCATGCGCAAGTCATAACCTGAGAAACGAACTGCCCTCAAAAGATGAAATTATAAAGCTGCTAAAGGAAGATGTTGCTAAGATAATGGTAGAGTTGAATAAATTAAAAGGAAACAGAGAAAAAAGAAAGGAAACTTGGTCGACAATGGTTGCTGGTAGTGTAAGATTGAATCAGCCTAGGCCTAAAAATGGAGTATATGTAACTGAAATTCCCGTCTTAAATTCATTTGGAGCGCTCATCGAAGAAAATGATGACTTTCTTCAAGAAGAAAATAAGAATGTGAAAAGAGAAAAAAACAGGAAGATGCGGATATTTGCGGATAGTCACGGGCGAGATGTAGCAGCAAGCGTATTGGAGAGAAGCGGAGAAATGGAGGTCACTTCGACAGTAAAACCAGGAGCTCCAATTTCAGCGGTCACGAACGGGATGGTATGAGAGTGTGTGTCCCTAACTTCAAAGGACTACGCAGTTATCATCGCTGGAGCAAACGACGTCTATAGAAAGGAGAGTAAAAAGGTAATCAAAGATTTGAAGGGTACATTTCCATCGATGCATAACACAAATGTCATTAATGTAAACATTCCGCAGAGATATGACTTAATTCCCAAATCATGTGTAAATGTAGAAATAGAGGCTACAAATGGAAAAATTAATAAAATTTGTAAGAGTTTTCCAAATATCCAAATTATAGATGTAAGTAAATTAGACAGGAATTTCCACACTCGACATGGACTACAATTAAATAGGTTAGGAAAAGAGTATCTTAGTGATGAAATCTGAAAACTTGTAAATTCAAATGGTAAGAATAGTTAATAATGTTTTTGGTTTTACGTCCCTTTTAACTACACTGGCTTTTAGAGACGCCGGGGTGCAGGAATTTTGCCCCGAATGGGATTTTTAACGTGCCAGTAAATCTACGGAAACGGCTCCCTCGCATTTGCGCACCCTCAAATGCCAGCTGACTGCGCCAGGATATGAACCTGCAACCTTGGGCACAGCAAGCGAGAAGGTTACCCCTGAGCCACGCAGCCTGCCAATCATCTAATCAAAACAGGGCTATGTGGTCCGTGATAAAGAAATAAACTGGAAAATCTGCTAAAATACAAAGGGACATTACACTGACCAGGAATAATAAAGTGATAAATAATCCAGAGGAAATAGCAAACACTTTTAATGACTATTTTCTGGAAATTCCACAAAAAATATTAAATAAATCACAGGTTAATACACTAAATTCTAATAATAAAATAAATATATGCAGTGATTCTTTATTTATAAATCATGTCACAAGTGAAGAGGTAAGAATAGTTATAAAAGAGCAAGAAAATATATTCTATACTGGCATTGATGGCATCCCTGATGAAATTTTAAAGAAATGTGCAAAAAATATAATAAATCCTCTTACACACTTAATAAACAGTTCAATTCTCTCAGTAACTTACCCGGATATTTTGAAGTTATCAAAAGTAATTCCAGTGCACAAAAAAGGTTCAAAAGATGAATTAGATAACTATCGTCCTATTACCTTACCAACTGGTATTGCAAAAATTGAGGAAAAAATCATGTATAAGAGACTGATAAATTTTATAGAAAGAAAAATATTATCAAACTCACAATATGGATTCAGAACGGAAAAATCTACACAGACAGCAATTTATGAATGTATTAATTGTATACTGAAATTAATTGACAATAAGGAACATGTAACTGGCCTATTCTTGGATTTATCGAAAGCATTTGATGTTGTTGACCATAAAATCTTCCTTACAAAAACTAAATCAATATGGTATTAGAGGTCTAGCTAGCCTCCGTGGCTTAGGCGGCAGCACGCCGGCCTCTCACCGCTGGGTCCCTGGTTCAAATCCCGGTCACTCCATGTGAGATCTGTGCTGGACAAAACGGAGGTAGACAGGTTTTTCTCCGGGTACTCCGGTTTTCCCTGTCAAAATTTCATTCCAGCAACACTCTCCACTATCATTTCATTTCATCTGTCATTCATTTAATCATTGCCCCAGGGGAGTGCGTCAGGCCTCGGCAGCCGGCACAGTTCATATCCTCGCCGCTAGATGGGGGCTTCATTCATTCAATTCCTGACCCGGTTGGAGACTGGATGCAGGCTGTGGATTTTCATTTCATTAGAGGTCTAGCTAATAAATGGACAGAGTCTTACTTAACAAATAGTAAGCTTGAGACACAAGGATGATGGAACCAAATTACTTAATGAAACATTGTCCAATGAGGGAATTATTAAATTTGGAGTACCCCAAGGATCGGTTTTGGGCCCACTACTCTTTCTTCTATATATCAATGATATAACACAGAACGTTCATTCACATAGGGAAATTTTGTTTGCGGACGATACAACATTCGTATAAAAGGTGAAACTAAACAGTTCATACAGCAGTCTGCTGACTCCGTTACAGGAGAGTTAACCAAATGGTCACAAGATAATCGCCTCATAATCAACTATAAAAAACAGTATGTCTAAATTTCCACACTATACAGAATAGGAATCCTGAGAAGCCCAATATAACATTAAATGGTCATCAAATTGAAAATAAATCAGAAACAAAGTTTTTAGGACTATGGATACAACATGACTTGAAATTGAATAAACATATTCAATATCTGAATACTAAACTGAACTCGATGTGCTTTGCGTTACGTATTTTGTAAACCTGCACTAGCATGCACACATTAAGAAATACTTTTTTTGCTTATTTCCATTCATACTTAAGAAATTGGGTCATATTTTGGGGTATGTCGCCAGATGTACTAAGCACGTTTCGGATACAAAAGAGGGCGATTAGAATTATGGCAATTGTAAACACCAGAGAATCATGTAGACCTCTGTTTAAAGATTTAAACATTCTCCCACTGCCCTGCATATATATCTTTGAAAGTATTATGTTTTTTAAAAAAAATAATGAATAACAAACAATGATGTTCATAGGCATAACACAAGTAAAAATCAAAACATTCATATTTCACACACACACACACACAAGCATATATCAAAAAGGAACTTTTCTCACAGGAGTTAAATTATACAATAGACTACCCCAGTATATAAAACTTGCCCCAAAAATAAATACCTTTGATAGAATGTTGAAAGGTTATCTGCAGTGCCATTGTTTTTACTCTGTAGTTGAATATCTTAGTGTATAGGAGCGATGAAATCTATAATTATATTTTACTTTTCTATTTTAATTGTAATACCTAGCTGTAAGTTGTATTTATAGAATTAAGTTTTCATATTATGATAATAGAGTAAGGTGAAAATAGTTGTCCAATAAGATTGTATCTCTTAAGATCTGTTATTATAACAAGTTATAAATAGTTATAGTATTAGCATAACGAATAGAATAAGAAGTGATATCACTGGCCTACTACGCCTGGTCCGTCGCAGCACAGCGCTGGCTCCGATCTGTGATGTAAGTTAGCATTGGCGCTTACGAGACTTTAAAACCTTGCGACCTGTTTTACATGTTAAAACACCGCAAGATATCCTCATAGGCGCTAATAAGTTCGACATCTCCACTTACTTTACTGTGCCCAATTATAATTTAATAAGTCGTCTCCTGTAATAGTCCAGTTTCGACAATAAGCGAAGGCAGAGCAAGTTCAAAATGTAATTAATATTGCCAGCTATCAGTAAATTTAAAAAAGGAACGGAGAAATTAACCTCGCTATCCGAAAGGATTTCTTCACATTGTTACACATTTTACATTCCCTTAACAGATTTGCAACACAGAAAGAAAAAGCCGTACGAACGTAACTTTCAACTTTACCGTAGATAACTATAAAATTCAATAATAACCATAAATTTCACTCTACAAACACCAAAATCGGTAAACTACCATAATTTCAGAAGAACTTAACATTAAACAGACTTAGAAGACATAGTCATGTCCCCTTCATAGAGTAGGCTATTGTTTAAAACTGATCACGCCTCCTTCAGCATTACGGTACATACATGTTTTTAACTCATTGTCTTTTTATTCTCATCCCTTTCTTCACAGAAGTAGTCTTTAATGGCATCAAGAGCATTTTTATTTACATCATACTGGACAAATACTTAGGCAAATTAGGAAATATATGTGGAACAGAATAGTCTTTCAATCGCCAGTTGGTTCTTGGGAGATGTAATACTTCCTTCCCTTCTATCACAAATTTGTCAAATTTAACAATTAAATCTTCTGAAAAGTGAGCATCACAGAGGTAGGATTTTCAGTAAGTTCCCTATCCTTCCCTGGTATGGCCCCTTTGCACTTGATAAAACGTTCCTTACCTTTAGGAGGTTTGAAAAACCGTCTGACGTCTTTACAGTCCCCATAGCTAGATCTGAATCCTTGTACAAAAGACCAAGGCATCTTCACTACTCACATTAAGAACTCATGAAAATGTAAGGGCTAAACTGCTGTTTACTTACATTAAATAACAATAAAATAAACACACGATGATAACGTCAACACACGACAAGAAATTAAATTCCATTTCTGTTAATGCTTCCTTCAATAGCATTTCAGGTATTAATACTATGAAGTAATAGTGTAAGCACTTGTATATCAATAAACGTTTGCACAGAACACCACCAAAACACTCCGACCGATTAAATACTTAATATATCGCTCATATACATATGTGGAAATCCACAATCTCAAGTCGACTGTAGCGCTGCGTAGCGGCGAGTGCCAACCCGATCCGTATTCATTACATGCTATTGACGGAGAAGAGATCACACTTTATATTATATTCGTTATAGTATTAGTATTATATACCTATTAATACAATGCGTACACCACCAACACGCTGATTACACACATGCAGGAGGACATGAATACAATACTTGGCAGGACCCAGTCAAATAAATTAACAATAAATGAAGATAAAACAAATTATTTAATAATATCTAAGCGTAGAACAAAGTTAGACATTACTCAGAATATAAAGCTGAATGGAAAGGCAGTTAAAAGGGTCTCATCTGTCAAATACGTAGGCCTGATAATAGATGAAAACCTCTCCTGGCAAAAGCACATTGATGCATTAGTTAAAAAAATATCACCTGCTGCTGGGATGATAAAAATATTGAGCTACTATATCCCAAAATATCTACTCAGGAAAGTGTATTTTTCCTTAATCCATAGCCACTTACTATATTTGAATACAATTTGGTAAAAATGCTCAAATTACCTAAAAAGAGAATTGAGGTAATTCAGAATAGAGCCATAAGAAATATGTATAACTACCCTTTTTAACACAACAAGCACTTTTATATTACGAGTAAAATTCAAACAGTAGCCCTAAAGGCAGAAATCAAATCAAATGTCCTGATGAACCAAATCCTACACAAAAGTATCCACACAAATATAAACTTCACTAAACAATCTGATTTACACGCTTACAAAACTAAACATGCAGATGACATATCACTTTTCCATATCAATTCCAAACAATATGGCAGTAATAGCATTAAGTATAGTGCCTTTGTAAAGCTCAATAGACTACCAGAAAATATAAAAATTGCACCTAGTCCACCAATCATTAAAATGAGGCTAAAACAGTTTACGTGGAATGATTATAAAATGTCAGTTTCTAGAAATTCCAAACTCTGAGAAGACAAGAGAAGACTACATTGTGTACAAAAACTTATGAAAACTTCAAAATGTTGTATATTGTAGGGTACCTGAGAGGGTAGCCTCTACAAAGTATTAATCTAAGGGCTGAAATAAATGTGTTTAGGGGGAAAGCTTGGCAATTACGTGTAAGAGGTGGTAATTAGCTAGTGGCTTGGGATCGTCAGTACGATCTGAAAGGAGAACACCCCAATGTACTGCTTGGCGGGGTAGTTCAGGGTGTGAGTGTGGAAGGAAGGGTGGTTTACTTAGTGCTCTGTGCGCGATATCGGCGCTAAGCGGTCTGATGTGAATCGTAAGCAGGCGAGCTGGGAGCGAGCCTGCTGGTGTCAGCGCTGTGGCTGTGACGCTCTGCTGACGTCTCGAAGCAATTACATAACAGTGCTAATACTAGATCCTACCTAGTGGGGAAGCTAAGAGGGTAGGATCTTATCAACTAATTAAATAAATAAAAAGACCAGTGGCTTCTACTATGTTTGAGTTTAATGAGTACTTTGGATTTGAAGTACTCCTGTAATTAGCAGAGCAGTTAATAAAATAAATAATTATCACAATCCAAGCACAGGGGGATGGGAGTGTAATTGAATGTGTGTGTAGTGATCGCTTAAGACACTTACCCTTCGGCTTCCAGCAGCGATTCGGCACGCAGGTAACACTGAGACAGACTGATCCGGAGGCATGACCTCCCGGATTTTTATAGGAGCGTCGCGCTGCGTTTGCGGATTTGCACATTTCTCCCATGTCATAGCCCTTCCTGGGGTCGTTGGGCTTGGACACGAGGCTACCTGAGTTCATTGAGGCAATAATTTGTTAGATGTGTAATTATGTAGATGTATTCGTTGGTTCTTGAAGTAGGTATGTGGCATTTGGTTTTCCGGGGGTGTTAGTGTTAGGGGATGATGGTGGCGTACCCTAGGGGTACAACAACCCCCTTTGTGGAGTTAGTTATCGTTCGCGTTAACTGGACGAAGACGTGGGGGTGTTTTTTGGAAAATAGGGCTTCTTCTTCTTACTTATATGTCTTCTTCCTTCTGTTCTTCTCTTCTGGTATTTCCGTCCGGAAATGTGTTGGTGGCGTCGTCGGGGGTGTGTGGGTAGCCTCGTGGTAGATAATGTGTATAAGGGTGAGTAATGGGGCAGATAGAGAATGTGCATTATGGAAGTGATCGTCGAAGGTTGGGGATTCGCAGAAGTGCCTTGTAGAGTGTATGTGCCTCCGGGTAGTGTCCAGCGATCATGTGTATGTGTATATGGTGAGGAGAACAATATTTCATTACAACGTGGTATCAAAAAATACAAACAGTGGGGTGTGAAGCTTAAAATATAGACAATGTCAACAGTCATCCTGACGATAATACAAGTATACTCTCGTGATACAACATGTATCCCTATTACAAATTAAAACAAACATAAAATACAATCATAATTAAATCATAAATAGGTAAATCATGAAATACAATCATAATTAAAACCTTGAACCTCGGCAAGGCATCCGAAGGGGTGCATGGTTACAACGAGAGGAAAAAAATCCTAGGGGTGGGGGGAGGTTATACAATTAATATACCCGTGGAGCGGATGAAAAACTGCCCTCGTGTGCCCGGCACGTTTATAAAAGAAATAGGGTGGAGAGAAAGAAAAAAGAAATGTCGCAGGGTGTAATTTAAGGGAATATTTGAATAAATGGTTTATTTGTGGGGTAGAAATGCGACATTTGTACAACCGGGAGTTTAAAAGAACAGAAAGGAAAAACAATGTGTATTCTCTCAACTACAACAATATCATACTCTCTCAACTACAACAATACCATAACAATACCATATTATCTCAACTACAACACTATCATACTCTCTCAACTACAACAATAATATAACAATACCATATTCTCTCAACTACAACAATATCATACTCTCTCAATTACAACAATACCATAACAATACCATATTCTCTCACCTACAACAATATCATGAGTACACTCTTAACTACTATGTACCTGAACGACTATTTAGTACCTGCAGGTTATCATTGTGTCCAATAATAATGTTTCATATTAATAAAAACGATGGAAATACTAAATACATGATATGCTGGATATTTGAGTAATATTGATGTAGCAAGAAATCTGGACTTGATAAGACATGCTACGTGCTGGCTGGAAATGACCAATAGTTTCACAACCAATGTTATTCTTGGATTTCTGAGAAAATCAGATATGACGCTGTGGCGTACGTGACCATAAAAGGGCAAAATGCTGCGTACAAGGCAAGGAGTGAGAGAGAGGAGAATAGTCGTGACGTCAATATAAGGGCGGGATTTGTAAGGTCAGAACTCCGAAGCCAACTTATCTGACCAATAAGAAAACATGACGCCAGAACATAGCGTCAGTGTGTTTTGCGCGGCAATCGGATATAAAAAGATCTAGCGATCGGTTTGCTTGTTCGACGGCAGATTCGCGACCTGTGAGAAAATACAAGAATTTTGAGAGGTCACACATAATTATAGGCCCATTACTTAAAATATTGAGGAGCTGTTTTACTCCCACCATTGAAACTTTAGGCTTTCTGTATATATACAAATGTCTGAGATGAACCGGGGCACTCCAAATTATTCTTCGACAGTCATTTTAAGACGTCCTTAAGACGATATGGTTTTAAAATTATAGTTGTGTGTCGGCAACGAAGTTGGAAATTTTCATAAATTGTGAGATGGCAATTAGCCATAGAATAGGGAAAGTCGACGATTCTGCATAGGACGATCTGAGGAAATAAAATACTTAGAACGCAGATAGAACAGTTTAAAAACTTTGATTTAATTGTGTTTTTAACAGCAGCAAAATGTCGACCATGGAGAGAAGACAGCAAGCTTCATCCTCCATTACCATCAGTGTTATGGGCTAACGGCCTAATGATGGGAATTGACGAGGCGGGAGGCCTCTGGAAAGCAGTTTAAGTGATGAGTATTAAAAAATTGATTTATTGATTTTGGACGAGGGGAATCGCGAGAGATGTGTGGAACTTTGTATAGATTTTATTTGTGTGGTTTAATTTAAATTTCAGGGTTTGATTTCTTAACTGACATGCGTGTAGTAAATTTTGGCATTGCGTGACAATTATGTTGTACAGTAAATTTTGTAATTTAAATGTTTTCCTTATGTATACGTAATTCTTATAGCGAAACGGCCGCATCGATTAACGTATCTATAAAAAGTGTAGCCATGAATGAGAACCTAGGAACGACAATGATAAATGGACTGATTTAATGATATGTTAAACTAATTACTACGTGGGGGGAATATTTGCATTTTGTTGCTTTGATAACTCGGGCTAGGACTGATCCTGTTATTAATTCTTTATTGTCATTTGGACATGTTGTGTGTCATTATCCGAGGGGTGTGCTGATTAATGCTACGACGTGATCTTCGAGAAATGTGCCACGTGTTTTTGGGTGTAAGTGATGATGATGAGGAGAGGTAAAGCCTGTCCATGACTGCGATATCATTCCGGCAAACTAGTTATCCGTGGGGATAAGTTTGACCTGGGAATGTATTCTTAAAAATCCCTGAGAGGATGTTTTGAGATAATGTGTTATTTATTTGTACGCGTTTAACAGGTGGCGATTAGCAAAGGTGCTGTACGCTGGCTATGGGCCAGAATCTATATTTAGCATGGCACTAATTACTACTTGGGGGAAGAAATCAGCCACTCTCTCGGTGATGCGATAACAGGCCCGGTTGTCTCCAGCTCGTTATGACACGTTATGTTTGCTTTAAAGCCTAATGAGTTAAGGTTATTTTATTTGGTTTAATTTGGGAAGTTGCCATGTTGTCGATCCAAGTTTCTTTTATCATTACTACGACTTATTTGTTCATTGTTTTAAAACGCCAAACTTTCCGGCGTGAAAATTAAAAGTTATATTTTGTTGTTGTTGGCTCTTATTTTCAAGGCCATTGTATTCATATAAATATAATTTGGCAACCGGCCAAACCTGTTCATGTCATGTTATGCCTTCCTAGTGTTTAAGGTATAAGTCGGTAATTCCGCAGCCCTTATTTTAAATAATACACACGTGTATTTGGTTGTGGTAATCTAAGGTTAGAGCATGTCAGTAGTGTATATAAATATGTAATTGTTGTTCCCACATTTCCGTAATTCATCCTTCGCAGTACGGAGTCCGTTCCCGAACCAACTGTTTTGGTCGGAAACGAGCGCCCGTCAAAATGCTCATTACTTGAACTAGTCTTAAAACCCGTGTCGCTCATAAATATTAAATTTTTGTACTATTTTATTTGTTTGTTATATTTGGATCTTGTGATCCGTTTTCTTTTGTTACTTTGACTTAAGTGACATTTCAGTCACAATGCTTGTTGACAGCTGTCATGCCGTGTCGTCATGGTACGTCAGGCTGGTCAGTGTTAGATCTGTTCACGCGAGTGAACAATAAAAGGGTGGTTATAGTTTTCTTTTTATGTTTGATTCAGTTAATAAATTTCATTTGTTAGTAGATCCTGTTGTTTTTCTTGGCTTTATAATAATAATAAGTTAACCTTATGAATCCTGGAAGTTATGTTGATAGCAAAACCTCTAAATCACATTCACAAGAATCCATTACGACCCCGAAATTTTGAATCTTGTCTACATGCTATTTTCCAAAGGGTTTATAAGAGTTACTTTGGCTTCCGAACGTGTGGCATTTGTGTTTTAGAGTAAAAAAATAGATCACCGGCATGTGATAAGTTTATTAACGTAAGTTAGGCGAAGATAGTACCGCCAAATGTTTGAAAATATAAAGTCATGGAGTTTGCAATAAAGTAAATGTGGAACAAGTTAAGTGTTTGAACTTTGATTAAAATTAGAACAAACTGTTCCAGGCGCCCAATAAAATTAAATTAGCTTTGTGTAGAAAAGCCAAACTCAAAGAATTATTTGACAGGAAGGTTAGACCTTAAAAACTAATTAATACTCTATTAATTGGTTAAAATTTGTAAGTAAAGTAAGGTCAGGAAGATTATAACTGAATCAAAGGGTTAAAATTAAATGGAATAATAAGTAAATTATACTCAGTGATGCTATAGTTTGTGGGAGTAATTTAAAGTAAATCCCTGAGAGGATGTTTTGAGATAATGTGTTATTTATTTGTACGCGTTTAACAGGTGGCGATTAGCAAAGGTGCTGTACGCTGGCTATGGGCCAGAATCTATATTTAGCATGGCACTAATTACTACTTGGGGGAAGAAATCAGCCACTCTCTCGGTGATGCGATAACAGGCCCGGTTGTCTCCAGCTCGTTATGACACGTTATGTTTGCTTTAAAGCCTAATGAGTTAAGGTTATTTTATTTGGTTTAATTTGGGAAGTTGCCATATTGTCGATCCAAGTTTCTTTTATCATTACTACGACTTATTTGTTCATTGTTTTAAAACGCCAAACTTTCCGGCGTGAAAATTAAAAGTTGTATTTTGTTGTTGTTGGCTCTTATTTTCAAGGCCATTGTATTCATATAAATATAATTTGGCAACCGGCCAAACCTGTTCATGTCATGTTATGCTATCCTAGTGTTTAAGGTATAAGACGGTAATTCCGCAGCCCTTATTTTAAATAATACACACGTGTATTTGGTTGTGGTAATCTAAGGTTAGAGCATGTCAGTAGTGTATATAAATATGTAATTGTTGTTCCCACATTTCCGTAATTCGTCCTTCGCAGTACGGAGTCCGTTCCCGAACCAACTGTTTTGGTCGGAAACGAGCGCCCGTCAAATGCTCATTACTTGAACTAGTCTTAAAACCCGTGTCGCTCATAAATATTAAATTTTTGTACTTTTTATTTGTTTGTTATATTTGGATCTTGTGATCCGTTTTCTTTTGTTACTTTGACTTAAGTGACATTTCAGTCACAATGCTTGTTGACAGCTGTCATGCCATGTCGTCATGGTACGTCAGGCTGGTCAGTGTTAGATCTGTTCACGCGAGTGAACAATAAAAGGGTGGTTATAGTTTTCCTTTTTATGTTTGATTCAGTTAATAAATTTCATTTGTTAGTAGATCCTGTTGTTTTTCTTGGCTTTGTAATAATATAAGTTAACCTTGTGAACCCTGGAAGTTATGTTGATAGCAAAACCTCTAAATCACATTCACAAGAATCCATTACGACCCCGAAATTTTGAATCTTGTCTACATGCTATTTTCCAAAGGGTTTACTATATGTCTATGATATGACTCACTCCCTGTGGGAAAGCAATGTCATCTTGGCAGCACAACCCGTTCTTCACAAAAATAGGCGCGAGTTGTGTGGCCGTAGTGCACCTCTCATTGTAGGTGGCAAATTGTCAACGTTGATCCGACCTCCAGTGGGGGGATATCCCACAGGTATATCTCCTCCGTGGTTCGGATTTTCACCTGGAAACGTATATCATGTGTGTGTGGGGTGTGGAATCGTGTATGGGCCGTGTGAGTGTGAAATTTGGGGAGGGAAACTTGTGTATAAAAATACACATACATGAGTGGTTATATCATGTCGCCACCTGTTGGGACAAAAATACAAATAATATCAAAATAGAGGGTGTCCACCCTCGGCATCTGCGGGGTGAACATGTGGATGTACACAAAAAATATATTAAATATGAAAATATATCATGCGCATACACTGTATTTGGGTAACTTGGCGAGTGCCCAAAATGAAGCTACTCCCGATGCATATGTGCAAAGTATGCACCACTGGGTACGCTGTGTCGGGAGTTGGCGTCCCAGGTTGGAAACCTGTGCTGAAAAAGCAAGAAACAAAGATATATATAAAAGATTGACTTAAAACTAATCATGGCCATTCTCATGTATACTCCTGTCCAGCATCCTAAAAGTGTGCACCTGTCTTCGAACTGAATGACTATGTCGCTCGCTGAGCGGTCATCCGGAAGCGTTCTAACGGTAAAGATCGTGTTGTTCGTGCTTATACTTCCGAATTGATCGGACCGGTGAGGCCGATTACCTATCGCAGATCGTATATCGGATCTATATCGGAGAATCGTATATCGCCGATTAGATATATATCGAAAAAAACGCATACCGCATCGTATCTCGAAAAATCGCTTATAGATATAGAACGGATGATTTGCTTATACATCATCGTGCAAGTTACTCTGGACCATAGTAACAATATGCTACTATGCATATCGGCACATCGCAAAACATATCGCCTCGTCAAGGCAATACAAAAATATTCCTCCATTATGTCTTCTTACTTGATAAACATCTTTCTTCTGTCTTGATACACTTCTTTCTTCTTTCTTCTTTCTTCTTTTTTCTTTATTCGTTATTCGTTCTACGGGGGCATGAACAGAGGGGAACTTCGGTGTTACATACCTCGTCCCGGGAAATAATACCCTCTTCTTTCTTGATGATTTGTTCTACGGGGGCATGAGCAGAGGAGAACATCGGTGCTACATACCTCGGCCCGGGAAATTATATCCTCTTCTTTCTTGATATTTTTTTCTACGGGGATATGAGCAGAGGAGAACATCGGTGCTACATACCTCGGCCCGGGAAATTATATCCTCTTCTTTCTTGATGATTTGTTCTACGGGGGGGGGGGGCTGTGGTGGCACAGTGAACTTTCATTGCGCCTGGCTTTCAGATATCTAGCTAATTTCAGCTGCGTATTATCCCCTCTCACATGTTAGTGGGTAAGTCAAGGATTTGGAAGGGTGTTTCCGTGTTATTCGGAAGCTGTAAGCATGTTAGGTTTCGTAAGTAACGGGTAAATGGATGGTGAGATAGGGCCAAGGAATCGTGGTCCTATGGGGATGTCGGGAAACGTTAAATGGAAGGATCGCTCGACCGGTGCGGGTGAGGATCTTATTGGGTTAGGAACTGGGTGTCCAGAGTGGTTGTTAGATACCGTACTGAAGGAGGTAAGGTGACATATATTCTCTAAAGTCGCATGCAAGGTAAAAATGCAGGGTAAAAATAAAACCTTTCATGCACTGGTGTTAGCAGGTGATGCCTGGGACGCTAAGCTGTTAGCTTTATAATTCCGAATGTTGACTAACATCGAGCCATGAGCGAAAAAGCATGTCGTGCACCCTGGCAATTGCATGATTACCAAGTGCCGTGCATTAATAGGGAACAGGTGTAAAACGTGTAAATGTAGAGTATTAACAATGTGTGATGGGATGGAGAAGTGCTATGAAGCTTGGATGAATTAGTTGTGATTTATGGCATCTGTGGCCATACCAATAATAGACTGCTGTCTGCACTCGTACAATATATAATGTATACTTACATACTATGAATCCTATATCCTAAAACTGGTCATCTGGTATGATTAAATAAGTAAATCCATTATCCTAGAGATTCTGTCTTATATATATCCTAAAGTAGGCTGCACATTTGTGCACGGGATGTGTGGACTACGTCCGTCCTGTAGGGGGGATTATTGTTTTAAAAATATCTTATCCGCCATGCGGTAATATGTGGGGATCCACAAGCGAGTAATGCCATTCTAGTATTGGGGGAACGGTATAGATGAATGCCAACTATGTGTTAATTGGTGCTATAAATTCCAATAGATGTGGTGTTCAAACGGGAGAATTCAAGAGGGGGTAAAATGCGCGTGGTGGGAATATTAATGCGTCACCGCTCTAGACGAGGTTGCTCGTCCGATTCTGGAAGAAAATATCTGATCGAAGATCGCTGCTCCGCGAATAAAATAAAATAAAACCTCCTAAGTGGGAAGTAAATCTATTTATTTGTATGGTCACGGAGAAGTGCCCGTGTCTGCGTATGTCGGAGGGTGGTGTCTATATAAGGGTGTATTCGAGGGCAAATGTTTACTGGAGCCCGATGAATAGATAAAAGAAAGTGCATCTGTGTAAAGAGGCGCTCCGTATTTAGCATCGATAACAATGGCTCCTGCCGTGAAATATGCTGGCCCGGTGTTAAGTAGTGAGGGATGAAAGGGCTGAGTGTAAATAAAAATGTTTGGCTACCCTGGTATGTATGGTATACTCCGAGAATCATATGTTCCGACCGCACCGTCATTTGAATTCAGCGCGCGAGAGTGCGATTGGTTAGTACAAATAATGGCTGCTTGCGGGTTACTTGTCACGTGGGAGGTGTGACTTGAGATAATGTGTGTGTACTTAAGGTATCAGATATCGGCTACCGCTAGGCGGAACATGATGTGCTCATTGGCCGGCGTACTGCTGTGGATCATGTTTATCGGTGCGCTACGCTGATTGGACCTGAGCGCTAGGATTGAGTTTAGAGCATGGCGGTTTGTTGCCATACAGTGAATGAATTGTCAAACCCACGTGGTGGGCCTTGACTGGGATGATTGTCAAGTACGCATTGTCGCATGCTAGACATCCTGTGAAGGATATAAACTTGGTATAAGTCAGTGATTTCTCGTCTGCGTGTTGGGAAACAAAGCATGTCCCTCCGGTGGGGAACAATGCTGGGATGACGCTGTCATCATATCGTATTCAAATGAGGCAAATGATATATAAAATATACTGGGTTTCTTGTACCTAATTTACGGAGTGTACTAGAGTGTACTGTGAATGTATGGAAGCATATGGCGATTCCATGTGAATTTAACAATGCTGGGTGTCACTCTGTAGAAAAGTGTTTCCGTGGTTTACTCCCACTCACTTTGGGAAAATGAAAAAATAAAGCGGGGCGCAGTAATATGTATATCCAGAGCGAATATTGTATTCCGCAAATGTCGGAATGTCCGTGGACTAGCAAAAATGGGCTACATTTACCGGGCATCCTGCGGTATGGAAGGGGGAGCTGTATGTTGTAGTCCCGTAACGCAATGTGTTGGTGTGGAGATGATGTATTCCTATGGCGTATCACATGTTTGCGGACTCAGGTGGATATTTAATGTTTATATAAAATAAAATCATTGGGCCTTTGTTAACCGCGTCTTATAAAATTTGGCAGCTCTATGCCCATGGTCGATACTTATTCTGTATCGTGGACCTAGGAGGGTAGAAGTTAATTTACCCTTGGCATAACTCGCCCAGGCTCACTTTAGGACAAGTATAGACCATTGACGTAGTAGCTGCCTGAATTATCTATGCGCTCATGGCTGATACGCATCATAGAGTGTTGACCTAGGAGGGTAGAAGTTAATTTACCCTTGGCATAACTCGCCTAGGTTTACTTTAGGACATTTATGGGCCATGCCGTCAATGTGACGCTGATGGATATATAGTGATATGTACCACGTCGTGTTGCGCTGCCTCAACACGAAAATACGAAATTTCCATGAAGCCAACTTATGACTTTGATGATAAGTGTGTATCTACTGGGTAGATATTAATTAAAGGGGATCTATATAACGACTTGTGGTCCCATTGGAGCCTTGTGGCTTGCTTAACCCCTTAGTGCCACGCGCTCGTCAGATCGGCTCTCGCTGCTCGCGCCAAAAGTGCCAAAGCCGATTGAATCGGCGCGCTGTTTATCTTATATTTGCAGATTTCTCCAGGCATATGTCCGTGATTATTTCATACTGTTGGAAAGGTGAGGTTCCAGGCTTGCCTGTGAGGTGTTTAATTTTTTCCTTTGAAGTCCGTTACGCGATAGGTTTGAGTTTGTATTCACGCCCTCCCTTAGCGCTCCCCCAATCACGCACGTTCCCGCCATAATTGTGGTGCAGTTGTTTTCTACTTGTTGACCTTTTCTGCCTACAGATGTATCTAAGAGCATTATACAGCTGGAAACGTAGTATTTCTTCGAATATGACAATTAGGTGACCTTAATTTAGACTCAAAATTGATTTTTACAAAGAAAAAAAATGAAAAATTGAAAGATTTTCTGAATAACCTTCATTATAAAGGTTTTGATGCAGTATTTACTTTTTCGAACATAATGTATGAATGAATGGGGTATTGGTTATAATGCAAAGCAAAAGTAATGACTCTATCGTTGAAAATGGGGTATTAATGATTTCTTTTCGAATAGTCTGCATGATCATTGAAAATAGCTTGGCATTCTTGGCAAGTATTTCAGGAAATGGCTTGGCACTAAGAGGGTTAAGTTATTCCGTTAAGTGATTATTGACTATAATTTCGTCGCATGGCAGACGATGATCAACAGTTCATAATTCAGCATCGGGATGATAAAAATGGATCCCTGAGCGGCCAGTAAAGAGGTATAGCCCCACACAAGTGGATCTTTCACCACAAGGCCTGGCCTCGCAGGCTAAGGATGAATGATAGAATTTTAATCGTAAATGTAGTCCCTAATTCGTTGGCTAAGTATGATGACGCTTTATTGGAGAACTGTTTTTCCTGTCTGTCCCTGTGACGGTATGGTGTGGTTAATACCACCGTTGAATTACATGAAAAGTTAAAGATCCCCTGTGAGGAGAAAGAAAGAAAAAAAAATATATAACATGGAGTGTATAAGATCTGCAATAGGGCCGGATGTGGCCGCCTATGATTGGCTTCCCTGCTCCTCGTAAGCCGAGATACTGTGTACGCAATCCTCGCTTCCGGCATTGTGTATGGAGCGCGCATCACTGTCTATGAGCAGTTTGTAGTACTGAGTGTGAGAAGTGATTGAGATGTATTAAAGAATGTAGCCTGGATTACAGTGTATGGGAAATGTAATCTACGTAAGTATAAGTTATCCTTATTCCAAGTGTCTCCTAATTGTTTGTTCAGATGACCTATAGAGTCTAATGCTCGGACGGTATGATAACCTGTGTAATTGCATCAAATTCTGCTGGCCGTAGTGGTAGTAACCAACCTGTGTATTAGTGAGATTGTGTGCGGAATTATATCGAATGTCGCTACACTATATCATTAGTGTTAATACGCCTTAGCCTGTAGGGAAGGCCGCTAACCTGTGTTATTGTACGACTATGTCTGTGCCTTTGCGAAAGGCCGCTAATCTGTGTAATTGTACGAATATTTCGTTGCATTAGCGAAAGGGCGTTAACCTGTGTTATTGTAGATGTTAGGCCACTGTATGTGTGTAATGCTGCTAACCTGTGCTATTGCGGTGTCCACGCAATGAATTGTAAAACGCGTATGGTATCTTATGTATGGCCGGAGTATGGTATAAATCTTATCAAAATATTATGGTAATAAGCGAAAGTGCTTTTAAAGAAAGGCACGATCTCTTCTGAGATGGATGTGCTTTCGCGAGTTGTGAACCCGTGGGCTTGTGCGGATAGAATGTCTACGCATCCTACCCTCTCTTGTAATAACTCTATTGTATACCTATCGCCATAAACTAAGAAGTATCTGTGGTGATACAGTAGTGTGTTGGTAATCGTGATACTAAGGACATGTAATCTTCAATCGGTCAACTCACGGGTGTATAGACCATTCCGATTTCTGTAATGTCATAAGTATATAGGTATCGTGTGAAAGGGTTGTTATGTCCTGTTTCCTACAGTAAAGGATTGAATCAATTGTCGGGCAACGAAAGGACCTGGATTCTGTGTAAAAATGTTCGTTGTTCATGCTCCTCGTCTAACTAAAATGTGATTAGTATTGTATGTGTAGGCACTGACTATAAGTAAGTCTTGCCGCGTTCTTACGCGTGGCCTTTATGTGAATGTACTAGAGCACGCCTGGCTCTGCAAGCATGGTCGTTGGCACGTGTTGCTCCAGGCCTGTTTGTCGGTATGGATATGCTACTTGCTGACTCAATGCGCTGTGCTGGCAAAGTGTATCCGGTGGCGTGTAATTGACCTATGTTATCAGCTGCTATAGAGACATGTGTTACATTGTTCCGACCTTTCTTAAACTAGTGTGTGCGAACAGAATTCATTATCATATGAAGACATGAGACATAATAAATATAACATGGTACACATTATTATATTGGTTATAACTAAACATGCAATCTTATAATTAGTACTCGTGTCTATGCACTGTGGGGAACTGTCGGTGACCGATAGTCGTGAGCATGGCTACCAGATGCCATAGCGCATAGGGCGCTTGTTCGACTCGTATGGTCCTGGGTTTGATATATATGTGGTAGAAATATATTTTAACGCCTTATACGGGTGACTTAACGCTTTCGTTTCTTAGCCACGGAGGGTCGAGGTGTGGGGGTGGTTTCCCGGGAATGGTAGGGTTTCATACGCCGTACATGAACCGTGTCCTTAATAATTTTATGGTTGTACCGAATGTTGACGAGGTAGTTTAGGTCCGAAATCTTCCTCTGGATTCTGAACGGACCTGTCCATTTCGGGATGAGGAATTCTGACACGTTTCTTATGCGAGTGGGCGACCAGATCATAATGAGCTGTCCGGGTTTGTATTCCTGGTGTTTGTGGGTCTCATTATACGTGAGTTTCTGCCTGTTTTGTGCAGTGGGGATATTACGTCGCGCGGTGTCACGGGCTGTGCACAAATATTGCAACCTTTCAGCGTTGCTAGGGAGTGTATCCTGTGGGATATAAATGTTGTCGATCGAACTGCGAGGATGGTAGTCGTGTAAAAGAAAGTGCGGGGTGTGTTTGGTCGCCTGCGACACGGATGTATTCGAACTTAACTTTACTGCTGGGAGGTAATTATCCCAGTCGGTGCCCTTGTCGTTAGTGAAACGAGCTAGAGCCCCGCCAAGGATTTTGTTCATAGCTTCAGTTAATCCATTCGTCTGAGGGCTGACACTAGTGGTCGTGTACGCTTTTATGTGAAGCAATGTAAGGAGCTGTGTAATGACATTAGATGTGAAAACTGTTCCTCTGTCGGACAACAACGTGTGGAAAATACCATTTCGAGGACGATAACTAACTCCACCATTTGTATGGTACCTGAGAGGGTAGCCTCTAAAAAGTATTAATCTAAGGGTTGAAATAAATGTGTTTAGGGGGAAAGCTTGGCAATTACGTGTAAGAGGTGGTGATTAGCTAGTGCCTTGGGATCGTCAGTACGATCTGAAAGGAGAACTCCCCAATGTACTGCTTGGTGGGGTAGTTCAGGGTGTGAGTGTGGAAGGAAGGGTGGTTTACTTAGTGCTCTGTGCGCGATATCGGCGCTAAGCGGTCTGATGTGAATCGTAAGCAGGCGAGCTGGGAGCGAGCCTGCTGGTGTCAGCGCTGTGGCTGTGACGCTCTGCTGACGTCTCGAAGCAATTAAATAACAGTGCTAATACTAGATCCTACTTAGTGGGGAAGCTAAGAGGGTAGGATCTTACCAACTAATTAAATAAATGAAAAGACCAGTGGCTTCTACTATGTTTAAGTTTAATGAGTACTTCGGATTTGAAGTACTCCTGTAATTAGCAGAGCAGTTAATAAAATAAATAATTATCACAATCCAAGTACAGGGCGATGGGAGTGTAATTGAATGTGTGTGTAGTGATCGTTTAAGGCACTTAACCTTCGGCTTCCAGCAGCGATTCGGCACGCAGGTAACACTGAGACAGACTGATCCGGAGGCATGAACTCCCGGAGTTTTTATAGGAGCGTCGCGCTGCGTTTGCGGAATTTGCACATTTCGTCCATGTCATAGCCCTTCCTGGGGTCGTTGGGCTTGGACACGAGGTTACCTGAGTTCATTGAGGCAATAATTTGTTAGATGTGTAATTATGTAGATGTATTCGTTGGTTCTTGAAGTAGGTATGTGACATTTGGATTTCCGGCGGTGTTAGTGTTAGGAGATGATGGTGGCGTACCCTAGGGGTACAACAATATATTTTCATACTGAAAACTTTGTAAACTAAACATTGAATTGTAATTTGTCGCCAACAAGATAAAACTGTACGATTCCTTTCTATATGAGTCCTTGACTCGTTAAGGGATTAATAAAATGAATTAATAAATGAATTAATTAAAATGAATTAATACTTTTATTTTATAGATGAAAATTCTGACGTGTCCTATATCAAAAATGTACTGTATACACGTATTAGATCAAATGGAATTAATAAAAATCTATCTATCTAGTTTTAATAGAGGCCAAACGTGAGGTTTGGCATTCAGATCTTTTGATGTCAAATTTAACAGAGTGGAGCAATGGTATTTCGGATTTGTCTAGCAACAATAATAATAACAATTATGATAATAATATTGTAAATAAATCACCAACACAAGCTTGCAAAAGTAACAAATTTAAACTTTACCACCAGAATGTTCAGTCTCTCTATAATAAAATTGATTACATAAATCTAATGCTTAAAAATGAACTTAAAGACATCTCAGCACTATGTATTTCAGAACATTGGCTGAAAGAGGAACAACTCGAATTAATTCAATTCCCAGGGTTTATACAAGCTAGTAAATACTCTAGAACTAATATAAGCCATGGTGGTACTGGTATTTACATAAGAAATAATTTAGATCATGAACAGTTAACAGCTTATGATTATCTAATTATGGAACAGGATTTTGAATTCTCTGCCGTAAAAATTCAGCAGTTTAAGTTAATAATTGTATGCGTATACCGTTCTCCGTCAGGAAAGTTTCCTTTATTTATAGATAAATTAGAATTGTTACTCAATAACATGAGCAAAGTAAATTTCGATATAATAATTTGTGGGGATGTAAATGTGGATTTCTTAACATTTGATAGAAATTGTGAATCATTAACACAGTTACTAATTTCCTATGGACTGAAACCTACAGTAAATACCCCAACAAGAATAACAAAATTTAGTAAAACCACTACTGATCAAAAATTTTTAAATACAGATAAATATCACCATTCAATAGAAGTCTATTGTCCGGGTTTTAGTGACCACCATGGACAAATACTGAGTTTTGAAGTACCCGAAACAATCAATAATAATGATAATGGAGTAAAATCAAAGTGCTGGTCATTCACTGAAACAAATGTTACATATTTCATTGACTCATTAAATAAGGAAACATGGTCAGAAATTTATAAACTAGAAAATGTAAATGATATATTTAATGCATTTAATAGTACCCTAAAACACTATTTTGAAACAGCATTCCCCTTTAGACAAAGAACTGTTCAAAATAACAAAACTAACAATTTGATAACAACAGGGATTATAAATTCATGTCAAAGAAAGAAATTTCTACACAAATTATATAATCAATGCCACACAAAACCTGAATTCAATTTATACTACAAAAAATACACTAGCATATTAAATAAGGTAATAAGACTAGCAAAGAAAATGCATAATGCTAATTTTATTTCCCAATCATCTAATAAAAACAGGGCTATGTGGTCCGTGATAAAGAAACTGGAAAATCTGCTAAAATACAAAGGAACATTACACTGACCAGAAATAATAAAGTAATAAATAATCCAGAAGAAATAGCAAACACTTTCAATGACTATTTTCTGGAAATTCCACAGAAATTATTAAATAAATTGTAATATATGTACTGTTTGTGTATACTCCTTGTATATGACATTATTCATATGTATAAGTTGGTACTTGTGAATAAATGACATGGAGGAAAGAAAGGAAGGAGATGCCTTCGCTGCGCTTCCTAGCGTACGCTGTTGAAGCCAAACGGCTCGCCCACTTTGGTTGCAAGAAAATGGCTGTCCCTATGCTTAAAGCCGTAAACCACTCCAAATAGTAATGGATTTCAGTGACATAAACTGCAATGACAAGACAAGATATTTTCTTGGATGGACAGAATACACTCTGTACTTCACGGTACTTGGCACAAATAAGCTGCGTTATCGTTTTAAAAGCCAATTTAAATATACATATTAGAGCACCTTTGCGAGGCTAGTTTTGTAAGGAAGACGCGGCAAAACGTAATAATACGCTGAAACACTGATTAAATTTAACACAAGTGTCTGAAGATGCGAGTTATACCAAAGAAGGCACATCTTGGGAATTAATGATGCCGAACTAATTACGGTATTTACACCAAATTGAGTTTTATGTTCTTATTGGTGTTGAGGCATTCATCAGTTTTTAGGCCTAATTTCGAGCACAGCCACTTTCACTCATTGGTCGTACACATTTTGATATTCAAGAATATGAACCTCAAAATTAATAAACAGAACAATTAAAAAAGGACGCATATTTGCACAAAAATACGGTATAGCCTATACGTTTCGGTACCGTACGGTATTTTCTTGGTGGGGGGGGGGGGTAGAAACTTGACGATTAGCCTCGAATTGATTAATTACGTAGGCCTACCGTAATTATTGACCGACAGCCATTTGATAATTTGGGTTTTCAGAGGATTTTTTTTGTATATAGGGTAGGCCTACGCATGCTGAGATTAGAATTGAAGAGTATTTTTTTAATAACTTATCACTACTGTTATTACGTTTCCAAAGTTGCATAACCGGAGCGCGATAAAAAAAAGCAGGGCCAAAATAAGGTTTAGCCATGCACAATGCCTCATGCAAGTCACAGAACACCAAATACGAGTTAAGGTTACGCCCACTTTGGTTGCAGCGCTTGGCTTCACTCAAACGAGCTCAGGGCATCTCCCCTTATTCTTTCCTCCATGATAAATGATATGGGCCCGTGACGCAATCCCCCCTTCCCCTTACCCTGGCTGACGAGGTGTGCAGCCGAACTTTCGAGAAGCCACTTGACTATGTGTCTTGGCTGTGACTTGTCTTCCTCCACTGTCTCGCCTGGTCTAGCGAGCGGGCTGTAGTGTACATAATATGGTCTACTTATTTATTCCCCTTGTGGAAAAGACGTCACCGACGTCACAGAGGCGACGAGGAAATTGGCTGTTGATTTGGTTTTGTGCGTGTGTCGTACTAGGTTGACATGTGGCTTGCTAGCGCTCCTACCCCGTGATTTTTCGTCCGCCATTACGCTGTTAATGTCGTTTTTGGAGGAAGTGGAAGTGTTTGATATTAGTGCCATTTTCGAATTTGGTGAAATTCCGATTATGTCTGAAATTATAGGCAATATCGGTGAATTTGACGCAGCTGAAGAACAGTGGGAGTCCTATATCGAACGATATGAACTATTTTTGCACTGTAATAAAATTAGTGAGGAACTCAAGGTCAGTACCCTTTTGACCGTTGTGGGCGTGAAAACTTTCAAGTTATTACGTGATCTGTGTACACCGGACAGTCCGTCATCTAAAACGTATGAGGTTTTAGTTAAACTTATTAAGGAACATTTATATCCAACACCTTCTGTTATTGCCGAAAGGTATAAGTTTAGCCTTCGGAATCAGTTGGAGCATGAAACTATTGCGCAGTATGTCGCGAGTTTGAAGCATTTATCAACTCACTGCGAATTTGGTACCAATCTCAATGATTATCTCCGTGATCGTTTAGTCAGTGGGATACGGAGCGAATCTACGAAGCAGAGACTGTTGGGTGAACTTTCCTTAACATTCGAGAGGGCGGTCTCGATTATTTCGTCCATAGAAGCAGCTGAGAAGAATGCAGCGTCACTCATGCCTGGCGGTGGAGACAAGCTACACCGCATGACGTCATCATCTCCCTGTTCCTGGCGGTCCGGTACGTCATCTGTGAGAGGGAAGAAGACAAGGGGCGTGGCTGTTCCAACCTCCAGCGGCGGATCTCTCCAGCGCTGCCAACCTACACCAGGACAACGGAGCAGTCCCCAGCAGAAGTGTTCAGTGCAATGTTATTGCTGTGGTGTGTTTGGCCACAAGAGTAGTGAGTGCCGTTTGCGGGGATGCGTGTCTTATATTTGTGGAAAAAGAAACCACATTAGCAAAATGTGTAAGGCGAGGATGCGTGGTAAGTTCAATCAATCTCCTAGAAATAAAAACAGAAGTGTGCATAATTTTGTAGGCCAAGTTGACATTGAATCTGAAGACATATTAACTGATGTTCCTAATCTATTTTCTATGCATGAAAGCCACCCTATTAACCATTTAAGTACTGTTAAACCATTTAAAACTAATGTACTAGTTGAAAACAGACCTGTAACCTTTGAAATTGTTATTGGTGCCTCAGTCAGTGTGGTTAGTGAAACGTTTTATTGGGAAAATTTTAAGAATATAAGGTTAGCCTACAAGTCTACGCTTAAGTTCATACATTAATACTCCTATTGAGCTGGTTGGGGTAAATAATGTAAATGTTAATTAGAGAGGCATTGCTAAATATATGGAATTGTATGTAATTAAAAATGGAGCTAATCCCTTGTTAGGTCGAGACTAGATCATGGCATTAAATGTTCAGATTTCACCTGCAACGGATGAGCAGTTATTTGCCACTGAAGTTCTTGGCAATGAATCTAGTATGCCTAGTGATAACGTTAAACCAGAATTGATACTTAAAGAGGTAGTTAAAAATACCCTGAGGTGTTTACTGACAAACTAGGTCAGTGTACGGTTAAACCGGTTAGGCTAGTTATGAAAGAGAATAGTGTACCTAAGTACTTTAGGCCTAGACCATTACCTTATACTTTGAAAGCGAAGGTTGAAAGGGAACTTGAACGGTTAGTTGAAGCCGATGTATCCTTTTGAATGTTCAGAGTACGGGTCGCCTATAGTACCTGTTCTGAAGAAAGATGGAAGTATTCGAATTTGTGGTGACTTTAAGGTTACTATTAACCCGCAGTTAGTTGTAGATCGTTACCCTATACCCAGAGTTGAGGATCTCTTTGCTGAACTACAGAAAGGTGAATCATTTAGTAAAATTGATTTGACCCAAGCTTGCATGCAGTTAAGACTGGATGAGACCTCACAAAAATTGTGTACTATCAGCACGCATTAGGGTTGTTTTGCTTTTAAGCGTATGCCTTATGGTATTTCTAGTGCTGTGGGAATCTTTCAGAGGGTTATCGAGCAGGCTTTACAAGGTTTACCTGGTGTGAAGGTTTTTCTTGATGACATCATTGTCAGTGGACCAGATACTAAAACTCACTTAAGCAGGCTTGAAGGAGTGTTTGACAGACTAAAACAGTATGGTTTTACAGTTAGGCAGAATAAGAGTCAGTTTTTTGTACCTAAGTTAGAATTTTTGGGTTTCACTATAGACAAGAATGGTCTTCACACTTCGGAGGCTAGGGTAAAAGCCATTGTCGTTGCGCCTGTTCCTAAGAATGTGACTGAAACTAAATCTTTTTTGGGAATAGTAAATTATTATGGCAGGTTTGCGCCTAATCTGTCTACGGTGTTAACACCTTTGTATAACCTGTTAAAAAAGATTCTGACTTTGTATTTGATCACACATGTATGCAGACATTTAAGGAGATTAAGAAGCGTTTGTCTTCAGCCCCAATACTAGCACATTACGACCCAGATGCTCCCATAGTGTTAACTGTTGATGCGTCTCGTTATGGGTTAGGCTGTGTTCTAAGCATACTTACTAAAGTAGGTATAGAAGAACCAGTAAGCTATGCCTCACGAACACTTAACTCAGCAGAATCTCATTATTCTCAAATTGATAAGGAAGCAACAGCTATTGTTTATGGTGCGAGAATGTTTCACCAATATCTGTATGGCAGACACTTTACCTTGAAATGTGATCACAAGCCATTATTGAGTATTTTTGGGCCCAAAAAGGGGTTGCCTGTGTTTGCAACAAGCAGATTGCAGAGATATGCATTATTTTTGTCTGGTTATGATTTTGATATCAAGTATGTAAATTCCAATGATAATGTAGCTGATGCACTATCTAGATTGCCTTTGCAAGTTCCTGATGTGGAAACTACTTCCGATCTGTCACCCCTAGGCAAGGCTAGTAAACTACAGAGGTTGCCTCAATATGGAGCTCTTAGGCGAAGGGATCGCGGAGGGACGGGAAAGGACGTGACGTCACACGTTTCCTCGTAGCGCGCGAGGCGCGAGATATGCAAGTAAAGTCAGCTTTCCCACACATTATATTCTATGGATTGCAGTGGTTTGAACACGTGTTTTAAACCCTTTTGTTTATAATCATGCCAGGTCAAAGATATGCTGTGGCAGTTTGTCACAGTTATTATAAAGTTGTCGTTTTTCACGATGCCTAAAGCGGCATGCATTCGCAATCAGTGGATTGCTGCATGTAAGCGAAAATATCATTGCAACCCTCAAACAAGTAGGATAATTATGTTCCCTCCACTTTAAGAGTGAAGACTTCGAATTAGATTACAGCGCCGAATTGCTTAATAGAAAGCTAAGATTCCCAAGGAATCTAAAACCAAATGGTAAGTGAGCCTAGCTGGCCTACTCTTTAAGTTTCGATGACCTGCTAGAATGATTTTAAAGCTGTTAATATTTTTGTCATATTTCGTACATGTTATCAGGGGCGTATGTACATTTTTTTCGAGGGGGGTGGCTGACTATCGTGGAAAATTGTGAGTACTTAATGAATTTTCTATTATAGCCTATGGACTATGAATGGAAAATACCTAAATGGGCTACTTGTCAATTTATAAAGCAGAAACGTAAACACTCATTTCTTTTACAAATTGATAATTATTTCTTAAAAGTAGACTACTGTGAAATACATTGTATGTTGTACCAAGTTGGCTTTTCTCGGGGGGGATCTGCAGCACCCTCAGCCCCCCCCCTCCCCCTTATATACGCCTAGACTAGATGGAAAATTTCATGAGTAATTCTCTTTGCATTGGTAAAAATTCTTTGCAAATATTCCAGAAAGCAGTCATCATTTCAATAAAATCCCTTCAACTTCTGTACCAAGATATGGCCCGTAGGCATAATACAAAGTACATTCTCACGCATAGGCTAAATCAAGATGTACTGGAAACCCTCTTTTCACAATTGCGATCCCGTGGTGGCTTACACGATCATCCTTCTTCCCTTAACTGCATTTACAGACTGAGCATGATTATTTTAGGAAAAAATCCAGAAGTTGTTCAAAAGCAAACAAACGCTGCTGATCCAGATTCAGATGTATATGCAGTTGCTAAAGCACTAAACAAAGCTGGCATAGTGTCTGAATCAAGTAACGTGTGGTGTATTCTTGGAATACACGGTACGAGAGAATATAAAGTTTAATGCTCTTTGCTTGTTCATTCCTTCCTCTTTATCAAACACCAACAGTGAGCTTCTATTTTCTCTTTGGTGATCATGTCGCTTATATCTTTTGTGAGTCTGTTCTAGATATAAATCTTCCATGATCCACCTAGCGTCATCTAGCAGCGAATCTCTGAAGCTCCTCAATTCTTCCTGGTGCAACATTGTGGTGTTTGAAGCCATATTTTCAGTGTTGCCTTAGTAAACAAGAGTTTAGTGCTTTTCAGTCGGTCAACACGAATGTACCCAAAAGAGATGGGTTATGCCCTAATCCTGAAATAAATTAATCTCATGTAATTTATTTCAGGATTAGGGCATAACCCATCTCTTTTGGGTACATTCGTGTTGACCGACTGAAAAGCACTAAACTCTTGTTTCCTGGTGCAAGAGGACTTCCTTTTCCATCTGGCCACCCGATCTCGTTACCATCGCCAGCTATTATCTCCATGAGCAAGAGAACTTCGTTTACTTTTTCACTCACCATGCTGTGCTAGTATCGCCTGCTATCAACTCTTTGAAGACCATCTCCTCAAGAGAATTTAATTTCTTATGTTGGTTATTCTGATATGTATTCCTTTTGTCCCCTACCCCCACTCCTTTCCCTTCCTTGGACTCTCTGTGCTTCGCTGAGTGGGTCTCACTAGTGCGCCGGACGTCGACTCAGTTAAGGCTCAACTTGAGCTAGCCTCCTGTCCTAACGAGGCATTTTTAGATTCCACGCCATGTGGTAACTTTAAACATCAAGGAGAACCTCACCTTCGCCATGCAGCAAAGTTAAGTACAAACTTAAAGTTTTAACCTCATCTTCATGGTTTTAACTTCTACATGCTTTTAACGATCTTTTATAGGCATTGTGAAATTACTTATTTGTTGAAATAATCATCCTTCGCGGGATCTTCCATGTTGGGCTTTTGTCTAATTAAGCCAATCTTGGTGAAAAGCAGCATTTCTTATGCTTGTTAAATGAGAGATCTTCTCACCACGTGGGATATCATTTATTACCCGCTGTCTATACAGATTAAGCTCGTTCCACCGCTGGAATAACTTTGGCCCCATTCTGCTATTAGGATCGTTCTGGAACCTTCCAGATCCTGTACTTTATCTACAAGTCACGCTGTCATGTATGTTCCACTCACTTGTGGCAATGCCATCCTAAACTAGGAAATCTTCCTTATAAATAAATGCTCTATAGCTAATTTTCTTTCCTCCGTTGGATTTGTTCAAGCGCATTTAATTGTAATTCACAACCTTCTCAAGCAATAGACTCTCGCCTACCTAGTGCAACCAGTTATTTTCATCATTGAAATAACTTTCTTTCCCATAAACTTTCGTGTTACTACAGTGAACTTTTCATCTATTTAACAGACTATAGTGAAAACTAGTGCTTGTCCAACTTTTCTACCGCGTCGCGATCGTCCGTTTACATTAAATAAGGCCATGAACATTTATCCTCAATCCCAATCGATCTTTCCTAAACATTCTACTAACAAACCATATTAATAAAATTGTAACTCGAGATCATTTTCTATAAGGTGTCACTCTACGAAGTGCCCTTCCATCTTGCTTGTTTATCATTAATCAATTTCTGTATAACTACGTGTTTTATACACGGTTCAAGCTTACATTGTTTCCACCTTATAATCAGGGAAAACAATTCTTTCAACTCTTGAGTGAGTTATTTCTAGGTCTCACGAAATGGAAACTGCCCCATTTGGCTCGTGATTCCTACTTAAACATAGGAGGTCGAGAACCTTCCTTTTGATTTTCTCTTCAGGTTTCACAGTAAGTGACCTGCCCTTATTTGTATAATAACCAACAGTAATTCAGCTTAAATATAAGAAGTTGTAGGAACTTCTATCTTATTCTTCATGTTTTTCTTATTGTTATTTTCGAAGTTGTCACTCTTTCTAGAATATTCTCTCAGGAGTTTCTTAAAGTACACACCTTGTACTCTATTTATTGTTAAATTTTAATTACTTCATTTGGTTGTTTTCTTACAAAGATTTTAGAAAATATATAAGGTTCGAAACCTCATAAATTGTTAATTGCCTGGCGCAAACGTTTAATGCTTTCTGAGGTCTGTGACCCCAAAATTGTTAACCAAATTGAAAATATATTTGTTAAAGTTATCAACTTCTTTTGCCTTGTTAAATAAATTAAATATTTGTTTTTGGATTTATCATTTCGCAAATACAACGGTTAGGCAAGATCCTGGCCTTCCTAACTCTTCCTCAGTTCATGCTCTCGTTAACACAGAATAAATCTGTTACTATTTGTTTTTCCAGACTATCACCCTTCCCCATAGTAGTCTTATGCATGCTTGGGAGGAAATACACTAAAGCCTTTCTCTGGCAAACCGCCCAAGTCTTAGCTGCGGTTCCCGTCAGCTTCGACCAGGTCCGTACCCACTTTAGGTATCAGAGAGCGGATTTGCAGTTGCAACCGCCTCTAAGTGCATTTAAAGTTAAATTTATAACTTTTGTGGAACTCTCATCGTATTTCTCTATCCTTTCTCTCCAGTCCGAAACCCACCTCCTCTTCTTAATCATCTTCCCTTGGTGGTTAGGTTATTCCTCAGCCAATAATCTACCCAACGTGCTTCCAGAACGAACCTTAGGGAGCAATGTGCAACCAGAGTCCTTCATTGTCAATATCATGGAACAAAGTGAGGAAGATGGCAAGGCTTATGTTGCAGGTTATGTAGCCCACAAGTTCCAAGATAAATTTCCACAACTTGGGAACTTAACCTATGGAATGCAAACTCAACACGATTATGCATTACCAACCTGGATTAAACACTTGTCATATGGTGGTATGACCGATCCCTCATAAACTTGGCTAAACCAGTTCCGGCACATTTCAGCAAAATTCGTCACATTTCACGGAAAATACGGATTTCAATGAGGCAAGAACGTTCTAAGAAGAACGAAAGATTTTGTGTAGAGAGAAGTTCTTGACGTACCGTCAGGTGGGGTTGAGGCAGCTGTGATAATAATTTTCTTCATCAGAATGAAACATTCCAATTCTATCTTGCATAAGAAGTGGTTATTGGAAGTCACTAACACCCACGATACTGCTACCGAGTCTAGGCGAATTTCCAAGAAATTCAAGAAGATCACAACAAAAAATGTAAGTAGGCTACATTCAGTTATTTTATCACCCATTTACCAATAATTTCATGTGAATAAACTGTTCTTTGCGTACTCAACAGCTGATGTTGACAGTTTCGTTACGTTCCCCACATGGCGCGTTTGGTATCTTGTGACGTCATCCGCCTTGTGAGCGCTGAATGGTGAGTGAAAATTGAGGCAACCTCTGTAGTTTATAAGCCTTGACCCCTAGGTACATATTTAAATTTTATTCATGAGAGTTCAGTACCTATTTCTTGTGAACAAGTCCGAGTGGAAACTCAGAACGATCCACTTTTGAAACGAGTTTATGGCTACGTAATGTATGGATGGCCAACTTATTTGTCTCCTTCTGACCATGATTTATCACCGTTTTTCCACAGGAGAGAGGAAATAGCTGTTGAACAAGGTATTTTAATGTGGAGTTACAAGGTAATAATTCCTGGTAGTTTCTCCATGCTAGTCATTTAGGCATGGTTAAAATGAAATCTGTGGCGAGAGCTTATATTTGGTGGCCTAATATTGATCAGGAAATAGAAAACCTTGCCAACAGCTGTTCTTCCTGCCTATTTGAGAGATGTAATTCACCCAAAGGTGAACTACATCATTGGCATTATCCTGATAAGCCGTGGGAAAGACTACATCTTGATTATTTGGGGCCGTTTAAAGGAAAAATGTACCTAATAATTGTAGATGCTCATTCTAAGTGGTTAGAAGTATTTGAGACTAGTTCCACTTCTGCACACTTAGCTATTGTTAATTTACGCCATCATTTTGCCCGTTTTGGTTTACCTGTGTCAGTCCATAGTGATAATGGACCTCCATTTAATTCGTCAGAGTTTAACGACTTTTTGGTTAAGAATGGTATTAAACATACATTTTCACCTCCATACCACCCTCAGAGCAATGGTCAGGCTGAAAACTCAGTCAAGTACGCTAAAATTAAACTGAAATGTGCTTTTAGAGATAATGTTAGAGATGTTTCAGTAGCTTTGGATAGAATATTGTTCGATTATCGCAATTCTGCACATACCGCTACTAATGAGACCCCAGCCAAACTAATGTTCAGTAGATCACTAAGAACTAGATTTGATCTTTTATGACCAAGCGTCAGGAGGGTAGTGGAGGCTAAGCAGGATAAGCAGAAAGCTTATGCCAAGGGTAGTAAATCACGTGTCTTTCATGTTAATCAATCCGTACTAATTAGAGATTAAGGATCACAAGGTAAATGGATTGAGGGTACTGTGATTAAACAACTAAGTACTACCATGTATCTAGTCAGAATAGGATCTGGTAGTATTTGGAAGAGGCATATTGATCAACTTATTGCTATTGATGCTCAGGTGAGCGAGCCGGCTAAGGAGTGCTCAGGTCAATCAGCTGAACGTTTATCATCTCAGTCAGCTGAGCAGGTTAATGTACGTTCAGAATTGACAGCTTCACCATCAGCTGTTTGTACTAGACAGTCTATTGCTAGACAGCCAACTCCTACATCGAGTCCGCTTAGCCAACCTATTATTAGTTCTCCTGCAGGGCGTTCTCAGAGACGTTACCCTGTACGCGAGAGGAAACCTGTTGAACGTCTTGATTTGTGATTTGATTTGTGATTATTTATTTGTAAAAAAAATGTTCTTAGTTGTAAGTTGATTATTTATGGATTGATTCTTCTTTTGTTTATGTTTGTTATTTAAGAGGGAGGAGTGTAATATATGTACTGTTTGTGTATACTCCTTGTATATGATATTATTCATATGTATAAGTTGGTACTGTGTCCGTTTCCCCGACGTCACGTTGGCCCGGCGATTGCAACGAGAAACCGAAGAAGGGACACAGGCGATAAAAAAATTAAGTCCTGGAAATATTTGTCCAATACAAAAAAATCAAAACAACTAGCTCGGGCAGGCAAGAGATCGAACATCTCGGGTCGTTTAAATAGATAGATAGATTTTTATTAATTCCATTTGATCAAATACATGCATTCAATACATTTTTGATATAGGACACGTCAGAATTTACATGCATAAAATAAAAGAACTAACAGGTATATATTACTAAGATTAAAACTATTTATAACTTATTATAATAGCAAATCTTAATAGATACAATCTTATTGCACAACTATTTACACCTCACTCTATTATCATAATATGAAAACTTAATTCTATAAATACAACAACATACAGCTAGGTATTAAAATTAAATTAAAAAAGTAAAATATAGTTATAGATTCCATCACTCCTATACGCTAAAATATTCAACTACTGAGTAAAAACAATGGCACTGCAGATAAGCTTTCAACATTCTATCAAAGGTTTTTATTTTTGGGGCCAGTTTTATATACTGGGGTAGTTTATTGTATAATTTAACTCCAGTGTGAAAAGTTCCTTTTTGATATATGCTTGTGTGTGTGTGTGAAATATGAATGTTTTGATTTTGTCTTGTGTTATGCCTATGAACATCATTGTTTGTTTTAAGAAAAACATCTTTATTCATTAAATTCTTTTTAAAAAACATAATACTTTCAAAGATATATATGCAGGGCAGTGGGAGAATGTTTAAATCTTTAAACAGAGGTCTACATGATTCTCTAGAGTGTACATTTGCCATAATTCTAATCGCTCTCTTTTGTATCCTAAACGTGCTTAGTACATCTGGCGACATACCCCAAAATATGATCCCATATCTTAAGTATGAATGGAAATAAGCAAAATAAGTATTTCTTAATGTGTGCATGCTAGTGCAGGTTTTCAAAATACGTAACGCAAAGCACATCGAGTTCAGTTTAGTATTCAGATATTGTATATGTTTATTCCATTTCAAGTCTTGTTGTATCCATAGTCCTAAAAACTTTGTTTCTGATTTATTTTCTATTTGATGACCATTTAATGTTATATTGGGCATCGCAGGATTCCTATTCTGTATAGTGTGGAAATTTAGACATACTGTCTTTTTATAGTTTATTATGAGGCGATTATCTTGTGACCATTTGGTTAACTCTCCTGTAACGGAGTCAGCAGACTGCTGTATGACCTGTTTAGTTTCACCTTTTATTACGAGTGTTGTATCGTCCGCAAACATAATTTCCTTATGTGAATGAACGTTCTGTGTTATATCATTGATATATAGAAGAAAGAGTAGTGGGCCCAAAACCGATCCCTGGGGTACTCCAAATTCAATAATTCCCTCATTGGACAATGTTTCATTAAGTAATTTGGTTCCATCATCCTTGTGTCTCAAGCTTACTATTTGTTTACGCCTTGTTAAGTAAGACTCTATCCATTTATTAGCTAGACCTCTAACACCATATTGATTTAGTTTGGTAAGGAGGATTTTATGGTCAACTACATCAAATGCTTTCGATAAATCCAAGAATAGGCCAGTTACATGTTCCTTATTGTCAATTAATTTCAGTATACTATTACTACATTCGTAAATTGCTGTCTGTGTAGATTTTTCCGTTCTAAATCCATGTTGTGAGTTTGATAATATTTTATTTTTTTCTATGAAACTTATCAGTCTCTTATACATAATTTTTTCCACAATTTTTGCAATACCAGTTGGTAAGGTAATAGGACGATAGTTATCTAATTCATCTTTTGAACCATTTTTGTGCACTGGAATTACTTTTGATAACTTCAAAATATCCGGGTAAGTTCCTGAGAGAATTGAACTGTTTATTAAGTGCGTAAGTGGATTTATTATATTTTCTGCACATTTCTTTAAAATTGCATCAGGGATGCCATCAATGCCAGCACAGAATTTATTTTTTAGCTCTTTTATAACTATTCTTACCTCTTCACTTGTGACATGATTTATAAATAAAGAATCACTGCATATATTTATTTTATTATTAGAATTTAGTGTATTTACCTGTGATTTATTTAATAATTTTTGCGGAATTTCCAGAAAATAGTCATTAAAAGTGTTTGCTATTTCCTCTGGATTATTAATCACTTTATTATTTCTGGTCAGTGTAATGTTCCTTTGTATTTTAGCAGATTTTCCAGTTTCTTTCTTTATTACAGACCACATAGCCCTGTTTTTATTAGATGATTGGGAAATAAAATTATCATTATGCATTTTCTTTGCTAGTCTTATTACCTTATTTAATATGCTAGTGTATTTTTTGTAGTATAAATTGAATTCAGGTGTTGTGTGGTATTGTTTATATAATTTGTGTAGAAATTTCTTTCTTTGACATGAATTTATAATCCCTGTTGTTATCCAATTGCTAGTTTTGTTATTTTGAACAGTTCTTCGTTTAAAGGGGAATGCTATTTCAAAATAGTGTTTTAAGGTACTGTTAAATGCATTAAATTTATCATTTACATTTTCTAGTTCATAAAGGGATAGGCATGCAAGGTTCAACAGGACAAATTCCTCACAAACAAGAAAAGGAAAAAGTATCACTGCCTCGGGAGATGTTCCAAACTACAGGAATAATTAGAACTTGTTAAAATCGAGATCCTAAATTTATTTTAGAGCAGACGGACAAAAGAAAGATATGAACACTCCTATTACTCAAGGCAAATCATTAGGCAGGGATACAAGTATCCATAATGTCCATCTGTGCCGTTGAGCTGTCCTATTTCACTTAAATGGGAAGTTCTCACAAAAGAAAATTAATCATAGTTCGAGAGTTCGTTGTTTAGCTGATTATGAATTTAAAAATCACTTCACTATCAGTTTCAGCTTTGTAGAAAAAAAATAACTAAACATTTTTTTCTTCCCATTAAACAGACTAAATTAATAATTCACACACAAATTATACACATCCCTGATATTTACATATATTCGATTGACATTAATGACCGTTAATTAATTAATTGGATTAAATTAATTATAGACAAATAAATGATTATTATCATTATATCACCACAATAATTCCAAGTTTCCTTATGGAAAACATCTCAGCTCAAAGTAGCATTAATCTATCGTAATTTCTCAAAACATTGGTTTACAAGGGAATTCTAATCACTCAAGTCATTCTCAAATAAGAAATTGGATTCAACATATGCTTATGGGAGAAATTAAATTGTTCAGAATGCGATGATGTAACAGTTACATTCAAAGATAAAGGAATCCAGTAGAATTGCCTAAGATCTGCATAGTTATTAAATTGAATTGACCAGCTCATTAAACCCTAACAACAGTGCACAAAATGACGATAAATTGGACGAGAAAAAAAACTGTCATTGCACTATTTCCCAAAGTTGGAAATATAAATATAATTACTATAATAAAATTCATTTGACCTAGGACTGCATAGACCCTGCATCCTGGTATAATCACAAACATTTATATCACCGAAGAAATTCATTATTTATTAATTTACAAGCTGTACCCGGCATGCGTTGCAATGCCAATCAAAGAAAGTGTTGGCGTTGAAATTCTGTTTCTTGAAGTGCTTTTGGATACACAACATGTTAACTGCCTCTAAGCTATCGTAAAATGGATTTTCTAATTTAGAACCATTCGTGGAAGCGTGCACAACAACTTTCAAAAGTTTCATCGCTGTCACTCATTTGTTGAATCTACTCGTACGCTACCTGTTGTGAAATGGATTTACTAAGTCGAAACCCTTCCCTGGCGTGTGCACAATAACTCATTAATGATTCATCGCAATCGGATGAATTGTATATGCACGTATACGGGGTTTTGTTTAAACGATTCGTGCGCTGTCACTCATTTGTTGAATCTACTCGTGCGCTACCTATTGGGAAATGTATTACTAAGTCGAAGCCCTTCCCTGGCGTGTACACAATAACTCATCAAGGTTTCATCGCAATCGAAGAATGTTATATGAACGCAATAGGGGATTTTGTTGAAACGCTTCGCGCGTCGTCACCCATTTGTTGCATCTACTCTTGCGCTACTTATTGTGAAATGGATTTACTAAGTCCCCTTCCCTGGTGGGTACACAATAACTGATCAATGTTTCATCGCAATCGGATGAATAGTATATGAACGCATACCTGATTTTGTTTAAACGATTCGCGCTCCGTCACTCATTTGTTGAATCTACTCGTGCGCTACCTACTGTAAAATGTATTTACTAAGTTAGAAACCGTCACGTAAGTGTCCACAACATCTCACCCAAGTTTCATCGCTATCGGACTAATGGGATATGAAGACATAGGGGACTGTATTGAAACGCTCCGCATGTCGTCGTTCATTTGTCGAATCTACTCGTGTGCTACCTACTGTGAAATGTATTTACTAAGCCAGAAACCTTCTTTGGAGTGTCCACCATATTTCACCCAAGTTTCACCGCTAACGGCAGAATGGTATATGACCTTATACGGGACTTTGTTGAAACGCTTCGCGCGTCGTCCCTCATTTGTTGAATCAACTTGTGCGCTGCATATTGTATAGTGGATTTACTAAGCCAGAAATTTTCCATGACGTGTACACAACATCTCACCCAAGTTTCATAGCTACGGACGAATGGTACATGAATGCATACGGGACTTGGTTGAAACGCTTCGCGTGTCGTCGCTCATTTGTTGATTCTACTCTTGCGCTACATATTGTAATATGGATGTACTCAGCCAGAAACCTTCCCTGGAGTGTACACAACATCTCACCCAAGTTTCATCGCAATCGGATGAACGGTATGTGAACTTATACGGGACGTTGTCGAAACGCTTCGCGCGTAGTCACTCATTTGTTGAATATAAACGTGCGTTTCGTATTGTAAAATGGATTTACTTAGCCAGAAACCTTTCCTGGAGTGTACACAACAATTCACCAAACATTTATCACTATCAGACGACTGGTATATGACTTTATACGGGACTTAGTTGAAACGCTTCGCGTGTCATCGCTCATTTGTTGAATCTACTGGTGCGCTACCTATTGTAAAATGTACGTACTAAGCCAGAAACCTTCCCTGGAGTGCACACAACATCCCAAGTTTCATCGCTATCGGATGAATGGTATATGAAATTATATGGAACTTTGTTGAAACGCTTCGCGCGCCGTTGCTCATTTGTTGATTCTACTCGTGCTCTACCTATTTTTAAAGGGATTTACTAAGCTAGAAACCTTCCCTGGAGTGCACACAAAATCTCAGCCTAGTTTCATCGCTATCGGACGAATGGTATATGAACGCAAACGTGACTTTGTTGATATGCTTCGCGCGTCGTAGCTCAGTTGTTGAATCTACTCCTGCGCTGCCTATTGTAAAGTAGATGTACTAAGCCAGAAAATTTCCCTGCAGTGTACACAACATTTTACGCAAGTTTCATAGCTATCGGACGAATGGTATATGAATGCATACGGGACTTTTTTGAAACGCATTGCGTGTCGTCGCTCATTTGTTGGATCTACTTGTGCGCTATCTACTGTGAAATGTATTCACTAATTTTAAAACCTTCACGTAAGTGAACACAACATCTCATCCAAGTTTCATCGCTATCGGACGAATGGTATATGAACACATACGGGACTTTGTTGAAATGCTTCGCGCATCGTCGCTCATTTGTTGAATCTACGCGTGCGCTACCTATTGTAAAATGGATTTACTAAGTCAGAAACCTTCCTTGGAGTGTACTCAACATCTCACCCAAGTTTCATCGCAATCGGACGAATGGTATATGAACGCATAGGAGACATACACACCCACAGACAAACTATCACGTTACATTGATTTTTATATATATAGATTAAAGCGTTGGAATGGAATATCTCATTTCCAACAGTTGCTGCTCTTAGACCACTATAAAGTGTCTACAACTTATTAATATTTGTGCTTTATTCAAAAACCATTTCCAAAATCCTTTTGACATAATGCCAAGTAATCCTTAAGTGGCAATAATAAGACTGGCCAGAATCTCTTAATGTCTACGATTATTATCGGCTTCGTATTTTTTTATACAATCTGAATTAATTACTGTAGGGTTCAGGATCACACATCATGAATCCAGATGATAATTACTGTACCAAGAATTAATTCTCAAGTTTCAAAAATTAGCTCTGAAAAACGTTTAATGTTTCGCTTGCAACCGCCGTAAAGGTATAATACGCCATAAGTAAGAACGAAACTAAGTTTAGAATAAGTTTATTAAAAAAAATGGAATCCAACCATAAAACATTTTGTTAAATATCTTACATATATGTGTGAAATTACTCTTAATATCCATAAATTATTTGCTCTTTAGTTTGTGAATTCATTCGAAATATATCAGTCATCTGGAAGAGAAAACATTATGATAACATGGTAATGGCTTGTCATATAATTTCAGGCAAGTTGTCTGAAAGGATGCTCACGGTTTCGGAGAATGTGTTGCCTATGTGATTTCCCACGGCGTGGTTGATCTTGGTCCTATACTTAATTTTGCAAGATCGCCACTTACGATACTCTTGTAATGCATCCATCGTCGTGACGTCAGATCTAACGTGAATTCGGTCCCCCAGAACTTGGACTCATCCTGGTCATTAAGCTTCCCTGTTGATGGCTTAAGCTATCATCTTGAATAGTAATAAAGTCTTTATTAATGTTCCCATGTTACTGTTCTTAATTACAAGTGGCATCGTGGATGACTTCATACAACCCCTTAAATCAAAATTGGTTGTACGCCACTGATGGTGAAATGTTCCGACTATTTTATCAGTGAGGAATAGGTGGTGTAATTGCAATATTGTTCATTAATCATGAATGCAATTGCTATTAATCCAATTAAATATTGATCTTATTCTGTTACATGTAGTACAGCTATCATGTCGAAAAAGAAAGTTCAACATTGTATACCTTTGTGCCTGGCAGAATAATATGACGAGATCTGTCATATGTTGTGCGCTGCAACAAGTTGTATTTCAATGTCTACTGGCCTGCGTTCTACGGTGAATATATTTCCAGTCCGCTAATGGTGCTGTGAATGTGTCCGCTGAATAATATTATAATTCTTACATACAGTATTTCTGCCACTTGTAGGAAACACTGACTTTACTTTACTTAACACTGGTAAAGAAATTATTATAAGTATCGGCGTATCACCAGCCAGATTGTGATGGTTAGTTAAATAGTGCAAACACACGCTTTCCACACGTATTAGAAAAACTCATCTTCGCGCACACATGAGTGTAGCCAGTGGAAAAGAATTCTCGAATGACCGTGTTCTAGAACTGGCAGAGTCCACGCTGCCTAGTCACCTGATTCATAGCGGTGCGTGGGAAAATTTCCACCCCTCATCTATTGCGTCACGACTTGTCAAAGCCGTTAGGAGTTGAAGATGTTCGACTCTCGCTTGTGCTAAATTTTAGCTCAATGCCACAAGGATAGGTCCATTTATCAGCTAGAATAATTATGAAGAATGTTTCTTTAGCTCTGGGTCTGCTACAAACACATGCTGGAATACATTACAATATGTTACATTCATCAACTACTTTCAAGGTTGCTTTGCGAATCTCGGTAATTAAACATCACCAACATGGTGGATTTCGGTCACATGTTCCCCTCTCTTGGTTTTTATAAGTTTTGGTCAGAGAACTTATAAAACATCATTATGCTAAGATTATGTGAAGAAATCAAACATGTCTGTCCAGTATTAATTCTATGGTTTGAAATATTTTCTTAGATTTCCAGCGTTGTAGTTTCCAATCACTCGATCGGAGTGTATTTCTGCCAAACGATAACTGTTGTTGCCGAATACTCTTACTATCTTTACTGGACCATAATAAAGCTTAGCGAATTTGTTATAGACTCTCATGGGTAAGTTGGATGATACTGGTCTCCTTATCAGTGCTAAATCTTTTCCCGTAGAGGTTCTCTGAATTTTCTTCCTGCCTGTCTCTTCTTTCTCTTTTCGGCGTGGCGTTCCAAGCTCTCTCTAGCCATGTCTATGCGCGTGGGAATTGATTGTATTATTTCCGGTGCTGTGGAAATAATCCCATCCCATACTCTCTCTGGTTTACGTCCATAATGTAACATGTATGGCACTTGCGATGTACTTTCATGTATAGTCGAATTAAGGCTTTCTTCAATGATGGGTATAACCTTCATCCATTTATCATGATTATCCGAACAGTAAAGTCGACAGAATTTTCCTATTTCAGACATTATTCTTTCTGCAGGATTTCCTTCAGGATATCTGATAGTATTGAGGATGTGCTTTACATTTAGCCTTACCATTGCCTGCTGAAATTCTTGACTTGTGAATTGGCTCCCATGATCACTTAATAAGAATTCGGGTGTGCCTGCTTCTTTGAAAACACAATTCTCTAGCCGCCTAATGATATATCGCGATGTAGCCTTCTGAATCGGGTGCAACATTACCAGTTTAGAGAATACATCTATTGTAACCAAGATATACTGGTTTCCTCTAAATGATCTTGGAAGTGGGCCATAAATGTCCGTTGCATATAATTCTCTCGGTCGGGACGGAATTATAGCTATCGGTGGTTCTTTAGCAAGCTTCGAAATGTATTTGCTCCGCTGGCAATTATCGCAGGACCTTATAACCTTACGCATGGTTTCCCTCATACAATTCCAAATAAAAGCTTCTTTTGCTGCGTGCAGAGTCTTGTCCAGTCCGGAGTGTCCCGTTGAACGATGGACTAGCCAGATTACTTTATTAACAAGTTTGGGTGGTAAGACTGTTCTCAACTTCGTATGATCCTTGTCCGCATATTTCATGACAACGTCTCCCACGATGTGGTAGTCTCCCGCTTGTCTCGAAGTTGGGATGAAATTCGGATCGTGCTGGTCCATTCTCTTCTTTAGGAAACGATACATGTTTCTCAAGGGTTCATATCTCTTCTGTGATGCTGCGATTCTTCTTAGTTTATCTAACGTATCCGCATCTTCCGGAACATCCTCAATCAAGTGTATGTCTTCCCCACAAGGATTACGACTTAGAACATCGGCTAATATGTTCAATTTGCCAGATCGATGAACTATATCCACGTTAAATTGCTGCAAGAATAAGGTCCATCTGGTAATTCTATCATTAGCGAGGTCTGTTTTCAACATGAATTGCTAAGCTTGATGGTCGGTGATTATTGTTACTTTATATCCTATCAATATCTTTTTCCAAGTCTGTAAAGCATATATAGCAGCTAATGCTTCCAATTCTGTCACGGTGTAATTGGCTTCATGGCTTTTAAGTTTGCGGCTGGCAAATGCAAGATAGTGATGTTTTCCCTCGGCATCCATTTGATACAATACAGCACTCACACCAATCTTTGACGCATCCGATTCTATGAAGAAATTCCGAGAGAAATCGAGGTATTCCAATTTAGTATGATCAACCAGCATTTGTTTAGCTCTATCAAACGCCTCACTACATGCTTCGCTCCATTTCCATTTATTGTTTAATTTCAACAAATTCTGGAGTGATGCCATCACCTCCGTATAGTTAGGACAGTGCGTCGAAAAGAATTGACACATTCCTAAGAATTGTCTAACTTGACGTACTTTCTTCGGTTGAGGAAACTCCGCAATTGCCTGAATCTTCGTAGGATTAGGCCTATATCCGTGTCCGTCGATTATGTGACCTAAAAACTTTATTTCAGTTTGAAAAAACTGCATTTGTCACGGTTGACTTTGAAGTTGGCTGCTTTCAAATTATCAAACAATAATCTGAGGTGTTGTAAATGTTGTTCCCCATCTGTAGATGCAATTATTATATCGTCTATGTAGCATATCACATTCGCTTTGACTTCTTGCTTTCGGTTGGAATCCAATGCTCTTATCATCACAGGACCGCTGTTCTTTAAACCGAAAGGCATTCTCTTGAAAGCATAGGTTATGTTATTAAATAGAAAACCAGTGTATTTGCGGCAATTTTCAGATAACGCAACGTGATAAAATGATGTAGTCAAATCGATGGTAGAAAAATATGTTTTTCCTTCAAATTTCCTCAAAATTTCCCGAATTTTTGGAGGTCTATCATGTTCCAAGAGCAGACGTTCATTCAATCCCCTCGCATTCAGACATAAGCGTAATTGTCCATTCCCCTTTTGCACAACCGCCAGTGGATTTAGGAAAGGCGTGGGCATTCGACAAATGATGTCATCATCTTCCATCTTCTGGATCATGTCTTCAAATTCAGCTTGCCACTTTTCCGGAATAGGATATAATTTCTTTCGATAAGGAGAAGCATCAGTTAACTGGATTTCATACTCAAAATTCTTAACTAGTCCAGATTTGTTATTGAAAATATCATCATATTCTTCTAATAAATCATTCAACTCCTGTTGAGTTTCTGGATTGATTTTTCCTCCTTCTATATTCCTATGCTCTGTTTCCACTGAATTGATTATTTCATTCATTACATCCATATTTCCAAACTCCCATACTACGCCTTCACGAGCCTCTTCTTTCAATCCCTCGGTGGAAGTAATATATATATATATATATATATATATATATCGGTTCTTCATATCAATGACCAGACCATTGTCAGATATGAAATCAACTCCGATTATGATATCGAAATTTGAATTTGATAAGACCAGGAAGATGTGTTGATCTTCCTTCCGGCAAGTTCCATTTCTAACATTACCTGTTCTTTACATTTAATTATCTTGTCAGGGATAACTCCTCTAATCTTTACAGTTGATGCCGGAAGAATGTCAAGTTTTCCTTTTGACTGGAGCAAGTCTAAGCATGACTGTGATATAATGAAAACCATGGCCCCTGTGTCCACTAACGTCTTTATTTGGCATCCCATAATATTTAAAGAAATAATCGGTAATTCATGTCCGATCCCTCGGCGTACTTCTTCATTTTCAAATATGACGTCTTCATCCTTTATTTCGTATAATTCCTGAATTTGAAAATGTCCGAGTTGATTAGAATTTCATTACCTATTGTTAATTGGACGTTTTTTTCTTGGTTCAGCCCACTAATACTAGGCTGGTTTAACTCTTCTTCATTTGGTGCTGAAGGTCAAGTATTTCTTAATTGTTCTATATATTCTCGGCATTCCTGGTACCTGGTGTCCAAATTGTTACTGTTTTTCTTGTTCCTCTCTTCTTGAGACCTATTATTCTGGTTGGAGTAGCTGTTAAACCTCCCGCGTTGGTACCAGTTATTTTGTCCTTTGTTACGATACCTCGAATATCTTCGATTGTACGGGGTATTTCTCTGATTATTATTATCGTTTCTACGATTGTAGTGTTAATCATCTTGCCGGTGGTCAGAATCCCTCGATGTCTTCTCTTCTTGCTGCGCTGGTCTTTCTGTTTGGGCTGTCCTATCCATTAAGACTGCATTTATTTCCCGACTTTCCTTTCTTTCATGTCTACCATTATCGCCTAGAGTAGCGTGATCCATACGTCTAAGAAATTCTTCACAATCTTCCAGGGATTCTACTCCCGATACTATGAGCATGCGCTGTACTTCGATGGGAAATTGCCTCGTTATGGCTCTTATCAGTTCCTGGCGTGGTAAAGGTGGAGTTAGAAACTGTAGCTTTGCGAGCTGCGCAGTGAAGTAATTCGCATATCTAGTCGGATGGGACTTGGCATATTTCTTAGAGTACATTTCCGCTCTAATATCCAATTGTTCATCTGAACTCCAAAAACGGTGTAGAAATGATTGACTAAAGTCTTCCATATTAGCAAATGAACATCCAAATGCCCTAAACCAATTTAAAGGAACTCCTTCCAAGTGTCTTTCAACTATTCTGTGCTCTCTGTCCTTGGATATCCTGTTTTCATCCATGTAATCCCGAATATCTCTCAGGAATTCCATCGGTGTCAAGTTATTACCCCCATTAAACTTGCGTGGTCGATCATCAATGTTTCGAATTATTGTGACGTGTTCCTTCGTAGTTGAATTGGCTCTATTCCCTTCCGTATCTAACGTTCCACAAGCATTAGGACTATCTGATGTTCTTAAAACATTGGGACTATCTGATTGTAATATTTGTCCTGGTTGCTCATAAGTGTGGCTAACATTATTTTTCATGTTGGATAGTTCGGTTTCCAGATTCGATATCCGAATTGTGGTCATGTCGTGCTCTAACTTGCGCTTATTTTCCATATCTGCCGCTGTAATAATTACACTATTCCTCATCTGTGTCTGTAGCTCATTACGCACGTGCTCGAAATCGTTGTTACATTTCTCTGTTAGCTGGTTTACTTTCTCTTTGATATCTGCTATCTCCGTAGAATTAGTGTCAGTGACTGTTAGCAAATTCTTAACTACTGTTTTATTTTTCTGCTGTACCCTCACATTATGTTCTGATAAATCTTTACTTAAACCATCTAAATTGTCGGTTAACTTCTTTTCTAAACCTTGCAATCTGTCTACAAATTGTGTTTGACAGCGTTAACTTGACCTGATACGTGGGTATGCAATTCCTTTCTAAGAACTTTGAGATTATGGGTAAGTCTTGTATCACAAGCATCTAACTTTTTGTCTAAGGCTGAATTACTTTTTTCAACATCTGCCTGCACTTGCGCAATTTGCGTTTGCTAACGGACATCTAAACTCTTTACATCGCTAGATACCATTTGAGTATCTGTATTTAAGGACTGAATATCTGATTTAATATCTATTATAGAATAGTTAATACTTTCTATTTCCTTATTGGCTTTTAATATATCAGTTCTTACATTTAATATATCAGCATGAATATCCTGGGTACCATCTTTAATCAACTGCACTTTGCTTGATAAATTGTCAATATCGGTTTTTAGTTCCTGCTTACCAGTAGCTAAACTTTCATTTAATGTAGTTATTCGTGCATTAAGTTCCTGCTTATCAGCAGCCAAATTATCTTTATGTTCCTGCTTATCAGTAGCTAAACTTTCATTTAATGTAGTTATTCGTGCATTAAGTTCCTGCTTATCAGCAGCCAAACTATCTTTAAGTTCCTGTTTATCAGCAGACAAATTATCTTTAAGTTCCTGCTTATCAGTTGCTAAAGTGTTCTTTACCACATTCAAATCCTCATACAGTCTGTCAAAGCCCCTTTGGATTTGAGCAAGAATGCCCTGGGGTCCTTCTGCTTCTGCTGCACCAGTCATTATAATTACACAAATATATAAATATACTTAAGACTAGGGAAACTTAATAGTAGGATGACGAACCAAGACCATGAGACTGAATATATTCGAATGAATTCCAAACATGTTTTACGTCTAACAAATGCAGCACAACGATTTCTCAAACCTCCAATTATCCTGACATTTATCATTACCTGATAAGTTAAACAAACAACACCTAGATTAGAATAAAAAAATCCCGATTCAATGACATTGCTAGATATCAGAACTCGTCTGACTATCCAACTATCCCAAAAATAATGGACTGGAAAAAATTACCAAACCGTCGAGCTAATCACGCTCGGCATCAAATTGCTGCCTTACGTAACGTTTCCCCACGTTGGGCGCCAAATCGCTGTGCCCGTTTCCCCCACGTCACGTTGGCACGGCGATTGCAACGAGAAACCGAAGAAGGGACACAGGCGATAAAAAAATTAAGTCCTTGAAATATTTGTCCAATACAAAAAGAAAAACAACTAGCTTGGGCAGGCAAGAGATCGAATATCTCGGGTCGTTTAAAGGGATAGGCATGCAAGGTTCAACAGGACAAATACCTCACAAACAAGAAAAAGAAAAAGTATCACTGACTCGGGAGAAGTTCCAAACTACAGAAATAATTAGAACTTGTTAAAATCGAGATCCTAAATTTATTTTAGAGCAGACGGACAAAAGAAAGATATGAACACTCCTATTACTCAAGGCAAATCACTGGGTTGGGATACAAGTATCCATAATGTCCATCTGTGCCGTTGAGCTGTCCTATTTCACTTAAATGGGAAGTTCTCACAAAAGAAAATTAATCATAGTTCGCGAGTTCGTTGTTTAGCTGAATATCAATTTAAAAAAACACTCCACTATCAGTTTCAGCTTTGTAGAAAAAAAATAACTAAACATTTTTTTCTTCCCATAAAACAGACTAAATTAATAATTCACACACAAATTATACACATCCCTGATATTTACATATATTCGATTGACATTAATGACCGTTAATTAATTAATTGGATTAAATTAATTATAGACAAATAAATGATTATTATCATTATATCACCACAATAATTCCAAGTTTCCTTAGGGAAAACATCTCAGCTCAAAGTAGCATTAATCTATCGTAATTTCTCAAAACATTGGTTTACAAGGGAATTCTAATCACTCAAATCTTTCTCAAATAAAAAATTGGATTCAACATATGCTTATGGGAGAAATTAAATTGTTCAGAATGCGATGATGTAACAGTTACATTCAAAGATAAAGGAATCCAGTAGAATTGCCTAAGATCTGCATAGTTATTAAATTGAATTGACCAGCTCATTAAACCCTAACAACAGTGCACAAAATGACGATAAATTGGACGAGGAAAAAAACTGTCATTGCACTATTTCCCAAAGTTGGAAATATAAATATAATTACTATAATAAAGTTCATTTGACCTAGGACTGCATAGACCCTGCATCCTGGCATAATCACAAACATTTATATCACCGAAGAAATTCATTATTTATTAATTTATTAAAGCGTTGGAATGGAATATCTCATTTCCAACAGTTGCTGCTCTTAGACCACTATAAAGTGTCTACAACTTATTAATATTTGTGCTTTATTCAAAAACCATTTCCAAAATCCTTTTGACATAATGCCAAGTAATCCTTAAGTGGCAATAATAAGACTGGCCAGAATCTCTTAATGTCTATGATTATTATCGGCTTCGTATCTTTTTATACAATCTGAATTAATTACTGTAGGGTTCAGGATCAAACATCATGAATCCAGATGATAATTACTGTACCAAGAATTAATTCTCACGTTTCAAAAATTAGCTCAGAAAAAAGTTTAACGTTTCGCTTGCAACCGCCGTAAAGGTATAATACGCCATTAGTAAGAACGAAACTAAGTTAAGAATAAGTTTATAAAAAAAATGGAATCCAACCATAAAACATTTTGTTAAATATCTTACATATATGTGTGAAATTACTCTTAATATCCATAAATTATTTGCTCTTTAGTTTGTGAATTCATTCGAAATATATCAGTCATCTGGAAGAGAAAACATTATGATAACATGGTAATGGCTTGTCATATAATTTCAGGCAAGTTGTCTGAAGGGATGCTCACGGTTACGGAGAATGTGTTGCCTATGTGATTTACCACGGCGTGGTTGATCTTGGTCCTATACTTAATTTTGCTAGATCGCCACTTACGATACTCTTGTAATGCATCCATCGTCGAGACGTCAGATCTAACGTGAATTCGGTTCCCCAGAACTTGGACTCATCCTGGTCATTAAGCTTCCCTGTTGATGGCTTAAGCTATCATCTTGAATAGTAATAAAGTCTTTATTAATGTTCCCATGTTACTGTTCTTAATTACAAGTGGCATCGTGGATGACTTCATACAACCCCTTAAATCAAAATTGGTTGTACGCCACTGATGGTGAAATATTCCGACTATTTTATCAGTGTGGAATAGGTGGTGTAATTGCAATATTGTTCATTAATCATGAATGGAATTGCTATTAATCCAATTAAATATTGATCTTATTCTGTTACATGTAGTACAGCTATCATGTCGAAAAAGAAAGTTCAACATTGTATACCTTTGTGCCTGGCAGAATAATATGACGAGATCTGTCATATGTTGTGCGCTGCAACAAGTTGTATTTCAATGTCTACTGGCCTGCGTTCTACGGTGAATATATTTCCAGTCCACTAATGGTGCTGTGAATGTGTCCGCTGAATAATATTATAATTCTTACTTACAGTATTTCTGCCACTTGTAGGAAACACTGACTTTACTTTTACTTAACACTGGTAAAGAAATTATTATAAGTATCGGTGTATCACCCGCCAGATTGTGATGGTTAGTTAAATAGTGCAAACACACGCTTTCCACACGTATTAGAAAAACTCATCTTCGCGCACACATGAGTGTAGCCAGTGAAAAAAAATTCTCGAATGACCGTGTTCTAGAACTGACAGAGTCCTCGCTGCCTAGTCATCTGTTTCATAGCGGTGCGTGGGGGAAATTTCCATCCCTCATCTATTGCGTCACGACTTGTCAAAGCCGTTAGGAGTTGAAGATTTTCGACTCTCGCTTGTGCTAAATTTTAGCTCAATGCCACAAGGATAGGTCCATTTATCAGCTAGAATAATTATGAAGAATGTTTCTTTAGCTCTGTGTCTGCTACAAACACATGCTGGAATACATTACAATATGTTACATTCAGCAACTACTTCCAAGGTTGCTTTGCGAATCTCGGTAATTAAACATCACCAACATGGTGGATTTCGGTCACAGTACTTGTGAATAAATCCTATGGGCCCGTGACGCAATCCCCCCTTCCCCTTACCCTGGCTGACGAGGTGTGCAGCCGACCTTTCGAGAAGCCACTTGACTATGTTTCTTGGCTGTGTCTTGTCTTTCTCCACTGTCTCGCCTGGTCTAGCGAGCGGGCTGTAGTGTACATAATATGGTCTACTTATTTATTCCCCTTGTGCAAAAGATGTCTGGGACGTCACATAAATCACAGGCAAATACACTAAATTCTAATTATAAAATAAATATATGTAGTGATTCTTTATTTATAAATCATGTCACAAGTGAAGAGGTAGGAATAGTTATAAAAGAGCTAAAAAATAAATTTTGTGCTGGCATTGATGGCATCCCAGATGCAATTTTAAAGAAATGTGCAGAAAATATAATAAATCCACTTACACACTTAATAAACAGTTCAATTCTCTCAGGAACTTACCCGGATATTTTGAAGTTATCAAAAGTAATTCTAGTGCACAAAAACGGTTCAAGAGATGAATTAGATAACTATCGTCCTATTACCTTACCAACTGGTATCGCAAAAATTGTGGAAAAAATCATGTATAGGAGACTGATAAGTTTTATAGAAAAAATACAATATTATCAAACTCACAACATGGATTCAGAACGGAAAAATCTACACAGACAGCAATCTATGAATGTATAGTATACTGAAATTAATTGACAATAAGTAACATGTAACTGGCCTATTCCTTGATTTATCGAAAGCATTTGATGTTGTTGACCACAAAATCCTCCTTGAAAAACTAAATCAATATGGAATTAGAGGTCTAGCTAATAAATGGATAGAGTCTTACTTAACAAGGCGTAAGCAAATAGTAAGCTTGAGGCACAAGGATGATGGAACCAAATTACTTAATGAAACATTGTCCAATGAGGGAATTATTAAATTTGGAGTTCCCCAGGGATCGGTTTTGGGCCCACTACTCTTCCTTCTATATATCAATGATATAACACAGAACGTTCATTCACATAAGGAAATTTTGTTTGCGGACGATACAACACTCGTAATAAAAGGTGAAACTAAACAGGTCATACAGCAATCTGCTGACTCCGTCTGCAGACTATGGCAAGATGGCGTCACAGTGAAGGTGTAGTGAAATAGCATCTAGTGTAAATATTTGATAAAAGTGGTAAAATATTATAACAGAGGTTTAAAATCTATAAAGTTACTTTCCTTAGATCAAGTGTAATACGGAATATTGATAGTATTTAGAAATTCTTATTGATAATTTAATAAACTTAAACTAAGTTGTGGGAACGTGTATCCAGAGTTTCGGTGACTTTTTCAATCACTGTTTGAACCAAGTAGGGCAGTGGTGCTTTTACGAGACTTCACCCGATTGGAAGATATACGTATTTCACATTCTTCTTTATTGGTAGGTAATTAGATTAATTCTCTTAGGTAGTAATAATTAAAATACAGTTAGTGTAATTTGGTGTAAACATCTAGGCTAACTTAGATCTTTAGTATGACGACAGTAAACAGTGTTAGTGTCTCGTCGGGTAGTGTAACCGTAACGGATTTATGCTCGTCGTGCAAAATAAAAGTAAAAACGCAAATAAAATCATCACAAGATCACAGGTAAAATTGAATGAGGAGAAACGTGAAACCGATTGTCGTAATGTAGGCCTACCGCTACCGTCATGCGAATGTCATAACCTGAGAAACGAACTGCCCTCAAAAGACGAAATTATAAAGCTGCTAAAGGAAGATATTGCTAAGTTAAAGGAAGAGATGAAAAAATTAAAAGGAAACGGAGAGGAAAGCAAGGAAACTTGGTCGACAGTGATTGCTGGTAAGGTAAGATTGAATAAGCCTATGCCTATAAATGGAGTACATGTAACTGAAAGTCCCGTCTCAAATTCATTTGGAGTGCTTGTCGAAGAAAATGATGACTTTCCTCAAGCAGAAAAGAAGAAAGTGATAAATAGAAAATCCAGGAAGATGCGGATATTAGCGGATAGCCACGGGCGAGATGTAGCAGCAAGCGTATTGGAGTGAAGCAGAGAAATGGAGGTCACTTCGACAGTAAAGACAGGAGCTCAAATTTCAGAGGTCACGAACGGAATGATAGGAGAGTGTGCGTCCCTTACTGCAAAGGACTACGCAGTGATCATCGCTGGAGCAAACGACATCTATAGAAATGAGAGTAAAAATGTAATCAAAGATTTAAAGGGTACACTGCCATCCATGCAAAACACAAATGTCATTATTGTAAACATTCCGCAGAGATACGATTTAATTCCCAAATCATGTGTAAATATAGAAATAGAGGCTACAAATGGAAAAATTCATAAAATTTGTAAGAGTTTTCCAAATGTCCAAATTGTAGATGTAAGTAAATTAGACAGGAAGTTCCACACTCGGCATGGCCTACACTTAAATAGATTAGGAAAAGAGTATCTTAGTGATGAAATCTGCAAAATTGTAAATTCAAATGGTAAGAATAATTCAACAGTAATATCATTAGAGTGGAAGCAGGGAAACTGGTAGAAGAAGCCAAACGTGAGGTTTGGCAATCAGATCTTTTGAAGTCAAATTTAACGGAGTGTAACAATGGTATTTCGGATTTGTCTAGCAACAATAATAATAACAATTATGATAATAATAATGTAAATAAATCACCAACACTAGCTTGCAAAAGTAGCAAATTTAAAATTTACCACCAGAATGTCCAGTCTCTTTATAATAAAATTGATTACATAAATCTAATGCTTAAAAATGAACTTAAAGACATCTCAGCACTATGTATTTCAGAACATTGGCTGAAAGAGGAACAACTCGAATTAATTCAATTCCCAGGGTTTATACAAGCTAGTAAATACTCTAGATCTAATATTAGCCATGGTGGTACTTGCATCTTCTTAAGAAATAATTTAGATCATGAACAGATAACAGCTTATGATTATCTAATTATGGTACAGGATTTTGAATTCTCTGCCGTAAAAATACAGCAGTTTAAGTTAATAATTGTATGCGTATACCGTTCTCCGTCAGGAAAGTTTCCTTTATTTATAGATAAATTAGAATTGTTACTCAATAACACGAGCAAAGTAAATTTCGATATAATAATTTGTGGGGATGTAAATGTGGATTTCTTAAAATTTGATAGAAATTGTGAATTATTAACACAGTTACTAATTTCCTATGGACTGAAACCTACAGTAAATACCCCAACAAGAATAACAACATTTAGTAAAACCACTCCTGATCAAATTTTTATAAATACAGATAAATATCACCATTCAATAGAAGTCTAGTGTCCGGGTTTTAGTGACCACCATGGACAAATACTGAGTTTTGAAGTATCCGAAACAATCAATAATAATGATAATGGAGTAAAATCAAAGTGCAGGTCAATCACTGAATCAATTGTTACATATTTCAATGACTTATTAAATAAGGAAACATGGTCAAAAATTTATGAACTAGAAAATGTAAATGATAAATTTAATGCATTTAACAGTACCCTAAAACACTATTTTGAAATAGCATTCCGCTTTAAACGAAGAACTGTTCAAAATAACAAAACTAGCAATTGGATAACAACAGGGATTATAAATTCATGTCAAAGAAAGAAATTTCTACACATATTATATATACAATATCACACAACACCTGAATTCAATTTATACTACAAAAACACACTAGCATATTAAATAAGGTAATAAGACTAGCAAAGAAAATGCATAAGGATAATTTTATTTCCCAATCATCTAATAAAAACAGGGCTATGTGGTCCTTGATAAAGAAAGAAACTGGAAAATCTGCTAAAATACAAAGGAACATTACACTGACCAGAAATAATAAAGTGATTAATAATCCAGAGGAAATAGCAAACACTTTTAATGACTATTTTCTGGAAATTCCACAAAAATTATTAAATAAATCACAGGTAAATACACTAAATTCTAATAATAAAATAAATATATGCAGTGATTCTTTATTTATAAATCATGTAAGAATAGTTATAAAAGAGCTAAAAATAAATTCTGTGCTGGCATTGATGGCATCCCTGATGTAATTTTAAAGAAATGTGCAGAAAATATAATAAATCCACTTACGCACTTAATAAACAGTTAAATTCTCTCAGGAACTTACCCGGATATTTTGAAGTTATCAAAAGTAATTCCAGTGCACAAAAACGGTTCAAAAGATGAATTAGATAACTATCGTCCTATTACCTTACCAACTGGTATTGCAAAAATTGTGGAAAAAAATTATGTATAAGAGACTGATAAGTTTCATCGAAAAAAAATATTATCAAACTCACAACATGGATTCAGAACGGAAAAATCTACACAGACAGCAATTTACGAATGTAGTAATTGTATACTGAAATTATTTGACAATAAGGAACATGTAACTGGCCTATTCTTGGATTTATCGAAAGCATTTGATGTTGTTGACCCTAAAATTCTCCTCACCAAACTAAATCAATATGGTGTTAGAGGTCTAGCTAATAAATGGATAGAGTCTTACTTAACAAGGCGTAAACAAATAGTAAGCTTGAGACACAAGGATGATGGAACCAAATTACTTAATGAAACATTGTCCAATGAGGGAATTATTGAATTTGGAGTACCCCAGGGATCGGTTTTGGGCCCACTACTCTTTCTTCTATATATCAATGATATAACACAGAACGTTCTTTCACTTAAGGAAGTTTTGTTTGCGGACGATACAACACTCGTAATAAAAGGTGAAACTAAACAGGTCATTCAGCTGTCTGCTGACTCCGTTACAGGAGAGTTAACCAAGTGGTCACAAGATAATCGCCTCATAATAAACTATAAAAAAACAGTATGTCTAAATTTCCACACTATACAGAATAGGAATCCTGCGAAACCCAATATAACATTAAATGGTCATCAAATAGAAAATAAATCAGTAACAAAGGTTTTAGGACTATGGATACAACAAGACTTGAAATGGAATAAACATATACAATATCTGAATACTAAACTGCACTCGATGTGCTTTGCGTTACGTATTTTGAAAACCTGCACTAGCATGCACACATTAAGAATTACTTATTTTGCTTATTTCCATTCATACTTAAGATATGGGATCATATTTTGGGGTATGTCGCCAGATGTACTAAGCACGTTTAGGATACAAAAGAGGGCGATTAGAATTATGGCAAATGTAAACTCTAGAGAATCATGTAGACCTCTGTTTAAAGATTTAAACATTCTACCACTGCCCTGCATATATATCTTTGAAAGTATTATGTTTTTTAAAAAGAATTTAATGAATAAAGATGTTTTTCTTAAAACAAACAATGATGTTCATAGGCATAACACAAGACAAAATCAAAACATTCATATTTCAGACACACACACAAGCATATATTAAAAAGGAACTTTTCACACTGGAGTTAAATTATACAATAAACTACCGCAGTATATAAAACTGACCCCAAAAATAAAAAGCTTTGATAGAATGTTGACAGCTTATCTGCAGTGCCATTGTTTTTACTCAGTAGTTGAATATCTTAGCGTATAGGAGCGATGAAATCTATAATTATATTTTACTTTTTTAATTTAATTGTGATACCTAGCTGTCTGTTGTTGTATTTATAGAATTAAGTTTTCATATTATGATAATAGAGTGAGGTGTAGACAGTTGTGCAATAAGATTGTATCTATTAAGATTTGCTATTATAATAAGTTAAATAGTTATAATATTAGTAATATATACCTGTTAGTTCTTTTATTTTATAGATGTAAATTCTGACGTGTCCTATACAAAAATGTATTGAACGCATGTATTTGATCAAATGGAATTAATAAAAATCTATCTATCTATCAAGAGAGTTAACCAATTGGTCACAAGATAATCGCCTCATAATCAACTATAAAAAAACAGTATGTCTAAATTTCCACACTATACAGAATAGGAATCCTGCGAAGCCCAATATAACATTAAATGGTCATCAAATAGAAAATAAATCAGAAAAAAAGTTTTTAGGACTATGGATACAACATGACTTGAAATGGAATAAACATATACAATATCTGAATACTAAACTGAACTCTATGTGCTTTGCGTTACGTATTTTGAAGACCTGCACTAGCATGCACACATTAAGAAATACTTATTTTGCTTATTTCCATTCATACTTGAAATATGGGGTCATAATTTGGGGTATGTCGCCAGATGTACTAAGCCACGGTCGACTCTAGAAAGGTCGGAAGGTTCGACCTGACAACACTGTAGCTACGGTTGTTGTCAGTCATAGTTCGTCGCTAGCGCATGAACAGCTGTTTGCTAGCGAGGGAGGCGACAAAACGTCTGTTTATTTTATTATTTTAAATGATCTTGTCGACTTCGTCGTTACGCAGGGGTCTGGCGTTTCGTTACGGTGACGGGACGAAATGTACTTAGAATGCACTGAAATGTGTGACGTCATAGTACGATGTAGCAGCCGAGTACCAAAAAGGCAGTGTGAGAACAGAGTTTCAAGAAGGCAGTGTATTCTTGAGCAATCCTTTTCTCCAGCTTATTGTTTCAGTTGACCCAGATACTCGGCTCTAAAACGCTTCCTCATATCTTCCCTTAGTTTTACTCTGTATTTCACCCTTAATTTCAAGTCAGTTGCCTCGATTACATCACATTCAGGAATTCCTCCTTCCCTGACATCTTGAATAACCAGTGTTAAAATAGGAAATACGTGTATAACGTGCACATGATCATGAACAGTAGTTATAAGAACCAGGCAGCTGATATTAGGCGTGAAAGAAACGGAAATATTTTACCAACATAAATGTGTTTAGCAAAATAAAGAAAATTATTTTAGGTTACTTTTCGTATTTTGCTACTCTGAAGTACGGTAATAACATACATTGGCGCTGTTATAATAATAATATGGAGTAAGTAGATGCAATTGAGGGGTATGTGATGCAAAAATGTAGGCTATCTCCCATAACATATTTACACTGCAGGCCTATAAACCCTCAATTCCGCCACACATGTGTGTAGATAATTTACTACCATTATAGAAATTCTCTGTTGCTGCTGGTATTTAATAAAAGTATCAGATTACTTCTGTTTCCTTCCTAAAGTTTCTGCAACTTCCTCTTCCCATAACCAAGTTTGCTGACATCAATAGCATCATTCCTTGCCTGATTAGCAATACATTGGCAATAACTGAAAGTATTTTTTCACTTAGTAGACTAATTTCCACTCCACTAAGGCACACATCATTTGGAAAACCAGTATCACCAAACAAAATTGTTTTAGACACAACTACTAGCACCCTCTTTTGATTTTGACACTTTAAGGACCTGTCTTCATTATCATCTTTGGAGATCAATGCATTTAGGACACAGCTAGCAGTGTCAGCAATGTGGTACACTAGGTCTGTTGGAACAGTGAGACCACCTCTGTTAAGAGTGTCAAAGTAAGGATCATTGGTAGAGGCCTCTTTTCCTACTAAACAATCAACACAAAGTGAACATTCTAGCTTTGAGGAGACCTGGAATGCAGCATAACCTGATATACAGTATACAGAAGACAGGGAGAGTCAACTTGAAAGTCAAAACTATTTGTTTCCTGAACAAAGCTTAAAAATGGGGCTACATTTGGAGAACCAGTCCCTTCCGTATTTAAATTTTGTAAGTGTCAAAGGACCATTTCAGAACACCATACTTGGCATATTTTATGCCTAAGAGAGATTTCAATCGCAGTTTCTTTTCTGCCTCTAAAACTTGAAGAAATGAAACATTGTAGTTTCCCCCCGATGAAGCGTTCCTCAAGATTGTCTGTTTGTAACTTGCCAGACAGCACAAACTCTACTTAAGGGTTTGCAAACTGTACTCAATAAATTCAATCAAAACTGAAGTGCTCTGTAACAAAGCTTTATGGGTATCACGGGTTAACCCACCTTCCTTAGCGCATTCCCACTGTTGCAGCCATAGTAAAAACTGCCTAATGAATACTAGGCGATCGTCTTCAACACTGTAAAAGGGATTTGCCCATTCATTTCTTTTTAGAGTACCTATTAGTTTCGATTTAACATTTACAATGGTCCACCACTTACGGGTTATGAGAATAAACTGACAAGTACTTCACTCGAAACAATTCCAGAACCACTTTGAAATTCGGCTCCTAAAGCACTGTAAGTTGACTAGTGGAAAATATTACAAGCTAGTGAAACCTTCTGTCTTTCTACGTTACTCGGATACAACGTTTTGTGATTCAGTTTATGTGCTGGTCTCAACAGTGGGCTGGCAAATTTACCACGGAGGTATATTTGTTTTAAGCCTGAAAACGTTGGTATCAAAAGGGTGTTGGGTTCCTCAAAATCTGTAAATCTTTAAGAATATCACCATCGTGAAAATGGTTTATGCAAACTACAGACCATTTCGAAGGTTTCCAGTCCTTCCGAGGAATTTTCCTAATCCAGGCCTGGCGCAGATTCTCGTCACTTGGGAACCTAAACACTGGTTGTAGCCTCCCTTACTTGGATAATTTGCGTTACAGTAGGGGACACAACATTTATCAGGCATTGTTACGGTGCCGAACATCGTACCTGGAAAATCTAAGTTCAAAACATGAAGTTACTTACGACATGTGGTAATGCCATGTAACGTATTTGCCAGATACAAAGCACACTCGTCAGTGTGTTCTCGATTAGAGATTACAGCAAAAAAAACTGGAAGGGTAGAATAAAGCGTATAAACGTAAAAAGCGTAACAAACAAAATATTGAAGGAAATATCCCTGTTTGATAAACAAGAACACCTGCCAGACTGAACGTTCCCTTCGTGTTCCCGCCTGCAAGGGTATGACTGATGAACATGTTGCCAAGTCTCAGCCTTCCGACCTATCTAGAGTCGACCGTGACTAAGCACGTTTAGGATGCAAAGGAGGGCGATTAGAATTATGGCCAATGTAAACACTAGAGAATCATGTAGACCTCTGTTTAAAGATTTAAACATTCTCCCTCTGCCCTGTATATATATCTTTGAAAGTATAGACCTCGTGCGCGCCTACTGTGCTGCGCTCTGGTGACAATTCTATAGCTGGTGGGGATGACGCAGCTCTCTACTGTAAGGTATCGCTTGATTGAAAGGAATGTTCAGTTTGTCGCGATGGAAGCGAGTGTTACCAAGAGTCGAAGAAACTGTTGTGTGGTTGGTTGCAATTACACGTACAGAAACAGTCCTTCCTGTACTAGTTTTTTTTAGTTTTCCTAATTATAAACAGCATATAATCGGAAGGAAAGCTTTCATTACAGCAATGAGACGAGAGACTGTTGACAGGAAACCATGGGCTCCCAGTAAAAATGCACGTATTTTTAGTCGTTATTTTGTGGGATTTGAAGCCATTTTTCAATGTTGCCTTAGTAAACAAAAGCACCAAACTCTAGTCATCACTTTGTTAACGGAACCTGTACCTGGGTGTAATATACGAGGTTCTCCTTTAATTTTACTTCCCCATTGTTATTAATGTACAAATATGAGTTGTTGCACAGTTTCCTTTCAATAACAGGTTTTTCCCGGCACGAATACGGACACTTGATCTCGAGAAGAGATGGAAACCCTTCATGATGTTCCCGTAGAGCAATCCCGTCTGGTCTGCAGCAGAGCCATGGTTATTCATGTTTTACGAGCATGCCCACCTGCCTTACTGGACATTGGAACAATGCACATAATTCCATTATCGCATTCGTTTCATTATCACTTCCATACCTAACTGCTGGAGTATTTATGTCTTTGCAGTCATGAATTACAGATGCTAGTTTTTGGTAATCCCCACTTTGTAATGTTATGATCCTGTGCACATTCTGACTGGCGGAAATTCGTATCAATCTCTGCTGAAACCACAAGTGACATCGAGACTGTGCCATTGTCTCAAATGCAATTTCATATTTTTGCAAAATATTGATTTTTACTTAGCCACAATAAAATCTCAACACTTCACTAGACAACATATATTCATATTCTTTTTTCACTAGCACTATCTCAGCACCGCCCTTGTGAGTGATTTCATAGCCCTGATATGGTACTTGAGATTGGTTGTCAAATCAATGGAGGCACTGAGTCACAGACGCTTTCTCAGCCAGTCCTACAACATTACCGTACCCACGACGTGGTCTATAATTGAAGTACTTATGGAAGACGACTCTCCCTCACATTCCACCTCTAAAATTCCCGTTAATGCGCGATGGATGTTCTTAAGACGGGTATATACAATAGTTCTTCTTTACTGAAATATTCGCCATTTCCCCTTTCTGGCATGCAGTAAACTGGTCGCTTAGTTGTTTTCTTCTCTATCATTTGCCTTATACTTTCACCTTTAATATATCCTACGGGAACAATCCTAGGTTTCTCCCACCGCTGCAGAGAGGAAGTACTAGAATTGTTTCTTTCTGTGTTAACATAACACAACGCAGCAATATGCTTACAAAATTGGGAGAGGCCTGCTTTGCACCAGGGGGAATATACTATTCTTTTTGGGGGAGGGGGGCTGACTATCCTGGAAAATTGTTAATATTCTCAGGGGATTGTCACCGAAAAATACCCAGAAATATCAACCAATATCTTAGAGCATATAACTTTGTGAAATTATTTTAGATAAGATTCAAAGTTTATATAGCCTACAATTATATGTAATACAAAAAGTTGTAAAATACAACACAACACACAAATAAAATTTTATACTTAATGCATTTTCTATTAAGGCCTATGGAGTATGAATGGCAAATATCTAAATATTTGTCAATTTACTAAGCAGAAGGATAAACAGTTGGTTTTTTATAAGTTGATAATTTATTTTTCAAAAGTACCGTACTGTGGAATTCACAGTTTTGCCTCACAAGGCTGAGTGTACACCGTTCCAGCGCTCAGACCAGAATTAAAATTTCTTGGCAGAGCCGGGAATCAAATTCGGACCTCCGGGGCGGCAGCCAAGAATGCTAGCCACTACACACGAGTTAGTCTAATTTCAATCTTAATATTGTTTATAACTTAGCCAATAAGTTAAGATTAGGGTACAACCAAATTTGCCATTATTTTATGCTCTTACCAAAGCATCACTTTCTTAATTTTTATTGGCTTTTTTTTTCGCGGGGGGGGGGCTGGAGCTCCCTTAGCACCCTCCTTATATACGCCCCTGCTTTGCACTGGCATTCAGCGGATTGAAGATTTCTTTCACGATCGATCTGAACAGAAACACGAATTATAAAGTCGTTCGACGGGCATGATAGCCTAGTGGCTTAGGCTACCCATGATAATTTAAGACATAAACGAATGTTGATTGGGCCTACTGATAAAAAAAAACTTGCATAAGTATCATAAGAAATATATAATATTTTAATTCTTACTTGAAGTTTGACGGCATACGGTGGTTGATGTATATTTGTTTCTCTCAAACATACGCCGATGATTTCCCCTCCCGACGTTTCTCTCACTTTGAGTGCTCACCGTATCCACGACGTGGTCTATAATTGAAGTACATTGAGCTTTGCACCTTTCTTCAGGGTGCAAGGTCTGAAATAAGCCTGAGTCCACTGTATCCTTTCAAAACCAACACAAACCTCAACAGAGCACGACTTTGGATTGGTAAAATATCATTGCTTGCTTTCATAGACTCAAAGGCAATTACGTCAGTCTGTCATCCTACGTGTTGCACAAGCATCCGCTAGGGGCGCCAGCGGTCAAAATCCAGCGAGGCGCACGAGGTCTATTATGTTTTATAAGAAGAATTTAATGAATAAGGACGTTTTTCTTAAATCAAACAATGATGTTCACAGGCATAACACAAGACAAAATCAAAACATTCATGTTTCACACACACACACACGCATATATCAAAAAGGAACTTATCACACAGGAGTTAAATTATACAATAAACTACCCCAGTGTATAAAACTTGCCCCAAAAATAAAAACCTTTGATAGAATGTTGAAAGCTTATCTGCAGTGCCATTGTTTTTACTCTGTAGTTGAATATCTTAGTGTATAGAAACGATGAAATCTATAATTAAATTTTACTTTTCTATTTTAATTGTAATACCTAGCTGTAAGTTGTTGTATTTAAAGAATTAAGTTTTTATATTATGATAATAGAATAAGGTGTAAATAGTTGTCCAATAAGATTGTATCTCTTAAGATCTGTTATTATAATAAGTTATAAATAGTTATAGTATTAGTATTACTGTATATACCTATTAGTTCTTTTATTTTGTAGATGTAAATTCTGACGTGTCCTATATCAAAAATGTATTGTATACATGTATTTGATCAAATGGAATTAATAAAACTATCTATCTATCTATATATTCCAGTACATTAATAACTGTACTCAATTGGCTGTCTACTTTTAAATTAAGTAACCAGTGGATTATTATTGATAGATAGATAGATTTTTATTAATTCCATTTGATCAAATACATGCATTCAATACATTTTTGATATAGGACACGTCAGAATTTACATCTATAAAATAAAAGAACTAACAGGTATATATTACTAATATTATAACTTCAACTTATTATAATAGCAAATCTTAATAGATACAATCTTATTGCACAACTATTTACACCTCACTCTATTATCATAATATGAAAACTTAATTCTATAAATACAACAACATACAGCTAGGTATTACAATTAAATTAAAAAAGTAAAATATAATTATAGATTTCATCGCTCCTATACGCTAAGATATTCAACTACTGAGTAAAAACAATGGCACTGCAGATAAGCTTTCAACATTCAATCAAAGGTTTTTATTTTTGGGGCCAGTTTTATATACTGGGGTAGTTAATTGTATAATTTAACTCCAGTGTGAAAAGTTCCTTTTAGATATATGCTTGTGTGTGTGTGTGAAATATGAATGTTTTGATTTTGTCTTGTGTTATGCCTATGAACATCATTGTTTGTTTTAAGAAAAACATCTTTATTCATTAAATTCTTTTTAAAAAACATAATACTTTCAAAGATATATATGCAGGGCAGTGGGAGAATGTTTAAATCTTTAAACAGAGGTCTACATGATTCTCTAGAGTTTACATTTGCCATAATTCTAATCGCCCTCTTTAGTATCCTAAACGTGCTTAGTACATCTGGCGACATGCCCCAAAATATGATCCCATATCTTAAGTATGAATGGAAATAAGCAAAATAAGTATTTCTTAATGTGTGCATGCTAGTGCAGGTTTTCAAAATACGTAACCCAAAGCACATCGAGTTCAGTTTAGTATACAGATATTGTATATGTTTATTCCATTTCAAGTCTTGTTGTATCCATAGTCCTAAAACCTTTGTTACTGATTTATTTTCTATTTGATGACCATTAAATGTTATATTGGGTTTCGCAGGATTCCTATTCTGTATAGTGTGGAAATTTAGACATACTATTTTTTTTATAGTTTATTATGAGGCGATTATCTTGTGACCATTTGGTTAACTCTCCTGTAACGGAGTCAGCAGACTGCTGTATGACCTGTTTAGTTTCACCTTTTATTACGAGTGTTGTATCGTCCGCAAACAAAATTTCCTTATGTGAATGAACGTTCTGTGTTATATCATTGATATATAGAAGAAAGAGTAGTGGGCCCAAAACCGATCCCTGGGGTACACCAAATTCAATAATTCCCTCACTGGACAATGTTTCATTAAGTAATTTGGTTCCATCATCCTTGTGTCTCAAGCTTACTATTTGTTTACGCCTTGTTAAGTAAGACTCTAACCATTTATTAGCTAGACCTCTAATACCATATTGATTTAGTTTGGTAAGGAGGATTTTATGGTCAACAACATCAAATGCTTTCGATAAATCCAAGAATAGGCCAGTTACATGTTCCTTATTGTCAAATAATTTCAGTATACAATTACTACATTCGTAAATTGCTGTCTGTGTAGATTTTTCCGTTCTGAATCCATGTTGTGGGTTTGATAATATTTTTTTTCTATGAAACTTATCAGTCTCTTATACATAATTTTTTCCACAATTTTTGCAATACCAGTTGGTAAGGTTATAGGACGATAGTTATCTAATTCATCTTTTGAACCGTTTTTGTGCACTGGAATTACTTTTGATTACTTCAAAATATCCGGGTAAGTTCCTGAGAGAATTGAACTGTTTATTAAGTGCGTAAGTGGATTTATTATATTTGCTGCACATTTCTTTAAAATTGCATCAGGGATGCCATCAATGCCAGCACAGAATTTATTTTTTAGCTCTTTTATAACTATTCTTACATGATTTATAAATAAAGAATCACTGCATATATTTATTTTATTATTAGAATTTAGTGTATTTACCTGTGATTTATTTAATAATTTTTGTGGAATTTCCAGAAAATAGTCATTAAAAGTGTTTGCTATTTCCTCTGGATTATTAATCACTTTATTATTTCTGGTCAGTGTAATGTTCCTTTGTATTTCAGCAGATTTTCCAGTTTCTTTCTTTATCACGGACCACATAGCCCTGTTTTTATTAGATGATTGGGAAATAAAATTATCCTTATGCATTTTCTTTGCTAGTCTTATTACCTTATTTAATATGCTAGTGTATTTTTTGTAGTATAAATTGAATTCAGGTGTTGTGTGGTATTGTTTACATAATTTGTGTAGAAATTTCTTTCTTTGACATGAATTTATAATCCCTTTTGTTATCCAATTGCTAGTTTTGTTATTTTGAACAGTTCTTCGTTTAAAGGGGAATGCTATTTCAAAATAGTGTTTTAGGGTACTGTTAAATGCATTAAATTTATCATTTACATTTTCTAGTTCATAAATTTCTGACCATGTTTCATTATTTAATAAGTCATTGAAATACGTAACATTTGATTCAGTGAATGACCTGCACTTTGATTTTACTCCATTATCTTTATTATTGATTGTTTCGGATACTTCAAAACTCAGTATTTGTCCATGGTGGTCACTAAAACCCGGACAATAGACTTCTATTGAATGGTGATATTTATCTGTATTTATAAAAATTTGATCAGGAGTGGTTTTACTAAATTTTGTTATTGTTGTTGGGGTATTTACTGTAGGTTTCAGTCCATAGGAAATTAGTAACTGTGTTAATAATTCACAATTTCTATCAAATTTTAAGAAATCCACATTTACATCCCCACAAATTATTATATCGAAATTTACTTTGCTCGTGTTATTGAGTAACAATTCTAATTTATCTATAAATAAAGGAAACTTTCCTGACGGAGAACTGTATACGCATACAATTATTAACTTAAACTGCTGTATTTTTACGGCAGAGAATTCAAAATCCTGTTCCATAATTAGATAATCATAAGCTGTTATCTGTTCATGATCTAAATTATTTCTTAAGAAGATGCAAGTACCACCATGGCTAATATTAGATCAAGAGTATTTACTAGCTTGTATAAACCCTGGGAATTGAATTAATTCGAGTTGTTCCTCTTTCAGCCAATGTTCTGAAATACATAGTGCTGAGATGTCTTTACGCTCATTTTCAAGCATTAGATTATGTAATCATTTTTATTATAAAGAGACTGGACATTCTGGCGGTAAATTTTAAATTTGCTACTTTTGCAAGCTTGTGTTGGTGATTTATTTACATTATTATTATCATAATTGTTATTATTATTGTTGCTAGACAAATCCGAAATACCATTGTTACACTCCGTTAAATTTGACTTCAAAAGATCTGAATGCCAAACCTCACGTTTGGCTTCTACCAGTTTCCCTGCTTCCACTCTAATGATATTACTGTTGAATTATTCTTACCATTTGAATTTACAATTTTGCAGATTTCATCACTAATATACTCTTTTCCTAATCTATTTAAGTGTAGGCCATGCCGAGTGTGGAACTTCCTGTCTAATTTACTTACATCTACAATTTGGACATTTGGAAAACTCTTACAAATTTTATGCATTTTTCCATTTGTAGCCTCTATTTCTACATTTACACATGATTTGGGAATTAAATCGTATCTCTGCGGAATGTTTACAATAATGACATTTGTTTTTTTGCATGGATGGCAATGTACCGTTTAAATCTTTGATTACCTTTTTATACTTTGTTAGACTGTCAACATTAAGCTTGGAGGCCTGTTATGACTATGATGAGTGCAACTTTGGACAAAAAGTGAAAGATTTATTAACTAAGCCAGTCTCTAAGTTCGTTAGAATAGATTAATTTTTCTTTTCTGAGTGCGTCCATGACGGCAGTGAGTGAGATGTTCCTTGGTCAGTGGCGTGGTAGTGAAATATTCTTTGGATAGTCGAGATTCGAGTCGGTCGAGTCCAAGGCTAGTAAACTACAGAGGTTGCCTCAATATGGAGCTCTTAGGCGAGGGGATCGCGGAGGGAAGGGAAAGGACGTGACGTCACACGTTTCCTCGTAGCGCGCGAGGCGCGAGATATGCAAGGAAAGTCAACTTTCCCATACATTATATTGTATGGATTGCAGTGGTTTAAACATGTGTTTTAAGCCCTTTTGTTTATAATCATGCCAGGCCAATGATGTGCTGTGGCAGTTTGTCACAGTTATTAGTAAGTTGGAGTTGGAAATGACTTGTCGTTTCTCACAATGCCTCAAGACACATGCCTTCGCAATCAGTGGATTGCTGCATGTAAGCGAAAAGATCATTGCAACCCTCAAACAAGTAGGATATGTTCCCTGCACTTTACGAGTGAAGACTTCGAATTAGACTACAGGGCCGAATTGCTTAATATAAAGCCAAGATTTCCAAGGAATCTAAAACCAAATGGTAAGTGAGCCTAGCTGGCCTACTCTTCAGTTTTGATGACCTGCTAGGATGATTTTAAAGCTGTTAATATTTTTTGACATATTTCGTACATGGTATCAGGGGCGTATATACAATTTTTTTCGAGGGGGGAGGGGGCTGACTATCGTGGAAAATTGTGAGTACTTAATGAATTTTGTATTATAGCCTATGGAGTATGAATGGAAATTATCTCAATGCGCTACTTGTCAATTTATAAAGTAGAAAGGTAAACACTCGTTTTCTTTTACAAATTGATAATTATTTCTTAAAAGTAGACTACTGTGAAATACATTGTATGTTGTACCCAAGTTGGCTTTTTTCGGGGGGGGGGGGGGGATCTGGAGCCCCCTCAGCCCCCCCCCCTTATATACGCCCATGCATGGCATTTTGTTTTTGGACAAGATGGAAAATTTCATGAGTAATTTTCTTTGTATTGGTAAAAATTCTTTGCAAATATTCCAGAAAGCAGTCATCCTTTCAATAAAATCCCTTCGACTTCTGTACCAAGATATGGCCCGTAGGCATAATACAAAGTACATTCTCACACATAGGCTAAATCAAGATGTACTGGAAAACCTCTTTTCACAATTGCGAACCCGTGGTGGCTCCCCTTGACTGCATTTTCAGACTGAGGATGATTATTTTAGGAAAAAATCCAGGAGTTGTTCAAAAGCAAACAAACACTGCTGATCCAGATTCAGATGAATATGAAGTTGCTAAAGCACTAAACAAAGCTGGCATAGTGTCTGAATCTAGTAACGTGCTTCCAGAACCAACCTTAGGGAGCAATGTGCAACCAGAGTCCTTCATTGCCAATATCATGGAACAAAGTGAGGAAGATGGCAAGGCTTATGTTGCAGGTTATGTAGCCCACAAGTTACAAAATAAATTTCCACAACTTGGGAACTTAACCTATGGAATGCAAACTCAACACGTTTATGCATTACCGACTTGGATTAAACACTTGTCATACGGTGGTATGACCGATCCCTCAGAAACTTTGCTAAACGAGTTCCGGCACATTTCAGCAAAATTCGTCACATTTCACGGAAAATACGGATTTCAACGAGGCAACAACGTTCTAAGAAGAACGACAGATTTTGTGTCGAGAGAAGTTCCTGACGTACCGTCTGGTGGGGTTGAGGCAGCTGTGATAACAATTTTCTTCATCAGATTGAAACATTCCAATTATATCTTGCATAAGCAGTGGTTATTGGAAGTCACTAACACCCACGATACTGCTACCGAGTCTAGGCAAATTTCCAAGAAATTCAAGAAGATCACTACATAAAATGTAAGTAGGCAACATTTAGTTATTTTATCACCCATTTACCAATAATTTCATGCGAATAAACTGTTCTTTGCGTACTCAACAGCTGATGTTGACAGTTTCGTTACGTTCCCCACATGGCGGGTTTGGTATCTTGTGACGTCACCCGCCTTGTGAGCGCTGATTGGTGAGTGAAAATTGAGGCAACCTCTGTAGTTTATAAGCCTTGGGTCGAGTCCGAGCCGGAGTCGAGTAATTTGAAGATTGTGGTTAACCCTGCGCGTGTGGGAGCAGCCTTCTGTGCTCCGGACTTACAAATCTCCTTTCAGTATACTTTACCCCCTGACGTCTCGATATTTACAGCTGAAATTTTTGCTATACGTCAGACGTGTTTTTATATCAAAAAACATGCCATTCGTCATGCTTTAATTTGTACTGATTCAATGAGTGTAGTGCAAGCACTTCAAAATGTTAGAGAGGCCGACAACTGGTTTTTATGTCAATTAGTGCAACAATTGTACACTTTACACACGGAGGGTTTTGAAGTCAGTATCATGAGGGTACCCGGCCATTGTCACATTGAAGGAAACGAAATAGCGGATAACCTTGCCAAAGATGCAGCAAAGGGACACGGAAAAACTTACAACATCGCCATACCAATGTCAGACCTGCGTTCTATAATTAATTCGACAATACGGGAGGACTGGCAAGGCACGTGGACTATCTACGCCAGAATTAAGGCCAAACACTATTTTGGGTTACAACCGACTATTTTAAACAAACCATGGTTTCACGGAGGGAAATACACACGACGACATATCATTACAATCATTCGTCTACGTTTTAACCATGCATTAACGCCGGTGTATTTATTCCGCATAAAACGACGTGATGATCCTCTATGTGCGTGTTTACAAATGGAGGGTTCCTTAAATCATATTCTATTTCAATGTCCACTATACGACCATCAACGTGCTATAATGTTGAGAGCTTTATACGATTTAAGGTATGCACTTCCTTTAAATGTGGCCACATTGGTACATACGCCTACAATTCCACTGGTTAGTAACATCGTAGCATTTTTCGACAATATTAATTTAAAGATTTGAAAGGGTAATCCTTTCCCATATCCATATTTGTGACCCGGTCATGTGTCTGTATGTGTAGCGAGTCACCAAGGTGGGTCGCTTCGGTGTGAAGAGTTAATACCATTTGTGTCCTCGTCTCTAATTCCTATGTTTTCCTCATATGTATCTCTCCGCGTTGCGTCATACTCTTGTTTACGATTCCCCGCTACTCACTGGTCTTACGCTTCAATTGGTAGTCGACGGTGCACAGTACCAATTGGGTAAAGAGTTTACTATGCCCACTACCGTACCAAGAAGAAGAAGAAGAAAAAGAAGATTGTATTTGTGCGAACGTGGATTTCTTTGTGTTTGTGATTCTGTTTGTTTGTGACAGTTAACAGGAATATTATCTCTTGTGTTTTCTTCTTGAAGGAATGTGGAATACTAGTAATTGTTGATTGAACAGGTTCAGGGTCACTGTAGTCTTTGATTTTACGTACAGTTCGGTAAACCATTTGACTGGAGGGAAGAAAATGACGGAATGAGGTTTGACGCTGAACCAATTCTTAGGATTGGGAATTTCCCGGCGATGGATTCGCTAAGCATGTGCGGTTTGCCGACACTTTCCAGAATACCATGGAAAAAACAAATCGCTGAGCTTGAAACTTTAAAGGTAATATTTTTATAGAGGGCTTGTTTGCTCTAGACATTAACTTGTCATTTCGTTGCTCGCCATTTTTTTTGACACGAAGACCCATAGGTTATGGTGAGAGGTGTATTCATAGCATTTGTTACCCTGATTCAGATACGTATTTTTCATGGATTAGAGTGAATGTTTCAATGAATATTATCTGTAACTTCCAAATAACACTGAAATGCGATGTTGACGTTTGTTTTTTAAGACGCTCCAAATAGCTTGTGCCAGGATATGAAATGCCACGATGTCGGCCCTAATATGAATTCCCCTAGTCAGTTTTATCTATATAGTGTATGTGCGCGTGTGAGTTTGGGGCAGTTATTCTCTTCGCTTTAAATGTTTTCTGTATAGGCTATTGTGTGCAAAAGAAGTTCCATTATCGTTGGCGATTTTGCTTGGATGTACCCGGAGACACTTTGCTTTTATATATACCGTACATTGAATTAAACACAATGTGTGCAGAGTTACTCTAGACCAGGCCTGTCCGGGGAAAATGCCAAGTTGGCAGTCGTCTGCCACGTTAGTGCCACGGTCTTTCCTTATAGCCTGTATTTCAAAAGAAAGAACGTGAAGGAAATAGCTGGGGCTTGGAATAGCTGGGCTGGGTTGCCAAGTTTTTATTGTTAATGTAGATCAGCTGATTCGAATAATTTCGGTGAGGTAACTGTACCGGTTTTTGTCACTCTCGTATATAAGTACAAAAAATAAGCATGTCAACGGGTCTTTCTCAACGTACGAAGTCTTAAGAGATGCGTCATACCTTCATTGCCAATAAGGAGCAACTTTGCGAAATCATGCGTGCGATGTAATAGGAGATTCCCAGCGTCAAACATCTCCTGTGAGCTGAGCTGTCTTGACGTGCCGTTTGCTTCTCGCATGTGCTAAGCAGGCACGAGAGTTAATTATATGCATACGTGTTATGTTCTGACATTTTAAAATGTTACAAGTGCTTGATATAGTTGGTAATTGTTTCTGTAACATATGTCATTTGTTATTTCGTGCTCACGTGCCTAGTTTTGTTAGAAATGTCGGTGACGAACACTGGATAAAAAAAAAAAAACACTTTACCAATGCGCGTCATTTTTGATGAAAACTGGCACATTGTCATTTCTCCTTGTAAGACCTAACAGCGGCAATATATTTATAATGTAGCTCTAAAGCACCCTGTATTAATTAAATTATCATTTGATCACCGTGTCCAGTAGTCGTCAGAGCTGACTATCTTTGGAGCACTTTCGTGACTAACACTAGTGCACGATAATGTTAAAGTTTGTGTTAACCAATAAACATTTACAGTGTATTGTTATTATTACATAAGTCTCTCTTCTTGACGGCCGCACCGCAGTAGGCCTAGGATGTTTTGGCTAGACATGCTACAGAGGATTTTTTTTATTTTTGAGGTGAAAAATATTTTATTCTAAGACTAAATCTTTGCTTTCAGGCAATATGTCGAAACGCACAGTTCTGAATTATGATATTCAGCAAATGGAAGCTGCTATTAAGGCCGTTGTGGAGGACGGCATGAGTATTAAAAAGGCCGCGGAGGGGAATGGTGTTCCGAGAAACACCCTCTCGAACAAAATTAAAGGAAAATCACCTAGAGAGAGGAAGATGGGGCTAAGTTCCTTTTCAACAAGGGGCGGGCTGGGGCGTAAGCCCCTGGTTAGGTTTATTGTGCATGTGGAACGGTGTTGGTTTGGATGAAAATTATTATTGAAAGAACACGAATTATTACAGTGGGGAAATAAAATACAAAAAAAACGCGCATTCAGTGTGAAGAAAACAAAACAAGAGACACTCATATTGAAATTGCTTATAGGCTAGTAATGTACTGGTTCAAACTCGGCGCTATTTTGTTTCACGGTACCACGCATATACAAAGTAGTACAGTAAGTGCTGGGTTGGCAATATTTTATTAGTGCCTAATTAATGGCGAAAATTTTTGACGCAGCTGGAGTTTCATCTATAAGTTGTGATCCTATTTGGGTTAGCGGGTGGGTTATGGACAGCGGAGGAGTAAACATCTATACCGGTAACAGCATCATCTCCAGATTTTTTCCTGACCATTACTGCAGGTATTTTGGTTAATTTCTGTACTTACGAAAAGTTACGAGGGAGTGATGCGTCCTGCACCGTTGCTGAAACTCTTTGGTTCATTGCTTACAATTTTGGCGAATTTTGCGTTGGCCGCCTGGCGGACATAATGGACAACTGGCGTCAGTGCAGTGTGCACCATGCTCTTCCCATTTGACTAATTTCTGTCATAGAGGTATTTTTTATTTATTAATTGTGTAAGTAGTGTGGAGACCAAGCTAGGACAAACTGGTTCAGTGTCGAACGACAAGGAAGTGTGCTATCCCCTATACTGTTTATAACTGTCATGGATGAAATCCACAAGAGTGTGAATTGAAGAATGGGAAGCAAGGAGACTAGCCTTACTCTTTGCAGTCGACATAGTAATATGGGAAGAAAATGAAATAGAAGTACAAGAACAAGTCACTGTATGGAAATAAGTGTGGAGAAGAGTAAGACTGTAGTGATGACAAGAAACAAGAGAAAAAGAAGGAAATGAATGGTGGAGGGATAGACAATTGTGGAGGTCCTTGATTCGCAACCCGACCCAGGAAACTGGAAAAGAAGAGAGAATTAACTACCCTGTGAAGTCAATATAACTTCTGTAAAATCATTCTTAAAGAAAGTTCATTACTTGTAGATGATGTCATGCGCAGATTTCTCGACAACACACCTGTCCCTTATTTTGTTTTCAGGAATAGGGCAACTCTGAGAGTCACCCTTAGGTATTTGTATATTAATTCTTCCCTTGACCAGAACCAGACATTTACAGAACCTGGAAGATTATTGAAAATATGGGGTAATAAATATGATTCACATACCTTTCTGGCAGTCATTAGGAATTGTAAATACTGTCTATTATCACTGCTGCACTGGAAATATTTGTAATATTACATAAATAAAGGTTATTATATCTTGCTTGTTCAATGACTGCAGCCATGTTGGAGGGGCTTATATTGACATCATACCTCGTCCCATCACTGTTGCCAACATGTGCAATACAAAATACACCAGAACTAAAATGGGTGTGTGGACTAAATCATTGGTCGCTACTTGGTTAAACGACTGTCTGGGCGAAAATTACTGATTGCACTACAAGCAGGGGATCAGAGTGCTTAAGCCCCAGTTTAGGTTTGTTTTGTATGTAGAACAGTATTCACAGTGTTATTCATAATGATCCGTATTGACGTAATTAATCAAAGAAAAGATTTATTGTCTGCCTTTTCAATAAAAGTTTATAACTTGATATGGTTACTACAGGTACATGTTTCTGAAGTGCTCCTCCTGTCAATATTAAACACGTGACACTTTACATACTGTACAAAATTTAACAATTAACATGTAGAAAAACATTCTGGTTGTAGTATATATCGCGAGTCCCGGGGTTTAGTGGGATGTTAGTGACCTCCATGACGTCACCTATGACGTCTTTGTGTTGACGCTCATTTGTTGCCGATGATACTTGACCTGATTGGTCAGAAGACATTCACTGCCTTGAATTGTGATTGGCCAGCTGATGTGCGCTGTGATTGGTCAGCGCCATTTTGGATTTTAAGTCGCCTGGGAGATTTTGAAATGTTCGGTTGCGATACTTATGCGTTGCGTAAATAAATTAAAGTAAGATTTAGTTATGGAATAATGTGGATGGTATATTTATAGTGATTGTGGTATTTTTGATGGTTGGTAGTGTGTATGTAAGAAGGCAGTGTCTGTGCTTGTAAATTACACCTAATGAAGTTGCTGTTGGACTCCGGTGTCGAATGGGGTAAGTGTTGTATTTCTTCATATGCTTATTAGAGTGCTTCTGGTAGTTGAAGGATCAACATCCCATGAATGTTTTGCTGTGTATCTCGATTGTTTGAAAATGAGGTGAAATGGAAAATTTTCGCCTACGCAGAAAAAGTAAAGTTCGCGATACCCATGACAAATTTGCCATTTCTGCTAATTTTCAAGTAATCGCCTAACGCAGAAAAAAAAAAGATCGCGATACCCATCACAAATTTGCCATTTCAGCTCTTTTTCAAGCAATAGTGATACGCAGAAAAAAAGTAAAGAAGCTAGTGGGGCACTGTTCACACCAAGCCATTGGTCTGGGCGGTTAGGCTGTAACCATTGTCAAAACCATTGGATAGGACGCATCGAAGGTTAGAAGTTTGTGGGTAGGTGCAGCCTTTGGCTGTGGCCAGAGAGGGGCACCAAAAATCAATTCCTCTAGGCGGGTTAGGCTGTAACTGTATCGACAAAAACCGTGTGTGTGTGTGAAATATTAAAAATGGACGGAAATGGCAAATTTGTAATGGGTATCGAGATCTTTCCTTTCTTTGCGTAGCGCGATTGCTTGAAAAAGGGCTGAAATGGCAAATTTGTGATGGGTATCGCGATATTTATTTTTCACTGCGTAGCACGATTGGTTGAAAAAGAGCTGAAATGGCGAATTTGTGATGGGTATCGCGATCTTTATTTTTCACTGCGTAGCGCGATTGCTTGAAAAAAGAGCTGAAATGGCAAATTTGTGATGGGTATCGCGATCTTAATTTTTCACTGCGTAGCACGATTGCTTGAAAATATGCAGAAATGGGAAATTTGTGATGGGTATCACGATCTTTATTTTGCTCTGCATAGCGCGATTGCTTGACAATGTGCAGAAATGGCAAATTGGTCATGGGTATCGTAATCTTTATTTTTCACTGCGTAGCGCGATTGCTTGAAATGGAGCTGAAATGGCGAATTTGTGATGGGTATCGCGATCTTTATTTTTCACTGCGTAGCGCGATTGCTTGAAATGGAGCTGAAATGGCGAATTTGTGATGGGTATCGTAATCTTTATTTTTCACTGCGTAGCGCGATTGCTTGAAATGGAGCTGAAATGGCGAATTTGTGATGGGTATCGCGATCTTTATTTTTCACTGCGTAGCACGATTGCTTGAAAAAAGAGCTGATATGGCGAATTTGTAATGGGTATCGCGATCTTTATTTTTCACTGCGTAGCGCGATTGCTTGAAAAAGAGCTGAAATGGCGAATTTGTGATGGGTATTGCGATCTTTATTTTTCACTGCGTAGCGCGATTGGTTGAAAAAGAGCTGAAATGGCGAATTTGTTATGGGTTTCCATATCTTTATTTTTCGCTGCGTAGCGCGATTGGTTGAAAAAGAGCTGAAATGGCGAATTTGTGATGGGTATCGTGATGTATACTTCACCAATATAGGTGAAGTAAAGATTGCGATACCTGTTTTTTTTAAATGGGCTGTAATGCGGATTTTTTTTCTGTGTATCTCGATTGTTTGAAAAAGAGATGAAATGGCAAATTCAGATTGTTTGAAGAAGAGCTGAAATGGCAAATTTTTGATGGGTATCGCGATGTATACTTCACCAATATAGGTGAAGTAAAGATCGCGATACCTGTTTTTTATTAATGCGCTGTAATGCGGATTTTTTTTCTGTGTATCTCGTTTGTTTGAAAGAGAGATGAAATGGCAAATTCAGATTGTTTGAAGAAGAGCTGAAATGGCAAATTTTTGCTGGGTATCGCGATCTGTACTTGGGCAGGGGGGCTCAAGTAAAGATCGCGATACCCATCCCGTTTTCCACGTTTTTTGTTGTTCCCCACCCAAAACCCCCTATTCCCCAGGCTTTTCCCGTAAGCTTGCTAGAGGAGTACTTCGTGACGTCATTGATGACGTCACGGACGCCGCCATTTTGTTTTAGGGGTTTTGGTGCCGCCGGGACTCGCGGTCTATACTAATCCCAACATTCTTATAATGCATATCACCAGATAAGAAAAGAATAGAAAGGTTCCTGCATGCTAATATGATATGAATAATATTTTAAAAGATGTTGCACATGATTTTAAAAAGACCAGTTCATATTGTTCTCATATTGTATGTATGTCTACCCCTTATTAATCCAGTTTTTTTTCCAACGGGGTTGGGGATGAGATGCGATGGAAGTCTTTGTGGCGGATGATTTTTACGGCCGGATGCCCTTCCTGCCACCAACCTCATGAGAGGAGTTAAATGAGAGATGAAATGAATGATGGTGAATGAAACTGGGCAAGGATGTGGAAGGAAGCGGCCGTGGCCTGTCAGAAGGTACCGTCCCAGCATTTGCCTGGAGTTGAAAATGGGAAACCACGGAAAACCATTTCAAGGACAGCCGACGGTGGGGCTCGAACCCACGCGTCTACCGAGTCAGCAGAGAGCTTGGTTGGCCCCATGGCCTAAAGCAGCGCTTTAGCGAGTGCAGCCACTACTGTCGGTCCATGTTGTTCTCATATTAAGATTGGTTTTTTGACTTTCTTACTGTCGAAATAGTGGGTAAAAAAAGTTTCCGCCCACACCTTTCACACTATAAATTTAATGTTTCTCATACTAGGGACATGTTTCGAACAATATTTGTTCTTCTTCAGCCTTGTACAATTTATCAACATAACTTATCTAAGACATTTTGCATAATTAAAACACATGCACAATAGACAATTCATTATAGAGCATACAACTTAAAAAAAACTAAAAAAACATAATGTTAAAAAACTGGGATAACACATTAAAAATTAAAACATTTGGAACTTCTTATTCGCATTTGTACTATATTCAGTTCTGAATGGCCTTGCTATGAAGGCTTAATTTAATGGTGCTAAGCAGTAGGTCAGTAAGAAGCTCAGAGTCATCTCCCTCTGGCTTATGCTTGCAGGGTATTGATGGGCTACACAGGGCCTTTGGTTAAGTTGCTTTAACAGCTGCGTCATACGGATTGTTGGTGTTAGCTTGGTAAGGCGATCCTGCCATGGGGTGTTTATTGTGGAGTAAACTGTAAAGGTACGAAATTTTAAAGTAAACTGAAGAGTGCGTTTGAGAAGAAGAATAGATAGAGTTGAAGGGGCTAAAAGAGAAACTTACCGAGTGACGTCTTGAATGTAACCTTCGGGGTCAACTGAGTTGAAACCCTCCTGCCTGGTTGCTGTAATGAACCAAAGATCTAATATTAGTATGTATGTGTGGGAGAGGGAACTGTTGCCGAATGATGTTGCATTAAGCGGCTTACCTGTTCTGGCCTGTGAGACGTGTAGCGTGGAGCTGTGTTACGCTGAGTGACCTGCTATGCACTGGGCTGAAGCGAGTATTTGAGGTAGTGTGTGGCGGGGAGGGAGGGTAAAGAGAGGGGCACTGGCCTTGGCTGAGTGGAAACAGGTGTGTGGGTGCGACGCGTGACGTCATATGTTTTGAATTAGTAACTTCATAGGGGGTGGAGGGTTAGTGCTGATGCGGGAGGGTGATTGGTTTGGGTGTTATTCGTAAACGTTTGTTTATGCCCTTTAGAGTCGGGAAAAAATTTGTTGATGTTCTCATACACAATGTTTACTTTGAAGTTGATTTCATTGATATTGTGTGTTGGGTTAGTGCGTTGCGCATCATCAATTTCTATTTGTTCAAGTATGTTCATTATTGCTCCCTTCTTGGCATAGTGGATGATCTCCATATCATTCTGGATATCTGTAAATTTATGTTTGGTGTCCTGCATGTGCTGTCCCATGGCCGAAAATTTCCTATGTTTTATGGCGTTAACATGTTCATAATGTGTTTTAATTATGCAAAATGTCTTAGATAAGTTATAATGTTGATAAATTGTATAAGGCTGAAGAAGAAAAAATATTGTTCGAAACATGTCCATAGTATGAGAAAGAAACATTAAATTTATATATTTTTTTTTTTTTTTCGTGTAGCCTCCTGAGAGGCCGAGTGCAGGTCTTTCTAGTCGACGCCCGTGGGCGACCTGCGCGTCGGGATGAGAGATGGAATGGATGAAGATGAATGAAACTGGGCAAGGATGTGGAAGGAAGCGGCCGTGGCCTGTCAGAAGGTACTGTCCCAGCATTTGCCTGGTGTTGAAAATGGGAAACCACGGAAAACCATTTCAAGGACAGCCGACTGTGGGGCTCGAACCCACGCGTCTACCGAGTCAGCAGAGAGCTTGGCCCCTTGACCTAATGCAGCACTTTAGCCCGCGTAGCCACTACTGTCGGTAAATTTATAGTGTGAAAGGTATTGATTGGGCGGAAACTTTTTTACCCACTATTTCGATTTGTAAGCGTCAATACGGAATTAAAAATGGAAAACACTCCAGTTAATCTTTATTTCTTACTGTCAAAATAATATAAGCACATAAACAAAACATTGTATGAACACTCATTGTCCATTGAAATTGAGATCAGTGCACTCTGAGTTGTATTGGTAAAAACTAAAGACAGTTGAAATTTTCTTTAAATAAATACAATGAAATTGTCTAGTAAAATGAATTAAAAAACAAAATATGATCTCCTTTTCAAGAAGAATGTTATCATCCCTATACCGAAGAAAGTGCGAGCTGACAGATGTGAAGATTTCAGCTTTATTCGACTCCTTAATGGAATCCATTAGGTCCGTATTGACAAGAAGGTATTGATTGACGGATATTTTCCTCAAATTGTGGCATAAGATGTGAAGATTACCGTACAATCAGCTTGATTACTCATGCTTCAAAGATCTTGTCAAGAATAATTTACAAGAGGATGGAAAGCCAGATAGAAACGGAGTTCGGTGAAGACCAGTTTGGTTTGAGGAGAAATGTAGGAAGAAGGGAAGCTGTACTAATGCCAGAGTGCACCGACCTCGGTAAAGAGCATACCGCGGTAAACCACCTAGTTTACCGGGGTAAAGTCGTATTTCTGTTGCACCAAGCTCGGTTTCGAGTTTTATCGCGGTAAAATGTTTACCGCCCGTGAGGGAGCGGAGAAAAACCGTGGTAAAGTTTTATTTATTTGTATTCTGTGGTAAAGATTCCAAAATGGAGCTTAACAATGTGACTGTTCCGGTCACAATGTTCCCAAACCCTTATTTGGTTGACTGCAAGAGAAGTCAGGTTAGGGTAATTTGTTCATACCATTTCTTTTCTTGTTCATCATCATCATTTAGGTTGTAGAATTTCATTTCATTTTATTTAGTGTATATATATCTTGGGTATCTCGGGGACTCAGTCAGGAATATTTCATTTAATTTGTATGGGAGATGTCAGTATACAAGACAGCGGATTGTGTAGGTAAGCTACAAGATGTTGCAACAGCAGGAAACTCTAGGCCAAATTTAGATTGGGCCGAGAATAACTTCCCTTGTCTTGAAGAAAGCTTTGTGTAAATTGTGTAAGGTTCTGATGTCAGAGAAGAGTTTCGCGCCACGAGTTGTAAGAAATATACATGGGTTCGAGATTATTGGTGTATTTTGTATGGGTTGGAGGGTATCATGACCCTGGCGGAGAAAGACGAAAACATGTGTTTACAAGATGAGCGGTGGGTTTTTCGTCAAGCGAGGCTTCACTTCTATTGTAGCGTCTGATTGGAAAGGTCGCGTTCTCGTAATTTGGCGTAGGCCTATTTGGAGAAACAGTTTTGTTGAAAGCATGGCTTGTGAATGTACTCGAAACGGCTACATATCACAACGATGTTATCTCTGTTAGCACAATTCAAGTTGGGTACGGAAGCACATTCATTTCTCTCGCAGAGATGTGGCTATGTAAACCAGTAAACATCTCTAACCTCAAACCACGTGTGGAAAATCTTAGAAATGCTGGGGAGAACTGATCTATCGAGCATGTCTCGTAGATTATCTGCTAGATCGTCGATGAGTGAGTAACAAACATCTTTATATTCCAACATTCATTTTGGGTCACATGTTTTCGTCATTGCCGAGGAGAGAAGATAGTAAACCATAGTCTGTTCGACGAGAGTCCCCGCCATATGTTTAAAGTTGATATTAATACACATATTTTGAAGGTTATAATTAGTTTTCTTTATAGGGAATTACACCTAATAGTTGAACGCCCAAATGATACCAGTTAGGTTGACCAAATGTGTGTCCAACACTCCACGACCCTGCCATTTCAATTGTGTGGTATATGATGAAGTACTTCCAATCAAAAATAGGAGGATGATTTTGGGAAGTTTTAAATCAGTCGCCCAAGAAGGGCTGGTAAAAAGTTACAACAACTACAGGTTATATCTCCAGTATCTTACTCGATTTGAAAGGAATGAAGAGAGGTTTATAGAAGAGAGGCGAGATTTATTCGAAAAACGAAGCAATGCTTCATTCCAGAGAAGATTTCGATTACGGAAGGAGACAGTAAGTTATAGTTTGGACATAATTGGTGAACAATTGGAATTCCCTACTGGGAGAAACTATCCGATATCGCCTAGAAATCGTCGTCTTATAGCACTGCGGTTCTATGCTACTGGGACATTTCAGGGAGTGATCGGTGACGTGTGTAATGTTGACAGAACAACAGCATGCCACATAATACACAAGGTTACTAATGTAGTTGCCTCGTTATTGCCACAGTTTATTAAACTACCACTTACCCAATGGGAACAAAGAGAGGTTATGGAAGGCTTCCACAGAATATCTGGGTTCCCTGGTGTATTGGGTGCGCTGAACTGCACTCATGTGAGAATACAATCTCCCGGAGGTGAAAATGGGGAGGTATTTAGAAACAGGAAAGGCTATTTCTCTCTAAACGTGCAAACTGTGAGCGATTCGAACCTCATGATAAGAGATGTAGTAGCACAATGGCCAGGTCACTCACAATAGCACCATATTTCCATTTATTTTCCATTGTTTTGCACAGCTGATTACTCGCGCTGAGATAAAATGTAAATAGTATGGGAGACAAGTGCCTGTCGAAACGATAACTGCCATCTGCTGGCCGTCTGGATAAACTGAAGACAACTGACTATCAAAATTAACGAATTTCTTCCGAGGGGAATAAACGCGAGAAGAGCAAGCGTCAAGAAACCGCGGTAACGAAACCGAGCGATAGTAATGGTGCACTGCTTTTGCGACAATACCACGGTAAAAGTTTTACCACGGTTTCGTAAAGACTGATGAATACCGAGGTTGGTGCACTCGGCCATGAGTCTTAGGCTGATTTTGGAAGGTAGAATAAAGAAAGACAAGGGAACGTTCATTGCATTTGTAGACTTAGAAAAGACTTTTGATAACATGGATTGGACTAAATTGTTTGACATTTTGAAAATGATTGGAATAAAGTACAGGGATAGGAGGGTGATCTACAATCTATACAGAAACCAGATAGCAGTCATTCGAGCTGAAGGACATGAGAGAGAAGCTGGTATTCAGAAAGGTGTAAGGCAAGGCTGCAACTTATCACCCATACTTTTCAATCTATACATTGAACAAGCAATGAAGGAAAACTGGAGAAAAATTTAAAGTGGGAGTGAAGATTCAAGGAGATTTGCCGATGACATCGTCATCTTGGCCGACACGCCTGAGGATTTGAAAGAGTATTTGAATGTTATGGACTCCGTCTTACGGAAAGAATTCATAATGAAAATTAATAAATGTAAAACATACTGGAATGCAGCTGAAATAAATCAGAAACCTCTGTGGACATCAAATTGGCAGGTGAAAAGCTGAAGGAAGTAGGAGACTTCTGTTACTTAGGAAGCAAAATAACCAGTATGCACGAAGCAAAGAGGTTATAAAAAGTAGGTTGGCTCGGGCAAGGAAAGCATTTCTACAGGAAAGGAATCTGTTGACTTCGAATATAGATTTAGATATTTGGAAGTAATTTTTGAAAGCCTTTGTCTGGAACGTGCCACTCTATGGAAGTGAAACTTGACTATTCGTGCAGCAGAAAAGAAGAAAATTGAGGCGTTTGAAATGTGGTGTTACAGGAGAATGATCAGATGGGTAGATAGGGTTACAAACGAAGAGGTATTAAGACGAGTGGGAGAGGAGAGATGTTTCTGGCGACTGCCAATGAAGAGAAGAGAGAGGTTGGTAGGACACATACTAAGACACCCAGGAATAGCAAGCTTAGTTATGGAAGGAAGGGTCGAGGACAAGAACTGTAGGGGTATACCAAGGTTAGAATATGTTTAAACAGATTGCCTCGGATGTAGGGTGTGGTAACTATGTAGAGATGAAACGATTAGCTCAGGACAGGGAGGCATGAAGGGCTGCATCAAACCAGTCAAAAGACTGTAGACTCAAACAACAACATACCTTTCTATTTCTTTTTCCATGATGATTCAATGGTCCTCCTTGTGAACCTTTTGCAGAGTAAACTGTAGATTACTAGAATCATATCCACTTGAATTGGGCGGTTATGGCAGAATAGATTATTTTCTTGTGTACGTCAATTCTGCCTCTTTTCTATGGATTAACACTGGAGAATGATGATGAAGATGATTGAAATTGCAGAAAATGCAAACCACAGGGCTTCCAGTGATTTACTTTTGTTTAAAAGACTTACTTTTATTTACCTTTTTTTGAAATTCATTTACTTTTTTCTTTTTTTCCTATCGCTGCTGTGCAATTATTATTTATACCTTGTGCCACGCTAGCCATAGCGTCTTCTCTGCCGCGTGTACAGCACTTTGTAGTTATAAATCAAGAAAGAGATTCTCCAGCCGGACTAAGGTTTTCACACCTCTTCGGACCATGCCGCACCATCTACCGGCCGGCTGTAGATTAGAGCTCGCGATCCTCGTTCAGACGGCGTTGCGTTTACCGTGCCGAGTTGTGCTGTGTTTACACCGAGCGCTGTGTTTGTTGTTGCACACGGAAAAGCGTGGTTTTGTGAGGTGGAAAGTGTGGGCGGCAAGTGCATTATCAACTCGGTAAGCACCTAAGTGTAATTTATGTGATACCTATTAGTGACTGATGTTTAGGACCAAAGACTTATGTTTAGGAAGATATGCTTCCTGTCGGTGAACAATCTAAGCCTGGGTCAAGATTAGGCCTACATTGCATGGGAATTCGCTTTAGTTCTTTAAATGTGGCGTTAGATACCATTTATTTTATAACACATCTTTGTGGTTTACAGTGATTCAAAGGGCTTTTATGTTCATTCTGTTTTCTGAGTATTGTATCTGTAGAGGTGGGGGAGAAGAGGAGTCGTTATTTCGCTTTCTGTAAGAGCAACATTGTTGTGGCAATACGTAGTGATGCTTTGTGCCCTTCGAATTTCTTAGTACAACACGGTACCTGAAATTACAGTATTCTCGAAGGGACACTTGGTCGGGTTTTATCCTATTTTCTAAGCATTGTAGCGTTGGAGTTGGGGAAGGGGGCAGGAGGAGTCACTGGTTCGTTTTCTGAGAGAGAAATCCTGTCGGTGTAATATGTACTAAATAGGGTTTGATTAAATTAATGTGGGGAAATTATATCTAAAATTATATTCTAGTCTTGTAAGGGACACTTGGTCGGGTTTTAACCTGTTTTCTTAGCGTTGTCGCATTTAGGAGAGGTTCGTTTTCTGTTGGTAAAATTATGGTGTGGCAATACGGTAGACAGTTCAACCAGTTCCAGCTCTGTTTTCTACTAGGCTTCTTGCTAATAAAAGAATATTAAAGGAAAAGACTAGGGACTTTAATTACAATTATTGAAACTAAAATATTTAAATATAATAATAACATTAATAAAATAATAAATCACAAAACAAAACTTATTCATCTTTTAAAGTAAAAAATAAATTTTAACATCGTAAAATTCTAAACGTGTACTAGCGATGCTTTGTGAAATTGAATTCTTAGAAGTATTATACTATCTAAAGTTACAGTATATTCCATTCTCGTAACGAACCCTAAAGATTGAATTCTTACCTGTTTTCTAAGTATTGTTGGAGGTGGGGAGGGGTCGTTGTTTCGCTATCCGTGAGAGGAAAAAAAATAGTGTGATAATAATGCGGTACAAACTATCCATGCTTTGTGTAATTTCTTAAAGAAAGTGTTCCCTAAAATGTTAGTATTCTGGTAAGGAACATCAGGCCGGATTTTAACCTGTCTTCTGAGCATTGTAGCTTTGGAGGTGGGGTAGGGGACGGATCGTTGGTTTGTTTTGCCTTGTGTAGTTTGAATATGTCTAGGGTAGTACTATTTAAATTTTATTATATTCTCGTTAAGAACATTAGGTCGAATTTTACATGCTGTCTTTTAAGCATTGTAAGGTTGGAGGTGGAGGAAAAGGTGAGGTCGTTGGTTCGTTTCCGGTGAGAGAAATTATGATGTGGCATACCTATCGATGATTTGTGTAGTTTAATTTTATTACGAGGTAAGTACGCTTCTATCCTAAATTATATTCTAGTAACGATCACTTCCCTTCGTCGTGCTTTAACTTTATTTCCCCAACCACGCTGGACTTGTAGTGTAGGTGAGTGGGAGGGGGAGGAATTGATTTGGTTTAAATATAAACGTATTAGTGTAGCATAGTCTCATTATGTTTTGTCAAAGCTTTTTCATGGTGTCCACAGGCAGGAAAAGTCATGAATTTTGTTTTTGGTCAGGAAAAGTCAGGAAAAAGCGTGAAAAAATGGCGTGAGTCAGGAAAAAATGGCGAAAAGTGTTAGAAAGTCAGGAATTTTATATTAACCATACAGTATTTTGTGTTTTACAGCCATATTTTGATGTTACTAGTTCAACTAATCTCTGAAGATAAAAAGCAATATCTCACTGGACATCATGGTACATTTCCATTTTTACAGTACATCATAGTAAAACACTCTTTTACCTTTTTTGGCGTTGGCGTAGGGATGTGGCGACCCCATCACTGTAGTTTAGGTTATTAAATACTTTAGTTATATGTTATTGTTGTTTTAAGGGGCGGAACTACGAGGTCATCTGTCCCTCATTAAGTACTTTGATTTATGTATTATTGCATTATATTTATAATTTACTTTTATTTTCAATTTTAAATGAATAAAGAGGCGAGCGTTGGGCAAATTCTGCAAATGAAAAAAGATATATACATATTTGCTCGATAAACCTTTTTCCGATGTTACGATAACTTTGCGAGTCAGGAATTTTGTTGAAAAATGGTCAGGAAAAGTCAGGAAAATTGACATTGAAAATTCTGTGGACACCATGTTTTTCGTATTAGGGAAATCTAAAATTGTTTTAGAACTTCTTCCTTGAAAAATTTCCTTATGTTAAATTGTTCGTCCAAAGGGGGTGGTAATCATTGTCAGCTAATCCCGCAATAGGCTACTTGCTTCAATGGCTACCGATTTATTTACTAGTTGTCTAGGATCGAAAGGGATGGGAGTCAAAAAGTGACATTGTAGGCGTACATTACGAAAAATAAAAGGGGGAGCTTCGTGTCGAACTGCGACTTTTTAAACTGATTTTTCTAGCATTGTGAATGACATGTTACAAATTTGAATGTGCTTCTCCAGAGCCACTGTTATTTTTGTTTGACCCCTTTATGAGCTTTGGTATTCTCATAGCTTGTTATTTTTAGGGTCACGACGTGCCACACAAAGAGCTCCTAGTTGTAGTTGGTTGATTCGCTGGGATACAAGATGTCTCTGTGGTTATCGATCAAAGGGAAAACTATAGCTTTTTGCGAAATTTGCGAGTGCTCAATTGACTGTGCCAAGAAAGGAGTAAACTCTGTCAACCAACATGTGCTGACCGGAAAACAACAAAAAAAGAAATGCAGAGGCAAGATGGGATACAACCCAGCAACGATTTATGAAGCGCTCAGCCACATCTTCAAACTCTGGAATTCCGGCTTCAACGGGTATCTCGACTGAAAAATATTATCAAGTGGGTGTGGTTTCCCTTGTGGGTGTGGTTTCCCTTAAGGACAAGACGTACAGGCAAGAGCTCCAGTGGGTTATGAAATGTGTGGTGTCCAATTATTCCGCATCTTCTTGTGATCATATTTCGGACTTATTTAAACATATGTTAGGTTCGGGAGTAGGGGAGGATTTCAGTTTAGGTCGTACTAAAGTAGGGTATTTGATGACAGAAGCACTTTAGAAAAATGTTGTTCGAGGATGCCATGCAATCTGACTACTCCCTGTGTTTTGACGAAACAACGAATAATGAAGGACTGAAAGAACTGCAGACTTTAATTCGTTTCTGGTCGAAAATGGAAGATAGGATCGTAGGATGTCATTTAGAGACTTTTTATTGGCCATGCAACTGCAGAAATTATTCTTGATCACTTGGTAAAGGCTTTAGAAAATGCAGATCTAGCCTTTTCTAGACTGTTAATGTTGAGCTGTGATGGAACTTTTGTTAATAAGGCTGTTATAAGACTAATGAACGAGCTTGTAAAAAAATGGTGGGGGGGGGATTTGTCGATATTGGAACTTGCCATCTGCACGTCGTACACAATGCATTTTTGAAAGGACTTGAAAAATTTGGCATGGACATAAGTGATTTTGCAGTGAAAGTGTATTTGTTTTTTAATGACTTTTCTAGTCGCTGGGAAGACTTTGTGATGATCCAAACCAAGCTTCAGTCGCCAAATCTCAGATTCATCAAGCACGTGGGATCGCGATGGCTCACTTTGGCACTGGCAGCATAAAGGTTGATAGAACAGTGGGCTGCCCTAAAGGTTTATTTCATCGAATTTTTGCCCAAAAATGGCAGCAAGCAGCTTTTAATGAGCACCCGGTATAGAAGTATTTTTAAATGTCTTGAAAAGGCCTCGTACGAAGGCAGAAGTCTGCTTTATTATTGAAAGTGCAGAAATCTTCGAAAGATTTTCATTACTTTTCCATAGAGAAGAACCGTTAATCCACGTTCTGCACAAAGAGATGCTGTCTCTTAACACTGTTCTGTTCGGAAAAGTAGTGAAGACCTCAAAAGCCTGACCATTTCTTCAGAAAATCTCCTTTCATTAGGACACATTGTGTTTGACAAGGAAACACAAGAAGCTCTGAAAAACGTCCCAGGCGTCGATGCCCTGCAATTCAAGAAGGATGTTCAGGAGCACTTCATTGCTGCCGGTGAATATTTACGACAGAAATTTGTACTAGCTTACGATGCCGCGAAACATTTCACATTTCTGAAACCTTATAAGGTACAGCACTCATTTCAGGTTCCGTATTGACCGTGTTTACAATAAGTAAAACCTGAATTTCCCGCCGAATCAATACTTTACTTATTATCAAAGTAAAGTATTGATTCGGCGGGAAATTCAGGTTTTACTTATTGTTTCTGAAACCTTCCGAGAGAACCAAATCCACTTCTCGTAGCGTAGCTTAAGTTGCCCGCTGCATGCCATTTGAGGTGGCCGAAAGTCGCCTTGACGATGAATGGACGTTGCTGCAGGTAGAACAGCAAATTGATAATTCCGATGAACAATACCTGAGGAGGAATATTGGAAAAAGGTATTTTCCCTTAAAAACGCATCCAACGAAGCAAAGTATCCAACGATTCTTCGCCTTGTCAAAGCCTCATTGTCTTTAGCTCATGGCCGTATGAGGAACAAAACGCCACGAGATTCGATACCAAGAAGAAAATCAAAGAAATCATAAACACCAATAAAAACAAACCCAAAAATAGTCACAACAATTCTCACGATAAGGCCCAATTAAATAACTTAGCCAAAAAAATTAATGATAACAATAGTCATAACTAGGGCTAGGATTCGAGCATATTTGCATATTTTTTTCCTGAATAGTACACATTCAAAGAAGCCTTTCGGTGGTAATTTCACCTCTCGGGGACCAACAGAATTGAAATTTATCGAGCATATAAGTGCATAAAACCGCGGTTTTCAGAATAGAAGCATATAAATTCATATTCTTGTGGTTTTCGTCTAAATAGTTTGTTTTTCTTCGAATTCTCCCCCGAATTCGGGCCCTGACAATCCTTAAGGTTCGAAAACAGAAATATTTATTGAAAAGCCTATCTGGTGCGAATTATAGAACCGCAGGCTTTTAACCTTTTGTGAGGTCGTCCTCGTCATTGAAACTTTTATTGACTGATTTAAGAAAATCATTCAAAACTGAAAACATAGAAAATTTCTTGTTGTACAGACCAATGCAGATCTACTTCATTGACTCGCCTAATTCTGAATATTTTGTAAATGAACTTTTAAACTGTATCTTTTATAAGAGCACTTCTCTTATATATACTTGTAAAACTTGAATGCGAGTATATTGCAGTGTATCATACATACAATTAGAAAATAAAGCTCGTATTTAAAGGTATATTGGTTTTTCATTTCACTTTCCTTTCTATAGTTTTTAATGGTGTTTTTTCGAGCTTATTCTGCATATTTAACCGCATATAATGGGGGTTTCGAGCATATAATGAATGGGTTTATAATGGATTTTTCGAGCATATAATGGGATTTACGAGCATATCTATCGAGCATAAAACACATGGTTTTCGAGCATATCTGGAGATTTTATCAAGCATATCGATCCGAGCCCTAGCCATAACAAAGGCCGACAAGGGAAACACATCTGTTTTAATGAACAAAGATGATAATATCCAAAAGACCAACAATTTTCTCAACACCATCAATTTCAAAGAAATCAAAAAAGATCCAACTAATGCTATCCAAAAACAAGTCAAAAAACTTTTGTAAAACACTATTTTCATTATAGACGACAAACAAGCCACTAAATTTACGAGTATGAACCCAAGTCTACCCACTTTGAGATCGTTACCGAAGATTCATAAACCAGGTATACCAATCAGACCAATTGTTAACTTTAAAAATAGTCCCACTTACAAGCTTGCAAAATTTGCACAACAGTATCTCAACAGGCATTATAAGTTCAAGGCAAACATGTCCTTCAGGAATACCATGCATTTCTGCGAAAAAACAGTAGGCTTAAAACTAAAGGACAGCAGCACCATGCACTCAATAGACATCAAAGACATGTACACTAATATACCAGTGAAAAAAAACCATAGATGTCATACGCAGACAATTAACCAACAATAGCGAACTTTCTAAAGTAGAAATTGGGGAATTAGTTTCAATATTAGATCTGGTGACCAATAATAATGTCTTCACGTTCAATGGTAAAATTTACAGACAGTCCGAAGGTCTCGCAATGGGATCACCTCTCTCCGGCATACTAGCCAACATTTATCTCGACCATTTAGAATATGAAAAAGTAATTAACCACGTTGATGGAATTGAATTCTGGGGAAGATATGTCGAAGACGTCTTCATCATCATTAATGAACAAAGTCAAAATATAGCTCACATCTTAGAGACCTTGAACAACATCGACAAAAACGTCAAGTTCACTGTTGAGTCTGAAGTCAACAATGAAATAAATTATTTAGATCTAACGGTAACCAGAAAAAGCAATAGACTCCATTATAAAATATACAGGAAACCTTCTCAAACGAGCACAACTATACGTCATGACTCCAACCACCCTGGAAGTCATAAAAAGGCAACATTCACCAGTCTCATAAACAGAGCCCTAAGTCTACCTTTGTCCCAAAAGGATTTGCAACAGGAAATCGAGATCATCCATCAAATAGCAAACATCAACGGCTATAGTTTTAACTACATCAATAACCTTATTCATAAAATAAAAAATAAACCGAAAACTACATTGGTCAAAATTGAACCCGAAAAGAAAAAATTCGCAACCTTCACTTATGTGGACCGAAGCATTTATACCGTTTCTAACATCTTAAAGAAACACAATTTAAATATTGCCTTCAAAACCAGCAATTCTAACTTCAAAAAATTTTTCAATTCAAGTAAAATCAGTCACACCAACAAATATTCCAAATCGGGCATATATGAAATCAAATTGAGTATAACAAATTTCAAAGTTTCCGCCTAATCAATGTGTGTTGATTAGGCGGAAACTTTGAAATTTGTTATACTCATTTCTAAACGTCAACACGGAACCTGCAATGGATTCTTCTTCGAATATGAAATCAAATGTAATTCTTGTCCAGCCAATTACGTGGGCCAAACAGCTAGAAGCTTTCGCACTCGTTATAGTGAGCATTTTTCAGCAATAAAACATAAAAAAGTTTCGGCTATGGCATCCCACATGGAAGAAAGTAAACACAGTTTCACCAGCTTAGAAAACGATGTTAAAATATTGCATTACGTGTCCAAAGGCAGTCTGATGAATATTTTGGAAAACAGACACATCAACGTGTTCCAAAAGTCCAATGCACACAAAAACTTGAATGAAATCAATTTTGATACCAATGTATTGTTCGATACAATAGCAGACCACCTCATTTCCAAAAAGTTAAAACCTCCATAGATAACAGTAAGGTCATTGACATCGGTATTCCCGCCCCACCCCGAGCCGCGCCAGTTATTTTCACTCCGGGCAGTTCCGCCCCTCCACCTCCCCACCGCCCACTTGCTCTCCTCAACCTCGTCAGGCAGCAGCTGACTCTGCTCACAGTACAAGTAGATCAGATGTATACACACCGGAACAGAAGTAGCGTGGCACTTGACCTACCTATATCGCATCGCACTAGCATTCACGTCGGTAAGTTAATCAATCATAATTTGGTCCACGCAACTCTTCACTTTTATATAATACAATAATTTCTTAATTTTCTCAAAATTTTCTCTTCAGGTGTATGAGCCGATCACCCAGCACCATATCATGACATAGACGCTTTGCATTTCAAATCGTTCCCACGTAAGTCCAATTTTTCAGGGCTGTACTTAAGATTATTTTTTGGTAAATATAGTTCAAAATTTCAAACCACCGAATGATTTCATTTCAGGTCCGTGGAGCTGTTAGTACAAGACAGCATATCCATTTAATGGGTCAATGCAAATTCCAGTCAATTAGTTGAATGAGTTTTTTTCCTGATTTCACATCTATAGCCACATGCCAGCCCACTTTCAAAGAAAATACCGGAAACAAAGTTTCCACCTGGTCATCATTTTACCCACCAGTATTGCAAGCTGTTTGGGTCATGGACACTAGCAAAAGGCTCATTGTTTTGCTTGACACACAAGTGATTAATGACTGTGCATTTGACCATCGCACACTAAACAAGAATGTTCATAATTAGTGATTACATATTTAAGTGACTGTAAACAGGAATGTTTTAATTGGTCATAAGTTTGTCATGTTTTAATTTTTTTAATAGTGTTTTAATATTATTGTTATGTTTCGACATGGACGAGGTCATTTTGTTCTGTGCTATGATGTTTCCTATTATTTATTGTAAGGGGGCTGAAGAAGGAATTGGCATAAATTCCGAAACATGTACCCATGAGACGCTATCTTAGAATTAAATGTGTGTTGATTAGGCGGAAACTTTGCAACTTGTCATATTCAATTCTAAACGTCAACACGGAACCTGGAATGGATTCTTCTTCGTTCCCATAACTCGCGATTTGATCACTGCAGCGAAATTTGCTCATTCGAAGTACCAGGAAAAAGAGAGGAATCAGAAGGAACTTAAAGAAGAAGAAAAGAGACTTGTAATCTAAGCAAACATTAAGATGGAGGAAGCAAGATTGGAAATAAAAAAGCTGGAAGAAAAGGTGAAACAAGCGAAGACTGAGGATGCAAAACAGCTAAAAGCGGCCGACACTCTTCTTGATGAAGCGACCAACAGGTTAAAAGAAGCTATCAATAAGAATGACTTGGAAGGAGCGAGAGTTGCACAAGGGCGCAAGCTCTGAAGAATGAAGGGAAAGACAAGGAGGCGAAGACAGAAGCTCTTCAGAAAAAATTGGACAAGAGAAAGCCATCACTCATATCATAATTTTTTTCGAATGTCTAACTGATTAGTGATTACTAATTCCAGTCCAAAACCAAAGTTACTTTTTACTTTAATTCTGTCAGTATGAGACTACTCTCATGGTGTAAGACTGTAGTTTGAGTTATTTTATTTAATTCCATTTTATTTTATGTAATAAAATATGTATAACGATTAAATGTGTGTTTTTTCCCCTCGGTTTTTCCATTCTTTTTAACAAGGCACCTTATTGTTTATCCAAGAATTGTGCATAAATATAGGTATATTTATTTTTTTGTTTTAAATAGAAAGAGTGTATTTTGCATACCACGCCGTTCAAATATTTGTTTATGTATGTACAGTGTATATACAGGTATTAAGAAATGTTTCAACTAGCTACGGAAAAAAATATGCAGCTACCGGTATTTTAAATCTTTGAAACAACTATTAATATGACCGCAGTAAGCTGTAATGGGCCAATTTTGTAATTTATAATTTGTCCAGTATGGTACTATCGCGATCGTAAGTAATGCGGCACCCTCACTACTTCAAGCGCGTGTAACTCTCCAACAGTAAGACGTACAAAGTAATGTTAAGAACTTAAGTTGGAGATCTTGCCAAGATGTGTTACTTGGATTCAGATAACTTTTTGTGCCTTTTAACATATACAAGCGTATGAAGTAGCGAGGGTATCACAGTACTTATGGCCTTCTGACTGGTAACGGGAACATGCGTTTATCTACTAAAGGTCTTTGCACTGCGCGTCAGGGCCGTGCAATGGGCAAGGTGAAGCAGTGCTAGCGAGAAATTTACTCGTGCCGGCCGAGCGCAGCCCTACTCGGTCCAGTTCTGAGCAGTGCAGCACGACAGCACACTAGCACTGCAGCGCTTAGTCGCACAAGCACTGTCCATTTGACCGGGTACTGCAGTACATTTAGTACTGAGCGCGGAGCCTGGACACTAGGCGCACTAGAGCCAACATTGTGGCATATGCGTGTGGTCTGCCGTGCTCATAACGTGGGGAGGACAAAAATAGCATAGTGGGAGAGTCACACATTAATGAATCAAACCGAAGACATATAAAACATGATATTTGGACGCACATGAACCAGATCTGAAGCAAGGATACAGAAATTCGCATACTTTTTGGGTGATGTAGCAGGTGCAGGGAGATATAGTAGTCCTAAAATAGAATCAGGGACCGGTATGGAATCAGGAGAGTTAAAATACATTTGTTAATTTGTTGACATAATGTCACAAACCAGCCGAGGTAGCTAAACACGTTAGTGTGCATGGTCAGACTACTCCAAACTCGAAGGACCACACACAGCCACTCCATACATTACCTCATTAATTTTATTTGTCATTAACTCCTCTCATGAGATTGGCGTCATGAAGGCATCTATCCGTGAAATCATTCCCACAAGGAAACTGTCTCACCACATCCCCTGCCTCATAGCAACCGGAATAATTATGGGTAGAACCAAAAAAAACTACATTAGAATTATGAAACTGTATTTCAATAACAAGATTCTGAATTCACCAAATAACTAGATTGATGCTCTTCAGGGATATACCGACAGTAGTGGCTACGCTGGCTAAAGCGCAGCATTAGGTCATGGGGCCAAGCTCTCTGCTGACTCGGTAGACGCGTGGGTTCGAACCCCACCGTCGGCCGTCCTTGAAATGGTTTTACGTGGTTTCCCATTTTCAACACCAGGCAAATGCTGGGACGGTACCTTCTGACAGGCCACGGCCGCTTCCTTCCACATCCTTGCCCAGTTTCATTCACCATCATTCATTTCATCTCTCATTAACTCCTCTCATGAGGTTGGCGTCAGGAAGGGCATCCGGTCGTAAAAACCATCGCCACAAAGACTTCCATCGCATCTCATCCCCGACCCCGTTGGAAGACGGGAATAATAAGGGGTAGACATACGATGCTCTTCAGGGATATGTGAGTTCGAGAAACATGCGTTAGTAAATTCATCAGGATTTTAAAATGAAAGATATTCCGTCGCAATCTAAGGTCATTTATGTCTTTTGTTCTTATATTCAAGTCGCCTCCGTGGTGTAGTGGTCAGCATGATTAGCTGCCACCCAGGACGTCCGCGGTTCGATTCCCGGCTCTGCCACGAAATTTGAAAAGTGGTATGAGGACTGGATTGGGGTCTACTCAGCCTTGGGTGGTCCATATGAGTAGAGGGGGGTTCGACTCCCACCTCAACCATCCTCGAAGTGGTTTTCCGTGGTTTCCCAATTCGTCTTCGGGAAAATACCGGGGTGGTACCTAACGTAAGGCCACGGCCGCCTCCTTCCCTCTTCCTTGCCTAATCCTCACCCTCTTCCCATCTCTTCATCAGGCCCCTGTTCGCTTTTCAGGTGAGGCCGCCTGGGTGACGCGACGTGCTAGTCATACTCCCCAGTTGTATCCCCGACTCAGAGTCCCAAGCTCCAGGACACTACCAGTGGCGGTAAAGGTGGGATCCCTCGCTTAGTCCGTGGGAAAAGCCAACCCTGGTGGGTAAACGATAAAAAAAGAAAGAATTCTTATATTGAACATGGCCTGAACAATACCTCGTGGAATTTACGTACACATAAGATATACGGCAAAATAAGCAAGAAGACACGAAATACTTCAAACCTTCAAGTTTCAGAACAATATTGATTATTTCAACAATATGGAGACCAAGAGTGCTATTCATTATATAACAATTAGCCTATTTTGCTCTGAAAATTACAAAATATGTTGTCTGTCTTTCTACCAGCTTGTCTGTATTTCTTTCGGTGGAGTGCCTAAAACTGTTTTGTTTGTTAGTTCTTGAAACTATTCGACTTTAGGGTTATGGTACGCGAATCGTCTTCCTAACTTACCAGGGTCTATATAATGCCAAAAATACGAAGAAATGTGTACTATTATAGTTCGCCCAGTGTAGAAATTACATGGTATCGTGCAATTGATTGCGCTGACATTGAAAGAGACCACCTTGTAGTGTAGCGGCTAACATTCTTGGTCGAATTGAGAGCACATCACTCCGTAGAGTTGTTAGAATAGCTTCCGTAAAATATTCTCAAAGGCCAATGCTACAAGTAGTCCTCATGAGTTAATCCAATTGCAAATGTATATGTAGGCTAATCCAGATATGGTATTTAAGACATTTGATTTTCATTGCATTCTAAGTTCTAGGCATAGGAAAACCTCGAAGCTAATTTTGCAATTTTCAGTGAATGAACATCCAAAGTATAGTAAGAATCATGTAGGGAGACTGTACCAGAGAGAGCATGCATTGCTTGAAGACATGGTGACATAGTGCGTAATTTGTGCTCGTACAACGAAGGAGGTTGTCAGGATGGTGATGATGATGAAAATGGTGATAACGATGAAGACGGTGATTAATTAGTTGGGAACCAAGGGAATATAAATAACCGATACTTAAGGTTGAAGCGGATCTATGGTAAACACAAAATGAAATTGCAGGTTGATTGCGAAAGTACAGAAACTATCCAATCACCATATTTTATGGATATTGACTAATCCAGAAGTAGACATGAAAGGGAGTAGCCTAGTACAAATAGGTGGAAGCAAAGGATGCTCCTGTGTGAGATCTCCATGGGCGTAGCCAGGACTCTTCATGCTGCAAACACTATGGAGTGCCTGATACCCTAGCTCACGTTCAAAAAGCATAATTAAGAAGGGGATTTACTACAAACTTTAGGAATGATCGAAATAGATCTAAGATGCAGCTGTAACATTTCAGAAATGTTACACGATCCATGTCTTTGTGTCTTTCTCGTGTTAGAAGCAAACATACAATGGGCATAATAATTGTTATTGGCCATAAGAAGGATACAAGATTTATGTTGGACCCCACCATCAGATGTGAATTAACCTTCGGCATAACAAAACAGGTCGTTTAGAGAAAACGATAGTCTTCAAAGAGAAGTGAAAGCTTGTGGTACGTTTCGAATAAGCGAGAGAATCAACATCAACATTTTTTAATCAATCATCAAGTTTGGGTATGCCTAAGTATAAATGACCTAATTTTGCTATCAATGAATCCATTCAATAATAGAGAATTCATCTTCAATATACTCGGGAAAAGTATGAGACGTAATCTATTGGTACCCAATAACATTTTATTGCTAATAATATTAATAATAACAATAATAATATGAAGGGAAGATAAGAACGGCTTTACGAAACCATGTCGGTACGAGCTGGCCGTGCGTGCCTGAACTGACGAGTTCCAGCGTAGACAGTGCAGACAGTGTGAGGCTAGATCATACGGCCCTAAAAGCACTTGCCAGGCTTGCAGGGCACTACGCCATACTATACACGGCTCGCTCGCACATGTAGCGAGCGGCAGGTGGGGAGAAGCAAGGACATGACGTCACGCGCTTGTGGCTTACTTCTTAGACTGCCCGTAAGGGAGCAGCAGGATAGAACATACTACAGGCACTAGCTACGCAGGGCCCTGCTGCGCGTTACCTCGAGAGAAGCTCGTATTTAAAGTTTTGCTTGTTTACTTTTCTTTACTTTTTCTTTGAAAAAATATTTACTTTTATTCACTATAAAAAACGGAATACCGGTATTTATTTTTGTACTTTTTTTTGCTGCCATACCTCGCTGGAAGCCCTGAAACCAGCATCCATATGTCTTATTAATAGAGCTTTGAATATCCCACTTGCAGAAATACAATAGTGTTTGTAGAAAGTGAAACACCCAGAAGAATTGGTCGGAGACACTCCCAGAACAGGGGTCGTGTAGGGCTGCGGTTACATACTAAGTGATTGAAATCACAGAGAGATGGAGTGCACATTGCCCCACCAGTGCCCTCAGTCGTGGGACCAGACAGGTCAGTGTTCCGCACAGCTCTATCGGCGTGGGGCCGTGGAACTTGTATTCCGTATGCGAACATGTGCGACGCGGGACCCAGTTTTAGTAACATTGAAACCAACTTAAAAATAATTCATAACGAACCGAAAGGCAGAGCTCTTGACATAAAGGAAACAATTGAGATACACCTAGTTAGAGGAAACAAACCCAATAATCTAAATGAACACACTTTCATGGAGAGCTTACCCCTCTTCACTGTACTAAAAAACACACCCTGTCGGAAACAAGACACAACATAGCGATACAGCCAAGCTAGATAAAAAAAAGGGGGGAAAAAGGGGGATTTTAATAGGAAAATGTTATCTGGATCAGGATGTACGATATACTTTTTTTCATCAATAAACCTAGGCCGTTAATCACGGCAGTATTAAAGGTGCCGGGACTTTCTCAAAGACCGGGTGCGCTTGGTATGAATGGCTACTAGGCTACACGTGGCGACGAATGTTCCACGGTCTTTAATAGTTGATGACCTTCCTGCATACACTAACATACACCATGTCTATTCTTGGCAAACTACCAAGTACACTTGCACTTGACACAAACAACATTTAGGAATGCGGGGAGGGGCGGAGGCAGCCCTTTGAAATACCAAACCAGTTCAGTCGCGAGTTACTATTCACCGAGTGAACAGCGCCCTGCTGAACTGCACAAGTCTCCTAACCATATAAGTAGCCTGTATAATACTTTACAATCAGAACTGACCATTCACAACAACCACATAGTCATTCCAAAAACAGGCAAATTCCAGAGTTCTATCACAACTTTCAGCATCTCACTAAAACATCATATAGACAACAACTAACAAATACCGACAAGTTGCATCACCAATACAGCTACTAAATAAGTGTACATATTGTAATGGATCTGTTTATGATCGCTTGACAGTCGAAACTGGTCATCCTAGTGTATTTATTAATCTCATGTAATTTTTTTCAGGATTAGGGTATAACCCAACTCTTTTGGGTACATTCATGTTGACCGACTGAAAAGCACCAAACTTTTGTTTACTAAGTCAACACTGAAAAATGGCTTTAAATCCCATAACCTTCTCATTTAATTTTGGAAACATAACAGTCCATAACCAGTAAAGATAAGAGAAAATAACATTTTGAAATTGATTTTGTAGCATTTAATTTTGAAAACAATATGTTCAGTAAAGAACATTATAGCCTACTTTCTCCTAAATGCATGGGCATAGTTATAACTCTTTGTCCTTTTCAAGGAGTGTACTTGAATGTAGATTGTAGTAGCTTGTTGAAATTGATTGAATCCTCACCTGAATTATATATAGGTTACACACACACTAATACAGCCATCACAATAACACAGGTTATCAGACAAAATTCAACACTCATCCAACTAGGCTACACAGGGCTTAACATGGTGTCCACAGGCAGGAAAAGTCAGGAATTTTGTGTTTAGTCAGGAAAAGTCAGGAAAAAGTGTGAAAATGTGGCGTGAGTCGGGAAAAAATGGCGAAAAGTATTATAAAGTCAGGAATTTTATATTAATCATACAGTATATTGTGTTTTACAGTCATACTTTGATGTTACTAGTTCAACTAATCTCTGAAGATAAAAAGCAATAACTCACTGGACATTATGGTAAGTTTTTATTTTTACAGTGTAACTTATCATAGTAAAAACCTCTTTTACCTATTTTTTCCCGCTTTTTTTTTGGCGTCGGCGTATGGATGTGGCAACCCCATCACTATAGTTTAGCTCATTAAGTACTTCGATTTATGTATTATTGCATTATAATTTACTTTATTTTGTATTTTAAATGTATAAAGAGGTGAGCATTGGGGCAGTTATGGGGATGGTGGAGGTTGCAAAAAAAAAAATTGCTCAATAAACCTTTTTTCCGATGTTACGATGACTTCGCGAGTCGGGAATTTTGTTGAAAAATGGTCAGTAAAAGTCAGGAAAATTGACATTTAAAATTCTGTGGACACCATGCTTAATGACCATAATGTCCATGAAACAACAGCTTCCTGCCCAAATCCTTCCTTGTATAAAAGTACACACACACTAGGAAGTGACACAGGTTTCCAGACAACTTCTACACACAACCAAGTACACGAGGCTACAAGACCATGATGACTCAAACCCCCTAAAGAATAAACAACAAAAACAATAGACTCGATTGCGGATCAAGGACAACGAATTTTAATCGCTGTAGTAGTGTTGAAATAAGTGGTGTTATGAGTACAGTATATAATATTTTTGATTGCAAATACATTATAACGTGCAAGTAGTTATAAGTCAATATAAAAAGTAGTTCCGTGAAGACTAAAGCTTATTTTCATATATCCTACTTTTAGTTAATTGCCTCTATCAACATACAAAATTTCAGTTCGATTGCTGTAATAGATTCATAGATATTGAGAACTGTCTAATATTTCGGTTGGTCGCCATGTTGGATTTTTATATATGTAGGTCTTAGTTTGGGTTATGTACTATTACATGAAGATTATTGTGTAGGTGTAGTATTCAAACTTCAATCGCATGATTAGGACACAAGAAATAAAAACGAGATTTTAAAATTTCGCACAGCTACCATCTTGTCATTATGAAAACAATTGAAATAAATTAGATGTCAGTGGATTAACATTTATATAAGCATTTACCGTACCAAGTTTCACTGCACTCGGATGGTTAAATAGCGAGAAACGTCTATTTAAATACTGATACTTCGCGTCGCAGCTATGTTGCATTTGTGCTCACCAGGTTATTGAAAGTCCTATATGTGAACTTATGTTCATACCCTCTGTGAACATGAAAAGTTTCAGTTTGATTGCTGTAAAAGATTCGTAGATATTGAGAACCGTCTGAATATTTCAGATGGTCGCCATGTTGGATTGTTATATGTATAGGTCATAGAGTTATGTACCATTAAAGGAAAATTATTGTGTAGGTTCATTATTCAAACTTTCACTTCGATCACATGATTACGACACAAGAAATAAAAACTTAATTTTAAAATTTCGCACAGCTGCCATCTAGAGGTTATGTAAACAATTGAACTAATTAAATGCCAGTTCATTACAATGTGTGTAAACATTTACTGTACCATATTTCACTGCGCTCAGACGGTTATATCACGAGAAAGTCTATTAGTTTGTTTCAACTTTGCTTGGCCGCCATGTTGGTTTTGTAGTTACCAGGTTTTTGAAAGTCTCATAGCTGAACTTCCAGTAGTGCCCTTTATCACCGTACAAAATTTCAGGGTGATATCTGTAATAGTTTCAGAGATATTGAATGCTGGTGAAATATTTTGCACTGCCGCCATGTTGGATTGGTGAGACATAATAAAATGTGACGGGCACGGTCGGCGTTACCCGGAATGATGCTATGATCTTACCGAGTTTCATTGAAGTCGCTCCAGCTGTTTAGAAGTTATAAGGGGGACAGACACACAAACGGACAAAGGTGATCTCATAAGCCTTTTTTTTTTTTTTTTTCATGAAATGAAAATAGGCTAAAAGTCAAGGAAAGAAAATTGAATTCGTTTGGATTTGAACCACGAACCTCCACGTTATGAGTTTGAGACGCTACCATTACGCTTCAGACGACCCAAACTAACATTGCGTTAACAACAGCACTGGTATAACTGCCTAGAATATTTTGCTCGTAATGAACTATTTCATTAGCGATTTCTGACTCTTTTATAAACCATTTGATACTAAATTTGTACTATTTTGTTGTTCAGTACATTCGTAAAAGGGTATCAATTTACTGAAATATGGTTTAGCGAGCAGTTTTGACCCAACCGGACGGCATAGCCCAGCACGATACCGCACGGTTAGCCTGAACTGTTAAGTCACTGCTGCGGTGTATTATCCTAATCATCATCATCTTGCACAGTTTCCAGCCACTGGCCGGTTCTGTTTGGAACACAAGCCTCTCCAACGTCTTCTGTCTTCCCACCATCTCTCAGCTTCCACCCTTGTCCAGTCTTCTCCTCTCTTCTTCACGCTTTCTTCCACCCCCTTCAGCCACCTGTCTCTCGGTCTCTTTCCTTCCCACTTTGTCTCGTGTACTCTCCTGGGTATCCTCTTCTCCTCCATTCGTTTTACATGTCCATACCATCTAAGTCTAGATTTCTCTATACCATCCTGTAATGGTTCCTCCTTCATTAATTCTCTGGTCCTCTCATTTCTTATTCTGTCCATCTTTGTAGCTCCAATACTGCTTCTCAAGAACCTCATCTCACTGGCCTGTATTTTGCTCCTCTCCCTTCCTTTCATAACCCAGGTCTCCGAGGCATACGTCAGGATAGGGACATAGTACGTCCGATACACGATCTTTTTGCTGTTCTGAGGGACATCCTTGCTCCATAACATGCTTCTCACACTCCTCCGAAATGCTTCTGCCTGCCTCCCCTGCTCATTTATTTCTCTATCGTTTCTTCCATTATCTTGTATCAGGCTTCCCAGATACTTGAAACTCTCCACTTTCTTCAGCTGTTCCCCACCAATTGTTATTCCCGTTGTGGTTCTATCCTTCTTCCTTGTTGTGATCACCATCTCACTCTTATTTATGCTAAATTTCATCCCATATGCTTGTATTATTCCTTCCCACACATCCAACTGTTCCTGTACCTCCTCCTCCTTGTTTCCCCAAATCTCAAATCATCTGCAAACACCGTTGCTTTCATCTTTCCTTCTCCAATTACTTGTGCCACTCGGGTCATTATGTCATCCATCACCACAATGAAAAGTAACGGTGACAGTGCACTTCCTTGTTTCAGGCCGTTTCTCTGTTCCAACCAGCATTTCTCTACTCCTCTATCCTCCAGGGACTTCCATACTTGGTTTCTGCGTACACTGTCATATGCTTTCTCAATGTCCAGGAAGGCCATCAGTAGATCTGTTCCATACTCATATTGCTGTTCTTGTAACTGCCTTACAGCAAAAATCAAATCCACTGTGGACCTTCCTGCTCTGAAGCCATGTTGTTCTTCCCTCATCCCTCCTTCTATCCTTGTCCTAATTCTCCTTTCCAAAACTTTCTCGAAGATCTTTGCACAATGACGCATCAGTGTTATTCCCCGATGGTTTCTGCAATCTGTTCTACTACCTTTCTTGAAGATCGGGACAATTATTCCTTTTTTCCAGTCTGGGGGTCTTCCTTTCCTTCCATGCTGTCCTCATCACTCGGTACAACCATTGTATCCCCACCTCTCCTGCTGCTCTCACCATCTCAACACTCAATTCATCCACACCCGGTGCCTTCCCTCCCTTCATCTTTTTCACTGAATCTTCCACTTCTTTCCATGTTAAGTCCTTTTCTGTTTGCAGTTCATCTTCCTCTTCCTCGATTTCTTCCTCCTCACCATCATTTCCATTTGGGTTCAGAAGTTCTTCAAAATATTCTTTCCACATTTTCTTCAGTTCTTCCCTATTTTCAATCTCTTGTCCCCTTTTGTTCACCTTTCTAACATATTCCGTAGGATCCTTCCGCCTCTTATATTTTACCATCCCATACAGGACCTTTTTTGTACCTTCACTATCCTCCATCTTTGTCCACTCTTCCATCCACTTTCTTCTCTCCTCAGCCATGTCCTGTGGTTCGGATTCCACGTAAAAAGGAGGTCCCGTGGCTCATAATCACAAGATTCACGGTCACGTAAAACTACAATCTTCCTTCCTTCTCTCCTCAGCCACTACTCTCTTCGCCTTCTTCTTTCTTTCCTGGTACTCTTCCCTTGTCTCTACCGTCCTATTTTGATACCACCTCCTAAAGGCTCTATTCTTTTCCCTTACTATATCTTTTGTCTTCTCATTCCACCATGGTGTTTCCTTCCACCTCTTCTTACTACTTGTCCTCCCACATACTGCTTCTGCTGCACCTACTAGTGTCATCTTAAATCTAGCCCATTCCTCTTCCACCCCTCTTTCTTCATCTGTTGGAATTCCTTCCTTTACCATTTTGAGGTACTCGACCCTTCTATCCCCTTCTTTGAGTTTCCATATCCTTATACGTCTTTCCTGGTTCTCAGTCCCTTTCTTCTCCTTACTCCCTCTCAGGTTCATTACCAGCAATCGATGGTCGCTATCCAGGTTCTCCGATGGTATAACCTTGATGTCCGTGATGTTCTTATTTAGTTTTTTCTCATACAGTATATAGTCGACCACCGACTTCCTGGTCAAGTCATCACTGTACCATGTGATTGTGTGGCTCTCTCTTTTCTTAAACCTGGAGTTCCCAACTAGCAGGCTGTTCCTTTGGCAGAAGTCCAACAGTCTCTTTCCTTCCTCATTTCTTCCGCCCCAACCCTCTGGTCCTAGAACATGTATTATCCTAATATAAAATGAAAATATCCTACCGCTCACTTCCTTGAGGACAGTTTAAACCACCCTCTGGACGATAACCAGATTTGGTTAGACTGGGCCTCGTTGAATCGTAAGTTACGGTTACATGATTCATACATCAGCCATATTGAAACTATTTGGCTGATGATCTTGTAGTTTGGGCATAAGACGCTTTCCACATTAAGGTATGTTGTTGCAAAATTTGGTAGAGATCGGATGCTTGGGTTAGTCGTAATTTGATTTCAGCTCAGGACATTTGGGTGGGCGCCATTTCTTTCTTGTTATGATGGTGGTGATAAACAACATGACACAGAGTTGTCCCTTGCTAGTACTACCTCTGTACCAAAGGTGGTTCGATTTGGTTTAGTTTTGTTTGAATTGGTAAGGTGGATCGATTTGCACACGTAAACAGCCACCATCTTTAAACTATTGGGCTGATTACCTTGTAGTTTGATAAAAAAAGTTGCTTCCCACATGAAGGTATGTTGCAAAATTTGGTAGCGATCTGATGTTTAGGTTATTCGTAATTCGATTTAAGCTTTGAACATTTGGGTGGCCGCCATTACGTTTCCGTCAAGATGGCAACGATATAAAACATGACACTGAGGTGCCCTTTGCTATTGGTACCTCCGTACCAAATTTCGTTCAATTTGGTTTAGTAGTGTTTGAATTGATAGGTGGGGGGGGGGGGGAGGAGGAGACAGACATGCAGAGTACACATATACACACTCACAGACACACACACAAAGTTTTGGTTAATAACATTTTGACTATAAAAATTAGCATTTTGTACCATTTGAAAGTTCGTAAGATGGCAGGTGATGGAGAGGAACGATTTGAATGAGCTCTGAAAAGTATTGTGAATGTTGCCGAGTAACAGTTACCGGCAGTTAGCTCTGCACTTCTCCCTCCCACTCCCCAGGTGTACTACTGCAGCATAAGACATTCGACACGCTGAGCGTGTCTGTGTCAGATCGTGAGAATGTACTAATGCAGTAATCATGCGTTTTAGCTGTAATATCACTTGTAGGAGTCGTAGAACATTGAAGACATACCGACGAAGTTTCAACATACTTCGCATTTATGGCAAATGCTAAAAACCATGAACTCAATGAATTGTATGTTTTTGATATGGATGCCACATTTGATTGAAAAACTTATAACTATGTATAATAACTGCGATCCACCTCTAATGAAGATCCTTTCCCTTTGCAGGATATGGTTATGTCCTTCGAGTCTCCGGAATTACGAAAATTACTCTGTTACGTGAATGAAAATATGTTTGGTGAAAAGGAGGAGTTGCAGGACCGAGTATTACACTTGCTGCACCTACGGTCTGAGTACCTCCATAGAAGAATAAGAGAGATTCACTTAGCAATGTGAGTATTCACTCCCTCTTAAATTCTTCTCCAATTTCCTTCATTGCTTGTTCAATGTCAAGATTGAAAAGTATAGGTGATAAATTGCAGCCTTACCTTACACCTTTCTCTCGTGTCCTTCAGCTCGAATGACTGCCATCTGGTTTCTGTATAGATTGTAGATGACCCCCCTATCCCTGTTCTTTATTCCAATTGTTTTCAAATTGTCAAACAATTTAGCCCAGTCAACATAATCAAAAGTCTTTTCTAAGTCTACAAACGCCATGCACGTTCTCTTATCTTTCCTTACTCCATCTTCCAGAATCAACCAAAGACTTAGTACAGGTCTGACGTTTAATTTTGGCCGGTGCTTGCTGCCTACGCAGTAAATTCTGGCCAGCCAGCAAGCCTTCTTATTGTGAGCATGCGCTGTAACGACTGCATGCACGCACGCTCAGTAGGAACGAAGGAAGGAGGTTCAATGGTTAGCGCAGTGCAGCGAGAGGTTTGTCGTGCTAACAGACGTTCCCTTGTGTCGTTCAAGCTTCTTCTGTGAGTGTAGTGTGGTGTAATAAAGTGATGGTACTTCACAAATATTCATTCAGTCATCGTGCAGTTTTGTAAGTTGACATGCACTTAGAAATGCCGCCTATAATCTCCAAACTACGCTCCAAAACATTACATAGCCAGTCTCGGGAGGTTGTCAACAACGTTCATTCGTTTATGAAATGGGAAGCCACTGCAGGCACTGTAACAATACAGCTAAAAAGAGTTCAGCAAAGGGTAGTTGAGGCAACGGGGATTTCGGAGAGGAGAGTAATGAGAATCTTAAAAGAAGCTGCTGAATGTGAAGAACAAGGCACCTCGTTCGGTACTCCGGGCAAACACCATCACCTTCCAAAGTGAATAACAAACGTAGACAATTTCGATGTGGCTGTAATTAGAACAACAATTTATAACTTCTACTCTCAGGAGAATATTGTACCTACTGTTGGTAGAATTCTCCAGAAACTTAGGGATACCATTAACTACAAGGGAGGCAGTACTAGTCTGAAAATATTAGGAAACATGGGGTTTAAATGGAAGAAAACTCGAAATAACAGAGCGGCTCGGATTGAGAGAGAAGACATACGGTCTCAGCGTGTAGCCTACTTGCTAGCTATTCGGAAATATAGAGAAGAGCGGCCTATTTTTTTATGAAGACGAGACTTTCCTTCATAGTAGCCACACTAGACCAAAAAACTGAACAGATGACACCAACTCAGGATTGCTGTCTCCCATTTCGAAAGGCCAAAGAATTATAGTTGTCCATGCAGGGGGTCGAACAGGTTTCGTCCCGGGAGCATTGCTTATGTTTACATCGCGTCAAAAGACTGGCGATTATCACGATGAAATGAACACGGCAAATTATCAAAAGTGGCTTCAAGAGAAATTAATTCCGAACCTCCCTCCTAATTCTGTTCTCGTAGTGGATAATGCCCCTTACCACAACACTCGCATCGACAGGGCGCCAACAAGGCCGAGATGCAAGAATGGCTTTCCGCCAATAATGTTCCCTTCCATAACAGTATGCTGAAAGTGCAGTTGTACTCTTTAATAAAAGCACATAAGCCACAATACAAGTCGTATCTTATTGACTCTATAATCACAAAACATGGGCATTCCGTTTTGCGTCTCCCGGTGTACCATCCAGACCTCAATCGAATTGAACTAATATGGGGGGGGGGATATAAAACAATGGGTTGCTTTAAGAAATGTTACTTCTAAATTGGACGATGTAATGAAACTGTGTGAACAGCGAGTGAGAGAAATCGATGCCGAACAGTGGGAGAAAGTATGCAAGCACACAGAAGGCATTGAAAATAATTATTTAGAACAGGTGGGAATAATAGAGAACGCAATCGAACAGCTTGTTATTCAGGTCAACGGCGACAGTAGCAGTGACAGCGACGACTCCGACGATGAATCATCTGAGAGTAGTGGATTGTCAGGAATAGATTTAATACAAGACTAAATAACTCGTGAACAGTTGTGGGTTTGTGCTGTGTATTAATATATATACTGTAGAGTGGCAAATTATGTACCTATGTAATGGAATAGTGTCTGAGTGTTATTAATAGACTACAGTACGTGACATCTGCAGCGGTGAGTTGACATGTTTATTGACATGCTGTGTTTCTTCATGTTTAACACCGTACCCGGAATTGTGATTACTATTATTACTGTTATGTAAAACAACCTTTCCTGAATTGATTGCAGTTCGATAATTTGAGTGTTAAATAGGCTACTTCGTGAGTTAGCATGAAGAAGATTATATTATGTAGTCTGTGAAATCAAGTTCCTTAGCCAGCCAGCCAGCTGGTGCTCCCTGGATCAGCTGCGTAGTAGTAGACTCGCTTCTATGCGCAGGTTGCACGGCCACCGGCCAAATTTAAACGTCAGACCTGTACAGCTTCCCTTGTTCCTACATTTCTCCTGAATCCAAACTGGTCTTCACCGAACTCCGTTTCTATATGGCTTTCCACCCTCTTGTAAATTATTCTAGACATGATTTTTGAAGCTTGAGTAATCAAGCTGATTCTATAGTAATCTTCACATCTGTCAGCTCCTACTTTCTTCGGTATAGGGTTAATAACATTCTTCTTGAAAACAGAGGGGCCTGTCTCATAAATCATACACATGAAGTGAAATAACCTCAACAGACCATCATCAGCTATGCAGTGTAGCAACTCGATCATCTATGACTGGTGCTTTGTTCCTGCTTAAGTCTTCCAATGCTCAGTCAAATTCTGATCTCAATTTTAAATCTCCTTTCGCATCCTCATCGATTTCCTATTCCCTTTCCATTACAAGATTCCCATTCTCTTTTCCCCCTATACAAACACTCTATGTATATAAGCTTTCCATCTCTCAACCTTTTCTTCCTTATCTGTTAGAGACTTTCCATCTGTGCCATTAATATTACAGCACTTAGTCATCCTTTCCCCAAAAGTATTCTTAATCCTTCGATAAGCTGAGTTTACTTTTCCTAATTTCAGACAATTTTCTATACGTGCTCATTTCTCTTTCAAACCATTCTTCTCTCGCTTCCTTGTACTTGTTAACCTCATTTTTCAGATGTCTGTAATCTGCTTTCCCCTTTTCATCTCTTACATTATTGTGTTTCCGTCTTTCATCCATTAATTCTAGTATATCCTGAGTGATCCACGGGTTTCTACCTATTCTTTCTTTCCTACCAATGTTTTCTTTAGCGGATTTGGTTATTTCGCCCATTTGTCTGCAATTAAAGTCTGTTTGGGGTTTTTCATTAGTCCTTCCTTTATACTCCTCTTGAATCCTTCATTTACATCCTTCTCTTTCAGTCTGTCTATTGTCCACCTTTTTGGCTTTTGACTTTTCTTCAGTTTCTTCAACTTGAATCTGCATTTCATAACAACCAGATTGTGGTCAGAGTTTGTCAGCACCAGGATATGTTTTGCAATCCAAAATCTGGTTTCGAAATCTCCGCTTGACTATAATGAAGTCGATTTGGTAACGCCCTGTATCTCCTGGTCTCATCCCTGTGTATATTCTTCTATTGTGGTTATTGAATAAGGTGTCAGCTATGACCAACTCATGCTCGGTGCAGAACTCCATCAGCCTGCTTCCTCGATCATTCCTTTCACCTAATTCGAGATCTACTATCTTCCCTTCTCTTCCTTTTCCTACCACAGATTTCCAATCTCCCATTACTATAACATTTCCATCGCCCTTGCCATACCTCAGAATTTCATCTATTTCTTCGTAGACCTTGAATCACTCTCACCTCCTCGCTGGCTTTGATTTTACTTTAATACCCCCTGAAAACATCTTCATTTTCCCTTTTCTAGTTGACACTGGGTGGGGGCAAATATGGTTCCTCTCCACTTAGTTCTGTCGTTCCACCATTCCTCTTCCGACACAGTGTTCCAATCTGGGTTCCGTTTTCTAATATTATTCTCCACCGAGTCCATCCAACGCATTCTTAATCTTCCTCGTCCTCTCTTGCCTGTCACCCGTCGTTCCAGTGCTCATCTTGGTAGCCTTACTTCATTCATCCGTTTGACATGTCCAAACCATCTCAATCTGTTTTGCTCCAGTTTGTCATTTAGTTTCTGTACTCCCAGTTCTTTCCGTATATCTTCATTTCTCACTCTGTCCCTCCTCGTTTTCTGGACCATACTTCTCAGGAATCTCATCTCAGCTACCTGTACTCTGCTCTCATCCCTCTTAGTCATTGTCCAAGTTTCTGCTGCATATGTCATTATAGGAACATAATATGCTTTGTACATAACTTCTTTAGCCTTAATTGGTATATCCTTGTGCCATACTAGTCCCCGTACCTGTTGGTAGAAAGCACTCTCGAGTTTTATTCTTCTGCTGATTTCCAAATCTAGTCTTCCATCTTCAGTCAGTTCACTTCCCAAGTATTTGAAGTGTTTCACTACTTCCAATACCTTATCTCCTACTTTGATTACTCCTTTTCCTTTTTTCTTTCTTTTCTTTACTCATCACCACTGTTTTACTCTTCTCCACATTTATCTTCAATCCCCATTGCTCAATCTTTTCATTTATTACGTCTAACTGTTCTTGTACCTCCATCTCATCCTCGCCCCAGATCACAACGTCGTCTGCAAACATCATTACCTTAATCTTTGCCCTAGTATATTCTTTCATTGCTGCCTTCATGATGTCATCCATCCCCATTACGAACAATGATGGTGACAACACACTTCCTTGCTTTAGTCCAGTGTCAATTTTAAACCATTCCGATGTCCCGACTCTAGTCTTCACACTACTGTAGCAATCCATGCACATTCCTTTTATCATGTCCCTCAGTTCCTTGCCTATCCCCCTATTTGTTAAGCTTTCCCAAACTTTTGTTCTTGGGAATCTATCATAGGCCTTTTCTAGATCAATAAGTCATTACCATATCCTTCCCATATTCCCAACTCTTTTCAATGTTCTGCCTCAGAATGAAAATGGGTTCCACTGTTGACCTGCCCCCTCTAAATCCAAACTGCTCCTCCTCTATTTGGCTTTCTACCTTTACTCTTAATTCTTTTTTCTAGGATTCTTTCCATTACTTTGGCAACATGCGAGATGAAAACAAACCTACAAAATTTACTGCCGTTCACATACAGGCCACAAGTGAATTTAACATTAATATCCCGACTTTAATTGGGCGCCAAAGTTGATCATATGGATCTTCCCGAAGAAAATAAAATAATTGTTTTCTCGACATTGAGACATGCGTTTTGCTGATGTACCGGGATCGTGACTACACAGGAATAAACACACACGAATTTTAAAACAATCTATCTATTGCTGACTCACATATACAGTATAGGCTACATTATGTAAAACACAAGAAAATACACTTCAATGAAATACACTTAGAGATGTTTACAGTACGGTACCCTGCTTTCACTGAATGTATGCTCCTTGAGCAACAAACACTTCCGGTCATTACAGACCTTTGGCATATCAGCCTCCTATATATATTTACACTGGTACAGTTTGTACACAAATCGACGACTCGTCAGACTTTTACGCATATCTGCTTCCTATACTTTTGCACTTTGTATAGTTTGTACACAAATCTACACTCGCCAGACTTGTTGATTTTCACTCCACGACATCCTCCCACGACTTCCACAACAGATGATAAAATGAGTTTATGATCGTCCTTTAGGGTGTGATACAATCAGCAACCCATGGTCTATGAACACAACCATATTTACAAATGTAGTCGCCCAATAGCCCAAAGGCTCATTGGATAGCTAGTCATAGTCTCTGTTGCTCGATTATCGGACTATGCCATATAAATCGACCCTGGGCGCGAGATGACTTGGACTCAGACTATTAAGTAAGAAGACCTGATATCTGCTGTTCGTTACGGAAACCCTATCTCGTAAAACGACCCTCAGTGCAAGTAGATCTGGACTCTGCCAATAAAGCAAGACAACGACTGCTGAGCACTAAACACTCCATTTTAAACGCAGGCGCAGGAACATGCTTCCACTAAAAGCTGTGCTTCGTCTTGCCTGAACTATGTTGTGCATGCCTGCTCCAGGTGGATATTTGTAGCAACATCCCAACATCTGACATCGTAGTCTTCATGATCGTTCATGGACGGACCCGAAAGGTTCTGAACGTCATCTCAGAACTTTTCCACTGGCCGGTTCATGAGAGTTGATGTTATTAATAGCCTAGGTATTTCCTGGCGTGGCACATACAAGTCGAATTCCCGCTTAACTTTTCCGGGCGTGTCAATTCCCAGCACCTGATTTTCAACTCCAATGTACCTTATTAGTAGAGCCCGCCATCAAAACTTTAACATTACTAAGTCGAAGTAAACATGTTAACCCCAAACCAAAATGAAATAATGCTTCTACTTGAGGTGATAATACAGTCTTTTATATCCCTGTTCCCAAAACTTATTAAATCGCAATAAACCCTGTATTCTATAATATTAATCATCCAAAAACCGATAGTTGATAAACAGCGAGTTTAGTCGGCCCGGAACATCCGAAATTGAATCCGTCCACAAAAATACACACTGGCACAATAAATATCAACGCACCAACCTCCAGTTTAACCCAATATAATGAGATATGAATCAAGGACCCCAAACTACCCGCACAGGGCAAAAACCCTAGGGTAGGCTTATGTAATTGAATAAATTCGGTTACAACCTTTTCAACATCTTCATCATCAGCTTGACTGGTAGGCATATAGATTTGTAACACTGTAGTGCACATAGGATTTTAGCTACAATAATCCGGTCACTATATTGCTCTTAATACGCCACCCGCTGGCCAAGTTTCCTGCTTAATATGAGACCTACCCCTGCATAGCCGTTGTTTCATTTAGTGCTAATGACCCTATAGTCTCCTGACCAAAAGTCCTGTTCTTCCTGCCAGCACATTTTCACTAATCCCAACCAAATCCAACCCCACTCAACCTATCCATTTCCCTTTCTAAGTTTTCTAACCTTCCACTGCCTAGCAGACTTACATTCCACGTTCCGATCCATAGAATGTAAGATTTCCTGTCACTTCTGTGATGTTAACCCCTGTCGAGTAGTCCCCACCCGGAGAACTGAATGGGGTACTAGTTTACTTCCGGAGAATTTTACAAGAGAGGAGGCTATCATCACATGTAATTATGCATAGAGAGGTGCATATCCTCGGGAATAGCATTATGGCTGTAATTTCCCGTTACTTTCAACAGTGCAGCAGAACGCAGTGTAGCCATTACTTGGCTAATGTTATCAATATCTTTACCGTCTATAAGGCAAGTACTGAATTGATTTTTTTTGAAAGGCTGTTACTCCCCTTCAGAATAAAATAATAGAGCAATTCTACTACCAAAAGTTCTAGCAACATCAAAATACTAACACTTGTTTAATCGTATGGTGAATTACATAAAAACAAATCACAAATCCAAGTTCAAGTTTTGGAGCCATTCCACAGTACATTCTCGAAGATGAAACAGATCACTAGGGCTCCCGGAGTAGGCGTGTAGAGGGCAGCGCTGGATGATATGGTCCATGGTCTGTTCCTCCTCATTGCATTGACACAATGGGGAATCTATCCAACCCCACTTATGGCATAGGTAATTGCAACGGCCGTGCCTGGTTCTCAGTCTATTGAGGCGACACCATAATTTTCTAGGAAGATCAAATCCTTGTATTTTCACCGTTGGGTTGATCTCCTGGGCACTAGTTCCAGACGTTGAGTTTGACCATTCGTCCTGCCAGCATTGGTTTAGGTTGAATCGATTTGCCAGAAGTTGGTTGGCCAATAAACTGGTTGGTCTCCTCGAATGAAGTCGCTTCGGTGGTGGGTGGCAGAATTCCTGGTGTATTGGTAATGAGGGAGAAGCATAGATCTTCTTTGCTTCTCTGATCAGAGCTTCCTTCCTCCTCAGGTGAGGTGGTGGAATGTGGCTGAGTACTGGTAGCCAGTGGCGAGGGGTTGATTTTATGGTGCCGGTTATGCAACGCATAGTGTCATTCAGCTTGGTATCCACTTTATGCACGTGCACTTTCCAACCATACTGGAGCACAGTATTCCGCTGCAGAATAGACTAGACTGATACCCGTTAATCTTAAGCAGTCCGCCGTGGCTCCCCATGAACTACCGCAAAGCTTGTGCAGGATGTTATTTCTGGTGGAAATTTTGTGAGAGAGCTTGGTGAGGTGTTCTTTGTAGCTCAAAGTTCGGTCCAGCGTGACACCTAGGTATTTCGGGAATGGGTTGTATTTCAGTTTTTCACCACGAAATACAACATTTGGCTTGTAGTTTGCTAGTCGGTTGGCAAGATGGAAGCATGAAACCTCTGTCTTAGACATACTTGGGATCAGTCGCCAGGACTTGAAGAACGTTGATATTTTCTCCAGATCGGTTGTGAGAGTGCCTTCTGCATCTTCAAAAGTTCTGCTTTGAGCTACCAGTGCAATGTCATCTGCGTAAATAAACTTAGTAGCTGTTGTTGGTGGCAAGTCATGAATGTACAGATTGAATAGAACTGGGACCAAAACTGATCCTTGGGGTAGACCATTATTTAGTTTCCTTTTGCGACTTTTAGCATCATCTACTACGAACTCTCTTTCACAAAGCACGTTAGAGATAAGATTTGCAATTTCCAAACAGGGGATAGCTTCCAGCACTTTGAGGATCAGTCCATGTCGCCAGACAGTATCATATGCGCTAGTCAGGTCGATAAAGACAGCTGTTGATTTTAGCTTCTTTTGAAACCCTGCTTCAATGTGAGTGGTGAGGGCCAAGACTTGATCAGTACAGCTTTGGTTTTTCCTGAATCCAGCTTGTTCTGGTGGGGTTACAGCTTCAATGAGTGGTGCTATCCTGGCAAGAAGGACTCGTTCTAAAAGTTTATAAATGCAGCTAAGAAGTGCTATTGGACGGTAGTTTTCAGGTCTCTGCTCCGACTTGCCAGGTTTAAGAAGGGCGATCACCTTTGACCGTTTAAACTGCTTTGGTAGGTATACTAACACTGTAACGTGTTTTTCGAGGGGTTTTTATGCCACTGGCATAAGTCAGTAGGAAGCCATTCTATATTTATTTACGCGGCAAATTGTTCAGCCAAGAGAATTTTTCATGTTAATTTATTATTATTATTAATTTATTATAATTATTATTTAGATATTTTCGGAGCATTTTATAAAAATTATAAGCATACAGATAGGTTTTCTATGTCTTAGGAAACGCTATCAAGCAAATTATTACGAACGACGATATCATAGAAAATTATCTGATTACGGAATTTTACGGAGTTTTCGTCAGTTAGGGTATATCGAGAGACGTGACTCACTGGGAATTCAAATACAAGCTTATTCCTGTCGAGAAGTATTACGCAAGCGGGCTCGCATCGTCCAGGAAAGGTGAATTGTTGGAACGGAACCCTCCCGCCGAGAGTAATGACCCAGAGAAGGGGAAGATCGCGCGGCGTGCTCAGCCAATCAGTGGAGACGACGTAAGCTGGAAGACGGCTCCGGAGTGGGGAGCCAACGTGTGCATATATCGTTCGGCGCGCCGTGGAACCAGGACAATCTGTGAAATACTTGAGGAGTATGGGTGCGCGTGCGAGTCGCTCCGATGTTCGGTGGAGTTAGCAACAATCTGGATAGTTCTTGCCGAGTGTGGGTCACGCGGGAGTCGCTCCGATGTTCAGTGGAGTTAGCGACTATCTTTGTGAAACTTAACCAGTGTGGTTATACGAGTGTTTGGGTCCGAGGTACGGACCATAGAATTATCCAATCTACCAGCATATCATCAAATAACGAAGAAGATGGCGACGTCCAGGAGACTGTGGGAAGCACACAGCATCATCCAGTACGAGGGAAATGCTTTAGCAATTTCCAGTGGTAAGCGCAAATGACGCAGAAATACGTAATCTCTCATTTTTCTTTGTTTTACATTTCATATTTCAGTAACTTCATAGCTTGGAAATAAGAGTAAAATCAATTTATCAGACTCCGTTTTCACGTAATTTTCTATCGGTAATATTAAAATCGCAACGCTCCAATTTAAATTTTATACTTATTATTAATTTTGCTATACTTGTTTTATATAATAAATTCATTTCTTTTACAATGCAATCTTTGCTTTCAGTAGGTAGCATTAGATATAGACCAATTCCTTCTCCTGATACAATTGTTTGTTGGGTTAACGATCACATCATACCACGATCTGAGTGAATAGAGTCTTGAAGGTGTTCTGCCCGAGCTAGACGTTGTTAAATACAAATTTAGATTTCAACATTGCATTGAGGTCTTGGCGCCCATTAAAACAACATAGCTTAGGCAAAGGAAACCATTACATTTGTACGCTCAACGTGGAGCAAAGTAAATACCGTTTCACTTGTCATCCCAGCCTAAAGGAAACCATTACATTTGTCGCTACCAACATGGGGCATTAATAACCATTACATTTGTCGCCGACAACTTGGGGCTGAAAACCTAATAACATTTGTGGAAGGAGAAGGGTATATATTTCTGTGCCTGTATTTTGGGGGTTATTTGTCTTTATCAGTGTGTATCATTATGGGGGATGAGAAAGAAAGACAGATGAGGTTACGTAGTGGTCATCAACGGGAGAGTGATGATATGAGCAGTATGTCGAGTGATGGTAGTACCGGGGTAGCGGAGGTAAATCCCGATACTGAAACAGGGAGTGTAGGCGGCCAACCAGAATTAAAAACTTTACTTCTCGAGTTCATGTATCAGAACAAAGTTAGTAGTGATGCCTTAAATGCAAAATTAGAACAGAATAATGCAAAATTAGAACAAAACAGTAGGGAAAATAAAGAAAGTACAGAAGCCTTAAATGCGAAATTAGAACAGAATAATGCAAAATTAGAACAGAATAATGCAAAATTAGATAAGAACAACAAGGAAATTAGTGTGAAAATGGAGCAGATTAGAGGAGAAATCAGAGGAGTAATGGAAGAGAAGGTTAAAGAGATCATTGCAGATGTAGACAAGAAATTAGGAAAAGTACAGGAGGAGTTAGAAATTAGAATCAGTACACAGGCTGAAAATTTAAAAGAACTAGTGCAACTGGAAACACGGCAGGTCAAAAAGCAATTGGGGGGAGAAATTGACAAAATTCAGGTAGCAACTAAAGAGGTTAAGGAACAGCTGGGGGGTAGAATTGAGAAAGTCCACTCGCAAATAGTTGCAGAAGTAAATGATTTAAGAGAAAGTAATAGAGAGAGCATTAGCAAGATTGAGGAGAAACAAGCAAAGCTATATGATAAAGTAGAAGAATCAGAAGGAAACATTAAATTAACAGTAAACAGTATTGAGAGGAAGGCTGAGGAGAAAATAGCAGAATTAGAATTAAAATTAAAAGCTAGGATCAGGCAAGAAAATAGTCAGAATAGGCCAGTTTTTGTGAATAGCACACACAGGGATGTAGAACTGGGTAAGTTCAGCAATCGACAGGGGTGCCCAATGGAGTTCATGAACACTTGTGACTGTTCCGGTCACAATGTTCCCAAACCCTTATTTGGTTGACTGCAAGAGAAGTCAGGTTAGGGTAATTTGTTCATACCATTTCTTTTCTTGTTCATCATAATCATTTAGGTTGTAGAATTTCATTTTATTTAGTGTATATATATCTTGTGTATCTCGGGGACTCAGTCAGGAATATTTCATTTAATTTGTATGGGAGATGTCAGTATACAAGACAGCGGATTGTGTAGGTAAGCTACAAGATGTTGCAACAGCAGGAAACTCTAGGCCAAATTTAGATTGGGCCGAGAATAACTTCCCTTGTCTTGAAGAAAGCTTTGTGTAAATTGTGTAAGGTTCTGACGTCAGAGAAGAGTTTCGCGCCACGAGTTGTAAGAAATATACATGGGTTCGAGATTATTGGTGTATTTTGTATGGGTTGGAGGGTATCATGACCCTGGCGGAGAAAGACGAAAACATGTGTTTACAAGATGAGCGGTGGGTTTTTCGTCAAGCGGGGCTTCACTTCTATTGTAGCGTCTGATTGGAAAGGTCGCGTTCTCGTAATTTGGCGTAGGCCTATTTGGAGAAACAGTTTTGTTGAAAGCATGGCTTGTGAATGTACTCGAAACGGCTACATATCACAACGATGTTATCTCTGTTAGCACAATTCAAGTTGGGTACGGAAGCACATTCATTTCTCTCGCAGAGATGTGGCTATGTAAACCAGTAAACATCTCTAACCTCAAACCACGTGTGGAAAATCTTAGAAATGCTGGGGAGAACTGATCTATCGAGCATGTCTCGTAGATTATCTGCTAGATCGTCGATGAGTGAGTAACAAACATCTTTATATTCCAACATTCATTTTGGGTCACATGTTTTCGTCATTGCCGAGGAGAGAAGATAGTAAACCATAGTCTGTTCGACGAGAGTCCCCGCCATATGTTTAAAGTTGATATTAATACACATATTTTGAAGGTTATAATTAGTTTTCTTTATAGGGAATTACACCTAATAGTTGAACGCCCAAATGATACCAGTTAGGTTGACCAAATGTGTGTCCAACACTCCACGACCCTGCCATTTCAATTGTGTGGTATATGATGAAGTACTTCCGATCAAAAATAGGAGGATGATTTTGGGAAGTTTTAAATCAGTCGCCCAAGAAGGGCTGGTAAAAAGTTACAACATAGCACCTCAACGTGGGGCAAGAGTAGGGAAACCTAGCAGGTATCATTAGGGCACATATGCACACAGCCGATAGACACCTTAGGAGTATTAGGGTTCACAGTAATTTGTTTTGTTTTAAGGGGTATGTCCACATCAGACAATTTAGAATTAAGGTCAAGGGTTGTGTGTAAATCAAACAGTAAAATGTCAGGTAATCAGGAAACTGGGGGAAGTGGCAGTGAGGAAGATGTGGAAAAGACAGTGGGAACATATGTTACCATTGTTACTACTGAGTCGCAGCTGATCGCTGAAGGTAGTAACTTAAATGTAAATGGGGGGGTTATGAACGATAGTTTGATCCAAATGCTACTGAGTGAAATAAAAGAGATTAAGAAGCAAGGAGAATCTATGAGTAAGGAAATTAAGGAGCAGGTAGGCTCTGTAAATGAGAAGGTAGAGTCAGTGACCAAACAGATAGTAGAAGTGAAGGAATTTGTAAGTAAGGAAATTCAGGAGAGCAACAGGGCCACGAACACAAGGATAGAGAGTCTCAGCAAAGAAATACGGGACCATAAGTCTGTCCTTAATAGTAGAATGGAGAGTATGAACCTGGAATTAAGTGGGAAAATTAGCAAACAGGGAGAGGAAATCAGGGCAGAAATGCAGGGGAATCAGGCTGGGATCACAAGTAGGCTAGAAGGAATGGAAGGCCATCAGAACCAGCAAGATGTGGAAATAACGAAAATTAAGTCAGAGATAGCTAATTCAAGGGCAGAAGTACAGAATGTAACGGGAAAGTGTGATGAGATATGCAACACTGTAAGTGGGAATAAGAGGGAATATTTAGATAGAGTAGGTGCCGTTGAAAATAAGTTGGGAGAGATTGAGGGTCTGAGAGGGAAGCAGGTGGCATTGACCGAGAAAAACGAAAAGCTGCAGGAAGAGCTGATAAAGGTCAGGAGAGAGTTGAAAGAGCGACCGATGAGTCAAAGGGTTGTGATGCCATCTAGTTTGCTACTCAGGGACCCTGGTCTGCCACAATTTAACTCAAGGCAGTTCAACCCTATGGAGTTTTTAAAAACCATTGAGAAGAAATTCAGCAAGGATCTAGAAGACGGGGTTGTCGAATGGGAAACAGTGTTGGAGATCTTGTCTAACTCATTTCAAGGGGATGTGAAAGCATGGTTCCAAATATACAGGCCTAACATGAATAGTTTAAGGGAATTCAGGGATAAATTCAAAGCTAAGTTCTGGGGGGAGGGGGTACAGTCCAGGGAAAGGGAAAAATTAACTTTTGGGAAATATAAGGAGAGAGAAGGGGTATCCCTGACAGAATATTTTTTGGCACATGTACTTATTTGGAAGAATTTGGATGGGCTGACCTCTGACAGTGATGTGGTTAGGGTCATGTTGAAGCACTTCCCACCTAGAATTCAGGAGGCAGCTTGTATGCAGAAGGTAAGGACGGTAGAAGAGTTGGAAGAGCTTCTTACGAGCTTTGACGTTTTAGGCAAGCAGCACATGGAGAGGCCAGAGGTCAAACAGGAATTTAGGGGCAATAGGGGGAATAATCAGGAGTTTAATAGGGGTAGATTTAATCAGGAGCAAAGAGATTATCAGCAGAGGCAGGAAAACTATCAGAGAGGTGGGGGGCGTCAGGATAATTCACAGCGACAGGAAGGTAACTATCAGAGAGGTGGGGGGCGTCAGGAAGGTGGTAACGAAAGAGTACAGGTGAACCAGAGGAGACAAGAACAAGGTGGTCAAGGAGCTTTAAACTCCGAACGGGCTGTGCAGGGAGGTCAGTCAGGCAGTCCGTAAGAAATGAAGTCAAGCAGTGTGTTATTGTGGGTGAGGAGGATTTTATGCCTATGAGTCGGGAGGATCTGCTAGCTGACCAGCAGGAGTTCTCATGTATCGGGGAGAAGGAGGCTTTTATGTCAACTGTTGAGTTGAGCATACTAGGTAAGAGAGTGCAGGCATTGGTGGATTCGGGGAGTGAGAGAAGTGTCATCAGTAAGGGATTTTATGATACTTTAATCAAGGACGGTGGTAAGTTGGAAGAAATTCCAGTTAAGTCGACATATGTGGTAACTGCTGTTGATAATAAATCCCAAAGAGTGGGAAAGCAGGTATTGTTGCCCATGAGGTTTGGTAATGAAGTTGACCACAAGACTTGCTTGGTAATTCCTAACCTAATTTATGAAATGATTTTGGGGATAGACTGGCTTAACGAGCATAGTGCTGTTATTGATTTTGACCGGGGTGTCATCAACTTTGTGAGGGGGAATATAAGCCAGGAGATGAGAATGAAATGCAAGAGTGTAGATAAGACAGTAAAGGCATGTGTTACTGAGGTCACTGTAGGGGATATGGCAGAAGGTAAGGCTGACGATGAGGAGGAAGTAGTGGATTTATGTCACATTGCTGTGGAGGGTGATAAGTGTGATCAACTCCAGCAGGCTGTGGATAAGAGTGGTTTAAGTGTTGAGGAGAGGGATAAGTTGTTAGAGGTTTTAGAGCTAAACCAAGAAGTTTTCAGTGACAAGCCAGGGCTAACACATGTCTATACGCATCAGTTCGAAATTGTAGATCATTCTCCATTTTCAGGACCCAAGTACCCGATACCTCACAAATTTGCTGATGCTGTGGAGAAAGAAATAGGCATTATGCTGAATCAGGGTATTATTGAGCCTTCAACTAGTGCATATCTGAATCCCTTAGTTGTGGTTGGGAAGAGTGATGGCTCGGTCAGGTTGTGTATTGATGCCAGGCAGCTCAATTGTAGGATATCTGGGGACCAACAGAGGCCAGAATGTGTTGAGGAACTGGTTCAGAAATTCAATGGTAAGCAATGGTTTTCCACTATGGATCTGAGTGCATCATTTTGGCAGGTACCGTTGAGAGAACAGGACAGGAAGTTGACTGCGTTTAGCTTTAAGAGTGGTTTGTACCAATTCAGGGTCGTTCCTTTCGGAACAAAGACCAGCAGTTCAGCGTTGATTAGGGCCTTAAATCTAGTGTTAGGGAGGGACACACACGAGTTTGTGACAATGTACATAGATGATTTAATTGTTGCATCTTACACATTAAAGGAACACCTGGATCACTTAGACATTGTTTTGGGGAAATTAAGGGACGGGGGATTTACAATTAAACTTAAGAAGTCTCTGTTTTGCACAACATCAATCACATTTTTAGGGCATACTATCACAACACAAGGGGTGTCTCCCGAACAGTCACGATTAGACAAGATTCACAACACTGCTACACCACGTAACGCCAAACAATTGAGGTCAATATTAGGGGTTTTCAATTATTTTCGTAGATTCGTAGTTAAATATTCCTGTCTTGTAGAACCGTTTAGGGAATTGCTGAAGCAGGGTACTAAGTGGGTATGGACCCAGGTGCACGATGAGGCTTTTAAGGAGTTGAAGAGAGGCTTTGTAGAGACTGTCATGCTTAGGTATCCTCGTCTGGATTGTCCCTACATTTTGATGACTGATGCGAGCATGCAAGGCATCTCAGGCATTTTGTGTCAGGAGGATAGTGAGGGCAATCTAGGGATTGTCTCATTAGCAAGCAGAGGGCTAAGCATGGCGGAGAAGAGATATACAATTACTGAAATAGAGATGTTAGCAATCGTATACTCTCTAGGGAAGTTGAGGAGTTATGTGTTGGGCAGTAAGTTGCAGATACTGACTGACCATCATGCATTACTTTTTATTGGATCCTGCAAGCTCACTTCGAACAGGATGTCAAGGTGGATATTGGCTATAAGTGAATATAACTTTGAGGTAAGGCATATTAAGGGTACTGAGAACATTGTGGCTGACTTCATGAGTAGAAACATTGGGGGTGATGAGGGTCATCAGGTACTGGAGGTACAGGAAGGTGTTGTTATCTGCGTAACCAAGGTAAGCGAGTGTGATTATGAGATACGCTGCTTAAGGAATCTGCTTGTAGAGCAGGAGAAGGATGAGGTCTTAGGTGATATCTTGACTCAGTTGAGAGGTATGGATGTGGATAGTAGAATTAAGGTTGGAAAGTATTGGTACAAGTTGGAGTGTGGTTTCTTGGCTAGGCTGTGCCATGAAGGTGCCTGGAGAGTGTGTGTGCCAAGCTCATTGCAGGTAACGATGATTTGGTATCATCACAAGGCTTTAGGGCATTTTGGATCAAGCAAGGTTCTTTTTGCTGTTCAGCAGCATTTCATTTGGAAGAACATGGGAAGGCAGATTAGGAAAGTTCTGGCAAGTTGTGACTCGTGTCAACGGTGTAAATGCCCAACGAGGTTTCTTGAGGGACCTCGGCAAATGGTGATCACAGAAAAACCAAGGGATTTACTCTGTGTCGATCTGTATGGTCCATTGGTTAAAGCTCAGTTTGGATATCAGTATATCTTCGTGGTTGTTGACGCATTCAGTAAACTCGTCAAACTGTATCCCCTGAGAAAAGCGACCGGGAAGGGTTGTGTCCTACAGATCACTGATAAGTATGTACCTGAGTTTGGGGTGCCTCTCAGGATACTATCAGACCACGGTAGTCAATTCACCTCAAAGATCTGGAAAACCAAGTTGAGTGAATTGGGTATCAAGCACATATTCTCATCTATTCGATATCCTCAAGGGAATTTGTCCGAACGAGTTATGAGAGAATTAGGGAGAGTATTTCGCACCTATGTGAGCAATCGCCACAATGCGTGGTTCTCCAAGTTAGGAGATATTGAACGATGGTTCAATAGTACGTTCCATGAGAGTGTAAAATGCACTCCCTATGAAATTCAGTATGGTAGGAAGCCTACCAATGAGCTTGCTAGAATGCTAGGTTTGGTCACGGGAGAGGAGATTGGGAAGGATGTTTGTATCCAGCTGGCTAGGGACAACTTAATCAAGGCAGGGAATAAGCGTAGGCGCCAGCAGAAGCGGGTAAAGTTTGATTCTTTTGAAGTAGGCGATCAGGTGCTTCTGAGGGTTCCATATCCGTCTTCAGCTGTAGATAAGGAGATAGGGAAGTTTTTTCATCTATTTCAGGGGCCTTTTAAGGTGGTTAAACGTATTGGTGAGTGTGCCTATAGTTTAACGGACCAGGATGGTAAGTCTGTCAGTACACATAATATTAGGAATCTCCGTAGATATCACTCTGTAAAATAATATGGCATGGACTCTTAGAGAATCAGTCAACATAACGTGATGGCATGACAAAACTCAAGAGATGTGACGAAGAATGCTAACCAGCAAAGTGGCATCGAGTGTTAGATGGATAGATGGTATGATAAGGCCTGTGCAGGCAAATACCATGGCTTGTGAAGCGATAGGGTCTCATGATGAGACGAAGAAAATGAAGTGGTAGACCTAAGACACTTGAGAGAAATCAGTGAGGCTAGGAAATGGACACAATAAGACATTCGAGAGAGTGAGAATGTGTGAAAATTTGACAAGTGTGTATGTATATATGTCTTCCAGGGTTTATTTATGTAATAGTGTAATTCTTTGTGTTTTCAGTGCGTTGCTTGTTTGAGTGTTTGTGATCCACACTTGTTTCACCCGTGTGAATCACATGGGGGCGTATTGTGACTGTTCCGGTCACAATGTTCCCAAACCCTTATTTGGTTGACTGCAAGAGAAGTCAGGTTAGGGTAATTTGTTCATACCATTTCTTTTCTTGTTCATCATCATCATTTAGGTTGTAGAATTTCATTTTATTTAGTGTATATATATCTTGTGTATCTCGGGGACTCAGTCAGGAATATTTCATTTAATTTGTATGGGAGATGTCAGTATACAAGACAGCGGATTGTGTAGGTAAGCTACAAGATGTTGCAACAGCAGGAAACTCTAGGCCAAATTTAGATTGGGCCGAGAATAACTTCCCTTGTCTTGAAGAAAGCTTTGTGTAAATTGTGTAAGGTTCTGACGTCAGAGAAGAGTTTCGCGCCACGAGTTGTAAGAAATATACATGGGTTCGAGATTATTGGTGTATTTTGTATGGGTTGGAGGGTATCATGACCCTGGCGGAGAAAGACGAAAACATGTGTTTACAAGATGAGCGGTGGGTTTTTCGTCAAGCGGGGCTTCACTTCTATTGTAGCGTCTGATTGGAAAGGTCGCGTTCTCGTAATTTGGCGTAGGCCTATTTGGAGAAACAGTTTTGTTGAAAGCATGGCTTGTGAATGTACTCGAAACGGCTACATATCACAACGATGTTATCTCTGTTAGCACAATTCAAGTTGGGTACGGAAGCACATTCATTTCTCTCGCAGAGATGTGGCTATGTAAACCAGTAAACATCTCTAACCTCAAACCACGTGTGGAAAATCTTAGAAATGCTGGGGAGAACTGATCTATCGAGCATGTCTCGTAGATTATCTGCTAGATCGTCGATGAGTGAGTAACAAACATCTTTATATTCCAACATTCATTTTGGGTCACATGTTTTCGTCATTGCCGAGGAGAGAAGATAGTAAACCATAGTCTGTTCGACGAGAGTCCCCGCCATATGTTTAAAGTTGATATTAATACACATATTTTGAAGGTTATAATTAGTTTTCTTTATAGGGAATTACACCTAATAGTTGAACGCCCAAATGATACCAGTTAGGTTGACCAAATGTGTGTCCAACACTCCACGACCCTGCCATTTCAATTGTGTGGTATATGATGAAGTACTTCCGATCAAAAATAGGAGGATGATTTTGGGAAGTTTTAAATCAGTCGCCCAAGAAGGGCTGGTAAAAAGTTACACACTATAGAAAATAAATTCGGGGAGAGGTTGGAAAATGGTAGTATAGAGTGGTGCCAGGTAGTTGAAATTTTAGAACAAGTGTTTGTGGGGGAAACGAGGAATTGGTTTGCTGTCTACAGAGACAAGTTTACTGATATTAATGATTTTAAAATGAAATTCTGTGAAAAGTTCTGGAATGAGGTCATTCAGTCGCAGCATCGTGAGGGAGTAGTGTGTGGTAAATATAACCCTAAAGGAAGCTCCACCATGACCGAATACTTTTTAGGGCAGGTATTAGTGTGTAAATATCTGGATGGCTTGAAGGAGGAAAGTGATGTGGTAAGGTTGCTACTTAGGCACTTTCCCTATAGGATCAAGGAGGCTGCTTGTATCCAGAATGTAAAGACTATATCACAAGTAGAAAATTTGTTAAGCACATTTGATGCACTAGGGAGAGGGGGTTATGAGGACAATTTCAATCGGAACCAGGGTAATAATAATAATAGACCTAATGAAGCCAGGCATCAGGAAGTTCAAGGGAACGGTGGCGAAGGGGCCAACGCTCAAAATAGAAATAATAATAATCAGCTAAATCAGAACAGAGGAAATGGCTATGGTAATCAGTATCAAGGGAGGAACAATGATTTCAGGGGAAATCAAGGGAGGAACAATGATTACAGGGGAAATCAAGGGAGAAACAATGATTTCAGGGGAAATCAAGGGAGAAATTATAATGACAATAATTACAACCAGAATAGGGGTCAAGGAAGAGGACAGCCTAGTGGTAGTAATATACAGCCAAACAATGACAACACAGCTCAGAACAACCAGACCAGTGCAGTAGTAACTAGTACTACGGCCAGCTGTAGCGGTTCTTTAAACGCGAACCAGGCTGCGAAGTAAGGTCAGAATCTCAGTCTGTAGCATGCCCTGTCCATACAATTATACAGGAACCCTATGACCTAAATGTGAGAAATGAATTATTACATGAACTAAATGATGAAGGTATTATTCAGGAAGTGATTAGTAAGAGCCCCATAGTTAAATTTAACGTGTCCGAGGCGTACACAGATGTTTTAATTGATAGTGGTTGTATGAAGAGTTGCATAAGTAGTGCATTTTATGATAAAATGAAAGGAACTGGAGTAAATTTTGAGGAGATGCCAATTAAAAGCACTTTTGTTATCACAGCTGTTGGGAAGAGGTCTAAAGTAATTTCTAAGCAAGTTTTAGTAGACATTAAAATTAATAATCATGTAGAGAAGCAGATTTGTCTTGTAATTCCAAATTTAGTATTCAGTGTTATCTTGGGTTCAGAGTGGCTAAGTAGAGTGTCTGGTAACTTATGTTATGATGTAGGGAGTTTGAAATTTAAATGGGGAGATTCTGAAGTAGAAGTAGCGTTCAATGACCATATTCAGAGGAGTAGTATTGTAGGTGTGATTTGTACTTTAAATGAGATATCGCCAGCCGTAGAGCGGGGTTCTCCATGTTTTGTGGGCAGTGTGATTACGAACGGAAGTCTAGAGGACTCGTTACGTGAGGCTGCATTTCAGGGAGATATAGAGGTGGAACAATGTGTTCGGCTCTATGATGTGTTATGGTGTAATAGGAGAGTTTTTGAGGATCGCATTGGTATGGCCAATTGCTATACACATTCATTGAACGTTATTGATAGGTCAGTATTCACAGGACATAGATATCCTGTACCTTTCGCTTATCAGAGTGCAGTTGAGGCACAAATTAATCAGATGCTTGAAGATGGGATTATTGAGCACTCTAACAGTCCATATGTTAATTCTTTGATCACGGTACCCAAGACCGACGGCACAGTTCGTATTTGTTTAGACGCTCGTTTGGTTAACAGTAGAATTAGTTCAGATCAGCTGAAATCTATGTCAATAGAGGAATTAATGCAAACATTTGAGGGGAAGAAGTATTTCACTTGTGTAGATTTGAGTTCCAGTTTTTGGCAAGTGCCACTTATGTTCGAAGATAGACCATTTACAGCTTTTAGTCATAAATATAACCTTTATCAATTTTGTAGAACACCTTATGGGTTAAAGAGTAGTTCAGCAGCTTTAATTAGGGCTTTAAACATCGCATTAGGGGATGACACAGGAGAGTTTGTAACCATTTACATTGATGATATGGTAATTAGTTCACGCAGTTTTGAGGAGCATCTATGTCATTTAGATATAGTTTTTCAGAAGTTAGATCAGGCAGGGTTCACTTTGAAGCTGTCTAAGTCGTCATTCTGTCAGTCAGAAGTGACATTTTTAGGTCATAGAGTGTCAAGTAGAGGTGTGACACCATAGGAAGGTAGGGTTAGTATGTGTGGACAGTAGCAACAGGGCATCATTACAGATACTGAGTAATATGCTAGGTAGAGCAACGTGATGACGTTCATTTAAGGGAGCCACTTGCAAGGTTGGAAGCAGGTGACGCAGAAACATTTATAGTTTCCAAACGTATTGGAAAAACAGCATATGTGCTGGAGGATAGTAAGGGAAACAGATTATACGGGACGTAGAATATACATAGTCTACGAAAATATGTGTCATAAAGTGAGTGTGTTTAGCGGGCGAGCCAGCCTATCAAATGAGTAAGTGTGGTATTTGGTGCGTGGGAAGATCTGGTCTTCAAGGCAGGCGTATCAGAAGTCGCACAGGGGGGTAGTATGTAAGTAAATGAGAGTTTTTAAGGTACAGGGAAATATGACGGGATTGTCGGATGCTCTTGAGCACTAAAATGTCTCGATACACCAAGGCCAGAATTTGGTAGCGCTGGTGAATTCCCATTTGCCTCCAAGAGATGGGTGAGCGCTTGTACATGGTATTTTTGCTTAAGGCGTCCACGAGGCAAAAGATGGGCCATCAGAATGCGAGACAGTCCTTCATGAAACTCATACATATCAGCACACGTGATTTCTGTTTACGGCCTCGCCATGTAAGATTTGTGTGTAATTTAAGGTAATTTGTACAATGGTATTATTTCTGTGTTGAGAACTAGTATTAAGTAGAATATGGTCTACGGGAACTTAACAAGACAGGGCGATTACGGCACAGAAATATTTGGTGTTATATGTAATGCGCATTTACTGTTTTTTTTTTTCAGAAGTCGATATTAATTTAATCTGCTTTAAAGAGAGATTAAGTATTATGGTCACGAGGCGCTGCCACAATAGTGTGATCGTGTGCTCAGTGATAAGTGGGATTAATTTCACTATAAGGAAGGAGCCTCCAGTGAAATTAGAAAGTTCTAGGGAGATATAAATATATCAGAACACCTTCAATGCGTGTGATATGACATCATAAATACATAGTGCTCACACATTAATTATGTCTATTTCTCCAACATAGAGGAATTTGAGAGGCGGAAATATCCGTGGAACACTATTTTATATGAGAAACATTGGACTGGTTGCAAAGTGCAATCCATAGTGACAACAAACTTTGACGCAAAGTGCGTGAAGAAAAATTATGAGTGTATATATCTGTAATTTAGGGTGATCTCATTTATGTAATATGTATTTTGGATGGGGTTTATTAACGTGTCTGGGATAATCGGATAATGGACCGTCGTCACGGTAAATCATCCGATGATCCGAGGCGAATATGTAACGTGTTTTTCGAGGGGTTTTTATGCCACTGGCATAAGTCAGTAGGAAGCCATTCTATATTTATTTACGCGGCAAATTGTTCAGCCAAGAGAATTTTTCATGTTAATTTATTATTATTATTAATTTATTATTATTATTAATTTATTATAATTATTATTTAGATATTTTCGGAGCATTTTATAAAAATTATAAGCATACAGATAGGTTTTCTATGTCTTAGAAAACGCTATCAAGCAAATTATTACGAACGACGATATCATAGAAAATTATCTGATTACGGAATTTTACGGAGTTTACGTCAGTTAGGGTATATCGAGAGACGTGACTCACTGGGAATTCAAATACAAGCTTATTCCTGTCGAGAAGTATTATGCAAGCGGGCTCGCATCGTCCAGGAAAGGTGAATTGTTGGAACGGAACCCTCCCGCCGAGAGTAATGACCCAGAGAAGGGGAAGATCGCGCGGCGTGCTCAGCCAATCAGTGGAGACGACGTAAGCTGGAAGACGGCTCCGGAGTGGGGAGCCAACGTGTGCATATATCGTTCGGCGCGCCGTGGAACCAGGACAATCTGTGAAATACTTGAGGAGTATGGGTGCGCGTGTGAGTCGCTCCGATGTTCGGTGGAGTTAGCAACAATCTGGATAGTTCTTGCCGAGTGTGGGTCACGCGGGAGTCGCTCCGATGTTCAGTGGAGTTAGCGACTATCTTTGTGAAACTTAACCAGTGTGGTTATACGAGTGTTTGGGTCCGAGGTACGGACCATAGAATTATCCAATCTACCAGCATATCATCAAATAACGAAGATGATGGCGACGTCCAGGAGACTGTGGGAAGCACACAGCATCATCCAGTACGAGGGAAATGCTTTAGCAATTTCCAGTGGTAAGCGCAAATGACGCAGAAATACGTAATCTCTCATTTTTCTTTGTTTTACATTTCATATTTCAGTAACTTCATAGCTTGGAAATAAGAGTAAAATCAATTTATCAGACTCCGTTTTCACGTAATTTTCTATCGGTAATATTAAAATCGCAACGCTCCAATTTAAATTTTAAACTTATTATTATTAATTTTGCTATACTTGTTTTATATAATAAATTCATTTCTTTTACAATGCAATCTTTGCTTTCAGTAGGTAGCATTAGATATAGACCAATTCCTTCTCCTGATACAATTGTTTGTTGGGTTAATGATCACATCATACCACGATCTGAGTGAATAGAGTCTTGAAGGTGTTCTGCCCGAGCTAGACGTTGTTAAATACAAATTTAGATTTCAACATTGCATTGAGGTCTTGGCGCCCATTAAAACAACATAGCTTAGGCAAAGGTAAACAGTTACATTTCTCACTCAACGTTAGGCAAAGGAAACCATTACAACACTAATTAGTATTATGGAAAAAGAAAAATGAAAAAAAAAAAAACTTCATCTTCAGTCCATTTGGAATTACGTATGATCTTCAAATTGAAGCAATGTCAAATCTGGTGGGTTATTGGATGTTGCAAACATCAGGAAAACAAAAAAAGAAATTTCTACTGGAAAAGGGTGGAAAGAGAATGATAGTATATACTTGAAAAAGTGTTAAAACTGATATAAAAACTTAAACTTTTTGAATGTGGTAATGTACTAAAATTGAATTAGAAGATGTCTGTATTGCTACTGGGGGTGGTAATATCAATAATAAGTAATATTATTATATTAATTTAAAGTGTTGACTAAGCAGAACAGTTATTATAAGTGTATATTTATCCCATCATCATCATCATCATTTCCCCTTATCCAGCTCCTGCCGGGTCAGGGTATTTATGGCACTTCTCCACTTTCCTCTTTCCTTCCACCATTCTTCTTCCACGATCTTGTCCCATTCCAGATTTCTTTTTCTTACGCTGTTCTTCACTGAATCAATCCACCTTGTTCTAGGTCTTCCTCTTGCTCTCTTACCCTTGCACTTTGCCTCCAGCATCTGTCTTGGTATTCTATTTTCCTCCATCCTCTTTATGTGTCCAAACCACCTTAGTTTATTCTTCTCAATTCTCTCATTTAGTTTTCCCATCCCAACTTCCTTCCTAACATCATTCCCCACTCTGTCTTTCCTTGTCTTTCCTATCATACTTCTTAGGAATTTCATTTCACTGGCTTGGATTCTACTCTCTTGCCTGCTTGTCAGGGTCCAAGTCTCACCTGCGTAATATACATTACCTTCTTGCTTTTCCTTGGTACTTCCTTATCCCAAACAAGTTTTCTTACACTTTGATAGAATGCATTGCTCTGCTGTACCCTCCTGCCAATCTCCCTGTCCAACCTACCAGTTTGCATCAATTCACTTCCTAGGTATTTGAACGTGTCCACAATTTCCAAACTCTGACTTCCAATTTTCACAGTGCCCTTTCCTTGTCTTTCCCCTCTTGTCATCACCATGGTCTTGCTTTTCTCTATACTGATTTTCAGGCCATACTTCTGAATATTTTCACTCAGTGCATCTAGTTGTTTTTGCACTACTTCGGTGTTCCTTCCCCAGACCACAATATCATCTGCAAATAACAGTAACTTCATTTCTTTATGTCCATATGCTTCCTTTGTTTCCTTTACAATTTCATCCATCACCATTATGAACAAGAGAGGTGACAGCACACTCCCCTGTCTTAGTCCAGTCTTGTTCCTAAACCAATCTGTCTTTCCAACAGGGGTCAGTACTCTGCTAACACAGTTGTTGTACATTGCTTGCACCATTTCCAACATTTCTCTTCCCAGTCTCTTCTTAACCATGGTTTGCCATACCTTCTCTCTGGAGACACTATCATATGCCTTTTCTAGATCTATGAAAGTCATGATCAAATCCTCTCCATATTCCCAGTTCTTTTCCATCACCTGCCTCAAGCTAAAGATTGGGTCCACTGTGGATCTTCCACTCCTGAAGCCATACTGTTCCTCTTGCAACTCTGCTTCCACCTTTCTTCTCATTCTTCTTTCTAATATCCTTTCCAGTATTTGTACTATCTGTGATAAGAGGGTGACCCCTCTATAGTTATCACACACCTTCTTGTCCCCCTTCTTAAACACTGGTATTATTAGCCCTTTCTCCCAGTCTTCTGGTACACATTTCCTTTTCCACACACACTTTAGCAGTCGATACAACCATTGCATACCAACAGGTCCAGCAGCCTTTATCATTTCTACACTGATTTCATCCACCCCTGTTGCTTTTCCCATCTTCATTTTCTGTACTGCTAATTCCACGTCCAGCATTGTTATAGAGTCGTCAGGTTGTGTCATTTCCATCTCACCAGTACAATTGCTCACATTCAATAGCTTATCGAAATATTCCTTCCATCGTCCCTTTATCTCTTCTGGGTGTGTTAACAACTCTCCATCTTCCTTTTTCACCAGCTTTGTGGTAACTCTTTCTTTCCTCTTCTTAGAAGCCCATACAGCATCCTTTTACTGCCACTTACATCTGTTTCCATTCTTCGTGTAAATTCTTCCCAACTTTTCTTCTCCTACCACTTTCTTACACCTCCGTTAGCTGTCGTGATACTTCCTTTTGCTTTCTTCTGTTTGATCTCGGTTCCTTTCTTTCCATGCAGACTTCTTTTCTTTCACTGCTTTCCTCACTTCCTCATTCCACCACGGTGTCTCCTTCTCTTTCACTCTTGTTGACGTCCTACCACAAGCACTCTCTGCTGCACCAACAAATGCCTTTTTAAAGTGGGACCATTCCTCTTCTATGTTTTCAACTTCAGTAACTGGGATTTGTTGCTTCAATCTCTCCTGAAAATCTTCCTGTACAGTTTTGTCTTTCAATTTCCATACTTTTATTTTACTTTCTCTGATCTCCTTTAGGTTTTCCAATTTTTCCCATCTAAATTTTGCCACCACAGCTCTATGGTCCCCATCAAATGCTTCTCCTGGTAAAGCTGTCGCATCTATCAGCTTTCTGGGGTTAGTCCTTTCCACCAGAAAGTAGTCAATTACTGATATTTACCCCATCATTGCATTATGGAAGTCGTTGAATCCTAGAATGAAGCGGCAGAATAGGAAAGGGATACTTTTTCTCTACATGCTACATGGCACCTGAATTTATAAAACTTTCAAATGTTAAGCTAGCATTGTTTCCACTGAACACTACGTGCGTAATTCAACCAATGGATCAAGGCGTAATTCACTGCCTAAAATTAAATTATAGGAAGCTTTTAATGGCATCGTTACCTGGGAATATGGAATCGGCAAATTCCACTTTCGAGTTTACTATATCTATTTCTGTGCTCGATGCTGTGATTTGAATCTCAGAAGCAGCAAAAGGTGTATTGCTAAACACACAACATCAGTGCTTTCGACAAGCCAAGTTTTCCTCACTCCCAGGCGGAATGATGCGCTACAACAAATGTTTCGACATTGTACTTATGGTTAGGTCAGCACAGATGATTACGTGGGCATTGATCGGCAGGTTGAGGCAGAAGCGACGTTAGAAAGAACCACAGAATTTGTCGAGCATTACCGCCACGAAAAGAAACCGGACAATGAGAACGACGATGAAGTAGATCATAATGTGTGTAGTTTGAAGACATATGGACAAGCCCTTTCAGCTGTAAAAGAAAAATTCCAAACTTTTTTCACTCGCGAAAAAGGATACGGAGTTGTTTGAAATTGTTTGCCAGGCAGTATCTTCATTGAAAGTCGTGCCTCCGAGTTAAATTGTGTTCAGCGCACAATCTTGGATTACTTGAAGATGTAAATGATTATGTAGCAAGTTGCGTTAAAATAATGCAAGTGTACGAACTTTGAATCCGTATTCGGTATTTCTTTTCATGATTCTAAATGCCACATCTACGTACTAATGAACACAATAACTGTGCTGTTTGATTTGTTTATAAAAGCAAATTGTATAAATATTTAGTGTTGTACTGTTTGTGCTAGTAATTGGTGTAACCCCTGTGGCTGGATTATCAACAAGAGCAACAGTATTCTATTTACACCCATAATTATTTTTATCTGCAAGCTCCTCACATTTGGCGTTCAGGGTAATGGTATTTAATGTTGCTATTTTGAATTTATTGTTCCTCCGTCCAATTTTTTTCTTCTTTGAATAGTTTTGTTTAACTTCGGGCTTACCAGCGTCATCCTTACAAGAACTACACGTAGAAGGTTTTTTCCATATCTTGGTTTTTCCTTTTTTTTATACATCCGATGCTTGTTTTAATGTTAAAAGCAATTTGACAATTTTACTCCTGGAGTTGACTTGCTGTGCCTAACGCACGAGGAAGATTTTCTGTTGGGGTTAACTCCCTTAGCCTTTGATAGTCCCCTATCTAGACTGCAAGACAGCAGCGTTGTGATAAATTTGTGTGCCGTTTCCTACACACAGGTTTCATCAAACCTGCTAAAGGTAAACTCCTCTGCCCGTAGCCGTTGGTTCTCCCTTAGTTTGGCTGGTTTCTTACTGGCCGCCAGACCCTTGGCCAGACAGTCTCAGGTAGTACCGTCTACTGTCATACAGTAGCAGGATTTCCCTTGACCTGATCTTGTGGAAAGAAGGAAGATTGAGGTCCTTGGACTGAGCAAAACAAAGTGGAAAGGGGAAGGAACTAAATTGCTCAGGAAAGGTTATAAGCTCTACTGGCATGGAAATAAGCCAGGAATAGTGTGGCGTTTGTTATCAGCAAGAACATCGATGCTGTATCTGATGTAGAATATGTAAATGAACGAATTATCAAGCTGCATTAGAAAATCGACAAGAACACACTGACCATTGTTCAGGTTTATGTTCCACAGGTTGGGTGTAGTCTAGAAGAGAAAGATGACTTCCTTCAAGAATTAGAAGTCCATGTAGAACAAGATAACATTCTTGTTATGGGTGATTTAAATGCTCATGTGGGAAATGATAGGACTGGCTGGATATGGTGATGGGTCCACATGGAGATAGAAATCGAAACCTAGAGGGTGAATGCCTTCTTGACTTCTGCTTAAGAAATAATCTAGTTATTAAGATCGCAAGGTACAGCTGGAATGGAGAACAGAAATCTGTTATTGACTATATTATTGTAGATAAAGAAGCTGGAGCATTTATTAGAGATGTGAAAATACTGCCAGGAGAAAGTTTGGATAGTGACCACAGGTTACTAGTAGCCATCCTAGGAAACATCCTGATAAGAAAGGCGAATACCAAACGTAAACCCAGGATAAAGTTTGGGATTTTGATAAACCAGATAAAGAGGTCTGAATACCAGATGAAGATTAGAGACCAACTGCCTAAATATGAGACTGGATCAGCTGAAGAAGAATGGCTTGCATTTAAGAAAATCCTGGTAGATACTGCAGTAAATATTGTTGGTAAAACAAGCAGCAGAGTAAGAGAGAGAGAAACCCCATGGTGGAATGAAACTGTCCAAAGTGCAATAAAAGAGAGAAATGAAGTGAGAAAACTAAGGGACAGAGAAAGTCAGAAAGAAGAAAAATTTCATGAACTCAGCTGTACAGGGAGCTGAAACTTAAGGTGAAAATAATCATTTCTGCAGAAAAAGAGAAATACTGGACAGAATTCACACAGAAACTAGAAGACTGCAGGAACAACAGGAAGTTATTATCAAGTGGTGAGGAGTAAGGAAAACAGCTAAGAACCTATAAAGGCTGTGGAGAGGGAAGATGGAAACATCACATGGAATGAGGAGATTTGAGATGAGATGGGACAGTATTTCGATAAATTATATAATGATAAAAATTCAAATACCAAACAAGAGGAGACTAAAAAAAAAAAGAAGAAAATGTCCCAGAAATGGAGAACCCTCTAATATGGATAGAAGTGGAAAATGTCCTAAAGAACATGAAAGAAAGCTAGAGCAACAGGCATTGATGATGTAAGCGCTGACATGATAGGCAGCTGGAGTACAAGGATTGCAGTGGTTGTTTAAGAGTCCTAGACACTATTTTAATAGAAGAGAACATACCAACAGACTGGACTAAAGGTGTTATCGTCCCTCTATTTAAGACAGGAGTCAGATGGAAACCTAGCAACTACAGGGGAATTACTCTTCTATCTCATGGCCTGAAGATAATGGAACGAATCATAGACCACAGATTAAGAATTATCATTGAACCACAGCTTGAAGAAGAGCAGTATGGTTTCAGATGGTACAGGACAGAGACTATAACGGAAGTTCCCGTTCAAGACTGATTTTATTGTATTTGAGTTGAAGAAATTATGATTCCACTATTAAATCTGAATATAAACCTTGACTTTGGGATTATATGTAATGACTCAATCTGAATTATCTTTAGTTGTAGTCGAAAACTCTGAAACTGAAATTTGAGTCTCGTAGTGATCAAATTGGTAGTTGACCAGTCTGGGTCTAGGTGTCATCAACCGAGCAATCTTCAGTTAGTGGCTAGGATTAATTTATATTTGTCAGATCTGCAGGTAAGTCTAGCCCTAGCTTAATAAATAGGCCAGCAACTGAATTAAGTTACCCCATTACATTTTTGTCTGAGGTGTACTTTTTTGAGTGAACGACTGAAGTGTGTCTTCTGTCCCTTGCAGAGCAAGTACACGATAAACCCATACGTTATAGAACACAGTGTCACGGAAGAAAAGAGATCTTTGACTTGAGTCATCAGTGTTAGAGAATGAAACGACAAAGAGTGAGACTTTGCCCAGGAGAATGCTCTATTGAGTGACCTTTTGGGTGTGTGGGAAAACCAGAGATTAGTGAGAGATATTTAGTATTACATCCAAGGTCTGTTCTAAAGATACGGAGATATTCCTCCTGTTAATACACCCCAGTGAATACAGCAATGTTCACAAATGGAGGCACTTAGCTTTTACATTGTGTATACACCAGCCTCTCTTTTTATCTTTCCCTACACTTATGTCATTGTGTTTGTCTTTTTTGTGTGTTTCTATCCTGCCCAATGACTGATTGTATAGGTCATGCCACCGTACTGTGCTGGTGGGCCCTGGATGCAGATCGGAATACCATACGGTCTGTGAGTCTCAGGTTCTAGAGCATGTGTGTTAATACAGAAATTGCCAATCCGATTAAGAGCTTGGCTGAGTTGTGATCATGGATAAACCACAAACTGTGAAGGCCTCCTCAGCTGTTGGCCAGCAGCACCTTCACTGGGCTTTTACTAGACAACGCTTGCTTAACTTGCGAGCTCTCGGGGACACCAGCAGAAATCGGTGGTGTAAACTTTCAAAAATAGAAATCCAGAAGATCCCAAAGCGCAAATATTTAACGCGTACATGCGTCGCAAGGTAGCGAAAAAAGACTACGGGAAAGAGATTACAAACTCTTGGTGATGTGAGACTATCTAATTCTTTGTGCCAGTATCCTAAGATATTGCAATTACATCAAGAACACATAATTGGGAACAGTTCACACACTACACAAACATGAGTTTTTCTGCACTTAGATCTTGCAAGTCGCAGACCACTGGCTATATTCCATCACAGGTTGGAGAGGAGAGATCGAGATGAGTAGTTTTCTTCACTTTGTTCAGAAATTCTGGAGGAAAACTATTCATGTAACATGGACCACTACTTCTTGTTTTGAAAACAGAAATGGTTCCCACAGTTTCATTGGACATGGAGGACCTAAACTGACTTTGGTTCTTTTTCACCAAGCTGAACACACTCGCACACTGAGCATTGCTGTGCGGTAGAGTCAAAACAGAAAGCATTAGCCTGGGTATCCTATCGTACTTAGGAACACCATCAGCTCCACGAATGCTCATCGAGCGAGCCCATTTGGTGTCCTCTGTCAAGTTCTCACTCTCAACAGTAGCCAAGTCCTCAACCTGCAGGGCCACAAATTGGTTCTGAAGCACATTCATTGCATCTTCGGCTGATTCACTTCCCGTTCTTGGCGGTAATGATGGAAACCTTTCTACAAGAAATTCTACACAAGAAAGGTTGGCATCTTCAATTTTGGAAACTTCTGCAGTCTTTGCATGCTTCAGGGAAAACTTGTTTGATTTAATCACATGCAGAGCAGAAGTAAGCTCTGACTGATGAAAAGGATATTGATTTGTCTTGATCGTTAAGTTTCTTCGCAGAGTTCATTGTCTGAACGCCAATAACTAGATCATTATTGTCTCTCTGATTCTCAACAGAATGGTACTGAACTTTCCGTAACAGGGAACTCTTTATCACTTTAGGTTTAACAAACCTGGAAAGAAGCTGCTGTAATAGGTTAGTCATTAGTTCTAACAGTTTATGAATGAGGGGAAGCACTCTGAAGTCCAGACTTGAGATTCTCAAATAAAGGAATGACAGCACACGGGAAGGCACAGTATGCCTGGTTTAAGCCTGAAGATAGAAACAAACAGTTTTTCTTCATGGGTTTGAATAAGTCTTCAGTCTTTTGACTGTTTTGATGCAGCTCTCCATGTGTCAGATGTAAATCTTTTGGGGGCAACCAATTCTGATGACTCTGCTGCCTTCCTCTTTCCATGGTCTTTAGAATCGCCAAGTTCAGCACTTGTGATGGTAAATGATGTGAAGCTACTTGTTGATGCACACTGAACACTTAACATGCACTTCATCTTTAAAGAACCCAACTAATGGATCCCACTGCTCTAACAGTCTCTGCTGACACTTTCCTAGAAATAGCCATCTTGTGCAGACATGTTTTAATATCTTCTTTGTTTCCTTGTCGTGAAGCTCTTGGAACTTCTTAAGGCGTTCCTTCCTCTTGCAACTCTTATCTAAATAATAGATGATGTCCACTACAAGTTATCAACTTTAGCAGGCAAGCTGTTTGCACCTTTCTCAGCAGCCAAATAAATCAAGTGACATAAGCAACCCAGCACAAAAACATTTGGCTGTGCTTCCCTTAAAACAGCAGCAACCCCATTCTTCTTTCCGATCATGACTGGAGCATTGTCTGAGCAAAACTCTACACAATTTTCAATTGGTATTTTGTAATACTGTACTGTACTGCGAAATTGACAAGATTCCCAATATTACGTCCAGTTGAATCGCCCACTAAGGCTGGGACAGACAGCACCGAACTATATTTTCCTGCCTTTCCTCAAAACATGTGATGACTAAGGTATAAAGCTTAGCATCACTATCATTGCTCCCATCTGTAGCCAAAGTAAATGGTTCACGTTGCATGCAGCTAATGGGTTCATTTCTTGAATCTGTAGCCATTTCTTTTAGAATGCACGAAGTTTTCGTACGACCACAACCTTATCTTTTTGCGATTTCTGAATCTGGGAACATTTTCTTAAGAAAAAGAGCAGCAGCAGATAACGGCAAAAATGAAGTGAACAAGCATTCTGTTCTTGTTGCATCATGATCAGCTCTTGTTGCATCAAGGTCAGCTCCAGAAGTGGTAAAAAAGGAATCAATTTTCCCACTACTCTCCTTCAGTTTCGTATTGGAGTCTTGTTTAACGGATTTAATGTGATTTATTAGTCATTCCTCCGTAAGCAATGTTTATATCACACGAATACATGGAACACAATGCGAATGTTATACCTTCCCGTGATCGCTTAATACAAGGAAATTCTGCAGAATACGCCTCCCTGAAAGACTGATGATGTCGTTTCTTACCTGAATTCATCACGAGAAAACTAAATTGCACAAAAATTCGTCCCACAATTGCACGAATACCAGAACCACAGCAAACACCGCTTAAAACCATGCATAAAAAATAGTTTTCCCGCTAACAAACAGTCGAAGAACAAAGAGTAATATAAATGCAGAGATAATCTGCGAGATGTGATTGTCGATAGACAGTTCGATCGACTTTCAGCGTAATGTCAAACGCATGGAATTAATGACAAAAGCGCAGCGATAATCTGCGAGACAGGATTATCGATAACCTTATCCGTCTACTTTCAGTCTAATTTCAAACACTCTCATCTCAGAATAGCAGCTATTATCGAAAATCAAAACTGAAATGCGATTTAGTTGCAGAGGATGGCAACAAGCCAGGAAGTTGAAAATCCGGGGGGAAATGTTAATCCGGACAACTGGAAAACGCCTAAAAAATCCGGAAATCCTCCGGGAAAACCAGAAAACTTGGTAGGTGTGAAACTGTACGACCATAGGCTACTTCATATTTTTTCTAGTCGTCATATACAGTACAGATGGGTCCAGGAAAATGTAGATATTCTTTGATAGTTAATATCTTAGGAACAAAATGACATACCGTTGAAAGTCTTTCTCAACGGATGATGGTCACATGAGTGGCGCGACAATCTTGGTTGAGTTTTCAAGCAAATGACAGTGCAGGAATGAACGAACTACGATTGTTGTTTGAGCAACGCAAGGCCGTATTGAAGTGGTACTGGAAGTCGGAAATCATGGAGATACAACAGCAATAGGGTAATGTGTACGGAACTCGACCACCCACACGTACAACAATTTATCGTTTTCGGGATAGATTTGAAGCCGGCGGTACTGTTCAGGATGTGCATAAGGAAAGGTCTGGCCGACCAAAAACATCATGTCCAGCTTCCAGCGCTGCTGTGTTGCAACATTATACCAGGTCACCTCTATAATCTGTGAATCAGGGCGCACATGAAAGCGTGGTAAGCCGATGAAGTGTATGATGAATTCTGAAGGGTGGAAAGTGTACATTCTAAGATCGCTGCACACTATGATTGAGGACGACCCTGATAGAAGGATGGAGTACTGCGTGTGGTTTGGAGGCATGCTTCGCGAGGATGAATAGTTTGCAGGGATTGTTATCTGGTCTGGCGAGGCAGTTCAAACTGGACGGTACTGTGAACCGCCACAACTGTGTGTACTTGGCTCCTGAAAATCCTCACCTTCGTGTGGACAAACATATCGATCCACCGGGTGTTAATGTGTGGTGTAGTCTGTCATCACGCGGTTTGATTGGCCTGTTGTTCTTTGAAGGTACTGTAACCGTTGAGGTGTATCTTCATATTGAGCCAGAAATCACATCTGCCATGTGACCTCTATAGCTCATAAGTAATTTACCATCCTTGAGAGAAGCGAAGACTTCCAAGGAGAAGGCATGAGAAGCGCTCATTTGATTTAGTATGAGTTGCCGCGCCGCTGATGTATATAATTTTTGTGATTTCATGAGACTGTATTATTAACCATTATTGTACATATTTTCGATGCACCGGAGGAAGATTTGATTTATAATGTGAAGGAAACGTGAAGACGTAAACCCGTAGAGAATGCCATAGACATTCACAGTCGCACATTTGACTGATAGCTAGATAGCGCATCCGGCATCTTGCTAACCACCACTCTTACTACAGGCATGGTCCTGATATAACGTGAAAATTTGTGATCGTCAAAATCGACGAATATCTAGTGAAATAAACTTAATCCGACGAACAGTGATGTGCTTTAGCACGCAGCAAGGCTGCTGAGTGAATTTGAAATTATTCGTGAAGGCAAATTCTGAATATTTGCGGTATTTTTTTGTCCACGCTGACATCGAACACGCCGCCTAGCACGTTTTTCCAAAGTGTAGCTAAAGTGTTACGATATGACCAGGTAAAAGATACAGTGCAATATGTTGATGAACGAATCACGTGCGATTTAATTCACCTAGTTTTGAGTGAGCATAGTAGCAAAAGCTACTGAATTAAAATCTGTGAGTGGAGAAAATCCATGGCCATTATTATTGCTTACCCGCTAATGCAAGTGTAGCTTCAGTGAGAAATTGCAACTTATAATTTAATAATAGATTCAGTGCAAACCTACAAACACGACATCACCATGGCATTAATTACACATATTCTACATGCCGAAGAAATGCTAATTATTCCCATTATGATAGAGTTGGAAATGGAATAAAAACCTCATGATGGCGGAGTTCAGTGATTGCTGGATAATACTATGAAGGAAGGATGCTGTATCCTAGGCATCTTACCACCATGCCTTACTTGCAACCTAAACCGGACAAGTCTTTTTACGATGGAAATGTGAAGCTCACATGTAAGTCTGGCTAGAAGCCAAAACACCTTTTTATGTACGATCTCGGTATGTGGATTAGTTTTAGTAAGACCTTGTGCCGCACATTCTTAGGTAGGGCCTTTAACCCTTTGAGAGTCAGGTTTCTTAGCCCACTGCACAGCCCAAAATTTAGGTTTTTGCACATGTTTGTAAAACAACCCACAAGAGGCATTATATTTTTATGAAACGAATGAATTTAACACAGTATGTTAACTAGACATCAAACAACTAGTTTAAGCACAAAAATTGTGAAACATCATTTTTAGTAATGTTTTTTTGGTATGATAATCCTCAAATTAAGGTACAGGGCAAAGAGTTCTGTTGCACTCCTTACAATGGTAGATAGTCCTTGTGTTCCTTTTCTCCATTCTTGATGTGTGAGCACACACATGGCACACTCGTGAAGGTGGTCTTCTTCCTGGTTCGTTTGGGGGGATAAGGGAAAGAAAATGTCGTTGAGGTACCCTTGTCGGATTATCCCCGCTAGACGGACGACCACCAGAAATAAATGAAGTTCTTGTAGGCCCTGCTTCAGTTAGTGAACGAACAACTTCCAGTCGAAACGATTTCAGTGACCTCTTGTCGCCTTTCAGAATCCTCTCAATAAAGAAGCAATTCAGTACTATCACTTCCAAGAAATAGAAAAACAATTTCTTGTACCATTTGATCGACCTGCAAGTGGACTGGACAGTAGTTATCATCTGGTCGGATTTATCAACAGGCCCCATTTTCTTGTTGTAAGCACCAACACACACGGGTATCTTTTGTTGTTCTCTCGTTTTGTGATCGGTTTTCCCCGTATGAACCATTCCACTTGAATGCGTTGTTGTGAGCATGCCAACTTCCCTCCTATCCATCCATCTGACAGAAGGAATGTTGGACGTATGCTTTTCCTCCATTTCCCCCCGTTTCAGTTTTATAGAAGCAGTTGGCAGTCCTTTTCGATTTTTCCTTACTGTTCCACAAGCATGTGTTTTTTGTGAGTGCAGAGTCTCAAATAGCTCTGGGCTTGTGTAATAATTGTCAATATATAGGGTATGACCCAGATTCAAGTAGGGATTCATCATTGTCATAACTACTGTCGAAGAAAACCCAAGGCTGCAATCAATAAGTTCTGTAGTAGCTCCAGTGTACAAGATCATATCTAAGATATAGCCGGCAGCACAGTCACAAGACTTTCGTCAATAGCGACATCTTGAAATGGATGGAAAAGAGATGGGAAAATCTGCTTTATATGTTCCATAACAGGCCTAAGTTTGTACAGTCGATCATCTTGAATTTGTAACGAATTATCACTGAAGTGAAGAAACTGTAGGATTGCTTTGTAGCGGTTACAAGACATCAACTGGGAAAAGATGGGTGTGTGAATCAGAGGATCTGTAGACCAGTACTGTTCTATTGTATGCTTGTTTACATGGCCCATAAGTAAACTAATTCCTAGAAACAGATACATTTCATCAACCGTGACATCATTCCATTTCTGTAATCGGGATTGGGGTGAAATGTTGGTCATACTATTCGTAAATTGTGAATGATATAAATTAGTTTCTGCAGCTATTTTCTGTACTAATGTCACTGGGAACAATTTTTTGAAAATGTCAATTTCTAAAGAATCTTTCGTCAGTGAAACATCCTGAATTCCTGAATTACAGTCATCAAACTTAAAATCGGTTGGCGTAAATTGGTTACAGTCTCGTCTTCCCAAACTCGGTGAATACTAGGCGCTTTATTTACCTTTGTTCGCTTTGGACGTGGCGGCTGTAAGGCCTCATCCTCACTTTCATTTAAGTCTTCACCACTTGAATTACTTCCAGATATACCTCCTACATCGTCTTCATCACTGTCTTCAAATCAAATACTGAACAATCACTTTCATCATTCATGAGAATTTCACGAACTTTATCGTCGCTTGTAAGCAAGTCAGCTAGACTCGGCGCAGCCATTTTAAACTGTTTGCAAATGAGTCGCTAAAGCTGAAGACATCCGCTTAAAAACATTTCATTTCCAGCGCTCCCCGTGGTGATAGCAATAATCTAACGACTTCAGAAAATAGCCAACAGATGTCGGGAGCTATCCGTTTTTCAATCGTTGTCCAAAGACATACAGTTACGAAGATATATCACTTCAAATTCCGACACGCAATATATTGCGCCGGAACCACAGCGGCACTTACCGCTACACACAATATATTGCGCTGTGACCTTCAAGGGGTTAATTAACATGTTTTCCTAGTGGTGAGGTAACCACAATCTTTGTCGTATCATTTGCAAAAGCATGGGAAAAATGCTTTTGCCAACATTTTTGTAAATCTTTACTAGTTCGACAGTGCATCGAACTAACACTCTTTAACGTGTAGGTATTTTTTTGTTAAATAAACATGTCTGAATAACTGCATCCTTACTGGGACAGTAAACCCAGCAATCGCCTGTTGGCCGTGAAACAAGCCAATGTCACATTTTTTTTATTGACTTTGTAGACGCGACTACAGCGCACTCTATTCTTGAGATATTATTTAGAAGGTTGTGAGTGGAGTGAACACTAGACAATACTGCATAAAACCTGTTTACAATATGTGGAGAAGTAGGAGTGTAACTTTATTAAATTAATACAAGTTTTCCCAGACTAGATGTCTGATATATTAGCACATAATGCACACTTTCTATATGTTCCGAATGCACAGCTGTCATTACAGCAGAATAAAATCTTGTCCACAAGTTGGAACTGTATAAATTTAGTAAAACCATGGTTATGTTAGAATGCACTACAGAGGTAGGATATGATTACCCTTAGTTGCCCAGTACAAGTTTTGGTACTATATGAGCTGATGACGTGAATGACTTTTGTCTCGTTATTGCAGCAGATAATCGATGTATTAGTGATATTGATCAGCACACAGAGGTGCTAGTTGAAGTTTGGAATAGATTTTTCTTCCAATGGTGAGTTTGATATTGGATGCTTTTAGACCAATTTTTCGCACTTTACGAAGTTAACATGGTCACTAAACAATACGATGAAACTGATAGGACTGAACTAATCTGATAAATAAGAAAGTAATAATCAAATACCAGGATTTTCTACTTAATAATGAACATAAACAAAGAACTAGGAAGTCTAATAAAACGTAAATAAACCAATAAACTTGAAGGAACTTTGATGACCAGTACTTGGATTTGATTCTTCGACACATCTAAATACAAGTATAGCTATTCCTATTGTGAGACGACAATCAGTTAGTTACGTGTTTAAACAAGGTAGCTAACCTGATAATGCGACATTAGACATGTATTACTCATACAGTCGCCGGCCTAATTTTTCTCTCCCCACACAAATCATGACCCAACTCACAAACAGTGAAGCTGGGATGTAGGTAGGCAGGAACAAAGGCGCCCATTGCGCAGTATTAAAAGGGTTACATGTTACTTATTTGTGTTGTAAATTAGAATAGATTTTCATGCGTTCTGTTAGGTTCAGAATGTGCATAGAATTTGCTTGGAAATAAATTTTGGATGAAACGCTTCTCGTTTACATCATTGATACTATTAACGTACGATAGGTATTAGATTAAAGGACAATAACGTTAAATGTTGGAGATGACACCATCATAGCGTAGCTTTAAACTTATTGTGCTGTTAATGTAACGAATACCTTGCATTGTAAACAAGTAAATAATTTTCTTTGCTGTAGAGTCACGCTTGTATTATTATTGTTATTATTGAATCTCCGAAGTAATTGTATAGGGAAGAACTACGTGTCATTCTCTTAGATTGCATTTTTGGGACTTTCCTTTTTTGCGTAGGACTTCGAGAGGCTTAAGTTATTGGGATTTTCGAACGGAGACGAGTTAAATTATTATCACTAGGGCTCGGATTCGAGCATATTTGCATATTTTTTTCCTGAATAGTACACATTGAAAGAAGCCTTTCGGTGGTATTTTCACCTCTCTGGGACCAACAGAATTGAAATTTATCGAGCATATAAGTGCATAAAACCGCGGTTTTCAGAATAGAAGCATATAAATGCATATTCTTGTGGTTTTCGTCTAAATAATTCGTTTTTCTTCGAATTCTCCCCCGAATTCGGGCCCTGACAATCCTTAAGTTCGAAAACAGAAGTAATTATTGAAAAGCCTATCTGGTGCGAATAATAGAACCGCAGGCTTTTAACCTTTTGTGAGGTCGTTCTCGTCATTGAAACTTATATTGACTGATTTAAGAAAATCATTCCAAACTGAAAACATAGAAAATTTCTTGTTGTACAGACCAATACAGGTCTACTTCATTGACTGGCTTAATTCTGACCATTTTGTAAATGAACTTTTAAACTGTATCTTTTATAAGAGCACTTCTCTTATATATACTTGTAAAACTTGAATGCGAGTATATTGCAGTGTATCATACATACAATTAGAAAATAAATCTCGTATTTAAAGGTATGTTATTGGTTTTTTCGTTTCACTTTCCTTTCTATAGTTTTTAACGGTGTTTTTCGAGCATATTCTGCATATTTAACCTCATATAATGGGGGTTTCGAGCATATAATGGGTTTTTCGAGCATATCTATCAAGCATAAAACACATGGTTTTCGAGCATATCCGGAGATTTTATCGAGTATATCTATCCGAGCCCTAATTATCACCTTTGTTTAGCACGGACTAGCCATTTTCACCTCTCAGAAGTAGTTAGGGTTCTGCCACTTTTTTGAATAAACTGATTGCGATTTAAATGTAAGCCTTGCCTCTTTATTGTATTTTTTGAGTTTATATTCCTCTGGACTGGTTGTTTCACCTCTCATTACCCCCGACACCCCGAGTACAGTTTCTTTAGTGCTTTCCCAGTCCAAGAATGTCTTCCTGGGAGATGGGGGTTTCGGAAGGGTCATTTAAGGTCTATGGCTCCCCGAAATTCTCGTCAAATGGGCACAATATGCTGCAAACATCGATTTTACCTGCCTTCCGAAAGGTGTTTGGAAATGAAAGATTTTACCTACAACAAGATGGCGCTCCACCTCGCTACCACCGAGATGTCAGAGCCTACTTGAATGAAGATCTACCTGGATGATGGATAGGTCGGAGAGGAGCTGTTGAATACCCATTACAGTCTCCGGACCTTGCACCTCTTGACTTCTACCTATGTGGGACCTTGAAGAATGAAGTTCATCAACAGAAGCCAGCTACACTGAACGAGCTATGAGAAACCATCGAGGAGTTCTGTGCGTCTATCCCACTGGCAACACTGACAGCAGTAGTCCGGTCAGCAGTTAGCGGCTTAGACGTTGTTTGGCTGCTAATGGAGGTCACTTAAACCCATGAAATAACCTTCCCCCCGTGCAAGAATTGTAATGGTATGTCATTTTGTTCCAAAGATATTAACTATCGTAAAGTGTGTACATTTTTCTGCACCCCTCTGTATATACAGTGAAACCCTTCAAATCTGAACACTGGAAGTCCAAAATCCCGGTAATCCGAACGAGGTTTTTTCCCGGACAATTTGAAGTTTGCATAACTCACGCAAAAAGGAGAAACTTGTTTAGTCATAAAGTAATTATATATTCTACATTGTAATTTTGTTTTATATAATTAGTTGAAAAATTAACAAAGAAGTACAGTAAGCTACATACTTATCGCATCCAGGATTGAAAAACTGGAACGTTGGTTATTGTAATTCCTTACGTGAATCACTATGCAAAAACAATGAAATAACAATAGAAACACACAAAATATCACTTTCACTTGAGATCAGTTATCTTCAATTGTCAAAGTGACTAAAATCTTCCTGCGGGGGCAAGCGTCGCATGAACGTGACGTCGTTTTGCGTGGCTGCTGCGTGTCGTTCTACGAAGAGCAATGCAATGCCAAGAGCAGCTGCAGTCCTATACCGTAACAAGGGCTGGTTATTATGTTAAGGATATTTTTCGGCTAATCTGAACAGGCAGGAAGAAGGTCCCATGGCTCATGATCGCGAGATCAACGGTCACGTAAAACTAACCAACTTCTCGTCCTCACAAGTAACTGATCGAAGAAATGAGCGTTCAATTGGTAGAGAATTACTCTCAGCAAAGATGATTTGCACTCGGATTTCATAAATATCGCCTTGACTTCTTTAGTGCCACTAAAGATATAATCAAGACGACAGCCCCTGCCAGAACTGTGTCTCATAGAGGCTGCAGACCAATAAAGCAGGGTGGGTTGTGAAATATTCAGTATGTGCCCAGGTTAAGCTGTATGGGGTATAGGCCTGAAATTTGAGATGAGAGTACTGCTGGAAGTGGCAGCACTGCTTGTATTCTAGCACACCAATATAACTCCATGCGCAGTTTACACCACTGATTTCTGCTGGTGTCCCTGAGAGCTCACTCGGTTAAGCAAGTGTAGTTGTCAAGTTACAGCCCACTGGGGGTGCTGCTTTCTAACAGCGCAGTAGGATATACAGTTTGATATACTTACCGCTAGCAACATCACCAATGGATTAGTTTATAAATAATTTTATTAATGCAGCAAATGGGCATTTATTTTATGTTCAGGATGGGTCAGGCCATGGGCCTGTTGAAAGGAACCGTCCGGGGAATGGGAAACCATTTTCAGGATGGCCAAGGTGGGATTGCAACCCACGCTCTCCCAATTCAAGCGAGGCATAAGGTAGCACATTAGTGCTCTCGGCCTCCGCAGCTAGCATTATCCCAAAATGCATTTATAATATTAATGTATAAATGCATTTATAATATTAATATATAAATGCATTTGGGCTTAGTCAATATTGACGTGGGTCAATATTATGTTAACTACTGGCACAGAGTATGAAATAACCATTTAACTGTCATACCTCTCATAAATAATTACCAAAAATGTTTACTAACAGTCCTATATGCTATACTAGCAACCCGACCCGGCTTCACCCGGGAACAGTTATGAATTTATTATGAGATAAGCTCTTCTTTTTTTTTTTTTTCCAATGAATTTCAATGAACAGCGACCAGTATCCGTTTTACGTCTCGGCATGATGGGTTAAAATCACTGACTGGACTACTAATTATATTATCATGGAGATGCATGTGCAAAAAATTCTTGTCAAACGTAATTTAAGAATGGCGAGGTGCATGAAACACAAATCCCCCTTCCGTCCAATCTTAACTTGACTGTGAATTTTGCGGAACGAAAAGTTCACAGGCGAAATGAAGAAAAGCCGAGTTGCACTTCCAGGGAAACTCCAAACACAACCACTCTTCTCTTAAGTTTTTAACTCAACATGACTCGACAGTTTGTTGCTGGCTGTATCTGGGGTAATAGGCTCGTCCGCTAGCTAAGCTGTAACTGGGGTGATAGACTCGCCCCTAGCTAGCTCGTAAACTGTCGCCTCAGTAACTGAATGGAGATTGTTGGGAGAAATGAAGACGTAAAAACACTTATAGTAGGCGATGTATTGAAGATAAGAGATATGCCCTCCAAGGCTTTTTTTTAAGAACTTTTCATGCTGAACAATTCTTACACTCATAGTATATAGATATTTTTAACGGTTTGACCAGCGTAAGCTTAAAAAGCGCACGGACGCCAGTTTTTTTCTCGACCTTTTCACTGAAATCGTTAGTGCTTGACTTCCTTTGGTCATAAATAAATTGTTTTCTACAGAAACCTTCCTCGAGATATCCTTTACAGAATGGTTTAAACCGCATCAAAATATATTCTGTGGTTCTCGAGATTACCCAGGACATCCAAGAATCGGGGACTTTGTTTTATACTAAGTAGAGATTATACGCCAGTCAGTATAATTTAATATAATATAATCCCCCTTCCGTCCAATCTTAAATTGACTGTGTTTCACAGGCGAAATGAAGAAAACCCGCGTTACACATCCAGGGAAACTCCAAACACAACCTCCCTTCTCAGGAGTATTAACTCTACATGACTCAACAGTTTGCTGCTGGCTGTACCTGGGGCAATAGGTTCGCCCGCTAGTTAGGCTGTAACAGGGATGATATGACTCGCCCTTACCTAGCTCGTAAACTGTCGCCCCGGTAGTTGAATGGACATGGTTGGCAGAAATTGAAACGTAAAAACCCTTATAGTGGGCGATGTATTGAAGATAGACATATGCTCTCGCGGACGTTTTTGTAGAACTTTTCATTCTGAACAATTCCTACACTCATAGTATTTAGATATTTTTAACGGTTTGCCCAGCATAAGCTTACAAAGCGCTCGGACGCCAGTTTTTTTTATACTTTTCCACTGAAATCTTTACTGCTCGGCTTCCTTTGATCATAAATTATGTTCTACCGAAATAATCCTCAAGATATCCTTTACAGAATGGTGAAAACCGCATCAAAATCCATCCAGTGGTTCTCGAGTTTACCCGCAACATCCAAGAATCGGGGACTTTGTTTTATACTAAGTATAGACTGATGGGAGAAGAAACAACACCGACATCCATATTTGATCACAACCTTAAGCAGTAACGTATTTTCAACAACGCGCATTTTACTGGTTCACAAAAATACAAAAGAAGTACACTATGAGAAATTTGTGTATACACATTCACATTGTAGGCGAGAATGACATGAGGATTACTTGAAGGGTGCACTTTTGACCATGATTATTTTCTTCAATCTTTTGGAACGCCTTCAGTCGAATCGACTAACCACTTTCTCCTTTTTCAATCATGTTGTTTGTAATTTGCACAATTTGTTTTCTTTCTAAATGATTTGTCGCTATATAATCATGGTTCATTATTGAGGTTATTCATGCCTTTGACTTAACTTCCTTGAGAAACCTTCACCTTCGGTATTGCTGGTGAAACAAAACTAATAGTAAGTCTACTTGTGCCAATGAACAGGAATAATCAACCAACGTACTCTTAATAAAAATTAAATGTAATATATTAAATGAGGAATATGCCCGTCATTTTAATGGTCGCACATTTGGCAAAATCCCTTGCACAAAACCTAATCTTAATTTCTCACATGAATAATACTACAGTATGACTAGTGAGAGTAGGCTACACGGTAAAAATATGCAGTACATAGCCATGCAAACCAGAGTTTTTATGTTAAATGATGAAATAATACACAAATCAGAATGAAAACTGGGTTCCTTGACGTAAATTTCTGCTTCCTTCACTGATCACTACATAACGCATACAGATCTTGATGCACTTGGTGCGTGGTGGCTCAGCGGTCTAGCTGTATGCCTCTCACCAAGGCGGTCCGGGTTCGATTCCTGGTCAATACATGTGAGATTTTCGAAGTGAAATGCCATGTCCTGTGATTCGGATTCCACGTAAAAAGGAGGTCCCGTGGCTCATGATCTACAGATTCACGGTCACGTTAAACTACAAGCTTCCTTCCTTTCTGATGCACTTATATAAGGCAGAACACCTTAATAATCGCACTAGTAACACCTTTACTACACATAAGTTTTTAATTTGACTTAACTTGAAGTCTTGTCACAGAGAAAGGACTGCCTCCAAAACATACGGAGTGACAAGTCATGCTCAGACAGCAAGGGGCAAGTACAATATTTGCTGAAGTGTCGATAGTCTGAAATTACACAACATCCAATTTTCTCCCCACAGCATCACTGAACTGTTTTTTTCATGTTTCAGAATGCCTCTATACATATTTTCCACCGTTATAAATAAATAAGCCAAAAAGCACTCCAACTTGCCCATGGTAATTAAATGGACTTGCTTCCCAAGCAGTGGACATTTGGAAAACTGTGGGTTCCCTAACAATGGGTCTGACGTCTTTACTTGTAGCCTCTTAAGCGTGACTGATGAACACGGGAGAAAAAGGCATGATTTTATATGTCGAAAGGGATCCTTAGTTCTTATCTTTGGTGTAAATTATCTTTGTTCAAAAGAGGAAAAGAAAAAAATATTGGAGATATTTAGATTATATGTATTCTTGGAAAACTGTGTATAAATATTGAAAAGAGTGTGTACTGTGAGATAAAAAATTTAAGTGCTTTTGTGGGACCAAACTAATGTGGCCACGAACCTGCAATGGTGTCATAGCAGGGGGAGAGGTGATACTCCCACGTGGCACGTCCCAGGTGGCAGATAGGGGCGTCCTCACCGACTTGCCGGCGGACTAGAGCAAAATAAAATAGCTCTCGCGGACCAAACACAATTAACACTGAATGGTCAACGGCTTGGAGGGCGGACCCACCCCGATGTTCATGGGCAGCAATCCAGAAGGCTGAAAGGGGCAGCCCCCTAGAAGGTTGCGCGTGAGGCCAACGACCCCACCATGGAAAAAGAACTGTTGCGAAATCTCAATCACAAGGAAACCGGACGAAGCAATGACGACATTTGCGAGTAAAGGACAACGAGCTGAACATAGGAACATAGAATGTACTAAGTCTATATAGGGCGGGTGCCCTAAATAACTTGGTGGAGGTAATGAAGAAATATGACATGAGTATTGTAGCCATTCAAGAAGTCGGTGGACAGGTATGGATATACTAAAACAGAAAGATTATACCATCTTTTATAGTGGATATGAGAAAAATACCTCTGGAACTGGTTTTATAGTAAGCAATAACATAGTAAATGCAGTAATACGCTTTAGACCAGAGGACGAAAGATTATGCTCCATCCGCCTGAAAGACAAGTTCTTTAACACGACCTTTATATGTGGGCATGCCCCCACAGAGGATACTGAGGATGGAGAGAAGGATACATTCTATGGGAAACTGGAGGAAATATACGATTTGGCACCAAGGCATGATATTAAATTCGTATTAAGAGATATGAATGTTAAAATTGGAAAGGAACAGGAATTTAGAGACATCATTGGACGGAACAGCTACACGTGAAAAGTAACGAGAACGGACAAAGGCTGATAGACTTTGCCGCGAGCAGAAAGATGATAGTAGTACTCTATTCCCGAGAAAGGACATTCATAAGGCTAAGTGGTGCTCATCGGTCGGATTTACTAGGAACCAGATAGATCCTATACTAATTGATGCGAGACATGGAACAGATATACAATATGTACGATCATGTAGAGGTGCTGATATAGATTCAGACCATTTTCTGGTTATGTCCTTCTATAAACAACGTATATGCAGAATTAACAATAGTAGGTCAAGAAGAATGCAGAAATATGATGGACAGAAATTAATCGAAGATAAGAAGATAGCTGACAAATTGTCACTGACACTAGAAAGAAAGATACTGAGATACAGAAAGGTAACAGGAAATATAAATGAAACTGGAAAAGCATTAAAGAGGCAATTGAGAACACTGCAGAGAACGTAGTGGGATTTAAACAGCCAGAGGAGAGACTAATGGTTTGATGAGGAATGTGAGAAGATAAATGCAAGAAACCAAGCAAGAATTAATATGCTACAAATGGACACAAGAGGTAACAGGAATGTATATACAGAGGCAAGAAGAGTGGCAAAACGTATGTGCACAAGAAAGAAACTGGAACGGGAAAGAATAAAAATCGAAAAGGTAGAGGAATTAGCAAAGACAAAGGATTATAGACAAATGTATGCATTATTAAGGTAAGAGAGACTAGGTTTCCAGGCTAGGTCAGATATGTGTGATGATAAAGATGGAAATCTCATTGTTGAGACCAAAGAGGTGCTGGAAAGAGGGTGGAATATTTTCAAGAGATTCTGAATGGAACAGGAGAGAAAGGACTTCAAGAAGAAGAACTTTATATACCAGGGCCTGACCCAGAAATACTCGAACCAAGTATGACTGAAACAAAAGAAGTCATTAAGGGAATGAAGAATGGTAAGTCACCCGACGGGGATAATATAAATGCAGAGCTGGTCAAGTATGGTGGTAATTATCTACATACCCAACTGCATCAACTGATACTAAGAATATGGCAAGAAGAACAGATGCCCAAAGAATGGAAAGTAGCTCTGTTATGCCCAGTACACAAGAAGGGGTCTAAGTTGTGTTGCCCTAACTATAGGGGCATATCACTACTTAACATACGATATAAAATATTTACAAAAGTCTTAGCCAGGCATATAGAACTATATGCAGAAAGAGTATTGGGGGATTACCAAAGTGGTTTTAGACTAAATCGATCCACAACAGATCATATCTTCACGCAGCGATGTATGCTGGAGAAGTTCTATGAGTTCAATATACCTGTCCACCAATTATATATTGATTTCCAGATGGCATATGATTCAGTAGATAGAAGGTATCTATACGAAACTATGGATGAGATGGGAATACCCAGGAAACTTGTACGATTGGTTAAGGCGACACTGGATCACTCAAGCTGTAAAATTAAAGCACAAAATGAACTATCAAAGAATTTCAAAGTAAGGGACTTAAACAAGGAGATTCACTATCGTGTCAACTTTTCAATCTTACCGTAGAACGAGTAGTCCGGAATGTTGATGTGAGAGAAGGGGCACTGGCACGATATATACATGGTAGAAACCCTATCCAAACAGGAATTCTGTATAACCAGGCAGTGCAATATTTAGCCTACACTGATTATATAGTAATCTTAGGAAGGACGGTAAGAGCCATATCCACAGCATACAAAGAACTGGAAGAAGGATCGGGGAAAGCTGGCCTAAATGTCAATGTGGGAAAAACAAAGTACATGTTATTATCCCGGGAAATGAAAAACGGAGACAACCTAGTGATCAACGGGAAAGAATTTGAAAAAGTCACCAATTTCAAATACTTGGGATCTAGACTCACGGAGGATAACACATTGGCAGAAATAAAGGGGAGATTAGCACAAGGAAATCAATGCTATTTAAGCCTCCTGAAAGTACTTAGACATGCATGGTCTCTCGAAAGATCAAAAAGAGAATAATTATTGTACAATAATTAGACCAGTTGTTACCCATGGTAGTGAAACGTGGGTACTCACCGAAAGAGGAGAGGAAGCATTGGATACGTGGAAAAGGAAAATTCTTAGAAGAATATATGGACCCGTCCAGGAAAATGGAAACTGGCGAGCACGATATAATCAAGAGATATATAGCCTGTATGAGGAACCTCGACTATCAGTGGAAGTAAGAAGAGGAAGCCTACGATGCGCAGGACTCCTAGAAAGAATGGAGGAGAAATGGGTGGCTAGCCCGATATTTCATTGACATCTGGAAGGAGACGGCAGGGTCGACCACGTAGAAGATGGCTGGACGAAGTGGAGGATGATCTACGCCAACTAAGAGTTCGTGGGTGGAGACGGCTCGCCTTGGACCGTAAAGCGTGGGCTGGTGTGATTGAGAAGGCCCGGGCTCTTCAAGACCTGTAGTGCCGTTGGGTAAGATAAACTAATGTGGCCTGTTAGCTGCCTTGACTCAGACTGGGCGTGTGCTGGATAGAGCGTGCTGTCAGCAATGTTGTGTAAATACCGAGGGAGAGGAAAAGCGGTTTGTTGGGAAGGGATGGTATATGAGGATTTCTATCACAATAATTACAAGCCACTAACAATATCAACGATCTAAATGACGAAGACAGTATATTATCTAATGTCATAACTGATTTCATCAATAAACCCATGCACTTGAGAAGTCCAAAACATACAACTAATACAACAACCACCTTACACCACCATACCCAACAAACCGCTTATCCTCGTTCCCCTGTTTACGCAATACTGCTGACAACATACTATAACCAGCAATATGGTTAATTTTACATTAATGTATTGAACCCTTGCGAGAAGCTTTTTATGAGACTCTTTCTTCGGGTAATGGACGGTCCATACGAAGTTGTTAAAATTATGCTTCTACAAGGTGCAAGGTAACATAGTCCAAAATATATGACAGAAAAGAACAAAAGTGAAGCCAAACTAAATAAAAACAAATTTAATTTCAGAATAAAACATAAACACAACAAACAACACGAGGGAACACCCTCTTAACTTTACACCCAATCTACAGTGAATGCAATTAATTCATCTCACCAGAGATGTCAACAAAATAACAGGTCCCAAAATATGGCCTGCTTATCTGCAAATCATGTGTGCGTGTGATATGACCAAACATGCGATATGGCACAGTACATGATACGTGATTTGTTGCCATCCTGCGAATGTCGTCAGGCTACAAATCCGCATCTGAGATATCCTAGCAATGGGAACTAAACACTTCTAATAACTATCAATACAATACCGACACTCGCTAACTTTAAATATTTACAACAAAGAAAGATTTCCATTGAAATCTGTTTCAACGTGCCACAGCACAACAAGCTGCCTCATGACAGGACTTTATCAAATAAACACAAAAGTAGTGTGACCACAATACAACAACAATGACCGCATGTCATCTTACACTGAAGTACACAACTAGGTGCCAACAAGAATTTACATACCAAGAAAATTAATAAAACAAATGCTCAACAGCAATACAATTAATATACAAGAAAAACATTTCATTTGGACGTCGCACATCGGAATACCGCTCAGGCGTGGCTATCTCAACCCTGAATGATATATCACTCTTTAAATGAACAAGCAAGCATAATTACAACTAGGTCACGGCGAGGCCGTTTCCCCCCTCACAAACAGGTGTTCAGAAAATACCTCGGATCAGCGCACAGTGTGAAACTCGTTATCACATGTCAAATCACCACTCGCGTGAACCATGTCCCGGGCCAGCACTAATTGCTCAGGACCCAAGATCAACGGAGAATAGCTGTCATGAGCAGCTCAAGTGTGTGTGTGTGTGTGTGTGTGTGTGTGTGTGTGTGTGTGTCATCAAAATAATATCTCATCAATTCCACCTGGAATTACAAGATCACGAAGAACGGCTGCCAACTCAGCTCAAATAAAATGTGTGTGTCACCAAATTTCTCATTAATTCCCCTGGAATTACAAGATCAGCATTGGACTGGCTGAGGTCCCTGCAGGCATCACTCACAATCCTAAAAACATTGCAGCAGGCAGAGGACTGGCCCAAGCCATCCTCCCGCGCAGATAATTCGCACATAGACACACACAATCACACGCTAGGGTTTTGACAAACACCTGAAATAAAAGTACACAAATATTTTCCACACACAATTCGCGCCTGATCTAGTATTCTGACCAAAGAATTAATTAATCAAAATCAAATTTTAATTAAATAAAAGAACGGACGGTTCTTTACAAAATCATGTCGCAACAAGGCAACTCAAAATAAAATACTTGTTCATTCAAGATCCTAGCAAACACACGTTTCCCCCCCCTGCTATTGTTACTGTTAAATAACCAGCGCCACTTTATCACCTGGGCCGCACCATGGGTCCGCCAAATCAAATACGTGCATGTACACGAGTATTGATCACGTTGTATTGATCAGGCGGAACCTATCCCCCTCTTAGTGCATAAATGTACACGAGTACACGGATTAAAATTACACAAAATACAACAAATCAAACTGATGACCACGCGTCCTCACGCATTTACATATCTGAGTGTCGGGATACTACGTTAATCTATCAAATTGAAACGACAAAAAATCACATGAAAAACTATTTACATAAAATGTTCCCATGCCAAATTATCTATCATATGCATAAATCAATATTAGTACTCAGCCATATCTGCTCGTCACGTCAGTGGACGTTGCTTTCCATGGCCCACGTAATTTACACGGCCATCACGAACATCTGCGTAGGTTGCATGTTCATCATCCCAGCGGCTGACCCAATGTTCGTCATCTTGATGCCTTCTTCAAAGGTGAAAATACAGCTCAGAATTAGTATTATTTCTACACCTACTATAATTGCAACAGAGCTACACATTCACTCTTAGTCCTAGGCAATTACTAACGTCGACACTTTCCCTAGATAAACACTTGGCTAAATTCACACGCAAAAGATAAACTATAAAATATCACTGTATATTACAATCGGCTCTCAACAGAGTCCTCAAAATGGTATACGTCTCACTTGAGATCGAAGTCAAAAGTACTTGACAAAATGTTAGTATCACTTGGCTATGGCAAAATAAGAACAATACGTGTAGTAGCACTCAGCTACATCAAGAAATGAACGATACGTGTAGTAACTCCCAGCTACTCAAAAAGAACATGCTTGTTAGCACAGACAGCTAATTTATAGTGATCTGGTCAAAAGGTCTGTAGAGGGGACTGTAAATTTTTATCATTCGAAGGAGTCGTCGTAGAAACTTGCGGGTGGAGTCAAAGATCATTATTTTTCCTGAACGTTCCAATGATGCCTCGCGGAATCAAATCGCATCGATTAAATAGATCCAGCTTTTGCCGTGCTTTTCCAGGGCACGCTCTCATTGCGCCGAAACTAGCTTGGGTCTCAGTGATTCGTCAATTCATATGCAAAATCGTTGAGTAGAGCACGTCACTTCTCCCACCTGTCGTCCCTAATAGTATCTCTGTCTCACACTTTCCTCTCTGTTTGGCTTGGTGAACAAACTCTCGAGACGCTAGGTCAGCGATCAACGACCTCGCTTCCAGGAAAATGTTTAAATTTACCAAGCGTGCTCAACTGGCCTACCTCTTGCAACACTCAGCTCCCAAATTGCTTCAAATGACTGGGGACATTCATCATCATCATCATCATTTCCCCTTATCCAGCTCCTGCCGGGTCGGGGTATTTATGGCACTTCTCCACTTTCCTCTTTCCTTCCACCATTCTTCTTCCACGATCTTGTCCCAGTCCAGATTTCTTTTTCTTATGCTGTTCTTCACTGAATCAATCCACCTTGTTCTAAGTCTTCCTCTTGCTCTCTTACCCTTGCACTTTGCCTCCAGCATCTGTCTTGGTATTCTATTTTCCTCCATCCTCTTTACATGACCAAACCACCTTAGTTTATTCTTCTCAATTCTCTCATTTAGTTTTCCCATTCCAACTTCTTTCCTAACATCTTCATTCCTCACTCTGTCTTTCCTTGTCTTTCCTATCATACTTCTTAGGAATTTAATTTCACTGGCTTGGATTCTACTCTTGCCTGCTTGTCAGGGTCCAAGTCTCAGCTGCATAAGTTAATATGGGAACATAGTACACTTTATACATTACCTCCTTGCTTTTCCTTGGTACTTCCTTATCCCAAACAAGTTTTCTTGCACTTTGATAGAATGCATTGCTCTGCTGTACCCTCCTGCCAATCTCCATGTCCAACCTACCAGTTTGCATCAATTCACTTCCTAGGTATTTGAACGTGTCCACAATTTCCAAACTCTGACTTCCAATTTTCACAGTGCCCTTTCCTTGTCTTTCCCCTCTTGTCATCACCATGGTCTTGCTTTTCTCTATACTGATTTTCAGGCCGTACTTCTGAATATTTTCGTTCAGTGCATCTAGTTGTTTTTGCACTTCTTCGGTGTTCCTTCCCCAGACCACAATATCATCTGCAAATAACAGTAACTTCATTTCTTTATGTCCATATGCTTCCTTTGTTTCCTTTACAATTTCATCTATCACCATTATGAACAAGAGAGGTGACAGCACACTCCCCTGTCTTAGTCCAGTCTTGTTCCTAAACCAATCTGTCTTTACAACAGGGGTCAGTACCCTGCTAACACAGTTGTTGTACATTGCTTGCACCATTTCCAACATTTCTCTTCCCAGTCTCTTCTTAACCATGGTTCCCATACCTTCTCTCTGGGGACACTATCATATGCCTTTTCTAGATCTATGCAAGTCATGATCAAATCCTCTCCATATTCCCAGTTCTTTTCCATCACCTGCCTCAAGCTAAAGATTGGGTCCACTGTGGATCTTCCACTCCTGAAGCCATACTGTTCCTCTTGCAACTCTCCTTCCACCTTTCTTCTCATTCTTCTTTCTAATATCCTTTCCAGTATTTTTACTATCTGTGATATGAGGGTGATCCCTCTATAGTTATCACACACCTTCTTGTCCCCCTTCTTAAACACTGGTATTATTAGCCCTTTCTCCCAGTCTTCTGGTACACATTTCCGTTAGCAGTCGATACAACCATTGCATACCAACAGGTCCAGCAGCCTTTATCATTTCTACACAGATTTCATTTACCCCTGTTGCTTTTCCCATCTTCATTTTCTGTACTGCTAATTCCACCTCCAGCATTGTTATATCATCTTCTGTTATAGAGTCGTCAGGTTGTGTCACTTCCATCTCACCAGTACAATTGCTCACATTCAATAGCTTATCGAAATACTCCTTCCATCGTCCCTTTATCTCTTCTGGGTGTGTTAACAACTCTCCATCTTCCTTTTTCACTAGCTTTGTAGTAACTCTTTCTTTCCTCTTACTTCTTAGAAGCCCATACAGCATCCTTTTACTGCCACTTACATCTGTTTCCATTCTTCGTGAAAATTCTCCCCAACTTTTCTTCTTTTCTTCTCCTACCACTTTCTTACACCTCCGTTTGCTGTCGTGATACTTCCTTTTGCTTTCTTCTGTTTGATCTCGGTTCCCTTCTTTCCATGCAGACTTCTTTTCTTTCACTGCTTTCCTCACTTCCTCATTCCACCACGGTGTCTCCTTCTCTTTCACTCTTGTTGACGTCCTACCACAAGCACTCTCTGCTGAACCAACAAATGCCTTTTTAAAGTGGGACCATTCCTCTTCTATGTTTTCCACTTCAGTAACTGGGATTTGTTGCTTCAATCTCTCCTGAAAATCTTCCTGTACAGTTTTGTCTTTCAATTTCCATACTTTTATTTTACTTTCTCTGATCTCCTTTAGGTTTTCCAATTTTTCCCATCGAAATTTTGCCACCACAGCTCTATGGTCCCCATCAAATGCTTCTCCTGGTAAAGCTGTCACATCTATCAGCTTTCTGCGATTAGTCCTTTCCACCAGAAAGTAGTCAATTACTGATTTTGTTCTTCTATCGCCCCAACCATATCTCGTAATTTTCCTGCTGTTTTTCTTCCGAAACCATGAATTACCCACTATCAGTCCATTCCTTTCACAAAAGTTTACAAGTTCCTCTCCTTCCCGGTTCTTTTTCCCATATCCATATGGGCCAATGACTTCTTCCTTTCCTTGTCTCTCGTTTCCGACTTGTGCATTCATATCTCCCATGATCACCACTTCTACATCTGAAATTACTCTTTCTACATCCTCCAGGAATACTTCAATATCTTCTTCTCTGTTTCCAGTCTGTGGTGCATACACTTGTATGAAGTCCATCACGTCATTTTTCATCTTCATTCTAATTTTCATTATTCTGTCACTCACACACTCGACCACTTCAACATACTCCTCCAGTTGTTTCGAGGTTATCAGTCCGACGCCATTTTTTGCCTCTTGGCCACCACTCCAGTATAATGTATATCCTTTCCTCAATTTCTTCCTTCCTTTACCTTTCCATTTCACTTCACTCAGCCCCTTCAATCCAACATTCTCCCTCTCCATGAAGTCTACCACCTCCTCCACCTTGCCTGTCAGGGTCATGACATTCATGATTCCCACTTTCATTTCGGTTACTGGTCGCCCATTTCTCACAGTTCCCCCAGTACCAAAAGAACTGTGCGTCGCCTGCAGGGTACGCCCTAACCTTCTCCGAATCATTTGAAGTGCCATTTCCATTTTAGGCTATTATTACGATGGGGTCGCCACTCCCAAAGGGGACATTATGCAGTACATAAAATTAAAATATGAACAATTATTCTACGATGGTATGAATAAGGGTTCAGTATATACAGAGTGGTTATAATTAAATTTACCTTACTTGAGCCCGTGTAGATGGCAAACTATTTCCCATGTGGGTACCCCATTTGATAGGAACAGTTTTCAGACTGCGCTCTGCAGGATGTGTGTTGTTAGTGGTAGTGGCATGATGTGGCGTTAGGCGTAGGGTGGACACACCAGCATCAGTATGCATTACAGGTGCAGACAGTCAACATGACTCTGGACAAGGTGAGCAGGGCTTTACTTGTAAAGCTGTTTTGCTGCTGCTCTGCGGGCGTATCGACGCATTAAAGAAATACGGAGAGGTTCTCTGTCCGAACAGTTGTTGAAGAACATGATGCGGAAGTTCAAGTTAACTGGCGAGTTTGTCATCGCTCCTGAGAGAGACTGCCGGCAAATTGCGCCACAAATTGTTGAAGTTACTGTCGCCATTGCGGAGAATGCCGGATGCAATATGCGATCGTCAAACAGCGCACGAGCTGTGTCAAGCCAGCTGAACATTCCATGGTCCACCGTTCGAAAGGTGCTGTGACAAATTGTGCAATGTTATCCGTAGAAACTTCACGTGACACATCAACTGTTGCCACTGGACACGGACATTCGATTAGACGTTGCTCCTACGTTTCTTGCAAGGGTAGCTGTGGACGACATGTGGCCTTGGAACACTTTGTGGAGTGATGAAGCACACATTATGTTCACTGGAGCTGTGAACACTCACAATTGTCACATTTGGGGATCGGCACCTCCAACGACCGTTCATGAAGTTCCCCTGCATAGTAAACGCGTCCCTGTGTGGCTTCACAGCACAGTTCCGAATCGGTCCGTTCTTCTTTGAGGAACTCTGAGCCCAAGGACCCAGGACATGCAGAGTGACCAGCACACGTTACTGTGATCTGCTTCGGCAACATGTGATCCCTGCTCTATGGTAGATAGGTGCTTTGGATTACACTGTTTGGATGCACTATGGAGCCCCTCCACACATTGCTCGTGAGATCACGCACTTACTCTGTAACACATTTCATGAACACCGCATCAGCTTCCTCACTGCGTGGCCACCAAGATCCCCAGATTTGAACCCATGTGATTTCTGGCTGTGGGGTTATCTTAAGGATAGGGTGTATCAAGAGGCCACTGACACACGTTGGTGTTGGAAGGTGAGCATCGCAATGGATGTAGCCAACATCCTACCTGAGATGATGTGGGCAGTGGTAGAGCACTCGCTAATGCGGTTCCAGGCTGTTGTGGATGCAGATGGTCGTCACAGCGTAACCTGGACTGTCAACATGGTCTGCCGTTTACACCTGTTACCTGCTTGTGTGGAAATTAAAATGTGTTCCTTTCATTGGTTTATTCGTTATGTCTCTTCCGCATGTCCTGCCAAAGGTTTCCACACCATTTCATTGTCCTATGATCACTCTTGTCTGGGGGGGGGGCTCTCTCGCAAGTAGCAAAAGTTAAATTATAATATTGCTATTTCGTTACAGCCTTCGTATGTTGGTTCCTCCAGGGGCTCACATCTAGTGGGACGTGGATTGGCGACCACGGGACCCCAGCTGAGTCCGGCGTTGCTTGTACTTACTTGTGCCGGGACTTCTCTCCGCTTTCTTTCCTGTCAACCTCTCTTGGTCAACTCTTATTCTTTCCCGACCCCGACGGTATTAGGCTATCCGAGGCATAGGGAGTCTTCCCTTTCCCGCCTTAATTGGCCCTTGTTTCATCTTTCCTGATCCCTCCTTCTTCGAGGGGTCCGACCTCTTGTTTTCTTTTCATTATATTTCCTTTTCTCTTTAAGATTTCCGCACTGTTTTTCTAAATTCCCGTTAGCTGTTTTTTTTCTTCATCTACACTCCATTTTGTAGGTATTTTCAATCTACGTTGCATTTTGTAAGTCTTTTGGATCTAAATTGCATTTTGCGAGTGTTTTCCACCTCAATTGCATTTTGTAAAGATTGACAATCTAAATTGCTTTTTAGTAAGTCTTTCAATATATGGGTCGGGACTTTTGTGAGTATTTTGAATTTCAATTGCATTTTGTAAGTATTTTCAACCTAAACCGCATTTTGCAAGTATTTTCAACCTAAATTGCATTTTGTATGGTCGGCATTTTGCAGGTATTTTGATTCTCAATTGCATTTTGTGGGTATTTTTAATCTAAATTACATTTTGTAAGTATGTCCAATCTAAATTGCATTTGGTAAGTATTGTTTATCCAATCGAGTAGTTTGAATCTACCGTACATTTTGTAAGCAATTTCAATTTCCATTGCATTTTGTAAGCATTTTGAATTCCAATTGCACTTGGTGAATATTTTGGATTTGTAATAGGAGTTTTTCAATCTGAATTGCATTGTGTATTTTCAATTTCAATTGCATTTTGTAAGTATTTTCAATCTCATTTGCATTTTGTAAATATTTTGACTATCAATTGCATTTTGGAAGTATTTTGACTACATTGCATTTTGTACGTATTTTGAACCTAAACTACTTTTTGTGCCTATTTTTCAATCCATTCCTTTTGCGAGTATTTTAGTTTTTCAAATTCCCTTTTGTAAGTGTTACCACTCGCCATTTTGTGAGTAGTTTCAATGAGTTCCTTTTTGTAAGTATTTTATGTCTCACTTAATTTTCGTTCTGGTTTTCACTTCATTGTCATTTTCACTGTCACCCAGGCTATTTGGGGCCGTTAACCTAGATGTTAGGCCCCTTAAAACAACAATTATCATAATCATGATAATCAGCCCTCAGTTTTTTAGTATGTTTTGTTGCTAAATATGTTTTCTTTGATATGTTGTCAGGCCTGCTCCAGGAACTGGCTCACTCAATACAGAGGGTGCAAGTACTCCTTGGAACTCAAATGCTCCACATCATGGTACATTTGGTCATGATGGTCTACCACTGCCTCCTGCAGGAGCAGGAGCATATCCACTACCGCATGATCGTTCCACACCTCCATTAGGTCCGCCACCTCCACCATATCCAATTATGTTTCGGCCCACTTATGAATACAGTAAAGGACCTACTCCAATGGTAAGTCCATTCAAAAGACGTGCTCATTCTCATTGGATTAATCAGTATAGGTCCATAAGAGTGGCCGTGTATTTCCGTCTCAGTAAAGTCCTTTTTAAAATTAAAAATGTGATGTTATTGCTGAATTTTTGTGGTATTATTTCAGGTTTATCAATCATAGTCCTGATTGAACTCAACATGTTTGTAAATTCCCTATTTAATGTTTTTTTCTAATTTAGGGCTTTTTTTATTGCATTTGTAAGGTCAGCTAAACCTATCAGTTTCCAAATGGTCTCAAATTAAACCTCTTCGTTGTAAAATTATGGTATTGGAAGGACGAGTTCTTTTTTAAAGTTTTTAATGGAGTGAGGCATTGCTGTATTTTAATCAGCAAATTTTTCTAGCTATTACGTCATGTCTGTCAGGGTTTTGCCCAGATGTAATGTTGGGCTTGTCAGTAGACTTCTGCACACACCCCCTTGTGGGATAGTATCTACTTGCCATGTCCCATCTATGAAGTGCATTGCGATGGTTCTTGGCTAAAGGGCAAAAGACTGGGGGTATAAATTTTTTTTGCACATTTGTAATTGGGGGTGATAGATGCGTAGGAATATGTAACAATTTTATGGGTGTGGATTCTATTTTATGAAATATGGGGTGGGAAATTATTATCCCACTGCCCACACGCGACAGTATGTTTTCTTAAATGAGCAATGGGGTAATAATCTCCAACCTCCAAATTATGATGATACTCTGTTGATCACTCAATAATGAGGTTTATTTAACAGGATATAATGTATAAAAACACCCATCACACTCTATAATTTAAGAAAAACCCGTAACTCCCACGCAAAACAAGGTCTGTGACCTATGTCATCTTTGCCGAAAACTGCACAAATAATATAAAAGTGATTTTGGAATGTTAAAAGTTAGTATATTCAAATATAATTCAATAATTTCAAAATGGTATTTATTAAAAACTCAGAAAATTAATTTTAAAAATCTTCTATTCTATAATAATTCAATGGAAGAGGCCACTGACCAACTTAATAAACTACAAATCATAGCTGCTAAAACTGGACTTAAAGTGGCCTTCCATAAAACTAATTTTTTCACAAATGTCAAAGATGCCTCAAAATTCATCACGATTGGTCTGCAAAAAATCAAAAAAGTCCGAAAATGTAAATACCTAGGCGAATGGATTACCCCTAATAATTCAGAAATACCGTATTTACTCGAATACGACCCGCACCCTGATTTTGAAGAACAAAATTTTTAAAAAAAAACACCTCAAAATTATGTACAATCGTAACTAAATAAACAGAATAGCATTTATCCAAAATAGTTTCCAACAGTTTTGAAATCGTCCTAAAATAACACACATCAAACGATTAAAAATACAAATAAAAGTACACAAACACTTCATTCATCGTCATCAGAAGTACCAACTTCGGAACTTTTATCACCATCCCACTAAATGTCGTCATCACTGACATCCATAGCATTCGACATACTACATTTCTTGAAGCTCTTCCGTATGAGATCTCCCGAGATACGATTCCATGCCGTCAAAATGCACGAAAATAGCAGCTGAACTTCCGGGCGCTGAATACGACCAGTTGGAGTCAGTGTGTGCTTATCGGCCGCCATCTGCTCCGTATACAGCTGTTTCAAGGCTGCTTTGAACGGGCGGTTCACGCAGACATCCAGTGGTTGTAGCATAGACGTCATCCCGCTCAATCACGAATACATGACTCGTCAATATCATACAGTGCACTCTCGTTAATTCGCGGTAATTAATGCACGAACTTCCGCGAATTATCCGCAGTTATTTTTGTTAAGCCTAGGAAAAACAAAACTATTGGTTAAAATATTGAAATAGGCTTGAACACGCGAAATAATAATTTTAACTCCTGATTGTAGTGTCTTATACGACATGCTAGGCTACTGGTAGGCCTATGTGGATTATGCCCACATTAATATATTTAAAAAAAGCCGTCATTACTTTTTGTTTCTTAGATCGTTTATTCTATTTTTCGATTGCACATTTCCAAAGAAAATATTATATGAAAACGAAAATTCATCTCGTTTTTCTATATAAAAGATAAGTGTGGCTAGAGACACTAGCTTGACTGTGGGAAAATTTCGGGATTTCCGTTGCATCACTCCCGCACTCGAAATCTACTGGATTTTCGTTTTCCTCACCAACAGTCAAATGCCATGCTATTTCTTCTTTGCTTTTCTGTAGTAAATCATAATCGTCTTTATCGACGTCTAACTTGCCCGTTCGAAATATCGTCGTTACAAAAGTCGGCAAGCGCTTGCTTTTGTACGAGCGGAGTAGCGGTACTTTCCTCCCGACTAGTTGACTGCATGAAGAGCATCGAACAAACACGCTCTCGATGTCGTGCGCGTTTGTGCCATTACGCAATAATCGCTGTTTACAATACGCTGTCCGCACATCCACCCTTCACAACTCACAGATCAGCGACCTTGGAGCGTGGCTGATGGGAAAGGGAGGGTAGGTTCCGAGTGAAAGTGCATTCCTCTTGTATTGTTTGGGCTTCAAAGACAAAGGAAATCTGTGCTATACCACTCGCGGCAACATGCGCGTAAGTTTCGAAGATTGCGCAATTAGGCCTACTGTTGCATCTCAGAGAAATGCAGTTCAGTCTTCCCTAGTCTCAATGATTTCGTCTTTACGCATTGCGTCGCATCAAAATTCTTTTAAACGACAGAGATTGCTTAACTTAGCGTGATGATTAGTTGCTGTGAGAATTCCCAATTTAAAAAATACTCATGGAGACCCGCGAATTAACCGCAAAACGAATTATCCACACGCGAATTATCGGGAGTGCACTGTATTTCCTGCCGGGCACGATTTCCAATAACTTCAGCTTCCCTCACAACTTTCAGCTTCTCACTCACATTAAACGACCGCAAACTCTTCGTACAACTCATGTTTACACTCGGAAAACGTGCGCGACACGTGCGCGAGGAAGTATGACGCCGCCTGCTTACGGTAAAACAAAGTGATAGCCGGAAGAAGGCTAGCACCATCTAGCGGATACTCGCAACACCCGATATCGCGCGTGGCGGGCAATTTAAATCTTTAAAATCAGGATGACTCAAATAAGACCCGCACCCCAAATTTTCACGTCCGATTTTGTTTAAAAATGTGCGGGTGGTATTCGAGTATATACGGTAGCTGCCATTGAGAGCAGATGTAACAAATTGGAAGGTGCCTTTCAAACCTGCAAAAACATTTACAAAAGTAAAAGCTTGTCCCGGAATGTCAAACTTTGTCATTATAATACAGTAATTAGGCCGTCAGCACTGTATGCTGCAGAATGCTTACAGATGACAAACAAAGGCCCATTGAGAAAATTAGAACTTAAGGATCGGAAAATTCTAAGGAAAATATTAGGACCTGTTAATGATAATGGTACTTACAGAAGAAGACATAACAATGAATTATTTGAACATATAGAAGATTTGGTGAGTGTGATGAGAAGAAGGAGAATGTCTTTCTTTGGACATTTGGAGCGGATGGAGCATCATCGACTTTCATATCGAATCCACTCATCAATCTCTAAAAAAAATTCCTATTGTAAATGGTCGATGCAAGTTAAAAAGGACCTAACAGAAGCTCGAATCAATCAAGCTCTAGTTTGGGATAGGAACCTGTTCAGAAAGGCGGTTAAATCAACTAGTAATCTACACCCTTTAACATGCCTCGCCCTCACTGCAAGTGGACGGAAGAAAGGAGAGCTGAACATTCGTCAAGAATGAAGATCTACTGGCAGACAAGAAAACAAGCTTTACAGTGATCATATGAGTGAAGAACATCGTGGTCCATTGATGGCCGAAACGACTCAAAAAAAAAAAAAAAAAATCTATAATAATTTCCATTCTAGCTGAAACATATTTACTCAAGTGACCAAAACCATTATTAACATTGTATTTCAGCTATATACCAGACAAAGACAATGATCGATCTTATCCTGGTGGAAAAGGATAAACGAAGACAACTGGTAGATGTGATGGCTATGCCAAGAGGAGATTTTGAAGGAGACCATAAAGTGGTGATAGCCAAACTAAGGCTGGGAAAAATCAGAAACCTTTCGGAAAAGAGGGAAAGAAAAATAAAGGTGTGGAATCTAAAAGAGAGGGAGACAATGGACAAGTTCCAAGAGGATTTAAAAAAGGAAGTCCCCAAAGATGAAGCAGAAAGTGTAGAACAGGAATGGGCATGTTTTAGGAATGGTTTTGTGAAGTGTGCAGTAAACACTTGTGGAAGATTATCAGGGAAGAAAAAGGAAAGGGAGACTCCTTGGTGGAACATCAGGGTAAAGGAAGCTGTTAAAGAAAAACAAATGGCATGGAGGAAGTGGATAGGCTGTAAAAATGCAGAGAAATTACAAAAATATAGAGAAGCAAAGAAGGCATGCCAAAAAATTGTACAAGAAGAAAAACGGAAAAGTTGGGAAAGATTCACAGAAACTTTGAAGGAGGATATCCAAGGAAGTAAGAAGGTACTATATGGATTCGTGAAAAACAGTGTAAAAGGTAGGGAAAATACAAAATTTGTAAAAACTGAAGCAGGGCAGATATTGTACCAAAGAGATGATATATTAAATAGATGGGAAGAATACTTTTCAAAGCTACTAAATGTGAAATACATTGAACTGGAAGATGAAAGGGAACAAGAAGAAACAATGGAAGAAGAAGAAGAACAAGAAAAGCAGATAACTATGCTAGAAATAGAGGAAGTCATACAGAAGATGAAGAGTGGTAAAGCAGCAGGAGTGGATGAGGTGACCACGGAAATGATAAAAGCAGCGGGACCAGTAGGGATACAGTGGCTGTATAGATTATTTAGAATAATTTGGAAGAAGAAAGAAATTCCAGAAGAATGGGGAAAGGGTTTAATTATCCCGATTTTTAAGAAAGGCGACAAAAAGGAATGTAATAACTACAGAGGGATCACTCTTATTGCTCATGTAGCTAAGATCTTTGAGAGAGTATTGGAAGGCAGACTGAGGAGGAAGATAGGAGAGTTGGAGGAAGAACAGTATGGTTTTAGGAAAGACAGATAACATTTGACCTAATCTTTACATTAAGGCAAATGATGGAGAAAAGATGGGAATTTGGAAAAGACATGGTGATGACATTTATTGATATTGAGAAAGCATATGACAGTGTGCCTAGACAGGTGGTTTGGGATGTATTAAGAAAAAGAAGAGTTATCAGAGCAGAAGTCCAAATGTTAAAAGCTATGTACAAAAATTGTGTCAGTAGCGTGAAGACCAGTATAGGAGAAACAGAATGGTTTAAAGTGGAAACGGGTCTCCGACAGGGAAGTGTATTGTCCCCATTATTATTCATCATAGTCATGGATGAAATCCACAAGAAGGTCAAACGGAGATTGGGACAAGAAGCAACAAAGGCCATGCTGTTTGCAGATGATATAGTTATATGGGGTGAGGATGAAAAGGATGTACAAAAACAACTAATGTATGGAACCAAGAGATAGAGAAATTTGGGATGAAAGTAAGCACAGAGAAGAGCAAGACAATGGTAATGTCAAGAGGAAGGAAGGAAGAAAGGAAGAGGAAAGATAGAATTGAATGGCAAAATTCTAGAAGTCGTTAAAAGTTTCAAGTATTTGGGAAGTGTGATCACAGAAGATGGAAAGATAACTGAGGAAATTGGAAAGAGAATACAACAAGCAAACAGTTTTTAACATAGTGTAAGGAGTATTGTGTGGAACAGAGATCTCCCAAAGAAATGCAAAAAAGTATTATATTCAACCTACTAGAGACCCATACTAACATACGCAGCTGGAGCGTGGACTACTACAAAAAGAGAGGAGAGTAGAATACAAGCCGCAGAGATGAAATTCCTAAGAGGTATAGAGGGCAAGACCAGAAGAGATAGAGTTAGAAATGAAGAGATTAGAGAAAGGATAGGAATATTGAAGCTGCAGGACAGGATAGAAACAACAAAGTTAAAGTGGTATGGACATATGATGAGAATGGGAGAGGAGAGAGTACCAAAGAAGACTTTCTGTGAAAAGATGACAGGGAAGAGACCACGAGGTAGGCCCCGGAAGAGATGGGCAGATACAGTGTGGGAGTGTGTAGAAAAGAAGGGAGGAAAACCCGAAGATGTACTAAAATCAGGAGAGGAGTGGTGGAGAGACAGGCAACGATGGAGGTCCTTAATTCACAACCCGACCCAGGAAGCTGGAAACTGGAAATGAAGATGATGATGACCAGCGTTTACAAATCTCTTATCTTCAATAAAAACACCTTCTGTAAAACAATGCAGTTCTTTCACTCAACACAACCGAACTGGCGAGCACGTGCACTGTGGAGACCACTGGGATATATGCTTCCCACCTTTGGTTTCTGATGACAGTATACATCAAACTAATGGATTTTCAATATTTCTCTGCATCTAGCTTGTGGGTGCATGTGGTACTGCTTGAAATGAAAAGGATGGGAAGATTCTCTCCCTAACACCGTTCTATAAATACATGGTGGGAAGATAGTATCCCAAGGACCTATAAAGGGTTAAACACCTCTTAGCACTCTATTGAGGCACCAAAAAGGTGGACTAATTTGGCAGGGTAATTCACCGTGAATGGAAAACCACTCCAAGGCTGTAATCTTCCATCATTACTGTTAAGTTTCATATATGGACCATTTCGAGCTATTGATGCCCTTCATCAGCATATATGAAACGACTGTCATCTTAATATAGGATGAATAACATTAATGAACGACATATACCCATATTTAAACGTTCACTACCAGTATATAAATTAACTTAAAACTAGTATACATTTACTACCAGTAAATACTGTAAATTAATTTAAAACTAGTGTACATTGCATTTTTAAACTCTCATTTTTACCAAGTGCTATAAAAATCAATAGTCCATCTTAAATTTCAATGGTTGGTTGTGGAAATACGAGGGTTAATTCCAAAAGTAAGGTCCGATTCGCCGTAAATATTTGAAAGCGGCGCCAAGGACAAAACACGCATGCGCGCTGACTCCTGGCATGCCTTGCGCGGCAAAAGCCGCTAGTAGCGTTGTTACTGTTACTGTTGCTGTGTGCTGTTGATAGTGTCAGTTCACAATGTTTAAGACAATTAATCTGCCCGCCGATTCTGTCTGCAAGAAACATTTCTGCGGTAGAAATTCATCGGCAGATTAATGAAGTGTACGGTCCTAACATAATGAGGGACAGTAAAGTGCGCAAGTGGGTGCGAGCCTTTAATGAAGGACTGGAAAATGTGCACGATGAACCCCGCTCTGGCAGACCATCAGTGATTTCAGACGAGTTGGTTCATGCGGTTGTCGAAAAAATTCGTGAAGATCGATCCACTATTTCAGGGACAACGATCAATAAAGCCGCCTACTGCGCTACCCTGACTAAACTTCGACGTGCAATCCAGAATAAGCGACTTGGTCTTTTGTCGTCTCAAGTGTTGTTGTTGCATGACAATGCCAGACCCCACACTGCGAATGACACACAAACTCTAATCAAGAAATTTGTATGGGAACAGATGGACAGAGGTGCCAACTGTTACGGATTGTCCGTAATTATTACGGAAAAGCGACATCACGAAAAAAATACATTTCTATGAAGAAGAAAAAAAGTTACAGGTTGTCTACCGGTAAAGAAAAGTAACGAAAAAGTAAGCTAATTTTACAAACAGGTAATGAAAGTAAGTAGCTAATTTTATGTCTGCATAGTTGGAGGTAAAGAAAATTCGCCGAGGTCGGTTTAAATCGTCTAAACTCGCGCCGCTTGGCTCACACATTGCGATGGAGCCGATTACGTATGCTATTTCCCCGTGCCCGACCTCAAGGAAATGCATACTGAGGATACCTTAAGTGGAATGCATCGGTCCAACGTATAATTTCGGTATCGAGAAGAGTTTTTAGTTTTGTTTAAAATATTTTTCTGTATTATTTGAAAACCTGACTTTCCGCGAGACGTTTATTCGCGAAAACTTCCGAAACTCAACAGAAAGCTCTTATTTCTGTTTTTGACCTCTAAATTTGGAGACTATCTCAAATTGAAGTCCAGAAATAACTCTAAATAATTTAATGTCGCAATCTTGCGAAATGATGAAGATTCGAAAAAAAAAGAATCCCGGAAATGCTTCGAAATATATTTATTTTAAAAATCTATTCGTCGGGAAAATTTGCGACATCCAGTATGGTTAATTCGAAATTCCGTTATGTCGACTATTCCTTCGAACTTTTGTTCCATGGGATAATTTAACCGGTTATCTCAAAAATTTGTATAATTCGTGATTCGAATTCGAAAAAAAATGTGCCCTCTTGTATTATTCATGCAATTCTCTCAGATTAATTCGTAATATTTGATACCTACTTCGAACGTTCATCCTCCGAACTCACATGCTCAAGACAGCCGGCTGACCGCACGACTTACCTGCGGGAATCTCGTCAAACGGACCGAGATCGACGCCTTTTGCGTAAAATCATAAAACCCGTGCCCAATCGCGAACTTGTGACCACGAGGACTGCGGGAATCCTGTCAAAGGTGATAGGGCACCCATCACGAAACATCCCGGAACCTACTCGCCATTTTTCCCTTGACCGTATACTTAAAAGCGTACGGGGAGCGAGAAGTGCATCAACCCACTTAGAAATGAGTCTATGTAGCATCGCGATACTCCTCGTGATCCACTGTGAACTCCCAACCACAGCATAGGGGCAGCGGGAATCACGGCGCCGACCATACAACATGTTGATAACTGCTCGTGAATTTTAACCATGCCCAACCTCGAGCTTGCCTCCGCCATTCTGCCAGGACAGATAGACAGGCAGACAATCGTCGAACGGCCTGATGCGGCGCCGATTGCATATTATCGCGTTCTCAGTGATCAACCGCGAGGACTTCGTGATTCTCGTATATTGACCGAAAGCGGCAGCGATTGCAATACATCGCGATATTTCTCCGCATTCGTTGACGAGAACAACTGGATTCTTGTCAAACGTACTGCAAGTGGCGCCGATTACGTAGTTTTGCTATAATTTCCTCTTCCCACATCAGGAACAATGGAAATCTCGTCGATCGGCTAAAAGTGAGACCAATTATGTAAATAGCGATTTTTCTCCGTGTTCTATCGTGAAAACTACGGGAATCTCGTCAAACGGCTGAGGCCAGCGCCGATCGTGTAACATCTCAATATTTTTCTTAAGATGAAGGTTTCCTAATCATCTCTTGATTATTTTGTTCAAAGATTCCCAAGTTTGGTCAAGGAAAGTGAACATGACAAACTTGAAGAGGAATTTGCTGTTTATCAGTGTGATACTTTCCCTGAATATATTTTACAAGGACCTAGAATTGATGTAAACTGGGGCAAAATTGCTGACCTTAAAAACCAAAATGGGTTGTTCAAGTATACAACTTTAAGTAATGTGGTATTTGCAATATTACTTGTACCTCACAGTAACTCTCTCACAGAAAGAATTTTCAGTGTTGTTAGGAAAAATCAGACAGAATTCAGACCAACATTAAGTACATCTACACTGGACTCGCTTATGATTCAGAAGGTGAAAATGTCATCACAGGGGAAAGTATGTTGGAAGAAAACTTTCACGGAAAACCAGTTACTGGATGCAAAACAAGCTTCAAGGAATTTTTTATCACAGAACTAGCAGGTGATGTGCAAATTTTATTGTGCAATATGATATTCTTTACTATAGGTTGCTTCCGGATAGGGCAAAGGTGGTGTCATTATCGAGAAGGGAGGAGCATGCTTTGGATTTGACGTGAAAATTTTTCAGTGGGGGGGCGGCGGCAATATAAGGGTTTACTGATAACCCACTTCAAAGGTTGGCACCTCTGGATGGAGCACCCACCGTACAGTCTGGACTTGGCGCCAAGTGATTTCCACCTGTTCCGCTACCTAAAGGAGTTTCTTGGCTGCAAGCGCTTCGACACAGATGAAGAAGTGAAAGAAGCTGTTAAGACTGGTTAGCTTCGCAGGCGGCAGAGTTCTACGACTTAGGCATTCAAAAGCTTGTGGAACGATGTGAGAAATGTGTAAATAAGTATGGAAATTATGTAGAAAAGTAGAGAAAGACTTAAGGAATGTCAATAAAACAATTGTTTTGGAAACAATTTTGATTCCGGATGTTTTTTTTAACCGGACCTTAGTTTTGGAATAGCCCTCGTTGTATTATACAAACATCTCTTTGTTAAACTAGTTATTTTGTAACTGTTGTTTTTAAACCATTTTTTGAACTTTCCCAAAATATATTCATTGGAAGGCTTCATTGTGATATGAATCTTCTGGTTCATCTTATAGCTCAGTCAATTCGGATTCCATGTTCTTATTACAGTGAAACCCACATTTAACATTTGCCCCAAGACCTGTAATTTTGAGCCTTAAATTGAGATTTTGTGAATACAGAAAGGTGCTGCCGGTTTATGCTTAGTTAAATACCTATATACTATAGTGATGCCATTGTTACATCAGACTACGCTAGAGTTATCTAGCGGTCAGAAGTAAAATCACTCCAACCAGCCAATCACAATATCATGACAAAACTCGATTTGTTGTGATATATCGATTGAATGACTACCTGTGATTGGCTGGTTAGTGATTTCACTTCTGACTAAGTATAAACTTGCAGCACGTTGCTGTATTCACAAAATCTCAATTTAAGGCTGAAAATTACACTGCTGCTAAGCTACCCAAAAGTCTATTACCCAAAAGTGTGCTCATTCTTAGTGACTGGATATGTTTTGGAGAGAGAGTGTGAGCGCTTGGACACGTTTTGGATAGTATGTATTGTATGTTACTTCTCCTAATTTTTATATCATGTTGCGATATATTAAATGGGTATTTTATGTGATTGATTTTTTTTTTTTTTTTTTTTTCTTTCTTTCAGGAATTAGTACAAATTATTGGTTAAATTAAAAAGTCCAAATAGTCATCAGCTCACCACGATTTTGACTGTGGCGAAATATTTAAATGCCGCTTCTACTCTGACTTATGCTGCATTGATCTCTAAACAAAATGTCTCTGCATCAGAGTTGCTAAATATTTTTTTATTAGGGAAACTCCAATTACAATTTGGAAAGTTAGAAAAGAAGAGCCTTAATGTTAGCCATGTTCGTTAATGCCTGAATACTGGTGGTGTTTAATTATAAGATCCTCTGTAAGTTATGTATTTTAATAACTTACATAATTTTTCTTTGTAGTGCTGATGGTGGAGATTGTTTTAGTTATGAAACACCGAGGTCATCTACCCCAATTTTCTATTGTAATATTCATTTCTGAAAGGGAACATATTTTACTCATTCTATTGATAATTGATATTAAAACTTTTCAGTCAGTCAACAAAATGTAATCCCAATTACTGGAACCTATGAAAAATAACCGGAAAAAAATTACAAGCTATTAATATATATATATTTGATTTTAACTGCAGAAGAGGGAGAAAACTAAGGGATGACATGTTTTGCACATCAAGGGAGCATCATCAGATCAAAATTTATATACCTTCATAGATTAGTTGGAGTGAGACGGTTTGTTGATGAGATTGTCATTTCTCAGTCATGCAAAACATTAGGTACTGTATATAAATACAGTGAGTTCCTCTCATAACTCGTCTGGCCAGCGCATCCAGCTTATCTGCCTTGCGTTGACTGATCACTTCCTGTTACTCAGCATGCACTTCCCAGTTCTGGTCCGTGCTTATAACGTGTATTAAGTTAGAGTTGATCTGTCGCTCCAACTGTTCTCGAGTTGTGAAGTGTTACTTGGGGTATAATTCTCATAATGCCTTCATGTATGTACACGGTAGAGGAAAGGGTATTTATGTACGATAATTAAGTGAAAACAGTCTTGCAGGGAAGTCGTTAGACTTTTCATAACACTTTTTCCAGGTGTACGCTCTCCACATGGAGATACCGTGCAGAATTGAGAAGAACTGGTTCTTTACTCGATAAGAAGTGAAGTGTTAAAAACGTGTACTTAATGAGGAAAAAGTAAATAAAATCGTAAAGTTTAGAACATACGCCTACAAAATCCCTAAGACGACTTGGACAAGAAGCCGGGGTTTCGAAGAACTCAGCATGGCGGGCTACGAAAATGTTGAAACTGAAGCCATACAAGATTACTGTAGTACACGAACTGCATCCACGTGATCATGATAAGCGTGTACGATTTTGTAATTGGATGTTACGAAACGTTCATGATAAAACAATTGATCCACGCTTAATATTATGGTTCCATTTACACGGTTATGTTTCGACGCAGAATAACAGATATTGGAGTACAGAAAACCCCCATCGCATATACGAAATTCCTCTTCATGACAAACGGGTCGGAGTATGGTGCGCAGTGAATGGATACAGAATTATAGGACCTATATTTTTTCAGGGCACAATTAATGCACAAAGATACAGGGATAATATACTAAAACCATTTTTTGACGAACTGACACTGACTGTCGAAGTGGATATTTTCAGCGAGACTCTGCCACCGCGCATACAGCTCCAGGGTGTCGAGCGATACGGGAAATACGGGAATTATACGGGAATTTTAGTGACCCGGGAAAAATACGGGAAATTCGCACTTGATACGGGAAATCTTTAAAAGTCTCATAATGCCTGACTTCTTAGCCCCCGAACGCTCGGTTGAGTCCTCCCGCTCAGTCTTCTATTTCGCCAGCAGACTGCGCTGCCACCCGCAATTTGCGTCACCGATAGAGCACTAAGCGGGATGAGAACCCAGCCAACGTCGAATGCATGCTTTGCCTGGCCGACCGCCGGCCGTACCCTCTCCGCGCGCCGCGCTGGTTGCTGACAATGACATGCAGGAGTTAGTCCGCATTGTTATTCAGAGGAGACCTGGGTTTCTCGACAAGAGCAGCCCTTAAAGAAGTTAACAGCTTAAGATCTCAGAAAATTCCAAACGCGTATGTGCTGCAATTTCGCACCAACTGCCGAAAATTGTACATTGGTATCCTATGGCTGAAAAAATCAGAGAGGTCAACTCTTGCTCACAAGGGACCCGTACTATTTCCTGCCTGGACCGTATAGGGGTCGCTGAGACTCTTAAGTTGGAAGAAGTTAGGATCGTCATTGCCCTGGAAATTCTTTGTAATCAGAAGAAGTTGCTTTCTGGCGCAATGGCTGACCGCTTCAAGAGCAGCTACTCCGCACTTCTGAGACTGCCCTCCATCACTGCGCGTTTGAAGCAGTTCGACGGAAAAGAGCCACGGCTCGACGTGCTGTGGTCTGAAATAGTGGCTTCAGCAGTTCCTGCCAAAAAAAACACGATCTCTCAAGCTTCGTTAAAATGATACTGATTTTGTATCACAACAATGCAGCTCTAGACAGAGGTTTCTCCCTGAACAAGGAGTGCATGATCGTCAATCACAAAGAATCAAGTCTGATTGGCATGCGTATACTGTTCAGGACGCTGTGATGGCAGCTGGTGGCGTAGAAAAGATACCGTGAGCAAGAGTCCATACTGCCCGAAACTCCTACGCCGTGTTCAAGGAAGCAAAACAGGTGCAAATCGACGGCTAAGGTGGCAGTCGAAAGAAAAGCCACGAAAGATCTCCAGGAATTGGAGAAAAAAAATAGTACTGTCAAAAGAACTTAATTTTGTGCTGTGTATAACTGAAGTTCCTAGTAACAATCTTGTATTTGTCAAAGTGACTTATTTAATTTCGTTTTGCATTATTTTATTTTCTATTATCTACTTTGATAAAATAAATCTGAATTAAAAAGTATTCGCGGCGTGTCGCGTGTGGAATGTTACTGTTTTTAGCCTTTCCATGATCTTCTTTCGCAGGGGAGATGCACATAGCCTACCAAATTGTTTTCAAGTCCGTGCAAACACTCAATCCAAATGCGTCACACATGCATAAATTTCAAAAACTACAAACAATATCTCACAGCTCTCGACATTTTACTATCAAACACCCGTCACCAACATGTGGCTACAAAATACACAAAACACGTGGCAGAATTCTTCTCGTATGGGCAGGCATTGTTTCAGTCGCTTATTAGCCACTGCCTGTTTCCTTACTTTTACTTCGCCGAAGTTCGACCCGAGGACTGGATACATCCCGTACAGCATGTGCAGAAAGAAATACTGAAGGCGATCTGGATATCGCGGTGGATGAAATGATTATTAACATCGGCAATTCATCAAGCTCTGACGAAGACAATGATGGTGGTGATGATGATAGGGACAGTGAAGGGATGGAGGGTGTCAAAGAAATCCTTGCCAAGTGACTGAGGATAAGTTATTTATTGGCGTCAGTTCGCTTGCGTCAATCGATAATAGACCACAGGCTATTGTTTCCCATCATAGTGTTCAAAATACCGTCTGCCATTCAATAGCCTACAACTCGACAATATAAAACCACGGCAATAATATCGCCACTGAGCGGCTTGTTTGAGTGCTCAGTGCTAAATATGTATTTACCTTAACTTTACTTTTGTATTATCACAAAAGCTAATATTAACCGTAGAGAGTAGCGATTCAGAGAGTGTGCATCTGTCAACTACTGTAGTAAGCTGTGAACGACCTCCGCTCAGACTCTTGTTTCATGTTAAAGGATAATCATTGCATGGTGAGTGTTTTTATATTCATTATCTGTCGAGTGTTTGCCCTATTTGTCGTATTTATTGAATTGGTACCGATACCGATGATAAAGGTATCATAGCTTCGGTGTGTAATTTATTTATTCATCTAAAAGTATCGTATTTCTCTGTATGAATGTCCTCGGCGTTGACTCAGGAGCGTCTTTTAAAATATATTAAATATACCGGCATATCCTTCGCGTTGTTTCCTTCGAAATACAGGGTGTAGGTGAGAAGCATGCTCAGAATTCTTGCCGTGTGGCGGTTGGACGTAGGGTCTCGTTATGTGGCGACCGTGGTTTGCGGAGAGGAAAAGCGGGGCATAGTGACAGGAAGGCTGTCAGTACTGAATTCATGGGGTTAGCAATACTGTATTTGTCCCATAATTTACGCGTGTAATAGCGGACACACTTTTACTATAAAAGTCGTGATCTAAAAAGGGATAGTGGGTGGGTTACATCTTATTACTACATGACCCGTCCGGCTCTGTGGCTAAATGGTTAGCGCGCTAGGCTTTGGCCCAAAGTGCCTCGGGTTCGATTCCCGGCCGAGCCATCAGGGATTTTAATCTCCTGGGGTTAATGACCGTGTCTCGGGGACTGGGACGCGCAGGTCGCCGACGGGCGTCAACTAGAAAGATCTGCACTAGGTCTCTCCGGAGGCCACATGATCATTATTATTACTACATAACCCCAGGATTATTAGTCATTATTACAAAGGGAATTTTGACTACTTTCAGTAGAGTAGAAAATCGTATCGTCTTGTTCCGTGCTCCTATAGAGCTTACATTTTCTTTCGATCTTTCATTTGCCATAGGACGCGCCACTGGTGTATGTTTATGCATTACCATTTTCTGGTTTAGTAGTCAGGTATTGGAAGCAATGGGAACTGTGTACTACAATTTTCGTTGCATGTAACTAAGCAAATTATTGTTATTAAGAGAACGTAAAATGCACCAAGAATATGATCTTCAGCTGTGTGCAGTGAGAAAGCTCTGCATGTGTTCATTCCTTATGTATTAATGACGCGAAATGTTAGCTAACGTTGTGCCACATACAACACTCGTAGTCTCTAAATGTTGCCCATTTTCCCGTAAATTACAGCAGTTTATGTTTGAATTGCTTATAAGATCGTGGCAGAGAAAGTGTTTCTCCAATTGGATGATAGTATTTAACTGTATGCACGTCGTGTAATCTTGGCGAGGTGTATTTTTTTCACGGAGCAACTTTACACCGTAGTAGGCACGCAGATTTTTGTATTTAGTTTTCTGGCATCTTGTTTTAAATTATTGACTAACATATTTCTAAATGCAGACAATCCATACCTCCATTAGGATTCGGGTTCCATAATACATGCAAAATGAGGTTCGTTCGTTTGTGAAATTGAGGTCATAACCCCCCTACCCTTTCAGTGATTACCGTATGGTACTTTACGTAGACTAGGGTGAAGACGTAAATGAGCATTTAAAAAAAATTGTCGCCAGTTGTTTGGTTTATTAACTTACGGTAATATTTTCCATAGATACTGAAAACTAGGCACGGTTGGATTTTAAGGTGGAACCGCATGTGCTATCAAATATCGCTTTCTTGAAATACCTGGAATATGTATAGAATTATAAACTGATTTTTGGTTAAATGAGGGTTGAAGATAGGCTATTATAATTATAATGATTAAATAAATATTAAAGAAGAAACGATGCGTTAGTAAATATTAGGCCTACCGGTACGGCGAATAGCCTATAACTCGTAGCTTCCGTCACAATTTAGCATTTAAACGGGTCACGTTAATGCATAATATACTAATATAACAACCGGATAGCAAATTATAATAATATTCTCACATATAACATATTTAATTTGCACCAACTTAAATATTGTAGTCTAAGAAATGCCGTTTGAAATGTGCAAATCGCACACTTTGTAGGCAAGCTGTTTGTTATGGTCGTCTCTGATGCGAAGTTTTACTAATTACTCTTTTAGGAGACACTTGTCTTTGGAATATTCATGAAAGGCCAACCCTCCAGTTCTTATTTCATAAGTTGAACGCCTAAAAACAAAACCACTATCCGAAATAATAAAGAAGATAATCGCGAACGAACGATTCACTGCCAATGAAAATCAAATGGAGATTCGCGGACCGGAAGTTCCCTATGTATAAGCTTCGGTGTCATTTGAACTCGTGGAAGCTCTATACGGTTACGGTAACATACAATTCAGTCACTTCCCGTAAACATTTATTATGTGACACTTCTATTCTCTACTCTCTCAACCCTCCTCAGTAAAACATTCATTTATATTAGCTCTCCTCAGATAAACGGTATCTGCGAGAGAATTCACTCTCACGCTACGGATTAGACCTAAATCTCGCCATAACCCGTGGGTTGCGGAAGTATCTCCAAAAATGCAGTTACACTTACGCCAGAAAATCTTGATTCGCGCTTTAAGATTCATTTTTCAGCCATTCGGTATGCGAACTCGAAGTCTTAGAGAGTTCTAAAATATACGGGAATTTGGTGGATTTTCGTACGGGAAATACGGGAATTTGAAAAAAGGTCATCGCTCGACACCCTGCAGCTCATGACACATTAAACCTAATTGAGGAAATTTTTGAAGACCGTGTTATTAGTACGGACTTATGGCCGTCACGGTCCCCAGATTTAACAGTTTGACATTTACTTAGGGGGAACTTAAGAATAAAGTGTATGCAAGAAACCCTCACACGTTAGACGAACTGAAAGAACATATCCGGTGAGAAATAGCCTCAATTACCGAAGACGAACTTATGCGTGCGAATCGGAGTTTCCTAAGACGATGCCGGAAATGTGTGGATGTAGAAGGAGAACATTTCCAACATCTCCTGTCATAAGGTACGACCTTAGTTTATTAATTCTTCCTTTCTTCATTTTAATTGTTATCTCATGTCATGCACGGATAAAGTGAGCCAAGTGCTGTTCTGTTCTTATTGCTATGCATGCCTAGTGGGGAGTGCTGAGTCAACGGGAGATAAGCTTGGTGCGCTGGCCGGACGAGTCATGAGAGGAACTCGCTGTAGTTCTTATTTCAGATGCTTAGTGTTTAGGAATTGTACCTGTTATAGCAGCCATACCTCCTAAGTTTTTGACATTTTTGTTTGTTCTTGGAGTGCAGCGACTATTAGTTGGTGTTATTGTAGGTTTGGTTGTGTTTTGTAGTATGGTCAATCCATATGACGTGGTCCAATAGAAAGTAACAGGGTTGCTTGATAATTTTTATAAGATCGATTTTTGTACGGCAGTCACTCTCATATATTGGTAGTTCAGAATGATAATTATTTTAATTTTATCAATTGTAATTTTCATGTGGCAGCCATATTTGTTTTGTGAGACTTGCCATATTTTGCCCTTTCAAGAGTTTGTAGAAAATAAAATGTTTTCGCCCCTGTTGCTCATATCGGCATGGGACAAATTGCATTTTGTTGAACAAATGATAGACTACAAGACTGGTTATTAGGCATTTTAACTAAATTATACTTTATGGAGGGAGATTTCAGCCTAAAGTCATTGTATTTATTGTTTAAATATCCCTTTTTCATGGAGGCATTTTTAGCAAGAAGGCTAAGTGTCAGCATACCATACTTCTCTGTACAAAGAGGTAGAAAGTAGTTGAGTTCATGCATCAAATTTCAATCCTCAGACTCTCCTCCATTTTTTAATAAAAATTCCTCAAAATTTGTGAATTTGAAAAAAGGAACTTTTTAAAGCTAAATATTTCCGATGGGCGGTAGTTTAGAAATCTGACATTTACACAAATTAAGTACTTAATGACAGTTATAATTTTGAGTTTGAGATCTTGCTGGTTAAGAGATCTGAACCAGAAAACTTTGAAAACATTTTGTAATTTGGATTAGGTAAGATATGGCTAATGAAACATTTAAGATTTAAATTGTACAAAGTTTTAATTACATACATTACTACAACAAAATCTAGTGGTATTTTGTAGGATGCAGGTCTGTGCATGTTTTTATGTATAGGTCCACAAGTTGAAACATGTTTGGACAGGCTTGTCCTGACTTGTATGCATTATGCTATACTAGTTTATTCTTCCTTGTGCTGTGCTACAGAAAAGTTGTCTTGAGCTGATGTGTCTCTATCATCATCATCATTTCCCCTTATCCAGCTCCTGCCGGGTCGGGGTATTTATGGCACTTCTCCACTTTCCTCTTTCCTTCCACCATTCTTCTTCCACGATCTTGTCCCAGTCCAGATTTCTTTTTCTCACGCTGTTCTTCACTGAATCAATCCACCTTGTTCTAGGTCTTCCCCTTGCTCTCTTACCCTTGCACTTCGCCTCCAGCATCTGTCTTGGTATTCTATTTTCCTCCATCCTCTTTACATGTCCAAACCACCTTAGTTTATTCTTCTCAATTCTCTCATTTAGTTTTCCCATCCCAACTTCCTTCCTAACATCTTCATTCCTCACTCTGTCTTTCCTTGTCTTACCTATCATACTTCTTAGGAATTTCATTTCACTGGCTTGGATTCTACTCTCTTGCCTGCTCGTCAGGGTCCAAGTCTCAGCTGCATACGTTAATATGGGTACATAGTACATTCTCTATATTCTGTTTAAACATGGAAATACAGTCTTTTAACCCGGAAGAGGTGGCGCGGGGAACTTGACCCCATGCAGTTTCGTCAAGCTGGGGTTTCTACCTTTTACTACACACAGACTAAACCTGCCACATACCTTTCCCCACATTTCCTATCTATTGTCTGAGGGCAGTAAGATATTAGTGGAAGGGAGAGGGCCGAGACAATGTATTTTTATCGAACCCTGTTGTAATGTTTTCTGAAAGACCCCGCGCCACCAGTACCGCTGGCAGAGTGAACAGCTGTTCCAGTCTTACGTGTACTCCCTGAGAATGTAGCTGTCTGATCGCGAAATAGAAGTGATTGTAGTTAAGTGTTAAAATAAAACATTATGAATCGTCTGAACTACGAAGAGCAAGAATCCAGAGTGTTGTCTCTTCTGCAAGACGTCGAAGAGGAAGAAATATTAGGAGGTGAAAACAGTGATAGTGAAGATGAACTAGAAATAGCAGAATCTTGTAGTGATACTGAGTCGAGTGCAGACGATGAAAATGAAAGTGACGATGCTATACCTCTTTCTCAGCGGATGTGTACCCTTACTGGAAAATACAGAGTTACAAAATTGAGTACAATTCAACCACAATACAATACAACAAGAGACTTCTCTAAAATGTGTCATTGGTGAAAAACTAGAATCCTACATTATCTAAAACTTGCCTAATCATTCATTTTGAAATTGTTAATAGGCAAACTGAAGTAAGAATTATCAGATTTCATAAAAATAGATGATTACCTGTCAGATCTTCACCATTTCTATTATAGTGTAAATGCCTGTTTATAATATGTGCATGACTTTCATTTTAGTTCAGTGAATGTTTTCATGCCATATCAGTAGCATAAACGAAATAATTGCCGTTACTACAGAGAAATTATTGGGAGGGGTCAGAAATGACCCCGTGCCAGCTTGAACGTTGCTAAAGTAAGCGCTACCTCTCCCGGATTAATACACTACTGTTTGTAGAAAGTGAAATGCCAAGAACAAGAGATGTGACCACATTGCACTTCATACCACAGATTAGGGACATGACAATACATTACTGATTAGAAGGACAGTCCGGTACATGCACGTTGACGGTCGATCTTCAGTACGGCGTCGCGCCACGACGTGCTGCACTCAGATCCGCTAGACGTCGTGGCATGGAATCTACGCTGCTGGGGAATACCGTCCCACGCGTCCACAAAGCATCAACAGTGGCGGCTGGTGGACCTGAACGAACAAGTTGCCGACCGACCATTTCCCAGACATGATCGATGGGCGACATGTCAGGCGAACGGGCAGGCCAGGGATGCAGAGGTATCAGTCGTTTTGCGAAGAAGGCTTGCAAATTCCACGCCACAGGTGGGCGGGCATTGTCCTGCTGAAATATGGCCTGCAAGGGGGTCACGAAAGATGCCTCCCAGAAGAATGCACTAATTACATGCATTCGGGCGTCCCCTGGGCAACGGTAAAAAACACTGTAAAATTTACCGGCTGATTCTTTCAATACAAAGGTGCTGCTACACAGCAACAAGTATGCAAGAGAACTTACCAATGATAAGTCCTTTTCAGGACCAACCATGCACAGAACACTCATCAATTCCTATTGGTAACAGCTTACGAATATGTCACTTGAACATTGAATCGATTTCATCTGCTAAGAGTCAATACCTCTCACGTCTGATGCTGCAGAATGAAGTAGATGTTATTGCAATACAGGAGACTCACACCAAGGATGATGCTGATCTTTACAGAAGAGGTAGAATTTATGGATACGTTCTGGTTGGGGCCGTAAATGATGAACAGTATGGCATTGCAACATATGTCAGATCCCATCTCACTGACTACAAACTAACTTACCAAGACAGAACGACAGATATTTTTGTTTTGGCTGTAGAAGTTGCCGGCACCACGGTTGCAAATATTTACAAACCACCGCAAGTTAGCTGGCCAAATCCACCTGTAAGATCCTTCAGTCATCCAGTTGTGTATGTTGGTGATTTCAACAGCCACAGTCATGTCTGGGGATATCAGAATGAAGACCAAAATGGAGCTATTCTAAATGAATGGATGGATATGCACGATCTCCAGCTTGTGTTCAATGCTAAAGATCCAGGAACGTTCCGATCTGGCAGATGGTTAAAAGATTATTCTCCTGATTTGTGCATCACATCTAGATCTGGAAATAATGAAATGACACAACGAAAAGTCATCAAGTCTTTCCCACACAGCCAGCATAGGCCAGTCATAATTCATTTTGGTACTGAAATTCCGTTAGTCACCTCCATACCTCAACCTCGATGGAATTTTCAACTTGCAAACTGGGAACTATTTCAGAAAGGTCTAGATAATACCGTTCAATGGATTCCTCCAGTCCCATCCAATTATGAACGATTTGTGGGCGCGATTAAAACAAATGCCAGAAAATATATCCCACGTGGATTTCGGAAGGAGTACATTCCTGGATGGTCCCAAGAATGCGATGAGTTATACGCCAAATATCAAGAATCTCACGACAAGGTAACAGCTGATGACCTATTGAGAGCTCTGAACAAGAACAGAAGAGAAAAATGGCATAAAACAACGGCAGGACTCAACTTCACAAATTCTAGTCGGAAAGCCTGGAATCTTATTAGAAAACTTGGTACAGATCCCAGGTTGTCAAGTACAGTTACACATGTGAATGCTAATGCTGTTGCATCCAGACTGATGAATATTTCAAAAACTAAAATAGACAAAGAACAGACACGAACTGTGAATAATGAACTATACATAAAGAAGTCCCAACTAAAACCACACCCAGACTACTCACGTGATTTCTGCATTGAGGAACTTGATAAAGCCTTGAGTATGCTAAAGGTAAACAAAGCCGCTGGCTTTGATGGCATATATCCAGAGTTTCTTAAAACCATCGGACCAAAAACAAAGTTGTGGCTTATTGAATTTTTCAATGAGATTCTGAAAACTGGAAAATTACCAAGGCTGTTCAAACAGGCTAAGATAATTGCTATCCTGAAACCGGGAAAAGACGGATCTGATGCTTCTCACTACCGACCGATATCACTACTCAGCATGACCTATAAGCTACTAGAAAGGCTTATTCTAAATCGCATTCAAGAGGCCGTTGATCAAATCATCCCCATCGAACAAGGTGGCTTTAGGAAACAACGGAGTTGCTGCGACCAGGTCCTAACATTGACAACTATAGTAGAAGCTGGATTTCAACGAGGTCTAAAATCAGCTGCGGTTTTTGTGGATCTCACGGCAGCTTACGACACTGTGTGGAGGGAGGGCTTGATGTCCAAGTTTATTGAAATCATCCCATGTCAAAAGTTGGCACTTTTAATGAACAACATGCTCTCTGATAGGCGTTTTAGGGTGTTCCTGAATGGGCAAACTAGCAGGTGGAGGACATTAAACAACGGCCTACCTCAAGGATCAGTTTTGGCCCCCATTTTGTTTAATCTATATATTCATGACATGCCTCACACAGATTCCTTGAAAATCCAGTATGCAGACGACCTAGCATTAATTATCCAAAATAAAGACCTTATGAACTGTGAGAATACCCTAACTAGTGATCTGACGAAACTGAGTGATTACTTCCATAAATGGAGACTTCAACCCAACCCGAACAAGACTGAGGTTACTGCATTCCATCTAAATAATAAAGAAGCCCAAAGGAAGCTGCATGTTACTTTTGACGGAATCGAAGTACCCCATAACTACAATCCAATATATCTTGGAATCACTCTGGATCGGTCCTTGGCATTCAAACAACAGTGCATCAAGTTATCGAAGAAACTTGGCTCGAGAGTGAATCTACTTCGCAAGATTGCCGGAAGCAGCTGGGATGCAGACGCTAATACTCTACGTTCTGCTGCACTCGCTCTCGTGTATTCTGCTGGTGAATACTGTGCCCCTGTATGGGAAAACAGTGCTCATACCACCAAGATTGATGTGCAACTCAATGAGGCCATGAGAGTCATCACTGGTACTGTTAGATCTACTCCCACACAATGGCTACCAGTCCTAGCTAATATCGCTCCGCAAGATCTAAGGAGAAAAGCAGCTAAGGTAAGCTTGCTCAAGAAGACCACTTCTGATAAGAACTCTCTTTTGTATGTTGCCCTGCAAGATCCACCAACAACACGTCTGAAATCACGCAAGCCACCCTGGGTTGATTTAGAAGGTATCAATTCTTTCAACATGACCTCCAAGTGGCAACAACGTTGGAACGAGCATCCACCCAACAATGCTCACCTGGTTAAAGATCCTACAAAGAAGGTTGAGGGATTCCAACTTCCACGCCAAACCTGGTCGAAGCTGAACCGCATTAGAACAGGTCAAGGAAGGTGTGGTCACACTTTGAAGAAATGGGGTTTCCGTACATCTGCTGCCTGTGACTGTGGAGTGGAGGACCAAACTATAAAACACATTGTTCAGGAGTGCCCACTCCGTGCATTTGATGGTGGTGTGAAGACTCTACACCAAGTGACACCAAGTGCTCTGGAATGGTTGTCAAATTTGGACATTTCAATTTAAATAATTGTAAACTTTTGTATACTTGTACAACCATACGATATATATATATATGGCCTGCAAGAGGGGCAGTGCCGCGGGCTGTAAAACTTCCCTGATGTAGCTGTCACTGTTCAGATTGCCCGCAAGACTTACAAGGCGCGATCACTTTTTATAGGCAATTGCGCCCCAACCCATTACACCTGGCGTTTGTCCGCTATGCCACTCAACAATACAGTCTGCCTGATTGCGTTCTCCAGGGCGGCATCGAACGTGTATGCGGCCATCACTGTAGGGCAGGTTGCAGCGGGACTCGTCCGAAAACAATACATTTCGCCACTCAGCCTGCCTGTGTCGGCGTACACGTGCCCATTGTAGTCGGAGACGTCGGTGGTTCCCAGTCAATGGAAGCAGACGCAGTGGCATTTGTGCTACCAGTCCAGCCTTCAAAAGATGGCGGCAAACCGTCGACGCAGACATGTCCACCCCCGTTGCAGTGCTCCAACGTCGAACCGACACCGAGGACGACGCTGTTTCGTCTGATACAGCCATGCAGAGAAGATGGCGGTCGTCTCGCGCTGTGGTCACATTGTGTCGTCCTTACCCTGTCGTCGCTGTGTACGGTCCTCCTCTCTCCACTGGATCCACATACGCCTTACTGTTTGATGCAGCGTGCCCTGTACGAGCCGCAATGTCGCGGAACGACAGACCCGCCTCCAGGAGCTCAAACATTCTGCCCCGTTCAACCCCACTCACATGCTGAGAGTCCACCCTGTGTTGTCGGTGAGGCATCGTTGCACTTGGTATGACGGCCCCACACCGACAGAGCTATGCGGAACACTGACCTGTCCGGTCCCACGACAGAGGACACTGGTGGGCCAATGTGCACGCCATTTCTCTGCTATTTCAATCCCTTAGTATGTTACCGCAGGCCTACACGACCCCTGATCTGGGAGTGTGTCCGACCATTTCTTCTGGGTGTTTCACTCTCTACAAACGGTACTGTAGATGAAGAATGCCACAAAAGTATGTATGGAACAGTGATAAAAGAAATGAAGGATATATGTGAGTATAGTCAAGAAGAGCAACAGTTGTTCGTATCCAGAGTTTCCAGTGTTGTAAGGTATGTTTGTAACTATCATAAAATGAAGTATCTTCTAAAATATCATCATATATTGTGGTGATCCTATAAAAATACATAAGAGGGCAATCTCCAAAGGGCTCAGAGAAATTATTTTGGATAATTTGTGTAAAAAAGTAAACTACAATGTAAAACTCATACCTGGAAAGTAGTTATGTCCTACTTGCTACAAAAGAATATTTATACCAAAAGAAAATAGTGAAACAGAGGAATTGGAGGAGTATGTGGCTACTACTGAATATAGGAATAATAGAAGTCTGCGTGTGCTCAGTTGGGATTTCACCAGCATCTAAAATTAAAAGATTAAGCCCAGAAAAGAAGATTTGCCTTAAAAGCTAAGATAGGGAAGATTTCAAATACCATCAGAAAGAATCTTGCTGTCTTTTGACATTTCACTAGAAGGCTCTGAAGATGAATTTCAGGAATTGATCTACAAACTGAAAGATATGGAGAAAGGAGAGAAAGTGAAAAAAATTAGTCTGCTACCTAAGTCATGGACACAAAAGAGAGTAGCTACAGAGTTCAATGTATCTGATTGTTTGATAAAACTAACACGGGATCTAGTGGAAGATCAGGGTATTCTACCAGAATTAGGGAAGAAACAGGGTGTTAGCATTCAACCAGGCACTGTGACTAAAGTTCATGAATTTTATAAATGTGATGAATATAGTCGTATCTGTCCAGGCAAGAAAGACTGTTTGTAAAAATAAGCATCAAAGTCAGAAGCAGAACCAGCTCATTTTTCGCAATTTAAATTAACTTTTTGTGGAATTCAAACCAAGAAACTCAGGGTGTAAAGTAGGAAGGTCAAAATTTATAGAGCTCGGACCCAAGTGGTGTGTCATTGCCGGATCTTCTGGAAGCCACACTGTCTGTGTTTGTACTTACTATCAAAATGTTAAGCTTATGGTTGATGGAGCACAGCTTAACATTAACGACAACGACCTACTTGACATGCTCGTTTGGGACATGAATAGTGCATGATGGGCAGATGTGATGAATGTTATGTTTCACATGTCCCAATAATTGAGATTGTTGACTGACTGAAAAGTTGTAATAGCACGGTGTTTCTATGTAGTCTGTCGTCGGCATGACCATTTATGTTATACTTTGTTTCAGCTTACTGTGAGATATTTTCCGGTGATGCCCACCCATCCTGCTGAAGCAGCAGATCTTAATGTAACCATGTCTGATTTGGGTTTCTATGATGTTGTGGCTCGGCTGCTAAAACCTTCGTGTTTGGGTAGGTTTATTAAGTTGCTAATTTTTTATTTATTTTTTTTATAGTGTAAATTATTTGACATCATATGCTGTGCTTGATTTCAGGGTTTAATTTGTACATTCAGTATTTTCTTAACTGTGGATTATCTCAATAATGATTCGTAAATTATGTAGTGCTGAAAATGACTGAACATATTTAGTTATAAACTTTTCAAAAGATGTATTTGTGTATACGTTGAGAATGCAGGTCTATATTATTTAATGCAGGGTGAATCATCTTTTGTAACCGTTTGGTCTCTACACTAAATTTAAGTAGTTGCTGGTTTACTTGTGATCATTTGTTTTGTTGAAAATGTCAATGTTTCCTATTCTAGTTGGTATCCAATTGTCTTCATCCAACATATTTTCGTGACTGTGGCAGGATTATAGTTTGTTCTGAACACAAAAAAAAAGTTGCCATGACTTATGACTTAACCTCCGTATGTAGAAAGGTTCCATATTGACTTATCAATTCTCTAAATTATGCATTTTTTCTACCCGGTCAATGTTCTTTTGCATAATCATTATAACATAGTGTACACGTTTCAGAGCGTGTTGCCTTCTTCAGCACTCATCAAATGTCATTAAAATAAAACAAACATCTCAATTTAAAAGTCACAAAAAAATCCCGAAGAAATGATTGAAAGACATTAATAATGTTCCAATTTACATCATGCATGAATAGTTAACAAGATCTGATAGTATTATATCAGTATAATAAAGAACACATTAAATTCACTTCTGGAATTTTGTTCAAATTCATCTTGCAACAAAATCTTATTAAACCTATGTTAGATTTATAAAATGCTTGTCCTAATGTTGGTTAAAATTCAAATTTACGAAGACATCACCTCGATCCTTGACCCTAAAAATTACACCTGCAGTCACCATAGAAACATAAGTGACCAGAGAAATATTACAAACATCCACATGCATAGGGCTGATGACAGAAGCTTTTCATACCCCAACGATAAGTGAACAAGGATTTGTGGATGTTTTCCAGTATATCATGCAAAGACGTATCTCATGCCACATTAATTTTCCAAATAAATTTAAAACAATCATCCATCACCAGTATTAATACCAATGGTGAGGGTACACTCCCAATGGATCATAGATGTTCCAGGTAGGTTCATTTACATGTTTATTCTGCCAAAGTAACCAACTGCCAAAAATCAAGCATGGCCATGAATCTTGCTGTATTTTTATTATTTTGGAAGTAAGGAAGTGTTGGAGGGTTAACCCCAAAGAGGATAGCAGGGATGGTAGAATATTCTGTTTAAGTAGCATCACTGGGAAGGAACTAGGACAAAATAGATTAGGTCAAGTGATTTTGTAACAAAACAGTCACAAATAGCTTCTACAAAGCATGCTTAAAAGGTACATTAACATACGCCATTTGGTATACAGCCTGATAGAAAGCAAATCATATAGAGCCTTTCAAATTGAACAAACTTTTAAAGATTTGGTAAAGAATATGCTTGTTTTCAAAAAATGTAGCTGAAGAAGGAAGTATACTTTCTGGAACTTGTACTATTGTACAGTAATATTATTTTTCAAATATATAAGTATTGATAGGTGGACAATTGTATTAATCAATTCATAAATTGAAATTATTTTAGCCCAAATTTTTAAAACGAATGAAAGGAATGTACCACCTCCCGCTGCCGCCCATGTCTCTTGTGAGTGCATAGTTTCCAGAATTGGACAATATAACACTGGTTATGCTGAAAAATCATAGCCTTAGAAAATATTTTATAAAACTGTTAAATATTATCACTAACAATATAGAGTGAGCACCATTTTGATCAGAAAGGATTGTTTCACTATTTAAAAAATATAAATATTGAAAATATGTGAACCAAAGACCCTTGATACTAAGCAAACTTTTTGGTTGGTTTGAATTTTATTACGAAAATTCAGAGTGAAATTCCACAAAAATGATTCATCATAACAAGATAAACTGAAATATACCTAATGTTGCTCAAACATTTTGTAGCAATGTTGAAAATTTGGTGAAAATCTGTTTATAATTAGAATTTCTGAAACACTTCTCGAGTCACAATAAGGCTCATGTAGCTTTTTCTACCTCTGCTTCTAGTTCCTCTTCCTGGTCTCTGTCCTTCTGTGTAAATTTACAGAATTCCTTGCTACTTCAGGATGAGTCACCTGTTAAAACTTATCTGGTAATTGTACAGGCCTATTTATATGTGCCTGATCAAGTCTGGTCGGCAATGGTGTATCGTCATCGGACTGATTTTCAAAGCTTCCTTCAGCCTCACCTGTAATTTCATTGTCCTTAGGATCACTATCAATTTCACTATTATCAACATAACTATAGTCACTACCCTTATCAAGAGCTTGCAAAATATTGATTCAGTGAGCTAGGTCTTCGATAATCTGGCTGCCATGTTTGTTGTTTACCACAGTCCCATGACAACTACTAGACACTAAGATTCATAGACATGAAACTCAAACAAATGCTTTCAAAGAGACAATAGGGGTGATATTAATAAATTAGACACATTGACATTGATGTAGTAAAAGTATTTCACAGATGGTATAACTGTCAAGAAATTTCCCATCTACTGACGATCTCAATAAGTGATTCTTTCACCACAGAAAGGCGCAGTGAGCCGCTTTCAGCGTGCCTTGTGCACTTCTTGGGTTAAGGGCATTTACAATCCTGAATACCCACTCGACACATCTCCTCACGCTTTTCTTGGATCACCGTCTTCACAAATTGATGATCAGAAGGTAAAATAATCGGATAACTGAAGTTAATTCTGTCTTCCTGTTGTGTAATCCTGGAAGTATTGCATATTTTGTATATTGTAATAGGGTCTCCCACAAGTCCAACCCCTCCTCCACGTGGTGGGAGACGGGCAACGGCATGAAGTAGGGGATTGCCTGTAGGAGTGAAGTACAGTGGGGACTTTGTGTGCCCCGGGACCGCTACGGTAGCTGAGAAGGCTCTATGGGAACCCTGAAAAGTGACGGCTGACGGGGCTCTGGTGAAACTACGATAGGCCTAGCAAGCCAGTAGTGGATACCATATTTGCTTTCAAACCAGGAACAGGCCTCGGAAAGGACGGATGCAAACGACGACGACCCGGATATGCTAATGGACTACGAGTTGGGACATTAAACATACAGACACTGACAGGAAAAGTGGAGGAGATTGTAGATGTGATGGAGAGAAGGAAACTGGATGTACTGGGCTTGGCAGAAACAAGATGGAAAGGAGAAGGTCGCAGAGAACTGAGGAAAGGGTACCGGTTGTACTGGAGTGGGAACAGTGAAGGAAGGAGCAGCGGAGTAGGAGTAGTTGTGAGAGATGGAATGAAGGAAGAGGTAAAGGGAATAAGTGACAGGATCATGAAGATCAGAGTAACTGTAAAGGGAAGAAGCCTGGAGATAGCCCAGGTATATGCCCCTCAAGTTGGATGTACATCTCAAGAGAAGGAAGACTTTGAGGAGGAGTTACAACAGCAGTTGAATGGGCAGAGCATCATTGTCATGGGAGATTTGAATGCACATGTAGGAAGTGAAAGGCAAGGATATGAAAATGTATTGGGAGCAGAAGGATGGGGTAGCAGGAATGAAGAAGGGAGAAAGTTGCTGGATTTTTGCAAGAGAAACAGTTTAGTGGTAGGCAACTCCTGGTTCCGGAAGAAAGAAAGCCACAAGGTAACGTGGTACAGCAGTGATTTAACAAAGAAATCTTTGGTAGAATACATGCTCTACGACTGGGAAATGAAGAGAAGTGTCAGAGATATGAAGGTAATACCATCAGAGGCCTTAGATAGCGACCACAGAATACTTGTAATGAACCTGGGAGTTGTTAAGGATAGCAAGAGGACCGAGTACCAGGAAAGGAGAATCAAAGTATGGAGACTCAAGGAAAAGGAAGTCAAGGAAGAATTCCAGAAGAAAATAAGGGAAGGGATGCCAACAGACAATCCTAAAACAGGGGAAGAGAAATGGAAGCAATTCAAAAACACAATGGTGGAAGCTGCAGTGGCAGTATGTGGAAGAACAAGCAACAGAAAGCGGTGTAAAGAGACACCATGGTGGAATGAGAGAGTAAAAGAAGCTGTGGGAAGGAAGAACAAGGCTTTCAGAGTGTGGTTCCAGGAAAGAACTGATCTGACAAGGGAAGATTATAAGATAAAGAAGAAAGAAGCAAACAAGATTGTCGCAGAGGAGAGGAAGAAGTGGATGGTAAAGTGGACAGAGATGATGGAGGAAGACAGCAGAGGAAATAAGAAAATACTTTATGGGATGGTCAAAAGTAAGAGAAGAGGTCTGCGAGAGGATGTGGTAATGATGGACAAAAACGGAAATGAGGTGCACAACAAAGAGGCACTCAAGACAGTGTGGAAAAAGTACTTTGAGGATTTGCTGAATCCAAATGGTCATAGGGAGGAAGACAATGTATTGGAAGATGGAGAAGACAACACAGGAATGGAAAATGACCTGACTTGGAGAGAACTGGAAATGGCTACAGACAAGATGAAAGGAGGAAGGGCACCAGGTGTGGATGAAGTGAGTGTTGAAATGGTGAAGGCAGCAGGGGAGGTTGGGAAACAGTGGCTGTACCATGTGATGAGGGTGATATGGCAGGAGAAAAAGACCCCAGAAGATTGGAAGAAAGGATTAATTGTCCCAATATTTAAGAAAGGAAGCAGAAAGGAGTGCAGAAATTACAAGGGAGTCACACTCATACCTCACTGTGCCAAGATATATGAAAAGATATTAAAAAGTAGAATATGAGCCAAAGTGGAGAGAAAACTGAGAGAGGAGCAGTATGGATTCAGACCTGGGAGATCAACAGTGGATCTCATATTTTCAGTGAGACAGCTCCAGGAACACCACTACGAATTTGGAGAGGATCTGCTGATGGCCTTCCTGGACATCGAAAAGGCCTATGATAGTGTGTGTAGGGAGAAGGTTTGGAAAGCAATGGAAAACATGGGAGTGGAAAAAGAGACTGTAGGCAGAGTGAAGGAGATGTATTGTGGAAGTGTGAGTTGTGTGAAAGTTGGAGGGGAAAGAACAGACTGGTTCAGACAAATGAGTGGCCTGAAACAGGGTAGTGCGCTGTCACCCCTTCTCTTTATTGTGGTTATGGACGAGGTAATGACACGGATAGCAGGAAAGATAGGAGAAGATAAGATGAAAGCAATGGTGTTTGCAGATGATCTCATGGTCTGGGGAAACAAAAAGGAGGAAATTCAGGAGCAACTGAAGGCTTGGGAAGAAACAGTGGGAGAGTACGGATGGAAGTTCAACATCAGTAAATGTGAGATCCTGTTAACGACCAGGAAAAAGGACAGACCAATGAGTGGGATAACACTTGGAGGTGGACAGCTGAAGAAGGTGGAAAGTCTCAAGTACTTGGGAAGTATAGTGGAGGAAAATGGGAGAAATGACAAAGAGATAACGGAATGTGGCAGACAGGCAGAAGCATTTCTGAGAAGCATTAGGAGCTTAGTGTGGAATAAAGATGTCCCACAAAAAAGCAAGGAAGTGTTATACAGAAGCTACTATATCCCGAAACTGACCTATGCTTCAGAAACGTGGACAATGAAGAAAAGAGACATAAGCAGAATACAGGCAGGTGAAATGAAGTTCCTGCGAAGTAGGATCGGAGTAACAAGAAGAGACAGGGTGAGGAATGAAAAGGTCAGGGAAATGGTGAAAGAGGAGCCCTTGCAAGGTAGGATTGAGACATCAAGACTGAGGTGGTATGGACACTTAAAGAGAATGGATGAGAAGAAGATTCCCAAGAGGATACATGAGATGCAGATGCAGAAGAAACGACCAAGGGGAAGACCAAGAGATAGATGGCTGAAAGGAGTGGAGGAATGTGTCAAGAAGAGAGGCGAGGGCTGGACCAGAGTGACAGCAGAGAGGTGGTGGGAAGAAAGAACTAAGTGGCGAGGCTTATGTTCCAAACAGACGCAGCCTGGGGCTGGAAACTGTACATGATGATGATGTATATTGTAATAGGCCACTAGGCTGTTAATGTCTTGTTAATCTGCCCTGTTATTATGCCTGGGTGGGCAGAGATAGTCATCTCAGAGTTCAAGAAGCATCAAGTTGAAAAGGCATTGCGAAGAAATGTGCTTGCCCAACTTTGTTTCAAAGTATTGGTTACATTACACATTTATTAAAATGTTGGTTTTCACGTTTTGTGCCAAATTGATGGGGATTTTTTTTTTAAATTGAGTTATATGAAATGTTTTCAAACTATGTTAGTGTACTTCATTTTGTTGGGGGGGGGGGGGGGGGGGCGTAAAGGTGCAGTGGTCAAGCTGCTTGCCTCTCAGCAAGGCGGTTTAGATTAGTGGTCAATGCCTGTGAGATTTTCAAAGTGAATTATCATATCCTGTGGCTCATGATCGCAAGATTAACAGTCGAATAAAACTAAGAGTCTCATTCCTTTATATTGTTAGAGTATGACAATCCATTTGTGTTGGTTCGAAAACGGTACACATTTATGTTATTAGCACAAAATAAGACTTCCGTAATTTAAAAAATCTGGAGTCAAAATTCATTTCATAACTGGCCACCATGTACCTTATACCACAATTTCACGTTATTTCTCTACTTGCTTACATAGTCCATCCTCTTGAACCTTGTGGTGTCGAGGTTGTCCAGAGGGTCCTCCAATTGGTTCTGTCATGGGTCAGCTCCTTCTCCTCTTCTGGTTTTCATTGCTACCTGCAAGTCTTTCTTCCAAATTTCTCGTTTTAATAAAAACTGAAAATAATTCCATGTGATGATCCCAATTTTTCTGTTAAATGTTATATGCACAGTTTATTTTGGTGCTTAGTCTCTGCAATTGGTGTCCAAGACAGGGGTGCAGAAATCTGGGTCACCAGGTCACCGCAGCAACTGTATTTCAGCCACAGACAGAGTTGCAATTGAAAACAAATGGAGGAATTAAATGTTTTTTAATTTCCCCCCTCCCCCCCTCTCCTATCTAGCTTAAATATCTACAGCAGACTACCTGATAGCTGCCATAACATCAGAGGTGAAGTTTAAAGACTACTGTACCTCTGCAACCTGGATATAGCTGTTAGGTTGGTGGGATCTTGGATGGCCCATCAATTCAAAAAAAATTTCTGCACCCCTGGTTTAGTGTCTGAATTGTAGGTATTTTATTTTAGTTAGTTTGAACAATCCAGCAAGCTTTAAAAGCAATTTTGTTTTACTTTCCAGTTGGCCGATCAACTGACGGATATCAAGAACAGCCGTTTATGTTCTATTTGACTCAACAACATATTAATGACATTTATTTGTCAAGGGACAGATGCCGTGAATCAAATATTCATTATCCCCTCAAGGTAATAATGGTTAACCAATTCTTTTGAGGTTCATGCAATCATTGATGTGCTTTTGTTACTACTGTCGACCAAAGTATTATGTGTACTCTAGTTTGAAGGTTGTTTGTTAAGTAACCAATAGAGCTACATAAAATCCAATACCATCAACATTTTTGTCGTTCTATTTTACATTAGTTCATGTAGGTTTGGATTTTTAAATTTATATTTTAATATTTTTTATCGCAGTTGGAACACAAAAAGTGCACGTTTTTAAGCGTGTTTCAACCATGCATCACGTTTAAGAATTATTATCTCAAAAGCCCGTCATCAGATCGAATCCAAATTTTAACACAATATACATTGGAATGTTGTATAACTGGTTTATTAATTTCACAATTTTGTGTGTCCAAGAAACAAAGTTGTTATCATTGTTGTAAGGTAACTTTTTCTCGGCTCGGGGTGGTTGGAAAATGTAGTTCTTGGTTGCGTTGTAATCGTTATCCATCAAAAAGTTATGCTGTATGACTGTGAAATACGTAAATTAATTAACTTATTTTATATCGGTTTGTATTTGTACGAGGAAATAACACAGGGTTCTCCATCTAGCCGCTTCGGCAAAAGCTGTACAGCGTTGCTGAGATGGAGCCCATCACTTCCGAGCGAGACGCGCCATGGTGCGTGTGGGCACCATTTCAGCAACGCTGTACAGCTTTTGCCGGAGCGGCTAGCAGGTGAAACATGTGTTATTTCCTCGTACAAATACAAACCGATATAAAATAAGTTAATTAATTTACGTATTTCACAGTCATACAGCATAACTTTTCGATGTATGAGGATTACAATGCAACCAAGAACTACATTTTCCAACCACCCCGAGCCGAGAAAAAGTTACCTTACAAAAATGATAACAACTTTGTTTCTTGGACACACACAATTTTGAAATTAATAAACCAGTTATACAACATTCCAATGTATATTGTGTTAAAATGTGGATTCGATCTGAAGACGGGTTTTTGAGATAATAATTCTTAAATGTGACGCACGGTTGAAACATGCTTAAAAACGTGCACTTTTTGTGTTCCAACTGCGATAAAAAATATTAAAATATAAATTAAAAATTCCAAACCTACATGACCTAACGTAAAATAGAACGACGAAAATGATGTTATTGGATTTTATGTAGGTCTATTGGTTACTTCACAAACAACCTTCAAACTCGAGTGCACATAATACTTTGGTCGACAGTAGGCTGTAACATTTGTACAGTGCCAATTGCAATTTCTACATTATTCAATGTCTCCTTTCCAGATACAACTGAGGCTATGCATTGCAGGGAGAGGGGACTTGGAGCAAGATGATGATTTTCCACCAGATCTAGTAATTCGGGTCAATGGACATTGGTGCCCGATACCAGTGAGTGCTAAATGCATGTAGTTAGTGAACTGATGATTACAAGTTAGCAAGTTTCCTGTCTGTCTGTGTCGACTGATGTTGGGTTGAAAATTAACAGTGGATCTTTCACAACAGTGACAATGTAACACATGCATTAATAGTCAATTTTAACATTTTTTTTCTTCTCCATCAGTATACTGAGGGAAATAGGACATCTTTCTTATGTAAAGGAAGGCTTTCCTAGTGGTCACGCACCTTAATGCTGCAAGATATTTGGGAAAGGGAAGTTCTGGTCTGAGGGCTAGAATGGGGTACACTAAGCCTCGTGAGGCAAAACTGAGAAGAGGAATGAGGTGGGATGAATTCCTATTGGCTGGGTATTTTTATAACCTAATGCACTTCTTGATTTAAACCTCGTAAGATGAATTACATAGAGAATAAATGAACACTACTCGGCAAGGAGTTGGAAGGAAGTAGTTGTGACCTTGAAAATGGGGAAATGTAGAAAACCATTTCATGGACATCTGACAGAATTTGAACCAACTTGTCTACCGAATCCTGGACAGCCTGGCATTATTGTCATTCCATTAACAGCTGCCACATGGTAAACTTAATAAGGTAAACATTGTATCCTGACCACAGCTCACTTTATTATAACTATCTGCATTTTGATATCAGTGAACTACTACAACTCTCTGTTGGCCCTCCATGTTCTCTCCAACTCACACCAGCATTTCAGAGTAATTTGAGTTTCTGCTTTATACATGATCCTGTTGATTGCATAGTGCAATCTTTTCGGCATAGCTCAGACACCTTTATCTTGCGTCATGCAACAGACTACAGTACTTGAGCTCAACCTTATCATGTGATGCTTTTGTTTTCAGGTATGTTTCTGGAAGACATTTTGTGTAGAATTTCTGTGTTATTTTAATACTGATATTGGGAATTTTTCACCTCAAACTCTCCCTTAGTAAAACAAAAACAAAAAGACTATTTAAAAGCTTTATTACTGCCGCCAACGCATATTTTATAAACTATTGTTGACAATTCTGTAAACTGTTACACATCTTTCATGTCAACTCCCAAGACTTCACATGATCACATTTTGTCAATCTCAAAGGTTTCCTAAGGTTGAAACAGAACATTTTTATTAAACCCAAAAGTCCTGCTTAATTAACGCAGAAAATAAATACTCCCTAATGGGACAGAAAAGGAGGACTTGAATCACAAGATTTAGAATTAATTGCAGACTACCCACCCAAAACCACAAACCTTGCAATGAATGGAAACATGTAATTACAAATATACCTTTTTGCGACTCATGATTGACGATATGTAAAACAATATCCAAATCATTATTAAATAGAAATTACTGGACGAAATGAAACATAATCTTGTGAAACAATAGGCTGCCTGTATCATATTAAACAATATTCCAATATGAGGAGCAATCAGTAGGGAACACGATATAAACATTGTGTATTCGTATCATAAAAAGTACTTTTCAATTTTATTTATCATGGTCAAATACTAGAAATAAGTGGCCGATGTGATATAAACCATTATAAATATAACCTTACTACTCTCACTGTAAAAAAAAAAAAAGAATCTATACATATGATTAGAACTGCACTGACCACACTCATACATAAAACATGTATGGAAGGTATGAAGTGCGTGAATAGAAAGAAAATATAGTTGAATACTGCAACAGTCTTCTTGAGATCCTGAAAGATGGGAAAGGGTTGGAAGAATTGGACGATGTTGTAGCTGGACCCCATATAGTTAACGAGATCAAACACACCAGGGTCTCGGAGCTGAGCAAAGATAATCCAGTGGAGGGGACAGGCGTACTACGCAAGCATAACAAGTCTTAACCGAACTTCATACAGACTCTCACAACTCTTATGTTCCGACGAAACATCATGGGTTCTGGGAAGCATACATAGCACTGCATGACAAATAAAACAAGTAGAGAAAAGTTCCATTTATAACTATAAATATATTAAGAATTAAATACTAAATATTATGATGTACAAGGGAAACTGTACAGCCATACTTGTTGCCTGAAATAAAATTTCACATGTAGATCATAAACTCTGTATTAATCCACTGTAGCAGTTAAAATGGTGAAAAAGAAGATGAAATGGTAGTCGACAGTCGTCTTAGGAAATGCGGAGCACCAGCATAGTAGTCGCATGGCCTCGAAAAAGAAACTCCCACGAGAGAAAAGTATAAATGTGTCCAGTATCAATTACCATAGAAGCTAGTGCGCAACATTCAGGCCCGTCCAACACACGAGACCAGCAGAGAACTACTGTTACCAATAGACGAGTCATCGCCAATAGATGAGATAAGACGAGATAGAAGAGGAGCAAGGTTATGTTTCAGACTTGCCTAACAAGACAATCACACAAGAGGGAAGGGATTATTGAGAAATGCAGAGTGAGGGCGTAATAGAAAATTACTTACATAGGTCCCCAAGTGAGGGAGGTAACACTACCAGAAATTGACCCAGCACAAAACGTTTGCTGTCGCTGGAGTATTGGACAGAGTGGGAACCCAGGCACACTGACACACCAACCTTTCCATCCCCATTGTAACCCTGACAACCAAACCAGTTTTGATAATTTTTCCAGTAAGGTACCTAATTTTTGAACCACCTACTCCTCTCCTTTCCTCTGTGTTCCGTTGACAGTCTGACTAGTATCTCCTCGCATTTCTTCAATTTTCTTTATTTTTTCCCCTCTACCAGTATCCATGTATGTTTTAGGCATGCAATTTTCTTCTTCCATTCTTCATTAATGAAGGATCTATCAAAACATTTAAAAGTGCAGTATGTGATGTGTTCTTTACACCATACTTAACCTTGTAAGGAAGGCATTGCTTCCCACGTTGCTATCCTTACAAGGGAACTTTGTGAACATGAATCTCCCGATCTCAGTAAAACAGCACAAAAGTTGCTCAGTTCACATCTGTGATGGTGTTTTGTTCGCAAATTGAATTGGATGATTCCTATATACGGTGAAATTCTGCAAACTTTTCAAGTGCATGCATGAGACTTGAACAGCTCAGGTTCACGCACAACAAAGAGTTATATATACTATCCAATCAGTCGCACTTCCCCCCAGCATGTACCGTACAGTAGAGCCGGGCAAATTTGCTCTAGTTCCGATTGGTATCGTAAGTTGCCACATGGCCAGTATCGTCTCCCACCAAGCGCACTCAAGGCCAGGTGTCTCCGCTGAATGAGAATCTTAAGTCTCGATAATACCGGTACTGAGTTGGAACCTTAAGTCTCGATAATACTGGAACTACTTGTTGTCGGCGTTATCGACAGTATCTATTTAAAGGAAAAGCAGACTCTCTCAAGCCGCTGTACATGTGAACTCAAATCCCTCTGTAATTCTGGAATGTAAGCCATTCATCGACAAAATTAAAACTGTATGAAGTGATCCACTTACGACGAGGAAGGCCATATTGTACAGGGTGCGGCAGAAATAACTGACGAATTTCAAACTTAAATAACACAGAAACGCAACACGATATACACAAATTTATTGCGCAGTTGAAAAGAGCAATGTTTGCTATTTGCATCATACACACATACACACTAGGTTTTGAAAAAAAAGTCATCCAAATGTCGACCGCCCCCTTCGATGCACTTCTGAAGCCTCTCCCTGAAGTTCCGCATGACCCTCCTAGTCATGTCTAGTGGTATTGCCTCGATTTTCTCACGGATAGCAACTCTCAGGTCGTGTAGTGTTCGCGGCTTACGTTGGAAGACGCGAGCCTTCAGGTATCCCCAGAGAAAGAAATCGCAAGGGGCGAGATCAGGGGAACGGTTTGGCCATGGAACGTCACCCCGTAAGGATATTAAACGTTCTGAAAACATCTCTCTGAAGAGATTGCGCAAAGGCATGTCTCACTGCACAGATATTCTCTGGTGCTAATAAAACTTATCAATATTCTCAGTCTTTTCAATACAATATTAATAGTCTATTTATACAATTGGGTACACGTTTCGCACAAATGTTAGTGCTTCCTCAGCCCAAATATACATTAAGACATAAACAAATATTACGCACTTATCAAATACATACAATGAAAATATTACATAGATAAAACAGTGCAATAGTTTTTTCTTCTTCTTTTTATGTCAAACTATTGCACTGTTTTATCTATGGAATATTTTCATTGTATGTATTTGATAAGTGCATAATATTTGTTTATGTCTTAATGTATATTTGGGCTGAGGAAGCACTAACGTTTGTGCGAAACATGTACCCAATTGTATAAATAGACTATTAATATTGTATTGAAAAGATGGAGAATATTGATAGTGTTATTAGGAAACATATTCAATACGGACCTGAAATGGATAATATTATTCTATTCTCTGGTGTTCTAACGCTACGAGGCCTACCAGGTGGTTTTGTTTTAACACTTGAACCAGTTCTCTCAAATTATTCACCCGTACCAGATTGGTATTCCTGCTTCGACCTTTCGCATGTATATGTAACCTAAAGTGTCTACGAAATAAATGCTGTGTTGTGGTAACAGAGTTAGCATTTTTGAAGTATACGTTTCAATCACGAAACCTCGCTGCTCACCACTCCACACCATGCTAGAGACTGACTAGCCCTGACAAGGCGATGCACGTGTTCTCCCAGGTCGCGCGCACATCGACAATAACACCTGCTTAAGCGCTGTGGCCAATACAAGTGTTAGAACTGCCGCTCCAATCTATGTAACAAAAATGGCAAACATTGCTCTTTTAAACTGCACAATAAACTTGTGAACATCTTTTTGCTTTGCTGTGTTATTTACGTTCGAAATTCGTCAGTTATTTCTGCCGCACCCTTTATTAAATTCGTTAGATTTTTACCATGACTTCTCTCACTAAAGATATGATAAGAGAGGAATTATTAGTCTGGAGTTATGATAAAAAAAAGCAGTTACTGTTGGAATGAGCATCTGATGGATGAAATTTTAGGTAGGGTTATTATTATATAACAAAATAAAGTGAAATTAATTTACAAAATGCTAGGCGAAATACTGTACATCGTTTTTCATCAAATATTTTTTTTTTTTTCGTAGTCAGTTTACCCTCCAGGTAGGCTTTTCCCACGGACTCAGCGAGGGATCCCACCTCGACGGGCAGTTCTGGAGTTTTACATCAGGTCGTGGGATACAACTGGGGCGGCAGGACTAGCGCCTCGCCCAGGCAGCCTCACCTGCCAAGCGAACAGGGGGGCCTCATGAGGAATGGGAGGGATAGACAAGGAAGAGGGAAGGAGGCGGCCGTGGCCTGACCATCCTGGCATTGGCCCGAAGACGAAGTGGGGAAACCACGGAAAACCACTTCGAGGATGGTTGAGGTGGGAATCTAACCCCGTCGACTCATTTGGACCACCCAAGGCCGAGTAGACCCCGTTCCAGTCCTCCTACCACTTTTCAAATTTCGTGGCAGAGCCGGGAATTGAACCTCTGACCTCCTGGGTGGCAGCTATGCACGCTGACCCCTACACCACAGAGGCGACTCATCAGATAATTAAATTATGGAAATTTCATCTACTAAAAACGTTTATTTTGTGCTTGAATGTAATATCAGTTTGTGGCATGCGGTATATTAATCATGCCAGTGCAAACACCTCGCTGATTAGTCTATAAATGCCAAAAATGACAGTTTCAGTGACAAGAGTGCGACGGCAGTTCACTGAGAACTGCTCATTACCGCGGGATTGTCACTTTGTCCGATACTCCACAGTCTCGTTCGATCACAGGTAATCTTGATTCCACTACCCATGATACCCACATGTGAGCACGTGCCTTGGGATGAGATTGAAATGGCGGTGGCTCAAGCATATTTCAAAGCCATCGTAACAAAATAAAAAGCATCAATCTTATTCTTGAATGTGAACATTATTTTTTCTTATGGCTGACGACTAGAGAATAGTATTCGAACCGGTAGGAGCGTTCTAGATATAGAGAGTCAAGTATCCAACGCAAAAGTTCTCGCTCTGAATTGGTAACGCGTAAGACTCGTGAATGAAAGGATTGGGGTTCGATGCTTGGTAGGGGAAGTATTTTAGAATTTGTTTTAGTTATGTTTTATAGTTTGTGTCTGCCACTTTTCCAATATCTTCTACAAAAATGATCGTCAGCACACGGGGCCATTAGTAATATAGCGAGTGCATGAATTTTCAGGTTCCATTCCGTGAAAGTTACATAGTGCTTGAATGTGGCATTACAAGAATAAATCTTAATATGTACACATCAAATAGAATTTCTTTTGCGGAAATTTAATGACCAAATAATATTGAGGTATATCATAAGACGCGATGCAAACACTGACGATCAAAATATCCTTCGATATGTTATTAAGACGATACGCTCTATATAGTATATATGACACCGTTGAGTCAGGTGGATTCTTCCAATTCGCAGACTCCAGTGAACGGAATGAACAATTTCCATTGAGTCCTTACACAACAAGCCTAAGTGTCTTCACGCAGCGCCATATTGCCCATGTGAGAATGTCGAGAATTATTGTGATCGAGCCCACGTTACCGGTAATATCAGTTCCGGATTCAGTATTTCCGTTCTTCATTCTCAGAACTCGGGAGCTATTTGCCCGGCTCTACCGTACAGTACTGTAGGTCCTCCCGCCGTAGACAGGCTAGTGAGGAAATGGTGTATGTACTGCGAGTGGTCGGAGAAGATATGAGAACTCGTCAGTCCCAGCCACCTGGGCTGTGCCAAGTCTCGTGTGGGTTAGAATTCATACAATTTTGCCTTCTCTGGAGATTGCTCAAATGAATTTCGGGATGAAATTCCATCATGAATGTTTTCATTGCAATATGACCAACATGTATGAAAAATATTACTTAGCCTTATGAGATTCACACTCATAATGTTCCCTTGATGTATTATGCTTCTGCTCTTTAGCTTGTCAATGTGCGCATGTATATGTTTGTAGATGAGCACCTCTACGTCAGGCATGGAACCAAAAGTCATTCCTGGTCCGATCGATATAACGTCCTTTGTGAAATTGGTGCCAAATGCCCCAAATCATCTGGTAATCTCGTGGAGTTTTGGATATCGCCCATTTTATGTTGTAACTGTGAACCTGGTACAACAGTTGGCCGCAGGTGTTCTCTTGCAGAGGTTGAAAGCAGAAGGGGCTACCAGCCCGGCTCTTACCATTGAAGCTAGTAAGTCACATCTTTCATTCCATTTCTTAAGGTTGCAAATTTTTAAGCCATACTTTCCAGTGTTGCTTAGCCATTACTAGGGACACACGAATTTCTTGAATGAAATGGTGCTGAATTCTTGAGTAAAAAGAGAAAAAATTATTGAGTAACGAGGGAAAATTCTTGAGTGGGGAAACAAAAATTCTAGGGTAGAAAAGACAAATTCTTAGATAATATAGATCTTAGGGAAATAGAAATGCAGTCAGTACTTTCAAATATTTATATTGTAACTTCAAAATTATTGGTACAAAATACAGAAATCACAAACATTAAAAACAAAAAAGATATTTACAAACTTTACCTCCCTTCTTCATTTCATGTTTTACATTCATATATCGGACGTACTATGTCCCTATCCTGACGTATGCCTCGGAGACCTGGGTTATGAAAGGAAGGGAGAAGAGCAAAATACAGGCCAGTGAGATGAGGTTCTTGAGAAGCAGTATTGGAGCTACAAAGATGGACAGAATAAGAAATGAGAGGACCAGAGAATTAATGAAGGAGGAACCATTACAGGATGGTATAGAGAAATCTAGACTTAGATGGTATGGACATGTAAAACGAATGGAGGAGAAGAGGATACCCAGGAGAGTACACGAGACAAAGTGGGAAGGAAAGAGACCGAGAGACAGGTGGCTGAAGGGGGTGGAAGAAAGCGTGAAGAAGAGAGGAGAAGACTGGACAAGGGTGGAGGCTGAGAGATGGTGGGAAGACAGAAGACGTTGGAGGGGCTTGTGTTCCAAACAGACCCGGCCAGTGGCTGGAAACTGTGCAAGATGATGATGATGAATTGTAGGATGACAGCAATTCCAATTTTGTCATTGTTAGATTAGTTCTGAAATCCATCAACACACAAGAAAATTTTGAAAAGAATCTTTCACAATTTACATTTGACACTGGAACCCACAGTGCCCTTAATGCACCATCAACAAAGGGTTGATGATCCTCACGCATTGCCTGAAGAGCATCTTCCACCGCTATTTCTGCATTCTTCTTCAGAATATCCTGAAGATCCCTATATGCGAGCACTCCTTCATCAACGGGAATACCCTTCAGTGACGGCATTTTGCTGAATAGGGCCTTCATTTTGTCTCCTGCTGTAGACTGCGACAGGACATTCTGCCTGTAAAAGAGCTCTGACACTGGCTCCAAAAATTTACGGGCTGGGTCCCCCAACATCAGGTTGTCCAACTTCGTATGCATATGGCCTGTCGTCTTCTTTATATCCTCCATCGCTCTGCCCCTAAGATTACCTTTCAGGGCATCCAGCTCTTCCTGGACCTTGTTGCTGAACATTCCTGCAGCAACCACTTGTAAACGCTTCTTCAAATTCTGAAGTTTGGGATACACTTCTGCAGCAATTGGTTTGGAATTCGTCTCCAGTCTGAGCAATAGAGGTTTCATCACTGATGCTACAGATTTAACGAAAAGAGCTTGCACATAAAGCACTTGTAACTCCGATTCTGTTATATTTTGCAGATGCGAAGATGCAGCTGTGAATGATTCTTTTCCATCATTGGTTTGGAAACACTTTAAAAGAATGGTCCAGTTATCTGCCAGCCACTCAACTGCTTCCTGCCAGGAATTCCATCTTGTGGCAACAGGAATTGGAAACATCCCAGCCCCCGATTCTTTCTCCTGCAGGAACTGTCGGAAGGCGTGCTGTTTCTTTCTGGCATGTAGAAATGTTTGCTTAACGGAAACAACTAATTTGTTCAGGGACGACAGACATTCTTTCACCACAACACCAGCCAGATTGACCTTATGTGCCCAGCATTGAATGTGAAGAGTCTTCTGGCAAGAGGAGTGACAACCCACTAAAACACGAGGTCATGTATTTGGCCGAGTCAGTTATTAAGGCCACAACTTTGTCATAGTTCACTTTCGTGTCGCGCAGTGCATCTGTAATCGTTCGAGCACATGTCCGTCCATTCACTGCCTCCAACGAAGTGACTGCTGCCACATACTGGTCCTGTGATGCGGAAGGCTCCACTGTAGACAGCAGAACAACGAAAATTGCCCTGCCCAGCTTGTCTGTTGTTTCATCACACATGACAGAACTTATTTGTTATGTACGGCCATAACAACCTTTTCCTTCCTCGATTTTGCCAAGAGAGGCAAATAATCCCTACGAAGAACATTACTTCCTGGAAGGTCTCCACCGCCTACAACGTTCTTCTTCACCCATTCCTTGAAAGCTGGGTGATCTGCCTTTTCCAAGGGAATGTTAACTGACACCATCATCTCTACGGTCGAAGAGACAAAATCCAGTTTGGCAGCCTAATAAAGTCAGAAAAAGTCAAATAATAAGTTTGTGCAATTAAATTATCAACAATTCATGCATCACAACCAACCACCACAGATACATAACATAAAATAGTGAATGCATCCCTCCACAGAGGGGCTTGGCGGTGGGAAGGGCATCTGCCTGTGAAACAAGAACCTAATCCACTTGTGCATCACAGTTCGCACCCGCAACCCTACAGGTGTGGGAAAAGCGGAAGGAAAAGAAGAATAATATCATACAGAATTAAAAATCCTGTATTTAGAACTTCCGCTTGCGATTGGAGTGAATTTGAAAAAGAAAAAAAAAAGCATCATATTCCGCACTATGAATTTGCGTGTTCTAATTGCGTCCGTGCGCATGTGCGAACCAAATGTTAACGAAAACACGAAAAGTCAATGGAAAGTTTCATTCACAAAAGTTAAAGATATTTTGTTTATCAACATGCTCGAAAAGTTAATGAACACGCTATTTTGTTTATTAACAGTCAAAAATGTTCCTGAACATTGTTTGTTAACAGTGTTTATTAACAAAGTTGACGAAAACATCTTGGTGTGGAAGTACCATAACAGATCACGGTTATTATGTCACCCGCAACAAAATAAAAGTATTCACAAGAATGTAACAATTGAATGTTACGTACCTTTGCTCCTTTTGAACATTCAGCTGCCTCAAACATTGTTGTCTGTCGCTTGCGTTTCTTTGCTGCTTCCACGTGGTGGCGGCTAGAAATGTGCTTTTTTACGGCATCAGAAGTTTTCCAAGGTATTCTTTTATTGCAAAAGCTACAGAGCATTACTTCTCCCGACCTCTTCATTCCGTCCTGCGAGAACTGTTTTATTCGTTCATCTAAGCACACTTTCAGTGGCATGGTGAACTATCCTGATAAATTTTCGTGCGACGAAGACCTCGACAAATGGTCTAGAACTATCGACTTGGGAAGTGTTCTTGCAACATTCTAAAAGCTGATTGGTTACAGTGTAGTCGGACAGCAGTGCGAGAACAGAGTTCAAGGTTACGCAGTGTTGCATGATACGCATCATCATTTCGTGATTTACAGCGTGACCGTTGTCTCTTGTTTCTCGAACCCACTCCAGAACTTTTATGTCCACATTTTCGTACTTTCCTTTTTACACACTGCGGAAGGGCTTACAAGTTTTCTTTGTTCCCAATAATTTATCCTTCTGGTTACGCCAATAACGAATCATACACGGTTGCACTTCATATTTACGACTCGCCGCTTACACTCCATTTTCTGCAGCATATTCTAGCACTTTCAACTTGAAGGATGCCGTAAAACTTATTCTTTTCTCATTTTCAGTCGTTGTGTACTGCACGCTTCTTACACACCGCCGTGCGGTACGCGAGGCACGGAACTCGTAAGCGAGGCGGTAGGGGGAGAGAGTAACCTTTTCTGTCGAGGTCAACAGGTGTTTCAGGCAGAAGCGCGGGTTTTACAGTTTCGTGAGTTGCGTGATACGGTAGCATGTCATCCAGCTAAAATGTATACTATAGATTTTGGTTATTAAGAAATAATTGTGTACCTTCTTGTGTTTTATTTAATGATATGTAGTAGAGTATTAATAGTATACATTTGTTTAAAAGTGACAAAAATAAAAAATAAGTTTTTTTTAAATTTCCATTAAAAAATGAGGGTGCGGGTATTCGGGTATATACGGTAATTAAAATGTATTAACATAATAATTGAACGTTTTACAAGAGGTAAATTAGGTGTAGGATGCCGCACATACGACTGATGTTACGCATCCACGCCTTGAAAAGGTTGTAATAAAAGTCGGATACGGTTTAATGCATTATTTCTCTCGTTGCAATAAATTTCGCGAGTAAACCTAAAAATTCGTATATGGAGCCGAAATGCCAAAATTTCGCGAGTAGATAGTGTTCCAAATTTCATTTAAATTCGTAACACATGTCCTATATGCCTTTCTCCCATCATATTTAACACTTTTGAAAATTTTGCGAGTCGCGAAATTAGTGTCCCTAGCCATTACATCACATCTCTCTTTTCACAAACAAATAGTATCTAAAAATATAAAACCTGCCAATGAGCGGAGTATGCCAGCCTGATGACCAACAAGATGAAAAATACATGTACTTTGGAGCTAGCTGAGGAGATGATCCATGCAACCTGTGCGTTTTGCAGCTCCTCATTTTAACAAACCGAAAGAAATCGACACTGCTTCGATTGTTCGTGTTGTTGTTGTTGTTGTTTGTTTCAGTCTTCAGTCTTTTAACTGGTTTGATGCAGCCTTCCATGCTTCCCTGTCCTGAGCTAATTGTATCATCTCTACATAGCTAGCACACCTTACATACGAGGCAATCTGCTTAACATATTCCAACGCCTTCGTCTACCCCTACAGTTCTTGTCCTTGACTCATCTTTCCATAACTAAGATTGCTATTCCTGGGTATCCTACCAACAAATCGGCAGTGGCTAGAAACATCTCTCCTTTCCCACTCGCCTTAATACCTTTTCATTCGTTACTCTATCTCCCCATCTGATCTTCCTCCTGTAACACCGCATTTCAAATGCATCTATTATCCTCTTTTCTGCTTTGCCAAAAGTTCAATTTTCACTTACTTCATGTGCCATGCTCGACAAAGGCTCTCAAAAATGCTTTCCTTGCCTGGCCAAACTTTTTATGTCCTTGCTTCATCCATCATTGGTTTTATTTTACTACCTAAGTAGCAGAAGTCTCTTACTTCCTTAAACTTTTCCCCTGCTAATTTGACGTCAATAGGGGTTTCTCATTTCTTTCAGCTGCATTCCATTTTTGTTTTACATTTATTGATTTTCGTCATGAATTCTTTCCTGAAGATGAAGTCCATACCATTTAAAAACTCATTCAAATCCTCTGGTGAGTCGGCCAAGATGACGATGTCATCAGTAAATTTGTGTTGAAATTATTTCTCCTTGAATGTTTACTCCTACTTAAAATTTTTCTCTAATGTCCTTCAGTGTTTGTTCAATGTAAAGATTGTAACAGAGCAAATTTTTATTGACAGGAAAAATAAAAGTTGTAAAATGCACCAAGAATGATATGGTCTTCGGCTGTTTACAATGAGCAAGCTCTACTTGTATTTATTCCTTATGTATTCATCATCATCATCATCTTGTACAGTTTCCAGCCCCAGGCTGGGTCTGTTTGGAACATAAGCCTCGCCACTTAGTTCTTTCTTCCCACCACCTCCCCGCTGTCACTCTGGTCCAGTCCTCGCCTCTCTTCTTGACACATTCCTCCACTCCTTTCAGCCATCTATCTCTTGGTCTTCCCCTTGGTCGTTTCTTCTGCATCTGCATCTCATGTATCCTCTTGGGAATCTTCTTCTCATCCATTCTCTTTAAGTGTCCATACCACCTCAGTCTTGATGTCTCAATCCTACCTTGCAAGGGCTCCTCTTTCGCCATTTCCCTGACCTTTTCATTCCTCACCCTGTCTCTTCTTGTTATTCCGATCCTACTTCGCAGGAACTTCATTTCACCTGCCTGTATTCTGCTTATATCTCTTTTCTTCATTGTCCATGTTTCTGAAGCATAGGTCAGTATCGGGATATAGTAGCTTCTGTATAACACTTCCTTGCTTTTTTGTGGGACATCTTTATTCCACACTAAGCTCCTAATGCTTCTCAGAAATGCTTCTGCCTGTCTGCCACGTTCCGTAATCTCTTTGTCATTTCTCCCATTTTCCTCCACTACACTTCCCAAGTACTTGAGACTTTCCACCTTCTTCAGCTGTCCACCTCCAAGTGTTATCCCACTCATTGGTCTGTCCTTTTTCCTGGTCGTTAACAGGATCTCACATTTACTGATGTTGAACTTCCATCCGTACTCTCCCACTGTTTCTTCCCAAGCCTTCAGTTGCTCCTGAATTTCCTCCTCCTTGTTTCCCCAGACCATGAGATCATCTGCAAACACCATTGCTTTCATCTTATCTTCTCCTATCTTTCCTGCTATCCGTGTCATTACCTCGTCCATAACCACAATAAAGAGAAGGGGTGACAGCGCACTACCCTGTTTCAGGCCACTCATTTGTCTGAACCAGTCTGTTCTTTCCCCTCCAACTTTCACACAACTCACACTTCCACAATACATCTCCTTCACTCTGCCTACAGTCTCTTTTTCCACTCCCATGTTTTCCATTGCTTTCCAAACCTTCTCCCTACACACACTATCATAGGCCTTTTCGATGTCCAGGAAGGCCATCAACAGATCCTCTCCAAATTCGTAGTGGTGTTCCTGGAGCTGTCTCACTGAAAATATGAGATCCACTGTTGATCTCCCAGATCTGAATCCATACTGTTCCTCTCTCAATTTTCTCTCCACTTTGGCTCGTATTCTACTTTCTAATATCTTTTCATATATCTTGGCACAGTGAGGTATGAGTGTGACACCCCTGTAATTTCTGCACTCCTTTCTGCTTCCTTTCTTAAATATTGGGACAATTAATCCAATCTTCTGGGGTCTTTTTCTCCTTCCATATCACCCTCATCACACGGTACAGCCACTGTTTCCCAACCTCCCCTGCTGCCATCACCATTTCAACACTCACTTCATCCACACCTGGTGCCTTTCCTCCTTTCATCTTGTCTATAGCCATTTCCAGTTCCCTCCAAGTCAGGTCCTTTTCCATTCCTGTGTTGTCTTCTCCATCTTCCAATACATTGTCTTCCTCCCTATGACCATTTGGATTCAGCAAATCCTCAAAGTACTCTTTCCACACTGTTTTGAGTGTCTCTTTGTTGTGTACCTCATTTCCGTTTTTGTCCATCATTACCACATCCTCTCGCAGACCTCTTCTCTTACTTTTGACCATCCCATAAAGAACTTTCTTATTTCCTCTGCTGTCTTCCTCCATCATCTCCGTCCACTTTACCATCCACTTCTTCCTCTCCTCTGCGACAATCTTGTTTGCTTCTTTCTTCTTTATCTTATAATCTTCCCTTGCCAGATCAGTTCTTTCCTGGAACCACACTCTGAAAGCCTTGTTCTTCCTTCCCACAGCTTCTTTTACTCTCTCATTCCACCATGGTGTCTCTTTACACCGCTTTCTGTTGCTTGTTCTTCCACATACTGCCACTGCAGCTTCTACCATTGTGTTTTCCCCTGTTTTAGGATTGTCTGTTGGCATCCTTTCCCTTATTATCTTCTGGAATTCTTCCTTGACTTCCTTTTCCTTGAGTTTCCATACTTTGATTCCATGGACGAGGTAATGACACGGATAGCAGGAAAGATAGGAGAAGATAAGATGAAAGCAATGGTGTTTGCAGATGATCTCATGGTCTGGGGAAACAAGGAGGAGGAAATTCAGGAGCAACTGAAGGCTTGGGAAGAAACAGTGGGAGAGTACGGATGGAAGTTCAACATTAGTAAATGTGAAATCCTGTTAACGACCAGGAAAAAGGACAGACCAATGAGTGGGATAACACTTGGAGGTGGACAGCTGAAGAAGGTGGAAAGTCTCAAGTACTTGGGAAGTATAGTGGAGGAAAATGGGAGAAATGACAAGGAGATTACGGAACGTGGCAGACAGGCAGAAGCATTTCTGAGAAGCATTAGGAGCTTAGTGTGGAATAAAGATGTCCCACAAAAAAGCAAGGAAGTGTTATACAGAAGCTACTATATCCCGATACTGACCTATGCTTCAGAAACATGGACAATGAAGAAAAGAGACATAAGCAGAATACAGGCAGGTGAAATGAAGTTCCTGCGAAGTAGGATCGGAGTAACAAGAAGAGACAGGGTGAGGAATGAAAAGGTCAGGGAAATGGTGAAAGAGGAGCCCTTGCAAGGTAGGATTGAGACATCAAGACTGAGGTGGTATGGACACTTAAAGAGAATGGATGAGAAGAAGATTCCCAAGAGGATACATGAGATGCAGATGCAGAAGAAACGACCAAGGGGAAGACCAAGAGATAGATGGCTGAAAGGAGTGGAGGAATGTGTCAAGAAGAGAGGCGAGGACTGGACCAGAGTGACAGCGGAGAGGTGGTGGGAAGAAAGAACTAAGTGGCGAGGCTTATGTTCCAAACAGACCCAGCCTGGGGCTGGAAACTGTACAAGATGATGATGATGATTCTCCTTTCCTGGTACTCTGTCCTCTTGCTATCCGTAACAACTCCCAGGTTCATTACAAGTATTCTGTGGTCGCTATCTAAGGCCTCTGATGGTATTACCTTTATATCTCTGACACTTCTCTTCATTTCGCAGTCGTACAGCATGTAATCTACCAAAGATTTCTTTGTTAAATCATTCCTGTACCACGTTACCTTGTGGCTTTCTTTCTTCCGGAACCAGGAGTTGCCTACCACTAAACCGTTTCTCTTGCAAAAATCCAGCAACTTTCTCCCTTCTTCATTCCTGCTACCCCATCCTTCTGCTCCCAATACATTTTCATATCCTTGCCTTTCACTTCCTACATGTGCATTCAAATCTCCCATGACAATGATGCTCTGACCATTCAACTGCTGTTGTAGCTCCTCCTCAAAGTCTTCCTTCTCTTGAGCTGTACATCCAACTTGAGGGGCATATACCTGGGCTATCTCCAGGCTTCTTCCCTTTACAGTTACTCGGATCTTCATGATCCTGTCACTTATTCCCTTTACCTCTTCCTTCATTCCATCTCTCACAACTACTCCTACTCCGCTGCTCCTTCCTTCACTGTTCCCACTCCAGTACAACTGGTACCCTTTCCTCAGTTCTCTGCGACCTTCTCCTTTCCATCTTCTTTCCGCCAAGCCCAGTACATCCAGCTTTCTTCTCTCCATCACATCTACAATCTCCTCCACTTTTCCTGTCAGTGTCTGTATGTTTAATGTCCCAACTCGTAGTCCATTAGCATATCCGGGTCGTCGTCGTTTGCATCCGTCCTTTCCGAGGCCTGTTCCTGGTTTGAAAGCAAATATGATATCCACTACTGGCTTGCTAGGCCTATCGTAGTTTCACCAGAGCCCCGTCAGCCGTCACTTTTCAGGGTTCCCATGTATTAATGATGCGAAATGTCAGCTAACGTTGTGCCGCTTATAACACTCGTCTCTAAATGTTACACATTTTCCCTTCAATTTACTCCAGATTATGTTAGAAAATTATTTAAGATCGTGACGAGAATGTGTTTCTCCAAATGGAAGATTGTATTTAACTCAATGCATGTCGTATAATCTTGGCAAGGTTGTTTTCTTCTTCACAGAGGAACTTTACACCGTCGTAGGCATGCAGCTTTTTGTATTTAGTTTTTTGTCAACTTGTTTTACATTATTGACTAAAATATTTCTAAAGATGGAAAATCCATACCTCCATTAGAAGGTTTCGGTCTCCATAATCTCTACTTAGTGTTAAACAAAGTCCCCGACTCTTGGATGTCACGGGTAATCTTGAGAACCACTGGATGGATTTTGCTGCGGTTTTCACCATTCTGTAAAGGATATCTCAAGGAAGTTTTCTGTACAATATAGTTTATGTATGATCAAATGAAGCCAAGTAGTAACGATTTCAGTGAAAAAGTCTAAAAAGAAAACCTGGTGTCCGTGCGCTTTTTAAGCTTACACTGCGTGAACCGTTAAGAATATCAATATACTATGAGCGTAATAATTGTTCAGCACGAAAAGTTCTACAAGCGAGTCCAGGATAGCATATCTCTATCTTCAATACATCGCCCACTATAAGTGTTTTTATGCTTTCATTTCTTCCTACAATCTCCATTCAATTACTGAGGCGATAGTTTACGAGCTACCTAGGGGCCAGCTTATCACCCCAGTTACAGCCTAGCTAGCGGGCGAGCCTATTGCCCCAGATACAGCCAGCAGCAAACTGTCGAACCGTGTTAAGACTTCAGAGAAGAGTGGTTGTGTTTGGAGTTTCTCTGGAAGTGCAGCTCTGCTTTTCTTCATTTTGCCTTGGAACTTTTCGTTCTGCCAATTACACAGTCAAGTTAAGATTGGACGGAAGGGGGATTTGTGTTTCATGCACCTCGCCATTCTTAAATTACGTCAGATAAGAATTCGTTGCACATGCATCTCCATGATAATATAGTTAATAGTCCAGTCAGTGATTTTAACCCATCATGCCGAGACTTAATACGGATATTGACATCGAAGAAAATAGTGTTTATCACGTAATGCATTCATAACTGGTCCCGGACGAAGCCGGGGCGGGTCGCTAGTTCATGATAAATGAGGTCCGTTAGTTTGTGTAATTGAGGTGTTAAAGCCCTATTCCCTTTCAGTGGTTACCGTATGGTACTTTACATGGACTAGGGTGAACATGTAAATGAGCATTATTTAAAATTTTGTTGCCAATTATTTGGTGTAGTAACTTTCCATAGTGAAAATTAGGCACTGTTGGATTTTAAGATGGAACCGCATGTGCTATCAAATATCTTCTTGCAATACCTGGAGAAATATGTATATACCATATTAACTCAGCTATAGGACCCCCCCCCCCCCTGGGTAGATTATTGGCTGGGGAATAACCTAACCACCAAGGGAAGATGATAAAGAAAAGGAGGTGGGTTTCGGACTGGAGAAAAAGGATAGAAAGATAGGAGAGTCCCACAAAAGTTGTAAATTTAACCTTAAATACACTCAAGGGCGGTTGCCACCGCAAATCCGCTCTCTGATACCTAAACTGGGTAAGGATCTGGTCGAAGCTAACGGGAACCGCAGCTAGGACTTGGGCGGTTTGCAAGAGAATGGCTTTAGAGTATTCCCTCTCAAGCATGCATATGCGTACTATGGGGAAGGGTGATGGTCTGGCAAGACAGATAGTAACAGACTTATTGTAGATCTGTTCAAAGGAATTCTTTTTTAACCAAGTAATTCGAAGAATGCCAATAATTTGCATCGATTTTTATATTTCCAGTTTTCGAAGTTGTGGAGATCTGCAAAAGCGACCAAGTGCTTCCAAGAAGGATTGTGATAAAAAAGTTATACCTTGGGGAGCAATTTTGGTACGTGAACCAATAGTTGCATTTGGAAATGGCTAAGCTTTTACTCAGCAAGGAGCCGGCTAAAAGTTTAGACAAAGAGAAACACTTATCTTTTGGAAAACCAACCATAAGTTTTCGGAGAGGATCTCCACAAGCAGGTAGCTGGCGTAGCGAGCTGTACTTGCCTTACTGGCCAATTAGAATTAGCTATTAAAGCTAAGAGAAACTTGAACGAGATTACCACTAAGAGTTCTTGCTCAAATGCAACGAGTGGTGAAAGCCCTATCAATAGATTTAATGGCATTGAGTAGGAAGAGCCAAGGAAGACAGGATCTTGCCTAACCGTTGTATTAGAGAAATGATGAGTCGAAAAGGAAAGTTTGAATTTATTTAACAATGCAAAAAAGTCTAATAAATTTGACAAGTATATAGTTTCAATTTTTAGTAACAATTTGGGGTCGCAGACCTCCTAACATTTAAAGTTTGCTCCAGGCAATTAACAGTTTATTAGGTTTCACCTTTATAAAATCCTAGCAAGGATTTAAATTAGCAAAGATAAAAATTCAAAATTTAAAGACAATTAAGGTGATTCAAGTTTAACAATAAATAGAGTACAAGGTGTGTACTATAAGAAATTTCTGAGAAAACATTCTAGAGAAAGTAACCACTTCGAAAATAACAACAAGAAAAACATGAAGAATAAGATAGAAGTTCCTATAACTTCTTATATTTGTGCAGAATTACTTTTATAACAATTATACAAAAGAGGGCAGGTCACTTACTGTGAAACCTGAAGAGAAAGTCAAAAGGAAGGTTCTAGACTTCCTATGTTTAATTAGGAATCACGAGACTAATGGGGCAAGTTTCCCTTTCGTGAAACCTAGAAATAACTCACTCCTGAGTTGAAAGAATTGTATTCCCTGATTATAAGGGAGAAACAATGTAAGCTTGAACCGTGTATGAAACACGTGGTTATGCAGAAATTAATTAATGAGATATAAGCAAAGGTGGGAGGGCACGTCTTTAGAGTGACACCTCATTGCAATAGGCCTTAAAGTAACGATTTTATTAACATGGTTTGTTAGTAGAAGGTTTAGGAAAGATCAGTTGGGATTTAGGATAAATGTTCATGGCCTTATTTATGGTAATCGGACGATCGCGACGCGGTAGAAATGTTGAACAAGCACTAGTTCTCACTATAGTTTGTTGAATGGATGAAAAGTTCACTGTAGTAACACGAAAGTTTATGGGAAAGAAAGTTATTGCATTGATGAAAAATAACTGGTTGCACTAGGTAGGCGAAAGTCTATTGCTTGAGAAAGTTGTGAATTACAATTAAATGCGCCATAGAACATTCCAACGGTGGAAGAAAATTTAGCTATTGCAGTAATTTATAAGGAAGATTCCTCATTTTAAAATGGTATTCCCACAAGTGAGTGAAAAATACATGACGGCAAGACTTGTAGATAGAGTACAGAATCTGGAAGGTTCCAGAACAATCCTAATAGAAGAAAGGGGCCAAAGTTAATCCAGCGGAGGAACTAGCTTGGTATTTTATAGACAGCGGGTATTAGATAATATCCCACGTGGTGAGAAGATTTCTCATTTAAATGTTGGCTTAGACAGACAAAAGCCCAACATGGCAAATCCCGCGAAGAATGATTACCGCCCCAAATAAGTAATCTCACGCTGTCTATAAAATGATCATTAAAAGCATGTAGATAATAAAACTGATGAAGAGGAGGTTAAAACCTTAAGTCTGTACTTATCTTGGTTGCATATCGAAAGGTGAAGTTCCCTTTGACGGATACCTAATGTGCCAACATGGCGTAGAGTGTAGAGAGTGCCTCTTGGTTTGAGGAGACTGGCTCTAGTTGAGCCTTGACTGACCGAGTCAACTGCCGACTTACAAGTGAGACCCACTCAGCGAAGCGTGGAGGGTCCAAGGAAGGGAAAAGAGTGGGGGTAGGAGACAAAAGGAAAACATATAAGCATGACCAATATTGTAAACTTAAATTCTCTTGAGGAAATGGTCTTCAAAGAGTTGATAGCAGGCGATACTAGCACAGCCTGGTGGGTGAAAGAGTAGACGAAGTCCTCTTGATCAAGGAGATGATAGCTGGCGATGGTAACGAGATCTGATGGCCAAATGGAAAAGGAAGTCCTCTTGCACCAGGAAGAATTGAGGAGCTTCAGAGATTCGCTGCTAGATGATGCTAGGTGGGTCATGGAAGATATCTCTAGAACAGACTCACAATGACATAAGAGACATGACCATCAAAGAGAAAATAGAAGATCACTGTTGGTGTTTGATAAAGAGGAAGAAATGAACAAGAAAAGAGCATTAAACTTTATATTCTCTCGTACCGTGTATTCCCAGAATACACCCCCCCCCCCCTTTTTTTTTTCTAAACTTTTATTTCCAAAATTGGGGGAGGGTACTATAGACGTAAACTTCCGCAAAAGTTCAGTATTTTGTGATAGGGAGAAAGTAAAAGTAGGGGCCAGATGACCTCGTAGTTCTGCCCCTTAAATCAAAAATAACTAACTCAAGTAAAAATATGCTGTTTTATTTTGATGCTACATACGGTATTACAATATATTTAATCAAAATAAACAAAGTTTATCAGCAATGATACACCACTACATCCGCGCAGCGAGTTCCGCAAAGACTAAGGATACTACCATAAAGTGGTGGATGGGCGTGGCCAGTAGAACGTGCAGGCTGAATACAAAATCCCTACCTATAACGCGTTCTTTGTTTCGAAATACACCACAGTGTGCCTTGCAATGGCCTTCTCAGTGTGCACTAGCTACGAGTCTTGGATGTATCGAGTGTCTAGCAATGGCCTTCTCAGTGTGCACTAGGTACGCGTCTTGATGAGGTTTACCATACCAACTGAAGAGCCCTATGGTACACTGGGACGAAACGCTAGCAATTTGTTCGAGTTAGCCAGACCATTATATCATATTTTGTGTTAAAATACGGAAGTGTTTGAATTTCAGGGGTTCGTGTCTCGACGGTGGCAAGAACACCAGTTTCTCCTCCTATCACAGATAGAAACGCGGATCAGGCTCTAGTTTATTTTGATATGCCGAGATGCTCAGCGTACTTGTAAAACCTACGGGAGCTAAGAAATTTTGCTGTACAGTAATGCTGGCAATTATGGCTGATGGAAGGAAACTTCCTCCATATGTCATCTTCAAAAGGAAAACCTTACTCAAAGGCAACTTTCCCAAAGGGATTGTTATCTGCGTTCGGGAAAGTGGGTGGATGGTGGCAGATCCGATGGTTGACTGGTTGCACACCGTGTGGTCTTGATGCCCGGGGGCCTTGCTGCAGAATAAGGCACTACTAGTTCTGGACAATTTTCGAGGTCACCTTGTTGATGCTGTGAAGACAAGATGCTGCAGATGAACACCCACACTAATAATTCCGGGTAGATTGACCTCTATCCTTCAGCCACTCGATGTCTCCATGAACAAGCCCTGTAAAGACCGCACGAGGCATTTTTATGCCGTTTGGACGGCAGCTGGAAACCACTCGCTAACAGAAGGTGGGAAATAAAAACTTCCATAGAAACAGTGTGCGAGTGGATAGTTCGGGCCTGGGGACTCATCACGCCAGAAATCGTTGAACCAAGTTTTAAGAAAACTGAAATTTAAGGTGCCTTGGATGGTTTGAAAGATGATGCCATATGGTAAACGAATAATCCTGCAAATGTTACCAGGAATTTAGAAGGCAGTCCAGACAGCGACTGTGGAGATGGTGACTAAGGCAGCAATCCTGCAGACCTTCACGACGGTGATGAATGAAATGCAACAACAGGTAAATGCTGTTTTTTCTTGAAAATTTCTCACCTAATAACGAGGGATATTCTACTTCAAATATTAAAAGTAGAATATCCTTAACGGTATTTTCCGTTTATTTCAGATCCAGTTAAAGCGAAATTAGGCCTACCCTACCATGCACGTATACCGATACTTACCATGATCGGGGGAGATTTATATCAGACTGATATTGTTTAATGGTCCATAATGCTTTCTTTTAAACCTTAGTTATTTAATGGATATCTTGATACACTATTAATTTTTGAGATATGCGCATACAAGACCCTCCTCAATTTTTGAGCATTAAAAATAGGTTAACATGGGTCTCTAATATGCAAGTAAATTTGGTACATCTGTATTCTGCTTTCCCCTCTTCATCTCTTGCATTCTTGTGCTTTCGCCTTTGGTCCATTAATTCTAGTATATCCTGAGTAATCCACTGTTTTCTACCTATGTTTTCTTCTGTGGATTTTGTTATTTCATTCTTCAAAAGTGCCCATTCCTCTGCAATTGAAGTTTGTTCAGAGTTCTTCATTAATCCTTTCTTTATATTCGTCTTGAATATTTCGTTCACGTCCTTCTCGTTCAGTTTGTCTATTGCCTACCTTTTCGGCTTTTGTCTTTTCGTCAATTAATTACTTCAACTTATAATCTGTATTTCATAACAACCAGAGAGCGGTCCGAGTTTGTCAGCTCCGGGATATGCTTGGAATCTCTGCTTGACCATGAAAATGAAAATCCACAGCCTGCTTCCGGTCTCCGACCGGGTCAGGAATGGAATGAATGAAGCTCCCATCTAGCGGCGAGGATATGAACTGTGCCGGCTGCCGAGGCCTGACGCACTCCTCTGGGGCAATGAGTAAATGAATGACAGATGAAATTAAATGATAGTGGAGAGTGTTGCTGGAATGGAATTTTGACTGGGAAAACCGGAGTACCCGGAGAAAAACCTGTCTGCCTCCGTATTGTCCAGCACAGATCTCACATGGAGTGACCGGGATTTGAACCATGGACCCAGCGGTGAGAGGCTGGCGTGCTGCCGTCTAAGCCACGGAGGCTTCTCTGCTTGACCATAATGATGTCAATTTGGTAACATCCTCTATCTCCTTCTCTCATCCATGTGTATACTCTTCTGTTGTGGTTATTGAATAAGGTGTTAGCTATGACCAAATCTGCTTGGTGCAGAATTTCATCAGCCTGCTTCCTCGATCATTCCTTTCACCTAATCCGAAATCTCCTAATATCTTTCTCTTCACTTCCATTTCCTACCACAGCATTCCAATCTCCCATTATTATAACATTTTCGTCACCCTTGATATACCTCAGAATTTAATCTATTTTTTCGTAGACCTTTGCAACATCTTCATCAGTTAGGCTTGTACTACTGTGGTGCACTTAGGTTTTATATTGATTTTAGCTACAATAATTAGTTTACTATATTTCTCATAATATTCCACCAGCTGCCCTAGTTTACTAGTCAATATGAGACCGTTGTTTGATTCAGTCTCCTGACTTGAGTCCTGTTCTTCCTGCCAGTGCATTTCACTAATCCCAAACAAATCCAACCTCAACCTATCCATTTCCCTTTTAGGGGCAGGTGACCTCGGAGTTCTGCCCCTTAAAACAACTATAACTAACTAGCATTTCCCTTTCTACATTTTCTAACTTTCCACTGCCCATCAGACTTTTAACATTCCACGCTCCGATCCGTAGAGAAGTGTGTTGGTGTATAAATAATTCGTGTAATATTCTCTTCTGGTATTAGTGTGTTAAAATAATCTCTGCCCATCTAATTGGGTACAATTCATGTTGATTGACTAAGAAGCATTTCTATCAATAGATACTTTTAGGAGGTCTTTTGGTTATCCGTGGGGCCGATAACCTAGATGTTAGGCCCCTTAAAACAACAATTATCATCATCATCGGGTTATCCGTGAAAGGTCAACCATCTATTCCTTATGTCATAGGTAGGGACACTCGAATTTCTTGAATGAAATGGTGCTGAATTCTTGAGTAAAAAGAGAAAAAATTATTGAGTAACGAGGGAAAATTCTTGAGTGGGGAAACAAAAATTCTAGGGTAGAAAAGACAAATTCTTAGATAATATGGATCTTAGGGAAATAGAAAGGCAGTCAGTACTTTCAAATATTTATATTGTAACTTGAAAATCATCGGTACAAAAGACAGAAATCGCAAACATTAAAGACAAAAAAGATATTTACAAACTTTACCTCCCTGCTTCCTTTCATGCTTTACATTCATAATGTAGGATGACAGCAATTCCAAATTTGTCACTGTTAGATTAGTTCTGAAATCCGTCAACACACTAGAAAAGTTTGAAAAGAATCTTTCACAATTTACGTTTGACACTGGAACCCACAGTGCCCTTAATGCACCTTCAACAAAGGGTTGATGATCCTCACGCATTGCCTGAAAGGCATCTTCCACCGCTATTTCTGCATTCTTCTTCAGAATATCCTGAAGATCCCTATATGCGAGCACTCCTTCGTCAACGGGAATACCCTTCTATGACGGTATTTTGCTGAATAGAGCCTTCAGTTTGTCTCTTGCTGTAGACTGCGACAAGACATTCTGCCCGTAGAAGAGTTCAGACACTGGCTCCAAAAATGTACGTGCTGGGTCCCCCAACATCAGGTTGTCCAACTTCGTATGCATATGGCCTGTCGTCTTCTTTATTTCCTCCATCCCTCTGCCCCTAAGATTACCTTTCAGGGCATCCAGCTCTTCCTGGACTTTGTTGCTGAACATTCCTGCAGCAACCACTTGTAAATGCTTCTTCATATTCTGAAGTTTGGGATACACTTCTGCAGCAATTGGTTTGGAATTTGTCTCCAGTCCGAGCAACAAGATCACGCCAGATAAGGCCTATAAGCTCGCGGAATGTGCGCTGTCCGTTCGCGTTGCGTGTCATAGCCCGCAGGCATAAAGACGAGATTACATTCTGCTGACAAGATAACGCCATATTAGGCCTATAAGCTCGCGGAATATGCTAAGTGACGAAACTGGCCGCTCACGTCACAGTTCATAGCCCGCAGGCATAAAGACGAGATTACTTTCTGCTGGCAAGATCACGCCAGATTAGGCCTATAAACTCGCGGAAAGTGCGCTGGCCGCTCATGTCACAGTTCATAGCCCGCAAGCATAAAGACGAGATTCCTTTCTTCTGACAAGATCACGCCAGATTAGGCCTATAAGCTCGCGGAATGTGCGCTGGCCGTTCGTGTCACAGTTCATAGCCTGCAGGAATAAAGACGAGATTACTTTCTGCTGACAAGATCACTCCAGATTAGGCCTATAAGCTCGCGGAATGTGCGCTGTCCGTTCGCGTCGCGGTTCATAGCCCGCAGGCATAAAGACGAGATTACTTTCTGCTGACAAGATCACGCCTGATGAGGCCTATAAGATCGCGGATTGTGCGCTGGCCGTTCGCGTCACAGTTCATAGCCCCATGGCATAAAGACTAGATTACTTTCTGCTGACAAGATCACGCCAGATTAGGCCTATAAGCTCGTGGAATGTGCGCTGTCCGTTCGCGTCGCGGTTCATAGCCCGCAGGCATAAATACGAGAATACTTTCTCCTAACAAGATCACGCCAGATTAGGCCTATAAGCTCGCGGAATGTGCGCTGTCCGTTCGCGTCGCAGTTCATAGCCCGCAAGCATAAAGACGAGATTCCTTTCTGCTGACAAGATCACGCCAGATTAGGCCTATAAGCTCGCGGATTGTGCGCTGGCCGTTTGCGTCACAGTTCATAGCCCCAAGGCATAAAGACGAGATTACTTTCTGCTGACAAGACCACGCCAGATTAGGCCTGTAAGGTCTCGGAATGTGCGTTTTCCGTTCGCGTCATGGTTCATAGCCCGCAAGCATAAAGACGACATATTTTTCTTCTGACAAAGTCGCGGCAGCATGTGCAACTGAATGGCGCACAAATACGCTATGCGACGATTATGCGATGACATTTTATAAACCTATTTTAGTGTTTGAAAATTGGGGTGCAACGATTACGCGGTGGCGACGATTATGCGAGGAAATACGGTGTTTCTCTAGTTGCGATAAATTTCGCGAGTAAACCTAAAAATTCGTATATGGAGCCAAAATGTCAAAATTTCGCGAATAGATAGTGTTCCAAATTACATTTATATTCGTAACACATGTCCTATGTGCCTTTCTCCCATCATATTTAACACTTTTGAAAAATTCGCGAGTCGCAAAATTTGAGTGTCTCTAGTCATAGGTTGAGCACCCAGAAACAGAAAAACGAACAAGTAAACTAAATATTTAAACACAAATTGTGCTAAATATATAATGGCTCAACGGACAATACATATTTTTCTTTTGAAAATTATATAAGTAAACTAAAACCAATAATTGTGGACGATGTGTCGGTGAAAGTCATATACTGACCGGCAAAAAAAGTGGAACACTAATTTTTTATGTAATTTCTTAATTTATTCCACTAAAATGTATCGGTTTTCCAATATTTGCATTATTCATGTAAATTTTAGATGGTTGGTTACAGAAAATACCGAAACATGTTTTACAACACGCTTTTACTCACAAACTTCGTTACATTTTGCAAATCTTACAATTTTCTATTTTTTAGTAATGTTCTTTTGGGCTGGTTTTTATCAAACAAAACAGTGTTAATGTTTGCTCTGCACTGCACGAGAACAATGGTCACTTAACAAGTGTTTCCACCGGTAGCGTCTATGACAGCTTGTAAAGGCATACTGTTCACAACTCGTCGAATGGCATCTGCCGGGATGCGATCCCATTCCTCCAGCAGAGATGTTCTCAGTTTTGCCAATGTGGTGTGGTCACGCTGTCTTGACGTTCATTCCAAGCATATCCCATACATGTTCGATGGGGTTCCTGTCAGGACTACGGGCTGGCCAGTCCAGGGTTTGAATCCCCACTTCCTGCAGATATTGTACAACATAGCGAGCAGTATGAGGGCAGGCATTATCCTGCATCAGCATGAAATTCTGACCCATGAAAAGCGCAAAGGGCATCACATGGTTCATCAGGAATTGAGCGTCCCGTGATCGATGCACACCAACTCAGTTCGGGCCATAACGTTGATGACACCATAACCGAGCCACCTCCGAATGGAGTTCTGGAGGAGAAAGCAACAGGGCTGTTCCTCTTCCCGTGCCTTCTCCACACTCCTTCTCTTCCATCAGGAGATCTAAGATTAAAGCGACTCTCGTCAGGACTGCTCGTGGGTCCATCCCAGATGCTGCTTTGCGAAGCGAAGACGCACCTCTCTGTGATGTCGTTCGAGTGCGGGTCCACATGCAGGTCTCCTGGACTAAAGATGAGCTTCTTCTTACTGTTCACTCACTCACTCTCACATTTCTGACATTTTCCAGTTGATTTCGTGCCTGGACTGCTATGGTATGGCGATCACACAGAACTTGCAGGGTGAGAAATGTCATCCCTGGCACTTTTGCTTCTTCTACGGCCTGACCCTGGTTTCCTGTCGTATGTTTGGAGTTCTCTGTAACATTGCACTGCACGGTGAATGCTACCGAGAGATGATCCAATGACCTTGGCAACATAACGGAAGCTGCGGCCATCCTCCACCAATGCAACTGCCTGTACAGCTCCTTCACGGCTAAGAGGCATGTTTTAGTGTGAACTGCACATGGGTAACTTACTAAAATGTATGACAATGGTTCACAGGTGTTAACAAATGCCAGTTGTTATCCCTAGAACAACAATAAGCGAGCGGCAACACTCATAAACCTTAAGCCCTTACAGTGCGCTTCCCGCCATAAAACCATTAAGATTGGCCCATCGAAGATTGGGGGTAATTGGTGGTAATAAACCACCCTAAGAAACGTCATATTATCAATTTCTATTCACGGATGTTTCAGGTGTTTGTTCTAATGCGTGAAAAGCTTTTAAAATGTGATTACATCTTTTTCATGACTAATTTTGTACTATTTATATTACTTTTTTAACTGTTCCACATTTTTTGCCGGTCAGTGTATATAGACGCGCAAACCAGAAGCTCCCTATGCATAGTGTTCTGTTATTTTGAATCATGGAATCTCGAAGCTGTGCCTCTGGCACATTGATGCACTTTTCCACAAACTTACATCAGAGGTTCTCAAACGTTTTATCACGCCCCGCTTCTGAAACGTGAAATATCTCCCCTCTGCTTCCTCCATCTCCAGCTGTTCTTCTTTCCTTTCTTAGCACTTCTCATGGGCTACATCCCACACAAAGAAAACGATCACAAGATCTACAGGATTTGCTTCTATATAATTACTGCAACTACCAGTTAAAATAATAGCAATAAACACAATTTACTATTCTTAGTGCACATCAAAGTTCAACAAATTTTTGTAAAAAAATTGTAATCACTCACTAAAATTCACCTGTTAACTCACTGTCTTTGAACTGACAGCAAAGGCCTGGCTGTATTCGAGTCAACGATGACAGAAATAGAAGAATATATTCTTGTAAGGAAGTGACGGTCACATTGTCATTCGTGGTTGCTAAGTGTTAGGTAAGGTGATATTGCTGTGGGTGGTGGGTGAAAGGGTGCTGTGTGGGGAAATGTTACTCTACACCTTTTCTCAGAATTCCTGCTGGCAGGATCTACTGGTCAGTTCTTGTGAAATAAGACAGCAAAAGTTTTTTAATCTTGAATGGTCGTGGGACCTACGTGCCTATGATAGGTTCATAGATTTGAGGATAGCAATATTTGTTACAGAATATGAAATATAAATATTTTAAATCAGAGCCGCCGCCGCCCCCCTCCCCCTCCCCCCCACACTACTTTGGGAACCACTGGCTTACTCCATTTGGATGTCTCCCCAGGGGCTCACATCTAGTGGGCCATGGGTTGGCGACCACGGGTCCCCAGCTGAGTCTAGCATTGCTTCCACTTGTGCCGGGATTCTCGCCGTCTTCTTTCCTGTCGGCCTCCCTTGGTCAACTCTTGTTCTTTTCTGACCCCGACAGTATTAGGGTATCCGAGGCCTAGGGAGTCTTTCGCTTTCCCGCCTTAATTGGCCCTTGTCTCATCTTTCCTGATCCCTCCTTCTTCGAGGAGTCGGATCTCTTGTTTTCTTTCCATTATATATCATTTTCTCTTTAAGTTTCCCGCCCTGTTTTTGTTAATTAGCTCCCCGTGTATCTAAATTCCCTTTAGCGTGTGTATTTTGTAGGTCTTTTCCATCTACGTTGCATTTTGTAGGTTCTTTCAATCTAAATTGCATTTTGCGAGTGTTTTCAACCTCGATTGCATTTTGTAAGGATTGACAATCTAAATTGCTTTTTAGTAAGTCTTTCAATATAGGGGGCGGAACTTTTGCGAGTATTTTGAATTTCAATTGCATTTTGTATTTTCAACCTAAACTGCTTTTTGCAAGTATTTTCAATCTAAATTGCATTTTGTAGGGTGCACATTTTGCAAGTATTTTGATTCTCAATTGCATTTTGTGGGTATTTTGAATCTGAACCGGCCTTTTTCAATCTAAATTGCATTGTGTATTTTCAATTTCAATTGCATTTTGTAAGTATTTTGAACCTCAATGGCATTTTGTACGTATTTTCAATCTCATTTGCATTTTGTGAGTATTTTGAATGTACTTGTACGTATTTTGAACTTAACCTACATTTTGTGCATATTTTTCAATCTATTCCTTTAGTGAGTAGTTTCAATCTGAGTTCCTTTTTGTAATTATTTTCCTTCTCACTTAATTTTCGTTCTGGTTTCCACTTCATCGACATTTTCGCTATCGCCCAGACCCTTAGGGGCCGATAACCTAGATGTTAGGCCCCTTAAAACAACAATCATCATCATCAACCATTTGTATGTACAAAGTGCTTTGCCCAGTTTGTACTTGCTTTAAAATACTCCCCAACACCACGACTCTGTGCAATGTCACGTGCTTTAAACTGCATAATTTTCTAACATTGCCATTGTCCCTTGTTTCAGTTACCCAATCCAGAACTTTTATGTATAAGTTTTCTCGGTTTCCTTTCTTCATTCTGCAGAAGACTTTTTTAAATTCATACTGTGCATGATTGGTCTTCATATTTATGACTGTTCACATTTCATTTTCTGGAGTATATTCTAACATGTTCAGCTTGAAGATCACCATAAAACTTTATCCCTGCTCATTCCATCACTTGGTTATGTGTTGGACACTTCCTAATTTCACACCACTCAGGGTGTAGAACTCTGAAGCTGGTTGGAACATGAGAAGTTTTGAGATAGAGCAAAAGAGTAGCCAAGGGTAACATACGAGTTAGTGCATAAGCATGGGTTTTACTGTTAACTGAAATGTTGCAGATGGCTAATCAGTTGAAGGGTTTTATGCAAATACAAATAATTTCTCTCTTCAGTAATAATAATAATAATAAATTAAGGAGTGTATGTTTGATAGGAGAGGGGGGGAGGGGTCTTATATGCGAGTAAATAATGTTTTAATTTTGCTGTGTGTGACCTTGTAAATGGAATTTGCTGTCTTACAAATTGGACCCATAATTACAGGACTTTGGTTTGTTCATGGTTTCTTTATTTCTTAAAATAAAAGCTCTTTTGACTTTCTTTTGTGTGTTCTGAATTTTATATGTGATAAGTGCCTAATTTCTTCTATTTTTGTTGTAGTTAATCGGATGCTGTCTCAGGATAGTGATAATGAAGAAATTTCCCTAACCTCTCATAGAGTGTCGATATGCTGCCCTATAAGCAAGTCCCGCTTGGCACTTCCATGTAAAGCCTCGACTTGCACACACATCCAGTGCTTTGATGGAGTATATTACCTATACATGAATGAGAAAAAACCAACGTGGCAGTGTCCTGTGTGTGGCAAAAGTGCTCGCTTCAATAGCCTGGAAATTGACGGGTGAGTTAATTAAGTTCTCATTTTTTATCTGCTAAAACGTGGTCTTATAGTTTACTAGATCTCCCTAAGCTATTCGTACCTCCTCTATAGGAGTTCATTGGTCTGCTAGGTAATCTTATCTCCTTCATTCGCATAATGAATTATTCATTTAAAATAGTTTGGAAGCTTAAAAAAAACCTTCTCATTATGATTAGCTATTTAATACAGTCCTCTAGAAATGTTTTGCATATGATTCCCCCCCCATGTGGGTGATGGGACGATACTGCAAACATGTTCACAGTAAGCACTCTGTCATATTTAGAACCACACAATGACTGGTGGTACGTCTCAGGTCCGTCCATTTAACCCCACCACTTGTACAGTTGTTTTCGAGTGCACGGGGAAGACGGAGGAACTGTAGCCTGCTGTAAACATGGCAAGAGTTAGCATGCATTCGAATTGTAACATTGCTTCAGGAGGGATTCCGATAAGTGGATGTTGCTACTCGTGTTGGAGTGAGTCAGTGATGTCTCGAGGGTGGGGAAAGAGTTCTGGGAGACCCAAACAGTTGCTGCTCGACCAAGAAATAGATGTCCCCGCAAAGCCACTCGCAGAGAGGATCGGTATATGTTGCTTTCAGCTCGTTGTAGGCCCATTGGTACTGCCACGTTCTTTCGCCCGGCCCAATGGAGTGAATGTGTCCGGACAGTGCGCAATCGTAACTACTCGTAACTTTCCCTTAATGTATTCTCGAAATACAGCATTTAATACAGTACAGTATTCTTCTAACCTATATTAGCGTATTTAACCCTTACCCCTCGAATTAAAATTCCCTTAGCTCTCCCTACAGCTCGTATTTAATTTCTGTTCGAAACCTGATGCAGTCAGCTGGCATTTGAGGGTGCGCAAATGCGAGAGAGCCGTGTCCGTAGATTTACTGGCACGTTGAAGATCCCCTTCGGTGCAAAATTCCTGCATCCCGGCGTCTCTAAAAGCTAGTGTAGTTAAAAGGGACGTAAAACCAATAGCATTATTATTATAGAATGAACATTTGTCTAGCCAATCTTCAGAAAAGTATTCTTGTAATTCAGGTCGAGGATACATGGCCATATTCAAAATAACTCCCATAAATGCCTTCATTTCTTTGACAGATACATTTTTCCATTTTTTCCAGATAGACCTGGGACTCAAATCACCTGCTTTCTCTATTCGGGACTTCGCAAACCGGCTGGTTTCATTAGTTATCTCACTAAAAAGATGATCACTAAAAAACAGTTGAAAAAAATCTATTTCTGATTCTGGTTTCATACCTTGTGGTGGTTTATATCCTGAAACCTCTGTAAATGGGTGTTTCATGAAGTCGATTCATATTTACATCAACCTTCAGCATCAACTTCACGTTCTGGTCCATTATTTTCGTCAATATCAGAGACATTCTGATCACTGTCACTGCTATCACTGTGTGTGTTCTCACCTTCACTGCTTATTACGGCGCATTCATCAAATTCAGACTCAGATATGTCATCACTATCGTCAAAAACTTGCCGTATTTCATCCTCCGTCAATGTCTGATCGGCCATGTTTGCTTACTATCAGTTTGGTGGTCGCTAAGTAACAGCTGACAGGTTGCACGGCCTTCCTAATAAGTGTTTTACAGTTGCCTGCTTCGCAATATCGAGACTTCACAACGTTCTTCACGCAACCAACAGATCGCAGCACCAAATAGGAATGGAAATGGATAATTTGTCGGGGCAGAGACGACAGACGAGCTGTAGAGGACACAATTATGATGTCGGGGCTCGCCCGACACACGACCGGAACGGGAAATTCGTTATGTCGGGGCTCGCCCGACTGACGAGGGGTAAGGCTTAAAATAACCAGTCTACAGTAAAACTTCTTTTATACGATTCACACTTATACGTTTTCTACACTTATACGATTTTTTTCTTGGTCCCGGCAAATTCCCTATACTTTCCATGTTAATTTATTTCCGATATACGTTTTACATTTATTCGTTTTTCACGCTTATACGATCATATCTTACGTCCCCGAGAGAAAAATGCGTCGTTTATACGTTTACAACGGTTTCCCTACCTAAAATCTCTAAAAATATTGGAGCCAGAAACTTATGACACGCACTGTACGTTTTTCGGAAAACATCCCTCGCGCGGCGCTATGTTGTGGCGAGAGCGACCTTGAAGTTGCGTGTGTTGCGAAATACATCATTACTTGCTGCAGTCATTGTTCTGCCTTGTTCGGTGCTTCAGTTGTGGTTAACCTTGATAGCAGTGAACATGGGTGAAAGGAAGAGGAAGTGCATTACGATTGCTGTTGTTCACTTCTTAACGGGGGCCATCGCTCGCCGCTCGCCCGCGCTGCGGGCCTGTCTCCCGCCAGGCACTTTGCCGTAATGCGGAGCTCGCGCGGCCTATATATAGCCTATACTGTACTTCACAGCTGGTGCTGAAAATGTTCGCCATTCACTGCTACACATCGTTGGCACCTCTTTATGAAATTGAAATTTACGTTCTGAAGTTCCTCACCACCGATTGACTGTATTTCAACTGTAATATAGTCTTTAAGCTCATTTTCGCGAAAGATTTTCTGTACTTTATGAAGGTATTTACACACGTTCACGTAATGAAAATCGCATTGGAACATCACACTGAGCACTAAAGACGTTAACAATTGACTAAACTGAACCCCACACTGCTAAAGCACACTGCAAAGGAGGGAAATTTGTGGCGCCAAGAAGCGCATTACCGCCAAGTGCTTGACGGGGGACCGCATATAACACCAAGTCCCTGTATAACCCATAATGTCACATACATTTTGCAGTTTTTATTTAGCGACTTTCATTTACGCGTTTTTCACGCTTATACGTTTTTTTCATTTGGTCCCTTGAAAATCGTATAAGTGAAGTTTTACTGTATTTACACTCGCAATGTGTGTGTCGCAGACTGATGTGCGCCTCAAACAAAAGGACGAATTCAATCAAAAACTATTGTTTTACACTAAAGTGAGTTCACTGCACAAGAAGAGCTTTCAATGCAATCTTTTTGTAGTCGATCATGATAATGAGATGGCTTTACCCTTGAATGCAACAAATGTAGAGCGCAATACCATAGGCGCATGTTTACAAGTCTCATATTGATGATGAACGTTGTTGACCAAGTGCACTTATATAAAAGTTAGTCGGGAGATAACCTTCTTGTAACTTCTAACTCTTAGAGTAAATGGTAAGTTGGTGAAGCATAAAATGTAATTTTCTCAATTATTCATAACTCTTTTGTGGTGCTAGTTCCCAGTAGGAAGTACCATATATACCCGAATATCATCCGCACATTTTTATACATAATCAGACTTGAAAAATTGGGGTGCGGGTATTAATTGAGCCATTTAAATTTTAAAGATTTAAATTGCCCGCCATGCACGATTATCAGCTATATGGCGACAGTGCTTGTTCGGGTGTACTTGTTTACTTCCGTCTAGTGGCTTGACCGGTCATGCAAGCCTAGCACACGTGTCAGTTTAGTGAGTTGTGTGATAGCATGGCATCAGTAGACGTAAATCAAGTGTTCGAAATAGATTACATGAAATCTCTTCATAGGTCGTACAGTGCAAAGTACTTTATTAAAGTCTGTATTAGAAACAAATCTTTCATATTTCATGTAGTTGCCGCGTAACATTGAACTCTGAGCACGCACTACTGTGCGGCTGCAGCGCTGCCTTTGTCCTGTCACCAGTCAGCTGTGATTCAGAGAGTGGCTATTTAAATGGGCTATTATCTTTTTTCGTAAATAAAGTTTGGTTAAATACCTATTTTGTGTGTTGATTGAAGGAGGCTAGGTGCTTCTTTGTGTGCCTTTATACAGGGAGTTCTATTCAAGGCTTCACTTTTCAGGCCGCGATCCACGGGAACCCCATTTGTGGTCCGCGGGATTCCCCATGTGAGACCAAATGTCGTGTGTCGATAGCAGGCCGCTGACGGGTGACGTCTGTAGATGTAAGCAATTGCTCAATAACATCCGCTCACCTTTACTGGCCCTTGCTGCCACTGTGCTCATTGTCTCCGCTTGCATGCGCTCCTAAACCTCGGTACTCTGTCAAGATGATATTAAAAGGACTCCCTGTACCACGCCATCCTAACCTATATCAAGGGAAATCTTCACCTGTTATACCCTCCCCCATTTTTGAAGCCATAAATTCGGAGAAAGAAAAGGGGGCGTTATAGGTGGACCTTATTAAGTTAAGATTGTGTACCCTCTTATGTTTATTTAATGATATATAGTACAGTATTAATAGTATACATTTGTTTAAAATAAAGTGAAAGATTACCAAAAAAAAAAAACATACAAAAATGAGGGTGCGGGGATTATTCGGGTATATACGGTAAGTAAGAAGGAATTTACAGAATTACTCAGAAATGTACTACTAGTACTAAATAAGTTAATTTAAATAAACATACAAGTTTTACACATATACATATGCGTTTTGACAGGTGAGCGAGAATACTAACACCTCATAGATATAGTACACGGATCTCCAAAAATGTGTTCATGAATTGTTGTTGAGCAAAAGTTTAAAGTGCTCATTCTTGGATGATAAAGGTATTGGAGAAGAAATCGTATAAATGATAAAAGCAATGCACAGTAATTGTTGCAGCTGTGTCAAGACTCAAGTAGGATAAACAGGATGGTTTGAAATTGAATATAGTTTAAAACAAGGGAGTGAACTCTCACCATTGCTATTTATACTGGTGATGGATGATGTACTAAAGGCAACAAAGGAAGCGTAAAGAGATACAAGAATGAACATAATCCTATTTGCTGCTGTTCTGATTTTGGGAGAGAATGAGAATGTGGTCCAAGAACAGCTGGATGTACTGAAGGAAAATATTGAGAAATGGAAAACTAAAATCAGTGTAGAGAAAAGTAAGACTACGGTAATGTCAAGAGGAAAGAAAGAAAGAAAAGGGATTGTTACAATTGGAGATGTAGATCTGGAAATAGTAGAGCATTTCAAATATTAGTGGAAAATGCAGGATTGGATACGGAAATTATACAAGAGAATATAATGTGGGAGTGTTTTCTATGACCCCCCCAGGGGCTCGCATCTAGTGTGACGTGTGTTGGCGACCGCGGAGCCCAGCGGAGTCCGGCATTACATCCACTTACTTGTGCCTGGCTCCTCTCTATCTTCTTTCCTGTCGACCTCCCTTGGTCAACTCTTGTTCTTTTCCGACCCCGACGGTATTAGGTTATCAGAGGCCTAGGGAGTCGATCACATTCCCGCCTTAATTGGCCCTTGTCTCATCTTTCCTGATCCCTCCTTCTTCGAGGGGTCAGACCTCCTGTTTTCTTTTCATTATATTTCCTTTTCTCTAAGATTCCCGCACTGCTTTTTGTTAATTGGCTCCCCGTGTATCTAAATTCACTTTAGCGAATGTTTTGCATCTACACTCCATTTTGTAGGTACTGTATTTTCAATCTATGTTGCATTTTTTTAGTCTTTTCAATCTGAATTGCTTTTTGCGAGTATTTTCAAATCTCAATTGCATTTTGTAAGGATTGACAATGTAAATTGCTTTTTAGTAAGTCTTTCAATATAGGGTTTGGGACTTTTGTGAGTGTTTTGATTTTCAATTGCAGTTTGTAAGTATTTTCAACCCAAACCGCTTTTTGCAAGTATTTTCAATCTAAATTGCATTTTGTATGGTCGGCATTTTGCAAGTATTTTGTTTCTCAGTTGCATTTTGTGGGTATTTTCAATCTAAATTACATTTTGTATTTTCAATCTAAATTGCATTTTGTAAGTATTGTCCATCCAAATGAGTAGTTTGAATCTACCATACATTTGTAAGCATTTTCAATTTCAATTGCACTTAGTGAGTATTTTGGATCTGAAATGGGAGTTTTTCAATCTAAATTGCATTGTGTATTTTTAATTTCAACTGCATTTCGTAAGTATTTTGAACCTCAATTACATTTTGTAGGTATTTTCAATCTCATTTGCATTTTGTAAGTATTTTGAATTTCAATTGCATTTTGTAAGTATTTTGACTCTACATTGCATTTTGTACGTACTTTGAACCTAAACTACATTTTGTGCGTGTTTTTCAATCTATTCTTTTTGTGAGTATTTTCCATCTAAATTCCCTTTTTTAAGTATTACCACTCTCCATTTTGTGAGTCGTTTCAATCTGAGTTCTTCAGTCTCCCTTAATTTTCGTTCTGGTTTCCATTTCATTGTAATTTTTGCTATCGCCCAGACTATTAGGGACTGATAACCTAGATGTTAGGTCCCTTCAAACAACAATTATCATCATGATCATCATTTTCTATGATCAGGTTTGGTTACCTTAGTCTTTGTTACTGGATGTAGATGCTACTTTCTTGACATCTGTCCTGAATTCAGTTTGGGGATAATTTAATAATTGTGCCCTCTCTTGTTTATCTTGATCATCGCTAGGTATTTAGTTATTTCTTGGAAAATAATAGCTATATACTGTATTCTGTTTTTATTTAATGGTTTCTTTTACGAAGACATCCTTGTTCTGTAAATTGAGCAGTTGGAGTTATGGGTACGATAATACCTTGTTAAGGGTACAATAATACCTCGTTAATTGGAAGGGAATGGGAAGGAAAAGGAGGTCTTCGAATTAACCGCAGGCTTACCCCTTCCGCAAAGATAAAGAAACCCCCTAAGGTCCAAACCTTGTGACCAACAGAAACATGCAGCTACTGATCTGCCTTGTTGCACTTCTTGATTGACACTCGATCCATCGGTATCTGAATCTTATTGAAGTGTAGTAGTATTCAAGGAGTAATCATTGCATGTCGTAAAACATAACCTGTAACTCGCTCATCGTGGAAATTACCTCTTATCATATTAAAAAAATATTCCAATATGAGGAAAAATCTGTGAAGGAAGAAAAAAAAATAGCACAATTGTGAACTAATACAAAACATATGACGATATAGTACTGACTAAAATTTCAATAAGAAGACTACCATAGATTACGACTACAGCTTTCGTCACGGAATTTTTTCATCTCGAATCAATTCAAAATTTCCACTGCAGCAAGAACATAAAATCGCAGTCCAACCTATGCTCCATGCCCTGTTCAAGTAGAGAACACACTTCACACAGTGTTCACCATCTCAAGATAGTATTGCATGAGGATATAAAAATAAAAGTTTCGATATGATGAATTCCAAAGTATTTTTAAAGACATATTTAAACTAATTTATAGGAATATACTATACCAACTATTTATTCAGGTGTCATTTTTGCCAAATTATTTGTATTAACATAAAGCCCGCATTTTTTACAGATCTGTTTTTAACTATTTTTATAAGATTTTTCATAGAAAACCCAAGTGTAATTTTAACAGACTAGCAGCGTGGCTCGGCGGTAACGTTCTCGCCTGCTGAACCCAAGTTGGCGGTATCGAACCTCTGCGCAGCCAATTGGCATTTGAGGGTGCCCAATGCAAGGGAGCCGTATCAGACTTACTGGCACGTTAAACATCCCTTTCGGGGCAGGATCCGGCACCCCGGCATCACTAAAAGCCGCAGTAGTTATAAGTAGGGACCCAGATTTATGGTGATATAAAAGGCTTCAAAGCGGTGAAATAAAATGTTCACAGTGTTGAAATAAATAATAGTGAGATGTGAGTGTACGGTTCATGGATTTAGAAAAATAACACTACAAAAACATTTGGGGGAGTAAAAAACAATTTATTCTTTTCTTCGAAGGAACTAAAACTCAAATCAATTATATTTTCTGTGATTAATACGTAACTAATATTTACCTCTACAAATAATCTACATGACTACCATAGTCTTTATCTCACTAATTCATGAAACTTATGTTGTCCCCGACCATAAGTAAGCATTGTTTCCACGATTTGAGGACTTGAACCAACTTCGTTATCCCATATCTTATGAGAAATTGATATTTAAGATTTCTTATTTTCTATCGAACTACAGATAACGGAATAGTTCCATTTAACTTGAAAGTAAATAGCTTAAAAAACATCTTATCAGCATTTCGTTGGTAGTTGGCATTTTACGGTGAAAATAACTACATTTCCCGATATTTCGTGGGTTCAATATCGAAGAAAACGGCATATTTGGGGTAAATATATTGTTGTGATAACATATATTTGTTTGCTGAAATATTTAGCGGATATCGTTATAACCCAAAATCCGGAACACTAGTTATAAGGGACGTAAAACCAATAGCATTATTATTTATTGAAATATTAACAAAGCTTTGCTCATTTAGTTTCTTTATAACACTACCACTGACGAAGGCCATAATATGACTGAAACTGGTACATTTTATTAATTTATATAAATTTAATTATTGACTAAGATGTTATAAGTGTATAAAATACCAATTGGTATTCATATAATGAAAAATACTTTTCAAATCTTGTCTGCAATCATCATGGTCAAGTACAAAGAGAATTACTATAAAAATACAGTAAAACTTCACTTACACGATTTTCAGGGGACCAAATGAAAAAAAATGCATAAGTGTGGAAAACTCGTAAATGTAAGTCGGTAAATAAAAACTGCAAAATGTATGTGACAATATGGGTTATACAGGGACTTGGTTTTATATGCGATGGGGACCCTCGCTCGCCCCCGCCGCGAGCCAGTCTCCCGTCAAGCACTTTGCCGTAATGCGCTTCTTGGCGCCACAAGTTTCCCTCCTTTGCAGTCTGCCGAGAGCTTTAGCAGTGTGGGGTTCAGTTTAGTCAATTGTTCACGTGTTTAGTGCTCAGCGTGGTGTTCCAGTGCGATTTTCATTACGTGAACGCGTGTAAATACCTTCATAAAGTACAGGAAATCATTCGCGAAAATGAACTTGAAGACTATATTACAGCTGAAATACAGACAGTCCGTGCTGAGGAACTTCAGAGCGTAAAAGACAATTTCATAAAGAGGTGCCAGCGATGTGTAGCAGTGAATGGCGAACATTTTCAGCACCGGCTGTGAACTATAGGCTACTCAATGACTCACTGCCGCGCGAGCTACGCATTACGGCAAAGTGCCTGGCGGCAGACAGGCCCGCAGCTCGGGCGAGCGATGGTCCCCGTTAAGAAGTGAACAACAAGAAATAATAATGATTGTTTAACTATAATCGGCAATATGTAACAATACAAATACAAGAGAAATGCACCCAGATAACGAAAGAAACAACACAACAAGTCACTTAACGAAGTAGTCTTGTTATCTTGGCTTGTTTTTTGTTGGCTGCGGCCACGGAATGAACAGTATTTTCAAACCGATACAATTCGGCCATTATTTCCTCAGAAACGTTATGGCGCGTCACGAAATGTTTGATAGTCCATAGAGCATTGACAGCATCATTAAAATCCACTGTATTATGCTGCAGCTCTTCAGTATCATAGTCGTCATCGTCATTAATACGGTCCTCGCTCAGATCCCGTTGTGAGTCTTCAACTATCTCGGGAGATAGTCATGGCTTCTGCAGTGACGAGGTTGGCGTCAACATTTACGTAGTCACTGAATGATTCCTCCTCTTCCTGTTTCTTCCATTCGCAGTCATTATCAGGAACATCATCATCATCAATATCACCAGTACAACTACCGGTAACATCAAATCCAGCTTTTCGAAAACAGTTCGGAATTGTAAGTGCTGTGACACGGTGCTATGATGCTGCGATGTAATGCATTGCCTACCAGAAGAAAATAAAATAGTGTAAATTAATTTATGGATTTTAATATTTGTCTGAAGACGCAAGATTATTATAACACGGATTCAATCGCGTAATTTTAATGAACTCCCCAAAAAGAACACGAATAAAAATTATAAAAGAGGAAATAAATACAGTACTAGAAATCTTACCTGTAACAAGTTGATTTCATTTCGTCCTTTTTTCCTATGCCTACACATCTGATCGCGTGTTGCACCAGCATCTTATGATAATGCAACTTTAAGTTGCGTATCACTCCAAGATCGAGCGGCTGCAGCTCGCTCGTGCATTTCGCTGGTAAAAATTCCAGTCACGTTCCTCAAATAAGAAGTAATCGGAGGATGAGCAGGCCATCCGTCCACGAATAATAAGATCTTACCACCTTTCACTCCCATTTTGGCGTCTACACTTCGAAGCCAGACTTCAAAAACTTTCATCATGACCCAAGATTTATTGTTATTGGTGTATTTTGTAGGGAGCGTAGCAACGTTTTTAAAACAACGCGGCTTTGAAAATTTGCCGATTGTCAGTGGAGGCAGCTTTTCAGATCCGTCACTGTTGGCACACAACAGTACTGTTACACGTTGTTTGCTTTGTTTTCCGGCGTGACAGTTTTCCCCTTTCATTGCCATTGTTCGATCAGGCATTAAATTAAAAAAGAGGCCTGTCTCGTCTTCGTTGAAAATGTCCTGTGGAGCGAATCGGGATGTCAGTTCTTTCAAACGGTTTTCCTTCCAATCTTGTACAGTCTCGGCATCAACACTTCTGCTCTCCCCACACACATTGTGACTACTGATGCAGTGCCTAGCCTTTAATTAGTGTAGCCAGCGTGATGAAGCACTAAAATCTACACCAAGTCTGACTGCCAGTTCACTTGCTTTTTCGCAAAGCATTGATCCGCTGATTGGAATGCCTTCTGCCCTATGTTGCCTGAACCACTGTAACAAGCAATCTTCCAAACATTCGTATTTTCCGCCCTGAATGCGAGATCGCTTTTTTGTGGAAACATCTAAAACACGTGCGTCTTCTTCAATTTCCGCTGCGTTAGCTACAATAGTTTTTAAGGTGGACAGAGCAATCCCCAATTGCTTAGCGATTTCAGTGCGTTTCATGTTTTCACTTTCCTTCACTACATTCAAAATACGTAATTTTTCAGCAATCGTAATGCACTTCCTCTTCCTTTCACCCATGTTCACTGCAATCAAGGTTAACCACAACTGAAGCACCGACCAAGGCAGAACGATGACTGAAGCAAGTGGTGTTGTATTTCGCAACACACGCAACTCCGGCTGAACATAGCTTCAAGGTCGCTCTCGCCACCACATAGCCCCGCGTGAGGGTTGGTTTCCGAGAAACGTACAGTGCGCGTCATAAGTTTCTGGCTCCAATATTTTTAGAGATTTTAAGTAGGGAAACCATTGTAAATGTATAAACGACTCATTTTTCTCTCGGGGACGTAAGATATGATCGTATAAGCATGAAAAACTTGTAAATGTAAAAGTATATCAGAAATAAATTAACATGGAAAGTATAGGGATTTTGTCGGGACCAAGAAAAAAATCTTATAAGTGTAGAGAACGTATAAGTGTGAATCGTATAAAAGAAGTTTTACTGTAATAAAACTACTAACAACATTCCTTTTATTAGCACAACCAAATAATACTATGAAATAACTTCCTCAAAAACATTGTTTTATCAGCCATAATTCTGGCTGCAAGAACAACAAACAGCCATTTTTCTTAAATCAATTGCAACCAATGGATTGTTATGACAGAAAATTGAATTGTTCGATATCTTGGAAATATCACTTATTCGATTGTATAAGGTTTATATTTTCATTGCTAGGTAACTGCACTTTTAGGACTTTAATCTCGAAGCTTGGCACAGTGAATTTTGTAAGGAGATCCAAGTTTTTATAAAAAATATGAATCTTTTGAATGGAAAGTTCAAAATTCATATATGGCATCGTTTGAATTACGATTTATCAGTATTTCAAATTAAATAGAATTAATAACACAAGGACGTACCTTGAGTTTTAGGGAACAAAAACTTCTTTGAATTGGCCAAGATTTTGAATTACTGGTTTCAAATTGTTCAGATTTCATTGTGTGTAGTAGTTGCTGGGTTTGAAATGAAATTAGGTGTCAACTTGAGAAATTGGTGACTTGGCAGTAAGCAGAAATTCTGGACAATAAGTTCATGCATTCGAATTGAAATTTCAGGTTATTTTGCCAGATCCTCTCGGAATCGACAACTTTGTTACCACCAGAGTGTCGAGAGGTCGAGTTGTTCAGGAATGGACTCTGGTCTTCTGTTCTGCCGAAGCCAACTCAAGAAATCCTCGTAATAGTAAGTGTTTCATCAGTGGTTTTTAAATCTATAGTAATATTTATTTAGCATGCTATACACCGGGTTAGCAACCATAACCCGTGCATTGCTTCCACTTAATTGTGCCAGGCTCCTCTCTTTAAGTTTTCTTATCGACCTCTCTTGGTCAAATTTTGTTCTCTTACCATCTTTTTGGCTGTCACCGTGGAGGTCTGGGTTTGATTCCTGGCTCTGCCTAGAAATTTAATTCTGGTCTGGGGCAAAGCAGATATGTGACAGATTTGATTCCTACCTCTGCTATCCTAGAAGTGGTTTTCCTTGTTTTCCCCACTTCACTTTAGGCAAATGCTGGGATGCTACCTGACTTACGGCCACAGCCGCTTCCTGGCCAGATCCTACCTAGATTACACGTACACACACTAGTACAGACATGATGGTGACACAGGTTATCAGACAACTTCTACACACACACACCCCCACCCAAGTACATGGGGCTACATGTCCACTATGTCGGGATGCTCCTAAAGAACCATCATCAACAGAAATAAGTTAACATTGTTACTTAATTGAAAAACTTGTTTAAGAAAAGCACAGTTACGTCACAGCTCAGTCAAGAATTTTCTAATTTTTCTAGATTTTCACAAAAAGTTTAACAGTAGTATGTGCTACTCAAGAATTAATCCAGTTTCTAGTGATGCGCGACTCTTGCATTACTTGCCTCCTTGTATCCCTAACAATAAACTGAATACTAGTTGCCATTTCTGGTCCGTATTGACGTATATAAATAGTTTAATCAGTTGAAACTTTCCGTCAAATCAATACAAAATATTTTGCGCTATTATTGCGCTAAGTTAGGTACATGTTTCGAACCTTGTATGCCGGTCCTTCATCAGCCTTTCACACAAATGGCAACACATCAAATCAACACTGAACAAAATCCAAAAATGCATGCACACTAATAATACATATTAAAAACATTACATTAAAAATTCTGTACGAAACATATTAAAAACACATGTTAAAAGTTCTAAGAGTCCACTTCACTTGTTCATAAGCACATGTCTTTCTGATAGGAGATCTTATCCTATTCTGTTGTCTGCTTCCTGTCATGTGGGGAACGGAAATAGAATATTAATCCTATTTGAATGGTCCAAATGCAAAGACTTTTAGGTACTCCCTTTTGATAGGAGACTTGTCCTGTTCTGCTTCTTGTCATATGTGGAACGGAAATAGAATAGTATTCCCATTTGAATGGTCCACATGCAAAAGACTTTTAGGTGCTCCCAGACTAAACAAGTAGTCCTCTGTTGAAAGAAAAATTAAATTGATTTAGTGAATGGACTGAAGTAATGAATCTAATATATGATCAACCAGAAAACGATTGCTATAAAATCCTTACCTCCCAGTGTGTGCAGTGAACCTGTGCGCTTGAAACAGCTGTTGCAACTCAAGTGCTGAGTCTAGGCGAGGCGAGGCGAGGCCACGTGAGACATGTAGGGGTGGAGAGTACCATTGGTGGAAGCAAAGAGCGGAGGGGCGGGGAGGCAACTTGGAGCGGGAGGGGAAAAAAGGAAGTTTGGGTGGTACTACGAACCCAGATCTAATATTATGGAGGTTTTTTATGTTTGTTACTGGTGACAAAATTTGTCAATGTTTCGTATAAAACATTGCTATCGAAATTGATTTCATTCAGATTGTGTGACGGGTTGTTTCTCAGGGCCTGGTCTATCTCTAGCTGTTCCAAAATATTAAGCATAATGCCTTTGCCGCAATAATGCAAAATTTCCAAGTCTTCCTCAATTTTCGAAAAGTTGTGGTTGCGTTCCTGCATATGATTATTAAGTGCAAGGATTGTGATGCGGATTACATAGGTCAAACGGGGCGTAGTTTTAAAATAAGATATAATGAGCATTTCAACGCTGCTAGGCACAAAAAATTCTCAGCCATTAATAATCATATGCAGGAACGCAACCACAACTTTTCGAAAATTGAGGAAGACTTGGAAATTTTGCATTATTGCGGCAAAGGCATTATGCTTAATATTTTGGAACAGCTAGAGATAGACCAGGCCCTGAGAAACAACCCGTCACACAATCTGAATGAAATCAATTTCGATAGCAATGTTTTATACGAAACATTGACAAATTTTGTCACCAGTAACAAACATAAAAAACCTCCATAATATTAGATCTGGGTTCGTAGTACCACCCAAACTTCCTTTTTTCCCCTCCCGCTCCAAGTTGCCTCCCCGCCCCTCCGCTCTTTGCTTCCACCAATGGTACTCTCCACCCCTACATGTCTCACGTGGCCTCGCCTCGCCTAGACTCAGCACTTGAGTTGCAACAGCTGTTTCAAGCGCACAGGTTCACTGCACACACTGGGAGGTAAGGATTTTATAGCAATCGTTTTCTGGTTGATCATATATTAGATTCATTACTTCAGTCCATTCACTAAATCAATTTAATTTTTCTTTCAACAGAGGACTACTTGTTTAGTCTGGGAGCACCTAAAAGTCTTTTGCATGTGGACCATTCAAATGGGAATACTATTCTATTTCCGTTCCACATATGACAAGAAGCAGAACAGGACAAGTCTCCTATCAAAAGGGAGTACCTAAAAGTCTTTGCATTTGGACCATTCAAATAGGATTAATATTCTATTTCCGTTCCCCACATGACAGGAAGCAGACAACAGAATAGGATAAGATCTCCTATCAGAAAGACATGTGCTTATGAACAAGTGAAGTGGACTCTTAGAACTTTTAACATGTGTTTTTAATATGTTTCGTACAGAATTTTTAATGTAATGTTTTTAATATGTATTATTAGTGTGCATGCATTTTTGGATTTTGTTCAGTGTTGATTTGATGTGTTGCCATTTGTGTGAAAGGCTGATGAAGGACCGGCATACAAGGTTCGAAACATGTACCTAACTTAGCGCAATAATAGCGCAAAATATTTTGTATTGATTTGACGGAAAGTTTCAACTGATTAAACTATAAACTGAATATTTTGGTTGATTTTGCCTTTCAGCATCCAGTCTAGTCCGCAAGCCTCTATTTATGAACAAGTTGCCTCCATGATCCTCTATTCCCAGTTAGCACTGCAGTTTTCATCCTTTTCTGTACCTCTCTGCTTCAGCTAAATTAAATAGGACACCGGAGAAAGAATGAACACCACCCAATAATGAGAACACGTTTGTGCGTTTCAATTTCATGAATGCAAACGCATACGGTTTTGAGGTTAATGTTTCTTACAAACTTCGATTGGGAGACATCATCATCTTGAACAGTTTCCAGCCACTGGCCAGGTCTGTTAGGAACATAAGTCTCTCCATCCTCTTCTGTCTTCCCACCATCTCTCCGTCACCACCTTGGTCCAGGCTTCTCGCTTCTTTCTTTCGCACGCAGTCCTCCACACCCTTTAGCCACTTATCTCTTGGCCTTCCTCTTGGTCTTTTCCCCTCTATTTTCATCTCTTGTATCTTCCTGGGTATCCTCCTCCCATCCATTCACGTAACATGCCCATACCATTTAAGCCTTGATTCCTTTATCCTGAGCCTCCGTGGCTTAGGCGGCAGCACGCCGGCCTCTCACCGCTGGGTCCGTGGTTCAAATCCCGGTCACTCCATGTGAGATCTGTGCTGGACAAAACGGAGGCAGACAGGTTTTTCTCCGGGTACTCCGGTTTTCCCTGTCACAATTTCATTCCAGCAACACTCTCCACTATCATTTCATTTCATCTGTCATGCATTTAATCATTGCCCCAGAGGAGTGCGTCAGGCCTCGGCAGCCGGCACTTTCATATCCTCGCCGCAAGATGGGGGCTTCATTCATTCCATTCCTGACCCGGTCGGAGACTGGAAGCAGGCTGTGGATTTTCATTTCCTTTATCCTATCCTGTAATGCTCCTTCCTTGACTAATTCTCTGATCTTCTCATTTTTTAACGTGTCCGCCTTTGTCTCTCCCATACTGCTTCTCAAGAATTTCATCTCACTAGCCTGTATTTTGCTTCACTCCCTTTCATAACCCAGGTCTCTGAGGCATTCGTCGGGATTGGAACATAGTACGTCCTATATATGACCCTTTTGCTGTTTTGAGGGACATTCCAAATCATCTGCAAACACCATTACTTTCATCCTTCTTTCGCCAATCCCTTCCACCACTCTGGTCATTAAATCGTCCATCACTACAATGAAGAGTAGTGGTGAAAGTGCAGTTCCTTGCCTCAAGCTATTCTTCTGTTCCAGCCAATCTGATCTCTCTCCTCCTACTTTCACGCAGCTTACACTTCCATTGTACATTTCTGTTATCCTCTATATAGTCTGCTTTCCTACTCTTCTCTTCTCCAAAGCCTTCCATACCTTACTTCTACGTACACTATCATATGCTTTTTCAATGTCCAGGAAGGCCATCAGTAGGTCTATTCCATATTCATAACGTTTTTCCTGCAACTGTCTTACAGCAAAAATTAGATCTACTGTGGATCTTCTCTGAAGCCATGTTGTTCTTCTCTCATCTTTCCTTCTATTTTTTTCCCGAATTCTCTTTTCCAAAACTTTCTGAAAGATCTTTGCACAATGGCTCATCAATGTAATCCACCGATAATTCTTGCACTCCTTTCTGTTACCTTTCTTGAAGATTAGGACAATTATTCCCTTCTTCCAGTCCTCAGGGGTCCCCCTCTCTTTCCATACAGTCCTCATTACTTAATATAGCCATTGCATCCCCACCTCTCCTGCCGCTCTTAGCATCTCTACACACATCTCGTCCAGACCTGGTGCCTTCCCTCCTTTCATCTTCCTCACTGCGTCCTCCACTTCCCTCCGTGTTAGGTCCTCTTCTGTTCCAGTTCCTCTATTTCATGAGGGTCTCCATTCGGGTTCAAGAGTTCTTCAAAGTACTCCCTCCACATGATCTTGAGTTCATCCTTATTCCCTACTTCTCGACCACTTTTGTTTGTCATTCGAACGTAGTCCGTCATATCATTCCTCCTCTTACTTTTAACCATCCAATATAGGACCTTTTTGGTACCTTCACTATCCTCCATCATCCTTGTCCACTCTTCCATCCACTACTCTTTTCACTTCCTTCTTTCGTATTTGGTACTCCTTTCTTGTCTCTATTGTCCTATTTTGGAACCACACCCTAAAGGCTCTATTCTTCTTCTGCACTATGTGTTTTGTTTCCTGATTCCACCATGGAGTTTCTTTCCATTTCTTCTTGTTGCTTGTCCTTCCACATACTGCTTCTGCCACCCCTGCTAGTGTCCTCTTGAATCTACCCCATTCTTCTTCTACTGTCTTCAGTTCATCATTTGGGATTCTTTCCTTCACTATTCTTAGGTATTTAACGCTGGTTTCTTCACCTCTCAACTTCCATACCCTTATACGTCTATCCTGATTTTCTGCCCCTTTCTTATCCTTGATCCCTGTCAGGTTCATTACCAACAGCCGGTGGTCACTATCCAAGGCCTGTGATGGAATTACCTTGATGTCTATGATGATTCTATTCATATCACTATCATATAGGATATAGTCGACTACCAACTTTATTGTCAGGTCATTGCTATATCAGGTCAGGTAATCTTGTGGCTCTCTCTTTTCTTGAACCAGGAGTTTCCCACCAACAAGCCATTCCTTTTACAAAAATCCAACACACTTTCACCTTCCTCATTTCGACTGCCCCAACCCTCTGGTCCAAGCACTTGTAATTTCCAACTTGCGCATTTAAATCTCCCATTATAATCACATTCTTTCCTCCCACCTGTTTCTGCATTTCCTCTTCAAACTCTTGTTTCTCTTCAGCAGTGCAGCCTACCTGTGAGGCATACACTATTAGTACCTCTACAGACTTTCCTATACCTTCATCATCCTGTCACTTATTCTCATCACTTCTTCTTTTAACCCATCTCTCACTGCTACCCCCTCTCCATTCCTCTTTTCTTCCTCATTCCCACTCAATATACCGTATTTCCTCGCATAATCGTCGCACTTGCCAAAAATTCGTGGGAAAAAAACTGGTGCGACGATTATGCGAAGAATATTTAAATTCAAAGAATATACTGTATCATTATTTGCTGCACGGGCCACTCATTCGCGTAGCGTGAGTCATAGCCTGCAGTCAGAGACTGGCTTCTTTCTTCTAACAAGGTCACGGCAGGTTAACGCTCGCGCAATGTGCTGATGAAGCTGGCCATTCGCGTCGTGGTTCATAGCCCGCAGGCGTAAAGACAATATTACTTTCTCCTGACAAGATCACGCCAGATTAGGACTATAAACTCGCGGAATGTGCGCTGGCCGTTCGCGTCACAGTTCATAGCCCGCAGGCATAAAGACGAATTACTTTTTTCTGACAAGATCACGCCAGATTAGGCCTATAAGATCGCGGAATGTGCGCTGGTCGTTCGCTTCGCGGTTCGTAGATCGCAGGCATAAAGACGATATTACTTTCTCCTGACAGGATCATGCCAGATTAGGCCTATAAGCTCGCGGAATGTGCGGTGGCCGTTCTTGTCGCGGTTCATAGCCGGCAGGCATAAAGACGATATTACTTTCTCCTGACAGGATCACGTCAGATTAGGCCTATAAGCTCGCGGAATGTGCGCTGGCCGCTCGCGTCCCTGTTCATAGCCCGCAGGCATAAAGAAAAGATAACTTTCTGCTGACAAGATCACGCCTGATTAGGCCTATAAGCTCGCGGAATGTGCGCTGACCATTCGCGTCGCGGTTCATAGCCAGCTGGCATCAATAGGATATTACTTTCTCCTGACAAGAACACGCCAGGTTAGGCCTATACGCTCGCGGAATGTGCGCTGCCCACTCGCGTCACAGTTCATAGCCCGCAGGCATAAAGATGAGATTACTTTCTCCTGTCAAGATCACGCCAGATTAGGCCTATACGCTCGCGGAATGTGCGTTGGCCGCTCGCGTCATAGTTCATAGCCCGCAGGCATAAAGACGAGATTACTTTCTGCCGGCAAGATCACGCCAGATTAGGCCTATAAGCTCACGGAATGTGCGCTGGCCGTTCGCGTCGCGGTTCATAGGTGGCAGGCATAAAGACAAGATTACTTTCTCCTGACAAGATTACGCCTTTAAGCTCGCGGAATGTGCGCTGGCCGTTTGCGTCGCGGTTCATAGCCGGCAGGAATAAAGAAGATTACTTTCTCCTGACAAGATCACGCCAGATTATATGCTCGCGGAATGTGCTAAGTGACGAAGCTTGCCGTTCGCGTCACAGTTCATAGCCCGCAAGCATAACGACGAGATATTTTTCGTCTGACAAAGTCGCGCCAGGTTATAAAGTCGCGGCAGCATGTGCAACTGACTGGCGCACTAATACGAACAGGCTATGCGACGATTATGCAATGAAATTTTATAAATCTATTTTAGTGTTTGAAAAGTGTGGTGCGACGATTATGCGAGGAAATACGGTAGTCTACTGCCTTTTCTCAATTCTCTCCTTCCTTCTCCCTTACACCTTGTTTCTGCCAGCCCCAGCAGATCCAACTTCCTTCTTTCCATCATATCCACCATCTCCTCCACCTTCCCAGTCAATGTATGTATATTCAGCATTCCGAATCGTAGTCCATGATCACAGCTAGGTCCTCGTCCACTGTATCCATCCTGTCTGAGGCCTGTTCTCTTCTTGAAAGCAAAAGTCTTATCCACTACTGGCTTGCTGGGTCTATCGTAGCTTCACCAGAGTCCCGTTAGCCGTCACTTTTCAGGGTTCCTGTAGGACCTTCACAGCTGCCGTTACGGCCCCAGGGCACACGAAGCCCCACTGTACTTTGCCCCTACAGGCAATCCTCTACTTTGTGCCGTTGCCCATCTCCCACGGCGTGGACGAGGGGTTGGACTTATGGGAGATATGCCACTATATTGGTATTTGATATATTCCTTAACTCTGTTACAGAATAGAGGTTGCTCACATCACCGTTCGGAGGCTCATGTTCTGTGTATTTTTTTTTTCTCTTAAGAGTTTGTTAGTAAATTTACTTCCTCATACATTACATTTTTGTTAAATTGCTTTATTTCTGTTTCAGTCAGAGAATGAACCTGAGATAATTTCAGTCCCTGATGGTAAGTTGTATTTTCTATACTCCTCAATTTGGTGGAGACTGTTTTATAATTAAAAGAAATTCAAGCAATATTTCTTCCTTTCCATTTATCAATATTCAGCATACTTTGTCTCCCTTAAGTAGTTTTCCAATAGCTACTTGCAATTTGAAAGAGAAGGGACATTAGTGTTCAACAAAAGTGACTACAGACATTCGACATGCTTCTTCTAACATGCCATTTGTAATACCACCAGACCACTGAGAAGACCGGGGAACTCAGATTTGGAAATGCTGTGTTAGAGGAAGCAATGTCCAACAAGTCAATCTGTAGCCACTTTGGTTGAACCTTTCTCCCAAGCTCCACCAGCTGATGAAAATAGGGATTTGATTGCCTGTTTCTTACCTTATGGTTCAATTGATACGAAATTGCATATTATAGTCCCGTGCGAATTAATCGGAACAAGGGAATTTATCATTATTTTCCCAAGGTTGGTAATAGTATGCTACAGATACTTATTTTTAGATCCCGCGCTCTCAACACATTGTTTGCGCTGTTACTCTGTGTTGATCAATCTGTGTGGTGATTGTAATGGGGCAAAAGCATATTTATTTCTAAGTGTGTCGTGGGGATTTTTGAGGTTTCCTTGTGCAATTAGTCATACCTATTTATTCAATGGATATGACTCCCAGGAAGTAGGGTGAGATTCTAGCATTATCTCAAAATACTTCTATGACACAAAGACCAACCGTGTTAGCTACGCTCGCTGAAGCGCAGCGTTAGGCCATGGAGCCAAGCTCTCTGCTTACTCAGTAGACGTGGGTTCGAGCCCCACCGTCGGCCATCCTTGAAATGGTTTTCCATGGTTTCCCATTTTCAACTCCAGGCAAATGCCAAGTTGGTACCTTCTGACAGGCCACGGTCGCTCCCTTCTACATCCTTGCCCAGTTTCATTCATTTCATCTCTCATTTACTCCTCTCATGAGGTTGGCGTCAGGAAGGGCATCCGGTCGTAAAAACCATCCGCCACATAGTATTTCATTGCATCTTGTCCCCGATCCTGTTGGAAACTGGAATAATGAGGGGTAGACATTCACACTTCTATGACACAGAGAGAGCTAGCTACTAAATTTGGTGACGGTGCAGACACTATATATAGAATTATCACTGATCTCTATGCATGGATCGCTGATGGCAGCTCTCCGCTGCATGAGAAAGTACACCAGGTTGAGCGCGCGGTCCGCCATGTTGGTCTACCCATTCTCGAGCCCTCCTTATGGGTAAGCAATGATAATCTAGTCAATTTTAAATCGTAATTAATGATGCTTTGGAGCACATAAAAATATAGAGATATGTTCACTCATAGCATAAGAGCATTGAGATCACTGACACATCATTCCGAGGTCAGTAAATCTCCGGAATATCAATAAAAATGAATGTATAATAACGGCTGACAAATACCAACTTAGGTGCTAAATACACGCAATTAGCGATCAGTAACAGAGTAACGAGTGAAAAACAATTTCTGGAAACATTCTTGTAAATTATATATACGGTATACATGTATATATGCCACAAAATTATGCATTCTTCAAATGATGTACCTATAGGCCTAAACGTAGCTCACTATACAGGCCTAGATTCGACATATCGTAATCAGTAATTGGTAATGAATTCCTGTTTCCATGAAATAACCAACACTTCCCCCAAGTAATCCCAGCACTCTACATCAAATACTACAGCTTTTAATCACGCTAGCAGCACAATAAACTTAATAATAATGGGAAGTAGATCAAGCCAAAAATGCACTTGAAGCCAATCCAATTTCACTCCTCAGTTCCACATAAAACTTAACACAACTAAAAACCTACTCAAAATATACTCTCCCCACCGTTTTACAACTATTAAGCGAACTATTCGCACCCCAAACCGGAAAAAACTCAAAATGGGATAAAATTTAAACACGCAATGGCCTAGCCCGATCACGTCTGCTTCTGCACCACCGCATATGTATACTTAACTTCACAATAACTTCCAAATTACGGCTAAGTGACCTATCTGCCTGAGAAGTAAAGGTATTACCGGCTTGCCTGGGATGATGGGTCACCAATCCGGTACTTAAAACTAAGATTTTACGCTTTAAATAACCAAATTCAGCCCATTTTACAACTACAAGAAACACAAAATATTTACTGCCAGTATAAATACATGTATAACATCAAACTACCAGTAACCAATCACAGAGCCGGATTCGCAATATTGCACCATGCGCTCGCTGCCATCTTGCTATACCTGTCATCGTCTATGCTTACTGCTGCCTTAGCTACCAGCCATCCATGTATAGAGATCAGTGAGAATTATTCAACGGCACAAACAAACTGTCTCAATTTCACACAAGCAAAAGGGAAACTGTGGCAGGAAAAAGTGAACTATGCCCACTGATGAATGTTTTCTCCTCAGAACAAGTAAATCAAACCCTAGGCTAACTGCTGTGGACTTGGCACATGAATTGGGGGAAAGGGGTATGAATCTGCTAGTTTCTAATGTTCATTGTAGACGTCTTGCCGCTGGAAGGAAAGCCCACAAACCTGTAAAGAAACATCATCTATCAGGAGAAATGCGCAGGAAACTTCTTGAGAATTGATATTTCAACTTTTCAGTCCGTCAACACAACTTAGTTTGTGAGCACTTAGTAATCAGGACTGGACAATCCAACACTGGAAGAAAGAAAGTTCTTTTCAACTGTGGGGGCTGAGGGTTCAATATGTGCGGTGAGCGAATATTGAGGCAAAAACTACAGCACATTTGTAATGGACCATAAAACATCCCATGCGGATGACGTTTTGGGGGTGTTTCACGCACCAAGGATTGGGACCCTTAGTACCAGTTTAAGGGATGATAAAATCTGACCATTACAACCAAATACTGCAAAGGATAGTTGTTGGTGAGCTGTAGAAGAGTTTCCCAGATGGTCATTAGAATTTTTCAGCAAGATCTGATTCCTTGACATACTCCATAGCAAGTGATGTTTTAATTATTTTTTTAAATTTAGAATAATATTTGTGTGTTAGAGTGGCCAGGAAACTTTCTTTAAAACTTGGGGGCTAATTGCAAAAGGTGACTCGCAAAACTTGACTGTCCCATAAAAATATGCAGGATTAGACTTTCTAATTACAGTGTGGCTTCATGATGAACCTAAAATATATGCTCAAAGCTTGTGGAATCGATGCTAAATCATGTGAATGAATTTATAAAACAGAATAGTACATTATGCAACGAGCCTATAATGGCAATAATTAAGACACGAGTATGTTTATGAAACGAGCGTATGCAAGTTTTATAATTTCCATATGAGTGTCTTAATTACCATTATAGGAGAGTTGCATACGACTGTTTATGTTCGACGATAATTATTATAACTATTTTATGTTCGAACATAAATATTCATAAATATCTGTCGAGATTTTGCCAGCTTTATGTACTGAACAGAGTGCTTGAGATGCAGAGAATGCCTTGTATTTGACCATGGCCTCCTCGATTACCCTACTATGACACTAGGCCAGGCAGTGAAATTTAAATTAGAAGGCCGTGGAACTCAGCGCATCTAATTATCTAATTGGTCAAACAACTGTTTCTTGAGCTCTTGATTGGTGGGAGAAACTGTTTCATAATGAAAAACAGTGTTATAATGAGCCTCATTATAGTACAGTTTTCTGACATATAATAGTCAGGGTCAAACATAAAGGAGTATAAGTATACTAGCTATTGAAAGATATAGGCATAAATTATAGAACATGTCGGACAACTTCGACAAAGCCAACATGTGTGGTCCTGTTGGAAACACCCTTTATTAAGCCAATCCGATACCTCACCAAGATGCAAGTGGTCCACCTGAATACTGACAGTAGACTGGAGTGAGCACATTTTTATCGGATAAGAAAATGACTTTTGTCTACTCAGCTGCGACTAGCCAATGACTGGTTTACAAATGTATTTACAAATCTACATTATTTTGGGAAAGCAAGGAAAGTCTCTAAAGTATATTTTTACAGGACACCAAAATAAAGTATCAAGACATCCGTAAAATCAGATTTTTGATACAGATATAGTTTTTTGAGAAAATGCTTCTCTAGACCTCTACCTTCACCAGGTGATAATAGAAAATTACCCTCTCCATTTATTAGGGATAAAATGAACTTATTCAATTTTTTCAAATGTCAAATGATATATTTAACAAACTTACATTGTTCTTCAAGGGCAACTATTTTGTTTATCACCAAGCCTAAAATACATTTAGCTCAAATTTAAAAATAGTAAGAGATCAAATTCAATTTTTATGAAGTTTTTTTGGAAGTACAAGTTACAATTGGTAAATAACAATGCAGGTAAATAATTTTTTTAAAAATCTTTACGCGTCAGCATCATATTCTTAAATATCTGGGTCACTTACTGCACATGAACATTATCAACTGGTAGACTCCTATTAAACACTAACCCCGTGGCACTACAGCCCTTGAAGGGCCTAGGCCTACCAAGCGACCGCTGCCCAGCCTATTGGCCTGCAGATTTTGGGGTGACGCGTTGTCAGCGCGTCGGGTCCCCTCGGCCGTTAATCTTGGTTTTCGTGACCGGGGCACTGTCTCACTGTCAGACAGCTACTCAGTTGTCCTCACGACGCTGAGTGCACCCTGTTCCAACCCTCACTCAGTTTTAAAATCCCTGATGGAGCCGGGGATCGAACCCGGGGTCTCCGGGTGAGATGCAGGCACGCTACCCCAACACCCCCGTCTTGTCTTGAAATACACAATCTGTGAGAGGCAGAAGGTCCAGAAAGTCCGTCTTCTCTCTGCTAATTGGGACAGGTCCATTATTCATCACAGGCAGAGTAGTTGGCAGGGGGTTTCTCCCATGCCTTCTAAGAGAGAGTTCTCTTAAAGGAATGTTCTCATTTTAAGGTTCTTTGATTAAAATCTTAGTTTCTGCTCCTTTAAAGTACTTCAGCCATTGAGTTTACTGCCACAAAAATGTATTTCCCATGGTGTCTACCTTCTTCTTCTGGAATGGACCTGTTGCTTTACAAAGGGATGAAATTCTAGAAAGTGCTTTCTTTCCATGACGAACACGTTGAAGCGGTTCTTTCGTCTGCAGGGCCTTGCCAACTGAAACCACTAATTTTTGTCCACATCTGTATAAGTAAACCAAACACAACTGCTTAATTTTGGTCTTGTAGTAGGCAACAGATAAGCCTCCGTGGCTTAGGCGGCAGCACGCCGGCCTCTCACCGCTGAGTCCGTGGTTCAAATCCCGGTCACTCCATGTGAGATCTGTGCTGGACAAAACGGAGGCAGACAGGTTTTTCTCCGGGTACTCCGGTTTTCCCTGTCAACATTTCATTCCAGCAACACTCGCCACTATCATTTCATTTCATCTGTCATTCATTTAATCATTGCCCCAGAGGAGTGCGTCAGGCCTCGGCAGCCGGCACAGTTCATATCCTGACCCGGTCGGAGACTGGAAGCAGGTTGTGGATTTTCATTTTCAGTAGGCAACAGATAAAGCCCCCCCCCCAGACTCATGCTTATTTTTAAGTCTGGAAATATAAGTTACTCCATGAAAATTCCTGGAAAACTCTTGGAAAATCGTTGACCGATTTGAGTGGTCACCATGGATACGGTGATAACACATGAAAACATGGAGGCTACAAAGCTGTATATTTCACAGACTATATTCTCTGGCAACTGTGAAATGAACTGACGTAAGCAAGAAGCAATCTGATATCCACCTCCCCCAGGAACAGCTTCATCCCACATGAACCATGTAGCTTTATTAGTCTTCAAATCTGGATGACTTGGTTGAACGTTCACAATTGCCGTTCGTTAAGTAGTTGGTTGGGAGACATTGCTGAGGTCAAAGACAAATATGCCTTTTATTTTGTCCAACTTAGCAACTTCCTTGTCGTGTCGCTTACATTATAAACTTGCTCGACAGCCTAATAATGGGCGTCACATTCTTTGATCATTTCTTGAGACAAGGGGCTATCCAATAAATTAATAAACTTAAATAATAAACATAAAGCTTAAACATACTGCAGTTTAAGTTAATACCCTGTCTGTCCTGAGGTTGATCTCGGTGATTTTTAATTAGGCTTTGCATATTCTGGTGGTGTTGGGGTAGCACGCCTGCCTCTCAGCCGAGACCCCGGTTTCGATTCCCGGCTCCGTCAAGGATTTTAGAAACTGACGTGAGGGCTGGAACGGGGTGCACCCCGCCCTCGTGAGGACAATTGAGTAGCTGTCCGACAGTGAGGCAGCGCCCCGATCACGAAAACCAAGATTAACGGACGAGGGGACCCGACCCAATGCGCTGCTCATGCGTCGCCTTAATATGAGCAGGCCAAAAGGCTGGGTAGCGGTCGCTTGGTAGACCTAGGCCTCTCACGGCCTTTAGTGCCAGGGATTATTATTATTATTGTTATTATATTCTGATAAGAGGTAGTCAAAGAAGCTAACATTCCTATTGAAATTATTGCTCTTCAATTTCATTGGCCTCTCTCATCAGTCTATTATTGTTTTGATGAATCACCCTAAATATTCCAATCTTATCCCCCCTCACCTTTTGAGGGAATTTCTTCCTACGTTATTGGAATTTGCTATTTTGCAGTTTGTGTACAAAATACCCATTGCCCAGCGACTACAGGGTTATAGCTTCCCATAATTGGCTATCAGAATCTTATTGGCTTAATGTTAGAAACACCTTATGTTTACAGCTCTTGACCGATTTTGATTTACAAGTAATAGTTAATGCATAAATTGGGTTTTGGAAACAAATGTTTGGCTTAAGTGAAGAGTACTACAGAAGTAAGCAAACCTAGTGCATTGTAACTACAGTAGAAGCCAGTTTATCCGAAATAAGGGGGCGGAGCCACTTTTTCGTATAACACATGGTAAATAATTTTAAAAGATAAATGTCGAAATAAAAATTTATTAACTGTTATGCGAAGGTGCATACTGTATATTAACATTAAAATGTTTACATAATGTCACTCCTTGCATAAAATCGGTGATTTTCTTCTGAATTTTCTTAGTGCAGCTGTGTCGCGCAACCGTTAAATCAACAATACATCAGCTGTTGTAGAATCATTGGTTTATTCAACAAAGCGCAAAGCAATCTGAAGTAATGAAACAGTTTCTTTTGTTAGTACTAAACTGGATATAGAGTACAGTAATTTTATTAATTAAAGCGTATGGTAGTTCAATAAAATCGCGATATTAATCTTACCTCCAAATCCATCTGCTGTAACTCTATTCTCAGCACTGCTTTTGTCAAGGTCGGAGTCGTCTGCTTCAACCCTTGGCAGTAACAAGGAATCCACATTTTCTTGGTCTGAAAGATTAAGTTCAGCAGCCTCTGTTTGTAACCACTCATTGACCTCACAATGGTTAATATTCTCACATTCAGGAATTTGTTTCACCATTTCTCGCAGATGGTCATCATTTTCCTCATCTTCCAAAATTATCCCTTCATACAGCCTTGGAGGCTGGATTTAGACAGCTCCTTAACCCGGTCCATGAGTCAATCCTAATTGGCTACATGGATAATTCTTGCCAGGCGTGTCCACGTCGCGGGGGTGGGCAACGGTACTGTAATAGACCATGGAACTACAGTACCGGCTAAGTTCTGGTGAGGACCCAGTCCTATGGGGTATAACATAGGCCCCGTGCACAGGGTTACGTGCGAAGACCTCAACGGAATCTACAGCGGAGAAGATGGACTTCAGAACGGTGGAGATTGCGGAAGAGGCAACCCAGTACTCAGGGAATAGTATGAGTACAGCATCAATCGGCAGCGTCTGTTTCCCATGTTAGGGGCGGCTGCAAGGGCGTCTGTTCTCCATGTTAGGGGCGGCCTGAATAATAGCTGGCAGTAGCTCCATAAAATGCCTTTGGGAGTGGCGACCCCATCGTAATAATAGCCTAAAATGGATATGGCACTTCCAATGATTCGGAAAAGGTTAGGGCGTACCCTGCAGGCGACGCGCAGTTCCTTTGGTACTGGGGGAACTGTGAGAAATGGGCGACCAGGAACCGAAATGAAAGTGGGAATCATGAATGTCATGACCCTGACAGGCAAGGTGGAGGAGGTGGTAGACTTCATGGAGAGGGAGAAGGTTGGAATGATGGGGCTGAGTGAAGTGAAATGGAAAGGTAAAGGAAGGAAGAAATTGAGGAAAGGATATACATTATACTGGAGTGGTGGCCAAGAGGCAAAAAATGGCGTGGGACTGATAACCTCGAAACAACTGGAGGAGTATGTTGAAGTGGTAGAGTGTGTGAGTGACAGAATAATGAAAATTAGAATGAAGATGAAGGATGACGTGATGGACTTCATACAAGTGTATGCACCACAGACTGGAAACAGAGAAGAAGATATTGAAGTATTCCTGGAGGATGTAGAAAGAGTAATCTCAGATGTAGAAGTGGTGATCATGGGAGACATGAATGCGCAAGTCGGAATTGAGAGACAAGGAAAGGAAGAAGTCGTTGGACCATATGGATATGGGAAAAAGAACCGGGAAGGAGAGGAACTTGTAAACTTTTGTGAAAGGAATGGACTGATAGTGGGTAATTCATGGTTTCGGAAGAAAAACAGCAGGAAAATTACGAGATATGGGTGGGGTGATAGAAGAACAAAATCAGTAATTGACTACTTCCTGGTGGAAAGGACAAATCGCAGAAAGCTGATGGATGTGACAGCTTTACCAGGTGAAGCATTTGATGGGGACCATAGAGCTGTGGTGGCAAAATTTAGATGGGAAAAATTGGAAAACCTAAAGGAGATCAGAGAAAGTAAAATAAAAGTATGGAAATTGAAAGACAAAGCTGTACAGGAAGATTTTCAGGAGAGATTGAAGCAACAAATCCCAGTTACTGAAGTGGAAAATGTAGAAGAGGAATGGTCCCACTTTAAAAAGGCATTTGCTGGTGCAGCAGAGAGTGCTTGTGGTAGGACGTCAACAAGAGTGAAAGAGAAGGAGACACCGTGGTGGAATGAAGAAGTGAGGAAAGCACTAAAAGAAAAGAAGTCTGCATGGAAAGAATGGAACCGAGATCAAACAGAAGAAAGCAAAAGGAAGTACCACGACAGCAAACGGAGGTGTAAGAAAGTGGTAGGAGAAGAAAAGAAGAAAAGTTGGGAAGAATTTACACGAAGAATGGAAACAGATGTAAGTGGCAGTAAAAGGATGCTGTATGGGCTTCTAAGAAGTAAGAGGAAAGAAAGAGTTACTACAAAGCTGGTGAAAAAGGAAGATGGAGAGTTGTTAGCACACCCAGAAGAGATAAAGGGACGATGGAAGGAGTATTTCGATAAGCTATTGAATGTGAGCAATTGTACTGGTGAGATCGAAGTGACACAGCCTGACGACTCTATAACAGAAGATGATATAACAATGCTGGAGGTGGAATTAGCAGTACAGAAAATGAAGATGGGAAAAGCAACAGGGGTGGATGAAATCAGTGTAGAAATGATAAAGGCTGCTGGACCTGTTGGTATGCAATGGCTGTATCGACTGCTAAAGTGTGTGGAAACGGAAATGTGTACCAGAAGACTGGGAGGAAGGGCTAATAATACCAGTGTTTAAGAAAGGGGACAAGTAAGTGTGTGATAACTATAGAGGGATCACCCTCATATCACAGATAGTAAAAATACTGGAAAGGATATTAGAAAGAAGAATGAGAAGAAAGGTGGAAGGAGAGTTGCAAGAGGAACAGTATGGCTTCAGGAGTTGAAGATCCTCAGTGGACCCAATCTTTAGCTTGAGGCAGGTGATGGAAAAGAACTGGGAATATGGAGAGGATTTGATCATGACTTTCATAGATCTAGAAAAGGCATATGATAGTGTCCCCAGAGAGAAGGTATGGGAAACCATGGTTAAGAAGAGACTGGGAAGAGAAATGTTGGAAATGGTGCAAGCAATGTACAACAACTGTGTTAGCAGGGTACTGACCCCAGTTGGAAAGACAGATTGGTATAGGAACAAGACTGGACTAAGACAGGGGAGTGTGCTGTCACCTCTTTTATTCATAATGGTAATGGATGAAATTGTAAAGGAAACAAAGGAAGCATATGGACATAAAGAAATGAATTTACTATTATTTGCAGACGATATTGTGGTCTGGGGAAGGAACACCGAAGAAGTGCAAAAACAACTAGATGCACTGAACGAAAATATTCAGAAGTACGGCCTGAAAATCAGTATAGAGAAAAGCAAGACCATGGTGATGACAAGAGGGGGAAAGACAAGGAAAGGGCACTGTGAAAATTGGAAGTCAGAGGTTGGAAATTGTGGACACGTTCAAATACCTAGGAAGTGAATTGATGCAAACTGGTAGGTTGGACATGGAGATTGGCAGGAGGGTACAGCAGAGCAATGCATTCTATCAAAGTGTAAGAAAACTTGTTTGGGATAAGGAAGTACCAAGGAAAAGCAAGGAGGTAATGTATAAAATGTACTATGTACCCATATTAACTTATGCAGCTGAGACTTGGACCCTGACAAGCAGGCATGAGAGTAAAATCCAAGCCAGTGAAATGAAATTCCTAAGAAGTATGATAGGTAAGACAAGGAAAGACAGAGTGAGGAATGAAGATGTTAGGAAGGAAGTTGGGATGGGAAAACTAAATGAGAGAATTGAGAAGAATAAACTAAGGTGGTTTGGACATGTAAAGAGGATGGAGGAAAATAGAATACCAAGACAGGTGCTGGAGGCCAAGTGCAAGGGTAAGAGAGCAAGGAGAAGACCTAGAACAAGGTGGATCGATTCAGTGAAGAATAGCGTGAGAAAAAGGAATCTGGACTGGGACAAGATCGTGGAAGAAGAATTGTGGAAGGAAAGAGGAAAGTGGAGAAGTGCCATAAATACCCCGACCCGGCAGGAGCTGGATAAGGGGAAATGATGATGATGATGATGATGACAGTTTGTTCCAGGAATTACATAGTCACTGATGTAATATGGATGGAGAACGGTTGTTGGACTTCCTCAATTTCTTTTATTTCTTTTATTTATTTATTTTGTTTTTCTATTTATTAAGTGGGGTTCTACTGTATATTACTATATTGCAACATTCTATCCTAAAGTTTCTTGCTATGTTAATAATGGCCCCTTCTTCTTCATCTTGAGCAGTTTCCGACTGCTGGTCGGGTCTGCTTGGAACATAAGCCTCTCCATCGTTTCCATCCACCATCTCGCGTCTTTCACTGTGTCCCAGCACACTCCTCTTTCCTCCACACTCTTCTTAACTCCTTTTGTCCATCTGTCCCTTGGTCTCCTTCCCATCATTTCCATTCCAAACATCATCTTCGGTATCCTCTCCTCTCGCATCCTCCTCACATGTCCATACTATTGTAGCCTAGATCGCTCTATTCTATTTTGCAATGGTTCCTCTCTTACCATCTCTCTGACTCTCTCATTCCTTACTCTGTCCATTCTTGTTACTCCTACCCTACTCCTCTGGAACTTCATTTCCACTGCTCGTATTTTATTCTTGTCCCTTTCCTTCATCACCCATATTTCTGAACCATATGTCATAATTGGCACAAAGTAGGTCTTGTAGATGATTCCTTTACATTTTTGTGGTACATCTTTATTCCATATCATCCCCCTAACACTCTAGAAAAATCCATCTGCGCACCTTCCCCTTTCATTTATTTCCATCCTATTGCCCCCTTTTCTTCAATTATGCTTCCCAAGTACTTGAAGCATTCTACTTTCTGCAACTGCTGTCCTCCAAGTATTATGCCCATATCCAGTCTGTTCTTCCTCCTCGTTGTGATGACCACTTCACTCTTTTGTGCTGAGAACTTCATCCCATATGATAACACTACCTGCTCCCACTCATCTAATTGCTCTTGTACTTCTTCCTCATCCTCTCCCCATACCAGAAGGTCATCAGCAAACAACATTGCCTTCATTTTCCTTTCCCCAATGCTATTTACCATTTTTCTTATGATTTCATCTGTCACCACTATAAATAACAGGGGTGAGAGGGCACTTCCTTGTTTCAGACCACTCTCCAGTTGAAACCATTCCGTTCTCCCCTAAGGTTTTCAAATTACGGTATTTAACTAATGTATGTATTTCTCCTTGTGTAGATGAGCCACCGCAACAACCAACCCCCGTGCCCAACATTCTGCCTGCTCCTAGCAGTACTGTGCAGGAAGATGAATCCTTCAGCAGCAGTGAGGGGGAGGAAGAAGATGAAGATGAAGAAGATGAAGACGAAGAAGATGAGGACGATGATGATGATGATGACGATGACGACGATGAGGAAGATGATGATGACGATGAATATGATGATGAGGAGGAAGAGGAATATGATAAAGTAGAGAAGGTAGCGGAGGAAGTGGCGAAGGTACGGGAAGAAGTGGAGAGGGCAGTGGAGATGGCAATGAAGGAAGTGGAGATGGCGGTGGAGGAAGAAGAGAATGCTGAGGGAAAAGACCCAGCACCTCGTGAAGTAATTGATCTGACCTTCAGTGACTCGGACGATGATGTACTTATGCTGAAACGGCCAAGGATGTCGAATGGATGTCTATTCTTAAGGTTAGGATTACATTATAATATACAGTAGTGACATGAGTAGCATAACAATGTATTCCTGTGTATTGAAGTTCTGCTTACAAAGTATGGTACTGATATTGCAATTTTATCCGATGTTTATTTAATAATTTCATCTTTAGCAAATCATTCAATTTATTCCTCTGAGAGCATTATCACTCTGCTTGATGATGATGTTGCTTCTGAATATACAGTGTGATTCCAGCATATGGGAACAGACTTTAGGAGGTGGTTCTTGTTGGAGCAATAAACAGAAATGCTCCTCTGAAAATATATCTAGAACTTTTTTTGTTTCAAATTGCAAATAGTTCATTGTGCAATCATTAGACAGAAAAGGGATTGAACCATGGGTGGGGAAGGGTGCGGCAGGGTAGTGACATGCAAAATCTCCATTAATTCGTTATATAGCTCTTGAATGCTTCATCCCCCAATGAAACTTGATTCGACCTCCCAGTCCCGTCAGGAGGGCGGGCAGCAATCGGTTATTCCTTGCTCAAAAGAGTGCATAGCTAGGGGCATTCTTCAAAGAGATCTATTTTCTTGAAGCTGATGGTGTAGGAAGGAGTCACAGTATCAAAATTCAAACTTTTCGAAGAATTTTTCGCATTTATGGGGAAAATTCACAAGAATCCATAGTTATAGCACTTAGCCGCATATTCAGTTTTTCAAAGTGTGGGTGTAGTCATAAGTCAACAAATAGATGGAAAGAATCAAGAAAAAAATTAATTTGTATTTATTGTACTTGCGATTTTCCCATATCTCTAGCTAGAACCCTTTTGATTAAGAGTTCTTGTGAGTCAACCACGGCTTGCCTTCAACCCCTTAACATTAAGATCATTAGCAATTGCAATAGTTCTAAATTGGCATATTTCACTAGTCCCCTTATCTCTTTTTTTTTTTCCAGGAAAATTTGGCTGGTCTTCCACAAAATGCCCAGTGATTACTGTTCATTTGTTGAAGACAGACTTTGTTTTTCTGCAGTCACAAATACAAATTTCGCTTATTTCATACTTCCTACTTACTGCTCGATTACCAATTTGCTCAGCAGCCACTTCTGGCCCGATCACATCCCACTATACCAGCGTTGAGAGAAAAATATGTACAAATTATTCAAGTACGTACAGCTCATACCGTCCGTTGGCAAACTATTACTCTAATGGGAAACTGTAAGGTTACCGGAAATAGTTTCTTGGAAAGCCAATTTCCTGTGGCAACACCACTCCAGCACGATGCAACAAAGTGTTTAATATTCATGTACCACAGCTTGCTATACTGGCCGGTCGTCACTCCAACTTGTAACGTAATGACTCGGCAATTTTTCTATTACAAAAACCATTAGAACAGAAAGGGCGTATAATTTTTATTTCAAACCATTTTTGTCATAAGTAATTTCTTATACCACCAAGTTGCAAAACCAAAATGATTCCCTGTTTGCACCCTTCATCTTTTTTGCTACTAAAATTATTTTTAGGCTAAGGGTCTGTTTTTCAATCTATGGATAAAAGTGTTTGGCATCCACTCCTCAAGTAACTATGTCCATCACTTTTATTCCCTTAGCATTCGAAACATGTTTTTCAATGCAACGTTACTCGGTGAGCTACTACTCGACGGAAGTATCAAAGAACGGCTACAGTACGGGTTATGTGATTGGTCCATATTGAATTCTGAACAATAAACTCTCATGCGAACTCTGGTGCAACTGATTGAAGCACAAACCACATGGTCTCAGTCTTCATATCGGCATACCTGCCAACTTTTATGTTTTTTCTGTAAAATTTACGGAAAGGCAGTGTGTTTTACGGTTTTAGGGATGACCTATAATATTTTACTGATTTACGTACTAAGATCTTCTTTTTAAAATTCGCGCCAGAACAAGCTTTTGCATGCCGCCGATACATGCTGTGAGACCAGCGCACATTCGATACATGGTTCTGAACTATATTCACCAGATCGTTAGTCTTCGACTGGGAATACGAGATGCGTCCTAATTTGCCTGGATCCTAATCGATAGATATTGATTTGTTTGTGTTGAATAAAAGATCAGGGATAACTGTTCTTTAATAACTTGATTAGTTCGATAACATTTACCGTTCTGTATAAAAAATAGGTCGTGTTGTAGTTACGGAATAATATGTGAATTATCAGGGTGTCTACCGACAACGAAAAGTAATGAAAAGTAGCTAATTTATGTCTGGATATTTGGAGGTAACGAAAATTCGCTAAGGTCGGTTTAAATCATTTACAAGTTTCACGCAAGCGGTGACGATTGCGTAAGTTATATTTCTTCGTGCCCGCCCTCAAGGAAATACATACTGAGGATACCTTGAAATACATCGGTTGAACGTGTGTTTTCGGCATACCAAGAGTTTTTAGTTTAGTGTGAAGTATTTTTCTGTATTATCAGGAAACCTGACTTTTCATGTCACTTTTATTCGCGAATACTTGCGAAACTAGATAGTAACCTTTCATTTCTGTTATTGACCTCTACCTCAAATATGTCCAGAAATAACGCGAAATAATTTTATGTCGCAATCTTGCGAAATGATATAGTTTCGGGAAAAAAAATCTCGAAAAGGCTTTGAAATACATTTATTTAAAAAATCTATCTGTCACGTGAATTTGCGACATCCAGTATGGTCAATTCGAAATTCCATTATGTCGATTTTTCCTTCGAACTTTGGTTCCATCGGATATATAATCTATCCGGTTATCTCGAAAACTTGTATATTTCATGATTCGAATTAGAAACAAATTGTGCCTTCTTGTATTATTCGTGTAATCCTCTTCAGAATAATTCGTAAAATTGGATACCTTCTTCGAACGCTCATCCTCCAGAATCACATCCTCAAGACGGCCAGCTGACCGCACGACTTGCTTGTGGGAATCTCGTCAAACGGACCGAGATTGACGCCAGTTGCGTAAAATCATGAGACCCGTGCCCGATCGCGAACTTGTGATCACAAGGACTGCGGGATTCCTGTCAAAGGTGATTGGGCACCCATCACGAAACATTTCGAAATCTATTCGCTCCTCTTCCCCTGACCGTATACTTACAAGCGTAAGGGGAGCGAGAAGTGCATCAATCCACTTACAAATGACTATGCAGCACCGCGATACTCATTGGGACAGCGGGAATCCTGGCGCTGACCATACAACATGTCCATAACCGCTAGTGAATTTTAACCATGCCCTACCTCGAGCTTGCCTCCGCCATTCTGCCAGGACAGATAGACAGGCATACAATCGTTGAACGGCCAGGTGCGGCACTGATTCCACATTATCGCGTTCTCAGTGTCCAACCGCGAGGACAACGTGAAGCGGTCGAGAGCGGCAGCGATTGCGATACATCACGATATTTCTCCACATGCGATGACGAGGAAAAATGGATTCTTGTCAAACGGACAGCAAGCACTGCCGATTGCGTAATAATGCTACATTTTCCTGTGCCCGATCTCAAGGACAATGGCAATCTCGTTACGGGAATCTCGTCAAAAGGCTGAGACCATCGCCAACCGTGTAACATGTCTATATTTCTCCGTACTTGGCTGCGAAGACAGAATGTGAACGAATTTTTAGCCTGATTAAAAACAGGACACATGGATGTCCAATGGAACTCGGGAAGCCATTTCTATTTTGAAGACCAGAAGTTCTGAAGCATGTTATACAAACACATATTCTATTGATTTTCTGAAGAAAGCAAAGCAAGCCACAGCGTTAGCTCTTAAGTCAGACCCTTATTATGTCATCGGTTAGTGTAGTGTTTTATACTAATGCTGTTGAACTCGTAATTTTCCGAAGTGAAGAAAATGCATGAATTTTGTCATGTCAAATGAATCTCTGGAGTATATTTCTATTGTTAAGACCAGTAGTTCTGGTCCCTGTTATGCCAGCACCTTTTCTCCAGACTTTTGGCTGGAAGCAAAACAAGCCAAAGCTATGAATTTAAAAGTGCAAGTAATTTCCAGTGAGTGATCAGTGTATTACCTAGGTATATTATTTCAAGGAAGTCCTGTTATATCTATGCTCCACAAAATTCACCCCACCTGCTTCTTGAGGGTCATGCTCATCTACAAATAATTGGCCTATGATGTAAGTAGATAAGATTTAATTGAAATATCCTGTTTAAAGCATGAATTACTGTATTTTGTAGCCCAGGAGGATTGTTTCAAGCTGGGATATGTCGAAATTTGTTAGGTTTTTTGGCGTGCGCGCGTTTTACTAAAAGCTCTTTTTGAAAATTGGCAGGTATGTACTTGTCAAATTTTTGGCAGAGCTGGAAATCGAACCTCGGACCTCCGGGGTGGCAGCTAAGCACGCTGACCACTACTCCACGGAGGCGACACGGTTTGTTTATTTCGCTCTGTATAAGATCATGTCACCGCGGAGGCCCGGGTTCAATTCCCGGCTCTGCCACGAAATTTAATTCTGGAGCGGAACGGGGTTCACTCAGCCTCGTGGGGCACACAAACATAGTAGAGGCAGGTTCGCTTCCTGCCTCGGGTCATCCTGGAAGTGGTTTCCCACTTCTCCTCCAGACGATTGCTGGGACGGTTCCTATCGACAGGACCATGGCCGTCTTTCTTCCCACTCCCTTTGCTGCCCTTTCCTTCATTAGACCCAAGTTCGTGGGCGATTGGCTTGTCACCATCCCCAGTTGTATCTGCTGTCATGATTTGTTCAGCTCTGAGACACTGTCTTGGAATTTGATGGTAGAGGACTGATCCCTCGCAGAGTTCGAGGGTGAAACCGAGCTTGGAGGATAAGCGATCAAAGGAAAAGAACACAAGGACCATATGTATCGTTGAATAAGCTATGGTGCTGGGTAGGATGAGGAGGTGATTGCCTGTGGCTAGGGCACAGGCAACCAGTTAGCTAAGTCGTACATGTTCCAAGCTTCGTAGACCACAGGTTGCGCAAAGTGTCCCCCATTGGAACGATAACAACATGCGATAGCAAGTCGGTATGTAGCTGTGCGAACTCCCCTCCTTCGAAGCAATTCACAATACAAAGCTTATTCACTGCCTCAAGATGTATTCCAGCGACGTGTATGTGGATATGTTACTTATCTATGGGGAATCTCGACAGAATGCATACCAGGCACAACGCCTGTACCAAGAACGCTATCCGGATAGAAGTCAACCGACAGGCACGGTATTTCGTATTGTGGAAAGATGCCTGGGAAGGACATGGCCTGTTCGAGATCATCGCGTGTCGTCTGCTCACAATGACGAGGTTGTGTTTGATGCTAACCTGCATAACCCTCATACTAGCACACCGGCCATTGCACAGGAGACGATCATCAGCTGAGTGCCTGTTATGTGGATATTCCATACCCACCGGTTTCACCCATACCATCTGCACTTACACCAGGAGCTCCATGGTCATGATTTCGATGCCTGGGTGGCGTTCTGTCAATGGATCCTACAGCATGTGGACACTGATCCTGCTATTCTAGCGACCATCTTATTTACGGACGAAGCAAGATTCCACAACAATGGAACCGTTAATCGCCATAATATGCATTACTGGAGAGTGGATAATCCCCATTGGGTGCGACAGACATCTTTTCAGGTACAGTGCGGCGTAAATGTATGATGTGTGGCATCATGGGTGATCACCTCATCGGTCCCCATTTCTTTGAGGGCCATCTGACAGGACAACCCTATCTGCCGTTTCTTCAAGATGAACTAGCACCGTTTTTGGAACACATGCCACTTCTTGACCGCTGCAGGATGTGGTTTCAACATGACTGAGCTCCACCGTACGTGGTGGTGGTCGTCCGGAACCATCTCCATGAGACGTATCCTGATAAATGGGGCGGACCTGTACCCTGGCCTGCCAGATCGCCCGATCTTACAACCATGGATTTTTTTCTGTGGGGCCAAGTAAGACAACTGGTGTACGCACAGGAGCCGGCCGATCCTGGTCACCTTAAGACAGCTCATCGACGAGGCATGCCGTTCCATTTCGGCAGAGATGTTGCAACGATCCAGAGGGTCCTTTCAACATCGCGCGCAACATTGTATCGACCACGGAGGTTGTCGCTTCGAGCAGGTGCCGTGGATAACTGAAATCCTGTCACATGTTTCCTGGCCTCTATTAACCCAGCTCCACACCAACAGCCTTTTTCAAGGCCAAATAAGCAAATCAGTCTGTGGAAAACTATTAAGTATACAACCTTGCCACATTCCAGGCAACAGTGAAAAAAAAAAGAAAGAAAGAAAGAAAAAAAAATGCATGGGATTTGAACCTTCGAACTGTTGAGCACTGTCAACTATTGGACTTCCTACAGCGCGCTTGTCATGTGAGCTACTGTGACTCTTGACTTTTACCGCGCACTTCCCAGTCTTCCCAGAAGACCTGCCCTCGGTCTATGCGCGCACCTCCTTATTTTCAATTACGTGTTCTGCGTATCTGTGCTCGTTTTACGGGTTCATTCGAGATACCCATACTGAATTAATACTGGCACTCACGATTCCTGCTGTCTTCTAGCCCTTGAACACACATCTTGTTATATTACTCCAGTTTAGAGAGAGTGGACCGATGTCTTTCCGAATTGTAGTATGTGACAGGTTGAATAAAACTGGACCACAAGGGGCTGGCGGACCACCCGGTATATGGTGAAGTTCGATTACAATAGTTAATAATGTATGCGTTTATTTTAAATGCAGAAACTTTTTCTAACGTTGCGATAAGTGATAATAGTTATGTCATTTTGTCGGTTCACATTTTATTGGATTGTTGATTTTTGTTGCTGCTTATTTTAAGGGTTGCGACATCGTGGTCTTACAGCCCCATGTTTTTAGGTGTGTATGAAATTGGTATGGTAACCCTGGTTATTGTGATGGTTGTGCAGCCACAGTTTGTATTGGTAAATTGGGGATAGGATTGGAATGAGGTGGCTGTGACCTTAAGTTAGGAACCAGCCCTGTATTTTCCTGGAGTATAAGTAGGAAAACCATGGTACACCACTTCCAGAATGGCTGAGATAGGAATCGATCCCTCCTCTTATCAGTTTTGCCTCACGAGGCTGAGTGTACCCTGTCCCAGCCCTCACTAGAATTAGTTTCTTGGCAGAACCGGGAATCGAACACAGACCTTAGGGGCGACAGCCAAGAATGCTAGCTGCTACACCAGAAGGGTGTCTGTATTTATATCTGTTACTACATTCCATTTTATATTCTTTACGACATTTCTTAATTAATGAAGAAATGAAAGTCTTAACATTTTTGTGATTTCTAAAAATTAGTTATTTCAAGAACTTATAAATTAAATCAAGTCAATGCTCAAGGCATCTCATTTGTAAGTGTGTACTAATAGCTTGATAAGTTTACTGTGTTGATCATTGTCATTGGTTCTCTTTCTTTCGGCATGGTATGGCATGACCCACGCAAGCAGTCAGCTAGCATATCTGCTTGGATTTATATCAGTGGAAATACTTAGTGTTGGTGGTTTTTCATTACTCGGACATATTTCCGTTGCATAAATTTGGTCTAAAATTAAGTTAATTGCCATTTAAATGTTCTTCAGAGGCCGTATTATTTGAATAATGTGCTTTTTCGGCCTTATTAAAAGCAACAAATACAATTATTTTCAAATAATAGGTACGGACAAATTAGTGACGAGTCGAGACATCTAGCAGACTTTTATGACTTTTTGGATAGCAGTTTTATGCTCCCATTTCCTGACCTTGTATAATTTCATTGCAAACGGTGAGGCGCTGCATAGGCAGCGGCGGCAGGGTTCGATATGCATCCCATGTAAATAGATGTGGTGCGGTAGTGAGTTTCCGCCGCCTTTGCAGTGGCAACTCGCTAATTTGGCGGCGCGGTTCCAAACCGTATCTTGAGACGAATACGGTATTTGAATCCGATGAGAAAAATTGTCATATCACACAGTCTTGAATGTAATTGTATGGGTAATGTAATTTTAAATTTTATCCCTTAAAATAGGCTATAAATACACCAACCCAAAATAAAATTTCCTTTTCGCATTTTTATGGCAGGAAGAAATCTGGCTCGTGTGTGATCATGTTACATTTCTATATTGTAATTTTAAATAATTTTCTGTACGGTACGCTCCATTCGTAGACTATGGACGGTATGTGGTGAGGCTTCAAGATCAAGCTGACCGTTCAGGGCAGACAGTATTCCACTCTTGTATCATTTCAAGATGGTGCCTCCATGTTATATGCAATATAATGGTCTCGTGACTACATACATACTTTCTCACATTGAGTTGTAGATACCCAGAGTCTAGTTTACTCGTTAATTACTACGATTATTCAGAACTGCAGTCTAGAAGTTTTGCTCAAAAACATAATCTGATCTCAAATTAAATATACTGTATTTGTGTAAGGACTCTCAACTGATCATAATCCCTTTGAAATTTATGAACTTATGTGCATTTAAAATAACTGTCTTTCAGAATTTTAGATTATTTATTTTGCTCTAAATTTTAATTTATGTTTATAATAGGTGCTGATAACCTTTCAGCAACCAGGGCGTTTCTTTCCCCATGAGATTTGTATGATACTTTGGCAAGAAGCATGTGATTATCCACTTTTGGAGAAGGTTTGGGATACAATTCTGGAATTGTGTTAAAGTGTAAAATTATTTCTGTGGAATATGTGCACACTTCATTTTGGAGGACTATGCTAATTCTGGCGAGTTCTATTTGAAGCGTGCTAAATAAATTTGGAAGATCAATTAACTTTATCTGGTTGTTTGCTCTCGGATGGAGTCAGTCATCTTACCTACATGTGAACAGTTGTGACTTACTATCTTACTGAAACATTACAGTACATGGAAGAATAATACATTTACAAGATTTACATATTATTGTTTTATAGATAATTCACCTATAATTTTTTTTCACTGTGGAAGCTCTATTACAGACGGAATCAAGAACAAAAATTGGCAGTAGGAGGTATAGTAGGGTAGATACAGTTAGCGATTTGGAGAATGTGTGGATCGCTGGCCTCCTAATTACAACGTATGTCAGTGTGCCCCTGTTCTATTAAGCTACCTTCCTTCTGCTAACATTCACTTTGCGTGCAGCCTTTTTGCAAATGCCCCCCGGTGTTCCTGATCTTGTTGTTACACTGTATTACCCGTTCGTATCAGGGCCGATGACCTTTATGTCTTGCCTTTTAAAACACCACATACCAGCAAACTTCTTCCATAAAATTCACGGAAAGACGGTGTGTTTTGCAGATTAACTATAATATTTCACGGATTTACATACCGGTACCAAGATGATCTTTTTTAAATTGGCGCCAGAAGAATCTTCCGCATGCCGCTGATACATGCTGTGTGACCAGCGCACATTCGATACATCGCTCTGAACTATATTCAACCGATCGTTACAGTCTTCGACTGGGAATACAAGATACGTCCTGATTTGCCTGAATCCTAGTCGATCGATATCGATTTGTTTGTGTTGAAGGAAAGCTCTGTGATAACCGTTGGCTTGTTCTTTGATGTGTTGATTGGTTAGAAAACCTTTACAGTTCTGTATAAAAAGTTCTTTTCTTCTTCACCACGAATTACAAAGCGTAGGCCGTGCTGCAGTTACGGAATAACATGTGAATTATCAGCGTGTCTACTGGTAACGACAAGTATTAAACACGCGCCACTAGGCTCACAGATTGCAATGGAGCAAGTTTTAAGCTATATTTCCCTGTTCCCGCCCTCAAAGAAATGCATACTTGAGGATACCTTGAGTGGTATACATCGGTTCAACGTATGTTTTCGGCATCGAGAAGAGGTTTAGTTTTGTGTGAAATATTTTTCTGTATTATTAGGAAACCTGACTTTTTGCGACACCTTTGTTCGCGAAAACTTTTGAAACTCAACAGGAACCTCTCATTTCTGTAAATTTGGAGACTCTCTCAAATATAAGTCCAGAAATAACTTGAAATAATTTAATGTCACAATTTTGCAAAATTATGCAGTTTCGAGAAGGATTCCCGAAAAAGTTTCAAAATGCATTTTCTGTACTTTTTAAAATCTATCAGTCTCGTATATTTGCGACATCCAGTATGGTTAATTAGAAATTCCCTTACATGTAGATTTTTCCTTCGAAGTTTGGTTCCATCGGATACATACCGTAATCTAACTGGTTATCTCGAAAACTTGTATAATTAGTGATTTGAATTCGAAAGTATATGTGCCGCCTGGTATTGTTCATGCAATCCTCTCAGAATAATTCGTAAAATTCGATACCTACTTCGAACGTTCATCCTTCAGAGTTATGTCCTCGAGACGGCTGGCTGACCGCAAGATTTACTTGCGGGAATCTCTTCAAACGGACAGAGATCGATACCTGTTGCGTAAAATCATAAAACCCGTGCCCGATCGCAAACAGTAGAATCCCGCTGTAACGATCACCAGTATAACGAAATTTTCAGAAGAGCGAAATTCTAGTTTGGCCCCTTCCCTTTTCCCTATTTACTGTGTGTTAAAGTATTTCATTTTAACGAATTTCGTACTTTCAGTAAAACGAATAACATTTTGCATATTTATCAATATGTAAATTATTTTCAAAAACATTTTAACAAATTCATACTCTTAAATGACACAATTTTTTTCTTATTACATTATTTTGTTATTCAGACGATATGACCACCATTTTGCATACATGTACCGTACGCGATTGTGCAGGATATCGATTTGTATAGCCAATCGGTTTCACCCGATATCCAATATAAGATGTCACACTATTGGCAGAGTCGCCAAGTTTAAATTCTGCCAATGAAAGTTATGGTTTAATATCTTGTCTAGTTTGTTTCGCTGCATTTTTTTGTCTTGTATTGCGCTTTGAAATGGTGTTTGCGTCAGTCTTCTTCTCGGTTTAATTTTAAACACCATTTATTATTATTATTATTATTTATTTACCATAAATCATACAAGTATGGAAGGCCTAGTGAAAAAGGGCAAGCCCCACATACATATTTCGTGCTTCACAGGCACAGTTTACATCTACATTTGTTTTAGGAATATTTACATGTATTACAAAGATATTTGCAGTATTTACATATTTAGAATATTGACATGGTACATTTTTCCTGTTCACTCACTCTCTCACTCACGCACTTTCATAGCCTCAATCACTTGATACATTCATTCATTCCATTCAGATACGCATTCATTCAGCAAGACAATCAATCGCTCATACATACGTTTATTTATACAATGTACCTTTTCACGTACGGCTTGAATTTCCGAAGAGGCAAGATCTTGGCATCCCCTGGCAGCGCGTTCCATAACCGAGCAGAGTGGCCGTAGAAACCTGTCAGGTAAGCATTGCTACGTGCGAAGGGCGGCACGAGAGTTATACCTCGTCCTCTTCGAACTGAGCGATATGCCAATGACAGTCGGCAAAAAGGGTCAATATTAATGGAACCTGTAAGGGATTTTTTGAGAAAAATTAGATCAATTTGTTTGGCTGTTGCCTCTATAGATGGAAATTTTGACAAAGGGGAAGGGGAATAACTAGCTGTTAGCCTCTCTGCGTGGCGCTGTACACGCTGAAGTTTGTTCATGTTTTCCGCTGTAGTGGGATGCCAAGCAGGTAAGCCGTACGTTAATATCGGACGGACCATGCATATGTAAGCCGTCCTGAAGGCTCTAGGTTTACAAGCTCTCATGTTTCTGTACAAGAAACCCAGAACTTTGCGGACCTTACATCTTGCCTCTTCACTTTGAATGTTCCAATTCAGGGTGTCTGAGATTGTTACCCCTAATAACTTTAAGTTTGTGCACTGTGGGATGACACTGTTTATAATTTTGTATTCATTCTCAATGTTTTGTTTTTTTTTACCTAGTTATTCTTGTGTGTTAACATTTTTTTACATTTATATTTAAATTATTCACAGAACACCACAGCGATAAGTTGTCCAGATCTGATTTAAGACAGAGGGAATCTTCTTCACTTTTAATGCCCCTGTATAGCATGGTGTCATCTGCATATAGTGACATTGATGAGGTAACACAGCCAGGAAGATCGAGCACATACCGTATATACCCGAATGTAAGACGAGGTTTTTCCCCACTTTTTGTGTTATAAAAATTTGGGGTCGTCTTATATTCAGAGTATAAAAATAAAATAAAATTGTTTAATTATTATTATTTGCAAAGTAGTATGTGGTGTTGGCATCTTGTAACTCACAACAAATCAATGCGTTAATGAAGATTAAAATATATTTTGTTATGTTTAATTACTATGCATATACGAATGGCGTACATTTTGAGGTTAGGATTTACGCATACATGTCATTTCGCGAGGATAAATTATATGTTTGAAAGCATACGGAAATATGTTTTAAAACAATCTTTACAAGAACAACCAGTCAGTTTTACGAGCAGTAATTGAGTGATCAACGTATCTTAATTTAATAACGTCTCACATTCTTGAACAAAGAAATTATAGAGTAAGTCATGGAAAAAGCGGGCAGAGGGATTTCCGATAACACAAGACTCTATAAAAATGAAAACACGACCTTAAGGGCATATATTGTGCAAGTTATGAGTTAGCGAGTATTTTTTTGAAAAAATCTGTAAGAGGCAGTTGATAACTAGGCCTCGTCTTATATTCGGGGTCGTCTTACATTCGGGTATATACGATATATAGTGAAGAGAAGAGGTCCGATCACAGAACCCTGGATCACTCCGGAAGTAACTTGAACAGCCTGAGATCGAGCTCCTCCGTACACTACACACTGCGCTCGACCCTCTAGGAATGACCTCACCCATGCCAGTAAGCTACCCCGTATGTTAAGCTGCTGTAGCTTTAACAAAAGTCTTTCATGAGACACTTGATCGAAGACCTTAGCCCAATCCAGTGCAATACAGTCTACTTGTTTCACTTCTGGCTGATTCAAGTAGAACTGAAACTCATCAATGACTTCTGTCAATAGCGTAGTGCAAGAACGACCCGGAAGAAAACCGTGCTGATTTGGGTCCAGCAGATTGTTCTCCCGCAGGAATTCCAGCACATTGTTTGCTACTAGCCGCTCCATACATTTACAAATTATAGATGTTAGACACACCGGTCTGTAATTTGCAACATCTTCTCTGTCACCTTGCTTATAGATTGGCAACACGTTAGCACATTTTCACCCACACGGAACAGAACCTTGGTTGATAGACAGCTTGAATAACGCACACAGAGAGGGCTCTAATGCTTCCGCACACTGCAGCAGGATCCGTCCGGGAACATCATCTGGGCTGGTCGCCGCATGTGGTCTAATCTTCCGTAGGCTCTGAATCACCTCAGTTGTTGTGAAGTACAGGTTGGAGAGTGGGAGGGGTGGAAGTGATGACCTTGGCAGAAGCAGGTTCGTGGTCATATCCGGCTTAGAAAAGTTCTGCTTAAAACTGTCACTGAAGGCTGTTGCAATATCTTGGGGTGCACTGAGGAATGTACCGTTACAGTGGAAGGAGGCTGGCGCAGCGGTGCCACGTCTTCTGGACAAGAATTTCCACATTTCACTGGTGCTGCTTATTTTGTGAATATAATTGTCTTATGTTTCGCAAATTAATTTCTTTGTTTTGTTCCTGATCTTCTTGTATTTTTCCCACTGATGTCTGTTGAGCAACTTTTCCATTTCTTGTGTACAATGTTTCTTTTCCTAATCATTTTAATGACTTCCTTCGTCACCCAAGGAGAATTTTTCTTCCCACTAATGGTTATTTTCGGTATAATATATCCACACATTTAAAGAAACAATTTCGCCAGGCGTGCCACACTGAGTTGATGTCACTGGTGTCCAGAATACATGGGGTGGAAGGTGATTGAGGAATAAAGATGATAACAGTTTCCAGTCTGCCTTTTTGTAATTGTATACTGTCCTCACTGTGATCTTGCTGCGTGGTTTGTTGTAATGCAATGTGGTAAAGATGGCTGCGTGATCACTGAAACCGGGGATGACTTCAGCTTTCTGTACAGAGGAAGGAAGGCTTGTGAGGAATAGGTCTATTGTGGAGCGTGTAGTTTGTGTGATACGAGTTGCTTCGGTTATTAATTGGTCAAGGAATAAGTCGTAGAATGCGGTAAGGAATTCATTAGCTATGGGATCCTTGGGAGTGGGAGGAGAGTTTTGCCAGTCTATTTCTAAATTAAAATCGCCTGTTATGTAAATGGCCTTGTATTTGTGCTGGATGTATTGTACATGACGGAGGGACTCCAAAAGTTCATCATTGATGTGCTGAGTTGAATTTGGAGCACGGTATACAGAGCCTATTAGAAATGTGTTGTTGGCGAACGTGAATTCCACCCACACAGCCTCAGCATCAGTTTCAAGCTCCCGTTGGCAAACAGGCCTTAACTCAGGTTTCATGGCTATTAGTACTCCTCATTTGTTGCAAGAACAGTCTGCGTTTGTGTGTCACGTTATTGGTATATTAATGAGAAATATGTGAATAATACATCCTCGGTTGTGTTTACAAATGTTAGTGAGATGTGATGGTTCAACATCATCATCATCATCTTCATTTCCAGCTTCCTGGGTCGGGTTGTGAATTAAGGACCTCCAACGTTTCCTGTCTCTCCACCACTCCTCTCCTGTTTTTAGTACTTCTTCAGGTTTTCCTCCTCTCTTCTCTACACACTCCCACACTGTATCTGCCCATCTCTTTCGGGGCCTTCCTCGTGGTCTCTTCCCTGTCATCTTTTCACAGAAAGTTTTCTTTGGTACTCTCTCCTCTCCCATTCTCATCATATGTCCATACCACTTTAACTTTGTTATTTCTATCCTGTCCTGCAGCTTCAAGATTCCTGTCCTTTTTCTAATCTCTTCATTTCTAACTCTATCTCTTCTGGTCTTGCCCTCTATACCTCTTAGGAATTTCATCTCCGCGGCTTGTATTCTACTCTCCTCTCTTTTTGTAGTAGTCCACGCTCCAGCTGCATATGTTAGTATGGGTCTGTAGTAGGTTGAATATAATACATTTTTACATTTCTTTGGGACATCTCGGTTCCACAGAATACCCCTTATGCTCTGGTAAAAACTGTTCGCTTGTTGTATTCTCTTTCCAATTTCCTCAGTTATCCTTCCATCTTCTGTGATCACACTTCCCAAGTACTTGAAACTTTTAACCACTTCTAGAATTTTCCCATTCAATTCTATCTTTCCTCTTCCTTCCTTCCTTCCTCTTGACATTACCATTGTCTTGCTCTTCTCTGTGCTTACTTTCATCCCAAATTTCTCTATTTCTTGATTCCATACATCTAGTTGTTTTTGTACTTCCTTTTCATCCTCGCCCCATATCACTTTATCATCTGCAAACAGCATGGCCTTTGTTGTCTCTTGTCCCAATCTCTGTTTAACATTCTTGTGAATTTCATCCATGACTATGATGAATAGTAAGGGGGACAATACACTTCCCTGTCGGAGACCTGTTTCCACTTTAAACCATTCTATTTCTCCTATACTGGTCTTCACGCTACTCACACAATATTTGTACATAGCTTTTAACATTTGGACATCAGCTCTGTTAACTCTCTTTTCCTTAATACATTCCAAACCACCTGTCGAGGCACACTGTCGTACGCTTTCTCAATATCAATAAATGTCCTCACCATGTCTTTTCCAAATTCCCATCTTTTCTCCATCATTTGCCTTAATGCAAAGATTAGGTCAAATGTTGATCTGTCTTTCCTAAAACCATACTGTTCTTCTTCCATCTCTCCTTCTATCTTCCTCCTCAGTCTGCCTTCCAAAACTCTCTCAAAGATCTTAGCTACATGAGCGATAAGAGTGATCCCTCTGTAGTTATTGCATTCCTTTTTGTCACCTTTCTTAAAAATCGGGGTAATTAATCCCTTTCCCCATTCTTCTGGAATCTCTTTCTTCTTCCAAATTATTCTAAATAATCTATACAACCACTGTACTCCTATTGGTCCCGCTGCTTTTATCATTTCCGCGGACACCTCATCCTCTCCTGCTGCTTTACCGCTCTTCATCTTCTGTATGGCTTCCTCTATTTCTAGCATAGTGATCTCCTTTTCTTGTTCTTCTTCTTCCATTGTTTCTTCTTGCTCTTTTTCATCTTCCAGTTCAATGTATTTAACATTTAGTAGCTTTGAAAAGTATTCTTCCCATCTTTTTAATATATCATCTCTTTGATACAATATCTGTCCTGCTTCAGTTTTTACAAATTTTGTGTTTTCCCTACCTTTTACACTGTTTTTCACCAATCCATATAGAACCTTTTTACTTCCTTGGATATCCTCCTTCAAAGTTTCCGTGAAACCTTCCCAACTTTTCCTTTTTTCTTCTTGTACAATTTTTTGGCATGCCTTCTTTGCTTCTCTATATTTTTGCCATTTCTCTGCATTTTTACTGCCTAGCCACTTCCTCCATGCCATTTGTTTTTCTTTAACAGCTTCCTTTACCCTGTTGTTCCACCAAGGAGTCTCCCTTTCCTTTTTCTTCCCTGATAGTCTTCCACAAGTGTTTACTGCACACTTCGCAAAACAATTTCTAAAACATGCCCATTCCTGTTCGACACTTTTTGCTTCGTCTTTGGGAATTTCCTTTTTCAAGTCTTCTTGAACTTTTCCATTGCCTCTCTCTCTTTTAGCTTCCACACCTTAATTTTTCTTTCCCTTTCCTCCGCAAGCTTTGTGATTTTTCCAAGCCTTAATTTGGCTATCACCACTTTATGGTCTCCTTCAAAATCTCCTCTTGGCATAGCTGTCACATCTACCAGTTGTCTACGTTTATCCTTTTCCACTAGGATAAGATCGATCATTGTTTTTGTCTTTCTGTCTCCCCATCCATACCTAGTTATTTTTTGGGAGTTCTTTTTCCTAAACCATGTATTTCCAACAATTAATCCATTCCTTCTACAGAAATCTATTAACATTTCTCCTTCTTCATCCTGATTTCCATAGCTAAATGGGCCAATTATCTCTTCTTTTCCCTGCCTATCTGTTCCCACATGTGCATTCATATCCCCCATAATTATAACCTCTTTGTCTTCTATACCCTTTTCCAGTTCTTCTAAGAAATCCTCTAAACATTCATCTACCTTCCCTGTCTGGGGTGCGTAAATCTGTATAAAATCCTTTGTACCACTCTCAAGTCCTAGTCTAATTTTCAACATACTGCACTAAGTCTTCTCTCAATATTATTGCAACACCATTCATTGCCTTATTTCCTCCACTCCAATATATTCTATATCCCTTCCCTTTCTTGACTTCTTTCTCACCTTTTCCCTTCCATTTCGCTTCACTGACTCCCATCATTGCTATTTCCTTCTTTTCCATATAGTCCACCAATTCTTCTGTCTTGCCATTGAAGCTCATCACGTTTATGAAGGCGATGTTTGTGGTGTCTGGTAGCCTACTTCTCACAGTTCCCCCAGACCCCTGGGAACTGCGCGTCGCCTGCAGGGGACGCCCTAGCACTTTCCGAGGCCTCAATTCACACTCACTCATTTTATAGGCTATTAGTACGATGAGTTCGCCACACTCAAAGGCTCAACATCATCAGTCATTCCTTAATTGATGCATTCTCCTTCCCTTGTTCAAATAAAAATAAAGTTTTCACTTCCATGTCTGATACTTTGTCCATTCCATTTCTTTGATTAAAAGATTTTGGCTTACCAAGGGATAAGAGTGAAAGAAGGGAATAGCAGTGGATAAGTGAGGTTATTGCCGTCTCACAATGGACATTTTGATGGTTATTCAGCATTCGTACGAAGTATAAAGTATTGATCCAAGACTAAATTAAGGTGTTGGAACTTTTTCTAAAAAATATGTTGCCAACATTGAAGTACAAATTTAGTGTCGTGTTTATTTTTAAAACCACCAAGTATGTGTAAAATAATTCATTGAGGATGCATATATAAGGTGCGTTCAAAATGTAATGAGCCGGAGGCTGTAATGCGCAAACGGTGACGACATCGGCTAATCGTGGCGTGTGTAACGAGGTGTGGTTCCGACCAGAGCGTGGAAGGTCACAGCCCGTCTCTAGAGGGCACACGTGCACGTCACGTGACGATACAAAGCGAGCAGCAGTATGCATCAATCGTCCAACACTACCAGGCGCATTGCAAACAGTGACATGGAGGCGTCAAGCGAAGAGGAGTAGGGGAATGGACAATCATCGCCGAATGTCACAAGTGTAGGGCGAACACTGCGTGTCCCTTGCAAGGGTCAAGGCGTGGCACAAGCGCTTCAGGGAAGGACAGTTGTTGTTAGCCGATGATGCCCGGTCTGGGGCACCCCCCTGCATTACCGATAACAACGTCCAGCTGGTTGATACACTCATTACCCAGGACCACCAAGTGACAGTGAACGCCATAGCCGCCGTGATCAGATTGAGCGTCGGAAGTGTGCACACCATCATGAAGGAACGACTGCACTTGTGGAAAGTGTGTGCCCAATGGGTGCCCCACAGTCTTATACCACACCAGGAAGCATGTCGAATGGCCCACTGTATTGGTCTTGGTTGGACAATTGATGCATGCTGCTGCTCGCTTTGTATCGTGACGTGCACGCGTGCCCTCTAGCGACGGGCTGTGACCTTCCACGCTCTGGTCGGAACCACACCTCGTTACACACGCCACGATTAGCCCATGTCGTCACCGGTTTGCGCATTCCAGCCTCCGGCTCGTTACTTTTTGAACGCACCTTATACTTATTGATTACATTTTCCACAATAATTTCCATTTTCATAATACGGTTGGTTTGTGTGCAATATAGGAAATCTTCTTGCAATTACTATATTATTAATTATTTGATATTCATACGTACATCGTAATTTTCTTCTCATCAATTAAATACCTGGCTTTTTCCTAAATAAAGGCATGTTGAAGTAATATTGATCCTGCAACGAATATAACACCAGATGAATTCTTAGGAATTGATTTAACTCATTTCGGTATAACAAACTAATTTTTGAGGTCCCAAAAATTTCGTTAAACTGGTATTGTACTGTAAATCTATAAATATTAATGCTAAAATTTGACAATTATTTGGAAATGATAAATATACTATTGTATTTTATTTTTGTTGGAAAACACTTACGTGTTATGTCCAAACCTCGAATAAATAAGCGACGTCTTGTGGAATGCTTTCACCTTTCAAAGTAATAATTTTAAAATGTTTCCCTATTTTTAGATCGTTCTTCATATGAAGGGGTTTGATCTACCTGGTCCTCTTAACTTGGATTTACTCATCTCCACAAGAGAGATTGGTAATCTAATGTCAGTCCAATAGTCTGGTTCAAACTAAAGTCTCTTTATATTCAGACAAGCTGTTCCATACAAATTCAACACAACAGAAGAAACATACCAGCTTTAATTATAACATGATTGCATTTCTCAGTCTAATGGAACAATATTCACATTAGACTAGTGCAATACAGTGAATGACATTCTAACTTCAAGCAACCTATTCATGTTAAAACATAGTAGTCATAGATTTTACAAATATTTTTATAATTTTAAGCAATTTTGTTATGATGAGTTTTTTTTTTAACTTTTATGCACTCTCGTACTAGGAGTGATTTGGCATGGTGTGGATTCCACCTAGTCTTGTGCTAAATATTAGCAGTATGTTAGGTTCCGATATATGAGCCCCTTGGTTCATAATACCGTATTTACTTGCCTATAACACCCCCTTTTTTCCTGAATTTTCAACTTCAAATATAGGGGAGGGTATAAAGGTGAAAATTTCCCTTAATATAGGTTAGGATGGTGTGGTATAAAGGCACACAAAGGAGCACCTAGTGTCCTTAAATCAACAAACAAAATCGTTATTTTACTACTTTACCAAAAAAGTGATAGCCCATTTAAATAGCCACTCTTTTGCATAGTCACGGCTGACTGGTCACAGGACTACGGCTGAGGCCAAGCTTGCGACTTGGTAACGCGTCAGATGTGCCCGGTTTGGGTTTTTCCCACTGGCGACTGTCGCCGACTTCCATGGCCTCCTAGTTTGGTGACTAGTGTCATAGTGGGGTATTCGAGGAGGCCGTGGTCGAATGCAAGGAATTCCTTGACTCGCAACTATCATTTTATGTAGTGGGGATGGCACACTTATAGCATGAGGGGGACCAACGCAGATACATGAGTTTTGTTTTCTTTGGTGTTAACACACTGTAAAAAAAAAGTGCAATATTCTATTATTTTGCTTGAAATAGCCTTCTCTACAAGCTGCTGGTGTTCATAAATGAGCTAAGAAAGCATATGCTATGTTTTGCTATCTCATTTTCTGCTCTTCATAAAATGAAACAGCAATTTTCTCTCCCCCCTCCCTAAATTAACTGAACACGCTATACAGAGAGTCCTTGCTTTATTTGAGAAAATATAATGTGAGAACTTTTTGCTTTATATCAGTGCTGTCCAATTTTCTGGAGTGCTGGGGCACATTTAACTAATGCCCAAATAGGTGCAGGCTCCACCAGTCATCACAGCCAGTATATGACTACCCTTACTACATTTATTATTATTAATATTATTATGGCATTATCACTAAAATAAGTATACTTCAAAAATACTACAAAAAAAAGCTATTAATATGACTTTATAACCTACATAATTATTGTCGACCAAAGTATTATGTGCACTTAAGTTTGAAGGTTGTTTGTGAAGTAACCAATAGACCTACATAAAATCCAATAACATCATCATTTTCGTCGTTCTATTGCACGTTAGTTCATGTAGGTTTGGAATTTTTAATTTATATTTTAATATTTTTTGTCGCAGTTGGAGCACAAAAAGTGCACGTTTTTAAGCGTGTTTCAACCATGCGTCACATTTAAGAATTATCTCAAAAACCCGTCATCAGATCGAATCCAAATTTTAACACAATATACATTGGAATGTTGTATAACTGGATTATTAATTTCAAAATTTTGCGTGTCCAAGAAAAAAAGTTATCATTTTTGTAAGGTAACTTTTTCTCGGCTCGGGGTGGTTGGAAAATGTAGTTCTTGGTTGCTATGTAATCCTTATACATCAAAAAGTTAAGCTGTATGACTGTGAAATACGTAAATTAACTCACTTATTTTACATCGGTTTGTATTTGTAGGCGGAAATAACACATCGTTCACCAACTACCCGCTCCCGGGAGAGCTGTACAGCGTTGCTGTGATGGAGCCCATCACTTCCGAGTGAGGCATGATGTGTGTTGGGCTCCATTTCGGCAACGCTGTACAGCTTTTCGGGGAGCGGGTAGCTGATAAACAATGTGTTATTTCCGCCTACAAATACAAACCGATATAAAATAAGTGAGTTAATTTACGTATTTCACAGTCATACAGCTCAACTTTTTGATGTATAAGGATTACATCGCAACCAAGAACTACATTTTCCAACCACCCTGAGCTGAGAAAAAGTTACCTTACAAAAATGATAACAACTTTTTTTCTTCGACACGCAAAATTTTGAAATTAATAATCCAGTTATACAACATTCCAATGTATATTGTGTTAAAATTTGGATTCGATCTGATGACGGGTTTTTTAGATAATAATTCTTAAATGTGACGCATGGTTGAAACACGCTTAAAAACGTGCACTTTTTGTGCTCCAACTGCGACAATAAATATTAAAATAAATAAAAAATTCCAAAACTGCATGAGCTAACGTAAAATAGAACGACGAAAATGATGATGATATTGGATTTTATGTAGATCTATTGGTTACTTCACAAACAACCTTCAAACTCGAGTACACATAATACTTTGGTCGACAGTAGTGTGAAGTTTGACACTGCATGTTCGCTGCAAGTTCAGAAAATTCTGGCGTGTAGCTGGAATAAGCTGCTCTTAATGCCTCATCTAGTTGTGAGTCTGTCAGGCTGGATCGGTAATTATTATTTATTATTTATTCTTGATGATATTCATAGATGAAAATGTGACCTCACAATGATATGTCGAACCAAAACAAGAATACATTTTCAAAGCAACACTACGAACCCTGGGATACTTATTCCTGTCCACCGGAGACCAGAAATTGGTTGAAGTTGAATAACATGATTTCAGAGGTATATCTTGAACATTGTGAGGTTTAAAGACGACTAGCTTTCATATTCCATATTCCGGAAAGCCACACAAAAAAGAGAAGAAGCTTTCATATTCCATATTCCGGAAAGCCACACAAACTTCGCATGCAATTGACAATCAGTCTAACCACCCCATACGCATAAATTGGCGGGGTTCAATTCAGTGGTGCACAGGGTTTTAAACATACCCATGTCAAAAGACAATTACTGTATAATAAGGAAATTAGAACCATTAAGCAAATAGCGAAGGAAAACAATTTCCCGCCAAGCAAAATAGACCAAATTGTAGCCAAACAAAAATAAAAGATAAAACTATTCCAAAACCGGACAGTAATGAGAAAAAAATTCGTGCGCTTCAACTAGGTGAATGCGAACACACATAACATCACTAATCTATTCAAAAAGCAAGGCATAAAAATAGCATTCATAACGAATAACACAACCGGTAGGCACCTGCAAAATAGTAATCTAAATAAACATGACCCGTATTCAAAGTCGGGGTATATTCTATTACATGCCAAAGTACTGGTTGTCAAGCTAATTACATCAGACAGAGTGGAAGTCGAGTAGATACACGTTACAATGAACATAGTAATGCGATAAAATACGTAACACATTCAGCCGTATGCGAACACATGTGTGACGCGGGGCACAGCTTCGCCTAAAAATAATTCATCACGAATCGAAAGGCAGAGCTCTTGACAGAAAGGAAGTGATCGAGATACACCTAGCCAAAAGAAACGACCCCAACAATCAGCCGTATGCGAACACATGTGTGACGCGGGGCACAGCTTCGCCTAAAAATAATTCATCACGAATCGAAAGGCAGAGCTCTTGACAGAAAGGAAGTGATCGAGATACACCTAGCCAAAGAAACGACCCCAACAATCTAAATGAACACACTTTTATGGCGAGCTCACCCGTCACTCTACTAAAAAACACACCCTGTCGGAAACAAGACACAATTTAGCGATATAGCCAAGCTAGATTAAAAAAAGTCCAACCCCTCCTCCACGTGGTGGGAGACGGGCAACGGCATGAAGTAGGGGATTGCCTGTAGGGGTGAAGTACAGTGGGGACTTCGTGTGCCCCGGGACCGCTACGGTAGCTGTGAAGGCCCTATAGGAACCCTGAAAAGTGACGGCTGACGGGGCTCTGCTGAAGCTACGATAGGCCTAGCAAGCCAGTAGTGGATATCATATTTGCTTTCAAACCAGGAACAGGCCTCGGAAAGGACGGATGCAAACGACGACGACCCGGATATGCTAATGGACTAAGAGTTGGAACATTAAACATACAGACACTGACAGGAAAAGTGGAGGAGATTGTAGATGTGATGGAGAGAAGAAAACTGGATGTACTGGGCTTGGCAGAAACAAGATGGAAAGGAGAAGGTCGCAGAGAACTGAGGAAAGGGTACCGGTTGTACTGGAGTGGGAACAGTGAAGGAAGGAGCAGTGGAGTAGGAGTAGTTTTGAGAGATGGAATGAAGGAAGAGGTAAAGGGAATAAGTGACAGGATCATGAAGATCGGAGTAACTGTAAAGGGAAGAAGCCTGGAGATAGCCCAGGTATATGCCCCTCAAGTTGGATGTACAGCTCAAGATAAGGAAGACTTTGAGGAGGAGCTACAACAGCAGTTGAATGGGCAGAGCATCATTGTCATGGGAGATTTGAATGCACATGTAGGAAGTGAAAGGCAAGGATATGAAAATGTATTGGGAGCAGAAGGATGGGGTAGCAGGAATGAAGAAGGGAGAAAGTTGCTGGATTTTTGCAAGAGAAACGGTTTAGTGGTAGGCAACTCCTGGTTCCGGAAGAAAGAAAGCCACAAGGTAACGTGGTACAGCAGTGATTGAACAAAGAAATCTTTGGTAGATTACATGCTGTACGACTGGGAAATGAAGAGAAGTGTCAGAGATATAAAGGTAATACCATCAGAGGCCTTAGATAGCGACCACAGAATACTTGTAATGAACCTGGGAGTTGTTAAGGATAGCAAGAGGACAGAGTACCAGGAAAGGAGAATCAAAGTATGGAAACTCAAGGAAAAGGAAGTCAAGGAAGAATTCCAGAAGATAATAAGGGAAAGGATGCCAACAGACAATCCTAAAACAGGGGAAGAGGAATGGAAGCAATTCAAAAACACAATGGTGGAAGCTGCAGTGGCAGTATGTGGAAGAACAAGCAACAGAAAGTGGTGTAAAGAGACACCATGGTGGAATGAGAGAGTAAAAGAAGCTGTGGGAAGGAAGAACAAGGCTTTCAGAGTGTGGTTCCAGGAAAGAACTGATCTGACAAGGGATGATTATAAGATAAAGAAGAAAGAAGCAAACAAGATTGTCGCAGAGGAGAGGAAGAAGTGGATGGTAAAGTGGACAGAGCTGATGGAGGAAGACAGCAGAGGAAATAAGAAAGTACTTTATGGGATGGTCAAAAGTAAGAGAAGAGGTCTGCGAGAGGATGTGGTAATGATGGACAAAAACGGAAATGAGGTACACAACAAAGAGGCACTCAAGACAGTGTGGAAAGAGTACTTTGAGAATTTGCTGAATCCAAATGGTCATAGGGAGGAAGACAATGTATTGGAAGATGGAGAAGACAACACAGGAATGGAAAAGGACCTGACTTGGAGAGAACTGGAAATGGCTATAGACAAGATGAAAGGAGGAAGGGCACCAGGTGTGGATGAAGTGAGTGTTGAAATGGTGAAGGCAGCAGGGGAGGTTGGGAAACAGTGGCTGTACCGTGTGATGAGGGTGATATGGAAGGAGAAAAAGACCCCAGAAGATTGGAAGAAAGGATTAATTGTCCCAATATTTAAGAAAGGAAGCAGAAAGGAGTGCAGAAATTACAGGGGAGTTGCACTCATACCTCACTGTGCCAAGATATATGAAAAGATATTAGAAAGTAGAATACGAGCCAAAGTGGAGAGAAAATTGAGAGAGGAGCAGTATGGATTCAGACCTGGGAGATCAACAGTGGATCTCATATTTTCAGTGAGACAGCTCCAGGAACACCACTACGAATTTGGAGAGGATCTGCTGATGGCCTTCCTGGACATCGAAAAGGCCTATGATAGGGTGTGTAGGGAGAAGGTTTGGAAAGCAATGGAAAGCATGGGAGTGGAAAAAGAGACTGTAGGCAGAGTGAAGGAGATGTATTGTGGAAGTGTGAGTTGTGTGAAAGTTGGAGGGGAAAGAACAGACTGGTTCAGACAAATGAGTGGCCTGAAACAGGGTAGTGCGCTGTCACCCCTTCTCTTTATTGTGGTTATGGACGAGGTAATGACACGGGTAGCAGGAAAGATAGGAGAAGATAAGATGAAAGCAATGGTGTTTGCAGATGATCTCATGGTCTGGGAAAACAAGGAGGAGGAAATTCAGGAGCAACTGAAGGCTTGGGAAGAAACAGTGGGAGAGTACGGATGGAAGTTCAACATCAGTAAATGTGAGATCCTGTTAACGACCAGGAAAAAGGACAGACCAATGAGTGGGATAACACTTGGAGGTGGACAGCTGAAGAAGGTGGAAAGTCTCAAGTACTTGGGAAGTATAGTGGAGGAAAATGGGAGAAATGACAAAGAGATTACGGAACGTGGCAGACAGGCAGAAGCATTTCTGAGAAGCATTAGGAGCTTAGTGTGGAATAAAGATGTCCCACAAAAAAGCAAGGAAGTGTTATACAGAAGCTACTATATCCCGATACTGACCTATGCTTCAGAAACGTGGACAATGAAGAAAAGAGACATAAGCAGAATACAGGCAGGTGAAATGAAGTTCCTGCGAAGTAGGATCGGAGTAACAAGAAGAGACAGGGTGAGGAATGAAAAGGTCAGGGAAATGGTGAAAGAGGAGCCCTTGCAAGGTAGGATTGAGACATCAAGACTGAGGTGGTATGGACACTTAAAGAGAATGGATGAGAAGGAGATTCCCAAGAGGATACATGAGATGCAGATGCAGAAGAAACGACCAAGGGGAAGACCAAGAGATAGATGGCTGAAAGGAGTGGAGGAATGTGTCAAGAAGAGAGGCGAGGACTGGACCAGAGTGACAGCGGAGAGGTGGTGGGAAGAAAGAACTAAGTGGCGAGGCTTATGTTCCAAACAGACCCAGCCTGGGGCTGGAAACTGTACAAGATGATGATGATGATGAGAAATAGGGGGATTTTATTAGGTAAATGTTATCTGGATGTACGATGTACTTTTTTCTTCAATTAAAAAGGCCGGCATTCGTGGTAGTATTAAAGGTGCCGGGACGTCCTCATAAGACCGGGTGCGCTTAGTATGAAGGGCTAATAGTCTACGCGTGGCGAGGAATGTTCCTCGGTCTTTAATAGTTGAAGACCTTCCTGAATTCAATGACATACATCTTATCTAGACTTGGCAACACATAGGAACACGGGGCGGGGGAAACCCGTTCAGTGAGTTAACATCCCAATTCGCCCGACCGTCGCTGCTCCAAGAGGGAAGTTGATACTATTCGCAGCTACAGTGCGGATGACATCCAACCAGATAAGTAATAGCCTGCACTATACAGTACAACCATAGTTGACTTACAACCACATAGTCGCTCCTAACGACAAATTCCGGATTTCTATCACCATTTTAGCATTTCACCTAACATCATATGTACTACAACTAGCATACACTGACAAGTTGCACTATCAATACTGCAACTAAATAATTGTACATATCGTAAATATTTTTACCTGTATTTTCAAACATAGATTTTACTGCCTAACGAGAGAACGGTACGAAGTCGGACGGTGAATTTCAATTTTATTTTTACATAATCGTGAAGGCCTTTTTACGCTGAAACAGGTAGTAGAGGTCTAATTTTTCGCTGGTCCTTTTTAAGGGGCCATTTGGGAGCCCTAAGTTGGTGGTGCGCGCTCTGAATTGTACAGTACATGCCGGCACATGTCAGAGCGCACAGCCACCGGCTATCTTGCCTTGCCTTCCCACTCCCCTAGTTCGGTTCTCCACTATCCCCCACCACATACGGTTGCCTACAGTTGTGTATATGGGACAGAGAGTCGTTTTCTATACCGTCAAGTTCTCCACGACTGATGGCTATTCCACATACAGGCGATCGCGTTGGAGTCGTTGCGTTGTAATGACCACTTGCAACATTATTCCAGCTCTCGTTATTGCTTACGGTGTTAATATTCAGGAAGCCACAGAGCTTTCGGATAAAGAGTTAATTACATACAAAGTATAAAGACAAAGTTTGATGCAATTTTGGAGGACAAATACGAACTTGTTCAGGTGGCAGAGGCCTTCTTCGTTGATTCAGAAGACTACGATGGCGTTGAGCAGGAGACACACCATCACCGCAAAAATAACTTAAACACGTTGATGAGTTTAACGAAGAGAACATAATGTGTAATGGCCGAGGAAGACCCTGTAAGGCGGTGGAAGATTATTAGTTATTGTTGGACATGTATCAAAAAATAAAGGAACGAGGACCTATGTACACTGTACCGAAGAATAAGACGACTTGGCTTATTTACTGCACGCTTCTTAATTACGAGGGGTGTTCAAAGGAAAAGGTACGAATCGTCTTAAAACCGAAACCGGTTGATATTTGAATATGCCACTTTGGGTTAACGTAGGCAGACATCTAGGAAATATGGTGTCCGGCGTGGTACTGCGCATGCGTGGGTGCACACACATATGACGCAGAAGAGTAAATACAATATGTCGGTATTTTTCAATATGTATCAGTGTTTTTATATGGATTGTTATTACAAGTGACAATTGTGTACTGTAAATGCTAAGCGCTGGAGGAGGAATATGTCCCTTAATTAAATTACTATCTGGGGTGTAGTGGCGCAGCGGTTAAGCTGTATGCCTCTCACCAAGGTAGACCGGGTTCGATTCCGGGTCAATGCTTGTGAGATTTTCGAAGTGAAATTCCATGTCCCGTGGTTTGGATTCCAAGTAAAAAGGAGGTCCCGTTGTTCGTGATCACGAGATTAACGGTCACGTTAAACTACTAGCTTCCTTCCTTTAAATGACTATCTTCAACACAAGTTTTATTCATTGGGAGGAAAACAAAATTAATTCTAATTTCGATTATATTGTCAATACGGACCACTATGGTTATTAGCAATTATATTCACAATGGTCAAGTGGTGGTATGCAGCCAAAATGAAGTTCTTTATTCCTTGTTTTTTGAATGAGACGTTGAATTTTATATAGTTCTTCAATTGCGCCCATACCATTTCGATGGGATTAAGTTCACAGCGAAGAACATATTTTCCTACCGATTTAGCCATCTCGTCAATGATGTATTTATCATATCTGTCTCTGTTTTGAGTCACAATAAGAAGCAGCTCCCATTTAAACATCATTTTGAAATGGGACCCCTTTTGAGTGAGCCAGTCTATAATCTGGTCTTTTGTCCATGAAGTTGTAGGTAAAAGTTTGCTTTTCCAACTGTGACAGCCTGCATTGTCTATGACTGACAGATCCTTTGAGAAATCGGACAATAATTGCTCGGCGAACCTCTTTTCATACACTGCACCTGTCATTTCGTCGTGGGCGTCTGGCACAGAAACATTAACTCGGCACCTTTAACGGAACCTTGTTCATTCCCGGCATGAACCAAGGTACACCTTGATCCAAGAGCCCTAGGTGGCCTAAGCCCTGTGCTAACACCCTCAATTGCTGTCTGAGGAGTACTTTTAATTTTGGTGTCTCTCCTTTTGTCACCGTGTGGCCAGAAAAACAATAGATTTCCCTTCATTCCTAAATCTTTTCAAGTCCTTGAGATACTTACGTCACCTGATTATATCTTCCCTTTAAATCAGGAAATAATTGTTGACCCTTCTTACATTTTCAAACCCTATGTACAGAAGAAATCTCTTTAAAGTGGACCTCGAAAAATTTGGTAGAGTATCATCACTGTTTAACCTGCTCAAAATTATATTTAATGTTGGTGGTATGTTCTCAAAGAACAACGAACGATGCGATGGACTACGCGTTGTACTATTCCATCATACTTTATGAAACTAGCCTTTTTTTTGTTTAGTCTCTCTATTAGGCCCCGTGGTGTTGGGATAGCGCCCCTGCCTCTCACCCGGGGGCCCCGGGTTCGATCCCCGGCTCCGTCAGGGATTTTAAAACTGATGTGAGGGTTGGAACGGGGTGCACTCAGCCTCGTGAGGACAATTGAGTAGCTGTCTAACAGTGAGACAGCGCCCCGATCGTGAATACCAAGATTAACGGCCGAGGGGACCCGACGCGCTGATCACGCGTCACCCCAATATCTGCAGGCCAAATGGCTGGGCAGCGGTCACTTGGTCGGCCTTAGCCCGTCATGGGCTGTATAGTGCCAGGGGTTGACTTTTTTTTTTTATTATTATTAGGTTTTAACTTTGCTGGCGTTCTCACAGAACCTTTCCTTTTTTTCCCTTTATTATACTATGCGTTTCACTGTGATGTCTGTACTAGTGTGCCTTTGTAATCAAGGTAGGAAGCGGTCGTGGCCTTAAGTTAGGTAGAAATCGAACCCGCCTCTTGTCGGTTTTGTCTCGTGAGGTTGAGTACACCCTGTTCCAGCCCTCAGATCAGAATTGAATTTCTTGGCAGAGCTGGGAATTGAACCCGGGCTAGCATGCTGACAGCCAAGAATGCTAGCCACTACGCAACGAGGCGACAATTTATAAAGACCACAAGGACCACATCATTTTGCAGTTTAATTTCACACCACAACAAATTTAATAACACTGGGCTCTGGGGAAGCACAGAACCTACCCTCCATCAAACACAGTTGAGGGGATATGGGCCACCTGAGTAAACAAACTTTTGCTGCGTCAGGTAGTGCTGGGCAGGAGGAGTCCAGGAAGTGCAATAACTTACGAATGCTATCTGATATCCAGCTCTGGGTTGTTTTAAAACTATTTCAGACATCTATGAACATTTCTTCTTGCTTAGTCACTACCGTAAAGTCAATGGCAGAAATGTTTCTAGCTACCTAACTTTTCTGAGATACCATCCTAGATTTTGCAAATAACATTTAATTGGGAAAATTTTCCATTTTTGGTCCGTATTGACAATTGTAATTTGTTTTATTCAAATTAGCAGGCGGAACCTGCTAATTTGAATAAAACAAAATAACATTTGAGAAAAAAAAACTTTCTTATTATGAAAATAATTACTGCACTGAGAAATAGGGTATCTTCTACCAGCATCAGGCACAAAAATTAAATTCTTAATCTGTTAGGATCATTAGTTCATTATCTATGGCGTGATAAGTTTTATAGCTGCAAAAATATAGATTCGCGCTAAAATATCGTAATTGTGAAAATCGGGCCATGTATTAATTTTTTGTGGCTTTTAGGTTTACGACATAAAGAAAGGAAAATTCTCTATAAGACCACGCTAATATTCTTAGATTTTTCACTTTGCGTTATTAGGAAATGGCAACACCGTCGGGGTAGATGAGGACGAAGCTAATTGCAGGACTTAGGGTGTGAGTGAGAGGCAAATACTTAATTTAATTCCATACTGTCTTTTAAGGTAGAGACGCTGTATAGATGAAGAACCTTTCTGTTAATAGGTATTTTTGCCATATTTTTTTTCTGTTTCTTGTCTGAAACCTAGAAAGTTGATTAATAGACAGAAACGGTGCAGAAGAAGTATGGATATATGCTTACAAATTCTCATGTCTGCATAAGTACTACAGTACCATTATTCAGTCTAATTACTAAATTTGTCATTGTTCTTTTGTGGGTTGACTGAGTCAGTGACCAAGAGTTTGGGCGACTGTGCATCTATGTTATTGATTCATTGAATTGTGGTGTATGATTTCTGCACAGGTTTCAGTAAAGTGAGCTGCCTGACAGTCATCCTGAGAAGAACGTGGATGGATGACTTGTTGTGCCACCAAACGCCTTCCAGTTTATGAAGATGAAATTGCAGCATTACAATGATTACTTATTTCTGATTAGGTTTTTTATGTTGCTACCTTGAGATTCCTTGGGATTTTCTAGCATGATCAGCAGACATAGGAAGCATACATATAATATGTGGATAATTTGTTTCTTTATTTGTATAAGTTACCATATTTTCTTGGTTATGCTGTAGAAGAGAGACCCCATTTTTGCAAGGAAGAATTTAGGAATACATGTTTCCTAAGTGAATGAAACATGTGTCCCTAAGTGTCCACCAATGCACTTGACGCATTATACACAAGGGTGATCGTAATTTGATCTAAAATAATAGAAAATTTTGATACAATTTACTAGAGCACAATTTTTTGAAAGATTGACTAGCTTGTATTTGTAAGCCCACACACACACTTTGGTCATTATAACCTACAACATGGCCTTGAACATTCAATCTTGCACCATGACTGCAAAGGCAGAGATTGATAGGTGGAATTGTGATGTTGAGAGTGTTTTATTTCCCCCCACCCCTGATTTTTCTACACTCCATCCAAGCAAAAGCCAGGTTAGTACCTTAAGGCCCGGGATACGTACGCCACTCCTTGATCCTAATAAAGTTGAATACACTGTTACAGTTGTCACAGAAATGCAAGTTATCTGGACAAATTCAAAATGCACTCGAATACATGATCATACCTAAAATAAATGTACTACTATTTCTTTGGCCATGCTGTATGCTGTAACAAGATAATCATTCTTTTCTCATGATGCTTTGGACCAAGATTACTTGCTACAAGAGCTCGAGGTGCTGGCATTATATTCCAAGTTGAATAACATTGGTATGAACATAATTCAGATTGAAATATTCATGTCAAACGCAAACTCTACTTTCAGAATATTTTTTTTTTAAGTTGTAGAAGGTACATATGATGGTAAGTTTGGTAATGACATTTGTGTTACATTTACTCTGCAAATGGCCATTCACACTATAATTTTCAGCAGAATTTAGAATTTCATCAAATTGTTACTTACGATCCTCTGGCTTTCGTATGGGTTATGTCCACAAATCCTACCTAGAAGAGTTTTAATTCTCATGTCTGCTGATGAGCTCTTGTTTTTACATTTATATTGAACGTTGATGTTTAATAAAATGTAGAGATCCAAATGTATCTTATAAGAGGGGATAACGGTAACTACGAAGTGATATGCTTGAACCTAGATTCATTGCACCTGTTGCCATGATCTAGGTACCGGTAGCTTAATATTCTCATAAATTATATAAAATAAAACAATAGTTTGGATTTCATATTTTTACTTTTAAGAATATTATTAATTGTGGTTCACTGTACAGTATATGTTAAATTGTATAAACTTATTTGAACATAACTTTTGTGATAGTAAATTGTACCTTTCTGCATATAGGTAACATTGTCGTTAAAACTTCTGTGGATGGATATGGATAAGGAATCCCTTTTTTCTATCTAGTTTTATGCTGTGGCCAGAAGAACTGGTTGACAGCCAAGAAACAGCCTCAAGCAAAAAGAAAAAAAAAATTGTTACTTACACTTTCTCGAGCTTTGGTTCTATTAGGTTGAGTTGAAATAGTCATGTCAAAACATAGATTTTAACGCAGCAATAGATTTAACAAAGCTTTCTCATTAAGTTTTTACACATTTATAAAAGGAGTGCTGCTGAACTTGACTGCGCTAGCAGCTGGGGTCTTGTGGGCGAGCAGGGGGATCCATACATTGATCTTAGAGCCCTGTTTTGTAGAACCTCAAGATTATTTTCATTTTAGTTTGTGAGGCTCTTCCCCAGATGAAACATAGGTATGAGAGCCGAGACTGAATCATTGCGAAGTATATTACATGTAGTGTCTGTGTTGTTACATAACATTTGATTTTAGCAAAGATACATCCAGCATTGCTCAGCATAACGGAAACACACGGTGAGGATGTGTCAGTTTATGAAGCTTTGAGGATACGTTCCATTATTAATCTTACTCGTCATATTGGAAGATAGTTTTTTTTTTTAGGAAGAGGAGCTATATTGCAGTATTCTTTAAATGAAAAAAGGCTGGGTTTCATGGAACAAAATGTGTGAACTAGTCTTAATTCTTGAAACTCTTGGTTTCTTAGTTATCAAATTGGAAGAATGGTTTTATTAGGAAGAGGAGCTATATTGCAGTATTCTTAAAATGAATAAAAGCTGGGTTTCTTGAACTAAATGTGTGAACTAATCTAATTCTTGAAACACTTGGTTTATGTGTCAGTATATGAAGCTCAAGAATACGTTACAATAATACTCGTAACGCATCATTTCGGAAGAATGGTTTTATTAGCAAGAGAAGCTATATTGCAGTATTCCTAAAATGAATGAAAGCTGGGTTTCTTGAACTAAATGTGTGAACTAATCTAATTCTTGAAACGCTTGGTTTATATGTCAGTTTATGAAGCTTTGAGAATATTACTTTTACTCATCATAT